>OY992769.1:16416810-17616810 GCA_963921325.1 Logfia minima
ACCTAATTTTTAGGGTTGTCACAGCCCAGCAGCATCAGGTGCCTCAGAAGATGGTTTTTCAAACCTTGGTGCCTCAGCAACATACTGATCCACATCCTACATGATGGGATCATTGGCATCATCGTTCTCAGCCAGTACTTGTTGTACCACTTCAGCTGCAACATCAGCATCAACTTGTTGCTCTTGCTGATGTGCTTGGATAAGAACTTCCTCTATAAACTCTTGTGGCTCAGGCACAGCTGCAGCCATTCCAACATCTATCCAACCATGATTCAGTGGCGCCATATAAGCAGGATCAATCAAAAATCCAAACAGCTCTGTCAGCTATGGTTGCATCTCAAATCTGCGAGAGGTTTGTATAAACATCGCATTATATGCCCGCAGCCCAATGGTATCCACTCGAATATCTGCTTGAAAAACCGGCAGACCAGGGATATTGGCTCTGATGATAAGCATGCAAAATCTTGGGTATAACATGAATTGCGATCTAACTCCCCCCAAGATCTGGCGAACGAATTCCCCAAAGATGTAATCGGAGAAACTGTATGGTTTGTTATAAACCAGTGACAGTAAGGCAGATAGGAGAGAGGAGCTCAACTCATCATATCCTCCCTTCTTAGGTCCAAAAATAGTGACAAGAACATGCCACAGGAACCTCCATTCTCCGAAAACGAGCGCCTTCAAAAACTGACGTCCTCTCTTGGGTCCAACATACCCCATTCGTCTTAGAGCTCCCTCGATAAAGTCAGACGGAAACTCAGTTGGTCCATCTTCCTGCTCTACAGTCCCCAACTGTAATATGTTTCTCAGATCAGAGGCAGAGAAGATAACCGGACGATCATTAATCCTCGTTCGAATGACCGGAGGATTTACAGCAGTATCATACTCAATATGAGCCCAGAACTGTGTAAGTATATCCCTGGACAAGGCAGGTGACTCGGTAATGGCATACTGTATCCTCGATCGACTTAGAAACGTAATAATCCGAGTCAATCTAGATGCACCACGTGCGTCGACGTCCAGATCAACAAGAACATTATGATGTCCAACAAATTGTCGAGCCATATCTGTAATATCACAAATCACACAGATGTTAGACAATTAGTTTAACCAATATTGATAAACTTATATGATCTACAACTTCTAATTGAACTATTAAGTCGTGAAACTTAATTAACAATTATAGTTGTTCATCATATATAGAATCAATAAGTCTAACTTTCTATTTAATCTGCTACACAAATATATTACTTACTACGGAAAGTCATAAGTCTTATATATAGAGTATACGGTTTTACATGTTTACATTTAAGTCGACACGTCTAACCGTATACTATTTTAACTTATAAACGCTTAATTAGTTAACTAATCGAGAGATCGTAAATTAAAATTAAGAAAACAAACTTTTCAAAAATCAACTCGCAAGTTCAACTCGCAGTCAACAAAAGTCAACTCGCAAGTTCAACTCGCAGTCAACAGAAGTCAACTCGCAAGTTCAACTCGCAGTCAACAGAAGTCAACTCGCAAGTTCAACTCGCAGTCAACAGAAGTCAACTCGCAGTCAACAGAAGTCAACTCGCAAGTTCAACTCGCAGGTTGGACTCGCAAGTCAACTCGCAGAGTGGACTCGCAGGAGCGGGCTGCGAGTTGAGTCTGGATCTCAACTCGCAGCATGAACCGTTGGAATTCAAAATGCAAGTTTTTGAGAAAATGCTGATTTTGGTCAAAATATGCGGTGAAATTCATTGATTTTTACCCAGAAATGATCACAACGAGAAAGTGTATAATATCTACGGAGTGAAAAATCCGATCCACAAACACAAATTTTTGAAAATAAGTCTCGGTTCGCAGTGTGTGTGGGTTTGCAAGGGAAAGTAAATTCGCAGGACTGGTATCTTGTGAACTCGCAGCCATTTATATACCCATGGACTCGGCTCGCAGAACTCAACTCGCACAGCTCGCAGCCCAATCTCAGATCGCAACACTGTTCTCGGCTCGCAATTTTTGTCCAAAAATTACATTTTAATTACAAAACGTCATTTTTAAGTCCAAAAATAAAACAAGTCTAAAATAATGTATATTTTTCACTTGTTATTTTCTTAGAAAATCACATAAATTACAAGTCTAAAATAAATAATATTTTTCACTTGTCTTGTAACGAACGAAAATAAAATAAAATTAAATAAGTAAAAAGAAAAATACAAATTAATGCGTAAAAATAAAATGGAACGACAGTGATTCATAATAAACATTTGTATCAAGTACGCTTGTATTAATGAAACAACTAGACGAAAAATAAAATACAATAAAATAAAATAAATTAAAATATCCTAATCAAGGGCGACAAGATTTTATCGACAGCGGGATCCGATTAGAAAGAAACAGCTGAACCAATTGATGAGTAAAAAGTCTAAGAAGATTGTTAGTATGCATACCTTATGAAATTCACAATAAGTTACATAAGAACTCACAACTTAACAATTTATCAACTTATATTTATAAAAGTATAACTTGGTTACCTATTTCCACAGAATATAATATTCACATCAAAATGAAGTGATTTAAATATCATAGACAGTTCAAGATGATTACCGGTATCATAATCCATATAAACAAAGTCTACACTGATTTCCAAGCAAACCTTTTATTGTTTGTATGTGTATTACCTAATGTGATTCAAAAATGACATACTGAGAAATCAAGGATAACACATAACACCGTATCTTTCTCTTTCAAGGTAGAGGTCACTAAATAATGTTCTTTGCGAAGCATATGACATACCCTAGAGTAAATTTAAAATGTGACAAATATCAAACTCGTTTTGTAGATACTAGTGGTTCTAGATCTGTACTTAGTACAACAGAAGATCCCTTAGTATAGACAAACCAAGCTTGAAACTATTGGCAAAACTAAAGGAGTCAGGTCTGTACTTAGTACAATAAAGACACCAGTAATTTCATTAACAGCCATAATTCTTATTATTTGTCTTGACATATTTTCATAGATTCTTGATAACAGTGTATGGTCAGACTATCTTTCATCAATTAAGACTTATGTCATACGTCATATAGTAAATCACACGAGATAACACACAGAAGATTTATAGCTTATTATACGCTCAGAAATCAAAGCAGAAATTGCCTACCAGTACATCATATAATGAAGCTGTCTAGATCTAAAGTTTTTCAAGCAAATTATATCGTGTGGAGAGAGGAGTATACTAAAATAAAGATAAGTAAAATCCTGGTTTTAAAGATGTAAAGTTCATGTAACAAATTTGAATCTACTAACACATCTAACTTAAGACTTTTACCTACAGTTATTAAGCCAATTCCTCTAATTTACTATCATTTCCCAGTTGATAAAGACTTAACCTTTATCGGAGGCGATTCCCTTTAGGTAACAAGCAAATAAATGCCATACGCCTGACCCCCTTTTCCCTTTTTTTTTTTTTTTTTAAATAAGCATAAACTAATAAATATAGACGACTAATTATTACAAACTAACTCTATGGAAGACTAATCCTCTGGATTTCTCATTCCATTTAGTTGCACCAATTTCTCGAATCGAGCTCTGTCGAACGCTTTGGTGTATAAGTCTGCTAAATTATCCACAGATGGAACTTTAGCTAACCTTATCAGGTTCTTCTCAGCACAGTCTCTAATAAAGTGATGTCGAATATCAATATGTTTAGTTTTACTGTGCTTGACCGGATTATTGGTTATTGAGATCGTTGATTCATTATCAATCATCATAGGAGTATTTGTTATACTCAACCCATTATCAAGCAATTGCTGTTGTATCCACAGAACTTGGGAACAACAGCTGCCAGCTGCAACATACTCAGCTTCACATGTAGAAATGGCTACTGAGGTTTGCTTCTTGCATTGCCAAGAGACCAGTCTACCTCCTAGGAATTGACATCCACCGGTTGTAGACTTTCTATTCTGATTGCATCCTCCGTAATCAGAATCAGTGTAAGCCACAAAATCTAAGTCTCCATCAGTCGGATACCAAAGTCCCAGCTTCGGTTTCCCTTTGAGGTAACGAAGAATCCGTTTTACTGCTTGCATGTGAGATTCTTTAGGAGTAGCTTGATATCTTGCGCAGACACATACTGCAAACATTATATCAGGCCTTGATGCTGTAAGATACATTAGTGATCCAATCATGGCCCTGTAAAGAGTAGGATCCACGTCTCTATCACTCGATGTATCTGGACCAATACCATGGGCTTCCGGAATAGGAGTATGAAAAATTCTTGATTCTTCCATCTTGAATCGTTCTAGAAGCTCATTAGTATACTTAGTCTGATGAATGAAATATCCATCTTTCTTTTGATCGACTTGCAATCCTAAGAAAAATGTCAATTCACCCATTGCTGACATCTCAAACTTGTTCTTCATAACCTTTTCAAATTCACTACACATCCTTTTGTCAGCTGACCCAAAGATGATATCGTCAACATATACTTGAACAAGTAGAAAGTCTCTTCTTTTCCATTTCACAAAGAGTGTACTGTCAATTCTTCCTCTTGTGAATCCATTCTCAAGAAGATAAGTGGACAGTGTTTCATACCACGCTCTCGGAGCTTGATGTAATCCATATAGAGCCTTATCGAGACGATATACTCTATCTGGATACTTTGGATCAGTAAATCCCGGTGGTTGAGAAACATACACCGTTTCTTTGACTTTGCCATACAAGAAGGCACTTTTAACATCCAGCTGAAATACTTTTATTTTCTTTGAGGCTGCAAATGCAAAGAATAACCTAATTGCTTCAAGCCTAGCCACAGGCGCAAACACTTCATTGTAATCAATCCCCTCTTGTTGATTGAAACTTTGGACAACTAGACGAGCTTTATTGCGAATCACGATTCCTCGATCGTCTTTCTTGCACTTAAATACCCATCTAGTTCCAATTGGATATTCTCCAACAGGTAAGTTAACCAACTCCCAAACTTGCAATTTTGTGAACTGAGACAGTTCTTCCTGCATTGCCTCGACCCACGAATTTTCCTTCAAAGCTATCTGAACATTCTTAGGTTCAATTTGTGAGATAAAGCATGAATATATACATAGATTTGAGATCCCTGTCTCGTTCATTTCAGCATACAAGCTTGAATGAGTGGATGTACTAGTTTTAGATTGATTCTGAGTCAGAACAGGAGAATTTGGATCACCGATGATATTATCTATTGGATGAATCCTATTAATTCTTGTTGAAGTAACAGGTTCAACTGGAATATCATACTGTAAGTTGGCACCAATTTCCTCCAAAGGTGGTATACCTTCATTAGTAGTTGATATCCTTAATTGTCTCAGAGGAGTAAGAACATCATCCATAATCCTTTGAGAAGCAATTTCAGGATCTTCACTCTCTTGAGGTATATCATCTTGAGGTTGTTGTGACTCGATAGGGGGGACCACATCAGTATCGACAATATTCCTAGCATCAGACGTTTGAGCACTCGATGTTGGAGTGCGATCCTCATCTCCCGACAATAAATGCTCAGGAATATCTGAGTTACTCACATAGTCACTGATAGGGACTTTAAATGACTTGAAAAGATCTGAATAATCAAATTGCCAATCCAATCCCTTATGTGAGTCATGTGTATAGCTCGTAACTTCGATGTTATAAACTATTTCAACACGTCCCGAATTTTTATTGAAGACCCGTTTGTTTGGTGAGTTAGGCATGTAACCTAGGAAGTATCCTTCGTCAGCCTTCTCACCAAATTTAGGTTGATGACTTGTTTTCAACAACGTACATGAAACTCCAAAGGGTTCAAACCCTTTTAAGTTCGGTTTCTTTTTGTTCAAAAGCTCATAACATGTCTTGTTTTGCTTTTTAACCGTAAGAACCCGATTGAGAACATGACATGCTGTATTCACTGCTTCTGCCCAAAATATGACCGGAAGCCTTGAATCTGCAAGCATTGTTCTTGTTGCTTCAATTAGAGTTCTATTCTTCCTTTCAGCAACACCATTTTGTTGAGGTTCATATGGTGCACTGAATTGATGTTGAATGCCTTTGCTTAAGCAATATACATTCAATGTAGAATTCTTGAACTCAGTCCCATTGTCACTACGAATTCTCTTAACTCTTTTTCTATAGATGTTCTCTATTAGATCTAGAAACTCTATAAGAATGCCCGGAGTTTCATCCTTAGATCCCAAAAAGAATACCCAAGAGAATCTAGAGAAATCGTCTGTGACAACCAGACTGTACCATTTGCCACCTATGCTTCTCTTTCTTATTGGGCCAAAGAGATCCATATGTAACAGCTCAAAAGGCGAGGAAATAGAGTTCACAGTTTTAGACTTGTGTGGTTTCTTATGCTGTTTTCCTTTCAAGCAAGAGATACACTTGTCTTCAAATGCAAAGCTCTTCGGTGGTACACCCAGAATTAACTCATGTTTTGTTATGTAGTTCATTTTACGAAAATTTAGGTGTGCCATTTTCCTATGCCATAGGAGAGAGTCTGATTCTGAAGCCTTGGATAACAGACAAGTAGACACCATTGAAGTAATAGGAGCATTCATGTTGATAGCATAAATGTCCTTCTTCCTTGGAGCTTTCATCAGTATCCATTTTTCGGGAATGATAAAACCCGGCTTCAGGATCAAGGCCTCTTTCTCAGTGAAGAGAACAGGATGACCTTTATCACAGACTTGGGAAACACTCACTAGGTTGTGTGTTTGTAGGACCGATAAAGGAACGACCTTTCACAATGAATCAATATCAAATGCTAAAGCGCGGAATTCAATAGCAAAATCAAAGTACGTTAACAATTAAACTCAACACAATCAATCACAATAATATATTTAACAAACCAAACCAGATGTGATTTACAGATGAATGACCAGAGAGAATACCACAGGCTGCACAATTTCGTATTTCAGCAACAACAGATCTGAAACCCTAAACGACTATTTATAGGTGACTAATCAGCCTGTTTAGCGATATTGTGATATCGCATATGCGATATTGGTGATATCGCTTATGCGATATTGCAATATCGCTAGTAACAAAAACTAGACTAATTATTACAACTCGATAACCTAGACCAAGTGACAGACACTCTAAATGTACCAACAAACTCCCCCATGTCTGCAGCTTGGTCTTCAAAAATAATCTTCAGTTAAGTCTTCAATCAAACTCCTCTATGTCTTCAATATTTAGACACTCCCCCATTGAGATAGCATGGTCTTCATAATATTGATGTTCAGATTCATGTGACTGACACACCTTTTGCATACAATAAGATCTTCAAACTATATGACCATCTCTCAATCTTTAGCAGCTTCTCCAATATAATTTATCTTCACAGTCTTTGGAGAATAACCAACATCTTTTATATCTTCAATATTTGACTTTAACAAGATATGTGATATTGAATAAAACAACATAGAACTAAAATATTTTTGTAATTTTCTTTATAATTTAAAAGTAAAGAATACCAAAAAGAAAATAAATCGGGGATAAGATTGTAATATGTCTGCTTAAGGATCATATCAGGATATCATGCATTTATTAGGAAATAGTAAGTGTTATTTTGATTATCAGTATATTTGTCCAAATTTAAATTTAGCACGCAGAGTTAACTAGCCAAAGAGACAATCAGGAACAAGACGATTAGAGGTATTGTTTTTCCACTTAAACATATAACATACTCAATTTCAAGCTTAGCAATTATTGTGAGAGTGAATAAGTCTTCGTGAATCTCACATAGATATACCCCTAGTATCAAGTCATGCCCAAGACTTCGATTAGTTAGAGAAAGCATTTGAATTCAACATTTTTAAGAATCAAGCCAGCGGTGACAGGTCTGTACTTACATACAACAAAGCGACATACACTTGATTCAAGTGATTGCAAAACCAAACTTGGTCAAACCATTTGGCGACCTCGTAAGTAATCTTTGATTTTATAAGATTTGTAAGTACTTTTGACTTTTGTTTGCATTGTTTTTGAAAGTATGCTGACTGAGACCAGGTCTGTACAAACGTACAACAAAGGAAACAGACAGCATAATTCCCCAAATGTTGTCATATACAAACTCAAGTTAATAGAAGCATGGCATGCTGACACATAAGAAGTAAGACGCATTGTCATACATCATATGATGATCATCACAAAAGATCAGACACAGATTAAGAGATTTCTTAGTTGCTCAAAGATGAGTATGATAATGCCTACCAATACATCGTGCAAGTAATCAGATGTCTAGAAGGTCGAGTATAACAGATACGTGATAAACCTAATGATACATCAAACATAAACCTTAAAATTTCCATTTTGTGTACATGTCACCTGATGAACTATCATATTCCAAGTTATTTACAGACACAATCCAAAATGTTTTTCAGAATTAAGAATCTTGCTGTTCAAATTTCTGATTTTTAAATTACTCCCCCTGAACAACAAATTCTTTTCTCAATTCTAATTCAAAGGTTATCCCCTAAAACTTAAACTAATTTGAAATATATATATAATTTTTTAATTTAATAAATTTCGCAACGTTACATTTCTTGGATACTAAAAAGTATAAAGAGTGGTTGTTGCATAAACTAACAAAAAGAACAAATAATGACTAAATAAAAGTTCCAAAATCACATATCAAGTCAAATCAATTCTTTTTAACCACGTTATTCCGTCTCGAAACGTTGATAAACTCAGCCAGTCAATCACAATGCACATCCTTGCAGTCACTAAAAATACAATCTATCAAAAAGCTGACTGCAACACCACAAACAATGAAACATTAGATTTTATGGGACACCCAAGCTTTGATAGGCTTGAGATGTCCATTAGCGTCCATAATCATCACATCAATGAGTTTATGATATTTTAAAAGGTCACTTGATTTCATTGTTGTTTTGTTTGTGGATTTTTGTTTCCACACCTGCTTAACATTGGATGATTTCTGATTAACTACATCAAAATTTCTAACCAGCGGTTGAGAAGATATAATGTTATTAACCTTTGAAATTTTAACATTACCAGATGACTCACGTTGTTTTGATCTCTGAAAGTTTCTATATTTAGGATGACGTGGATCATTTCGTGATGCCCATTTTCTAGTAAGCACCGGACACTGATTAATAAGATGACCCTGCTTCTTACAATAGAAACATGATCGTCTCTCTCGGAAAGTGTGGTTATCACACGACAGTGGTTTCGGTGAAGGAGGTGACTTACAAGGCTTGTTTTCAGGTACATTTGCAGCACATGAACACTTATGTGAACATGAAGGAGTAAATGTATTTGTAGTTGAAGAAATCTTTTTAGAAAATATTTGACCTCTACCTTCGGTAGTAAGTATTAAATTTTCTGTCTTGTTGTTATTCTTCTTAACTTTCTTTGTAACCTCGTGAGTTACATCCTCCACTTCCACCACCTCTTCAACATTTGTTGAAGGCACAAACAAAATAGGTTCAAATTTAGGCTTAATAAGCTCAGCCTTCTTTTTATTTGAACTTGGGACTTTAAGCAACTCAGGTTGCTTGACATCAACAGCCTTAACAAGATTAGGCTGTGTAACCTTTTCTGCTTTGATAATAACTGGTTTCACAGCAGGATTTGTATCCTTCTTGAGAACAGAAGGGACATAATCTTTTATTTCATCCTGTGAGAGACTAGGCTGATTCAAGTTTGAGGGAGGAGGTTGGTTGTGATAACCAATTCCTGCCTTACTATTTGTATCAGTCCTTTGACTTTGCAGGATGTCGGAAAAGACCAGAGTAGATGTTGAAATATTTGCAAGTTTTCGTTTTAAATCAATATTATCAGCTTGAGCAGCAGCAAGATCCTTTTTAAGATGAGCAATTAGTTTTAAGTAGGTATCAATTTCATCTTGTTTGCTGTAGATCATAGCTTTCAACTCTTTCTTTTCTTCAATAAGTGTCTTTTGATTTATTACAAAAACTTTTTCATTATCTTTTAACACTCTGTTCGCTTGAATAAGACTTGTTAGATCTGTATTCAAACGATCATTATCTACTATGTACCTGTTGATTTTACCAGTTAGTTTTATACAAGAATTACAAATAAAAGAATCACAGTCTACCTCATTTTGGACATCCGCCATAAGAGCTACGTTATCCGTAGCAGAAAAATCATATGGTTCATTGTCCATCAGTAGAGCAGCCTTGGCGATCTCAGTTTCCTTCTCACATTCACGAGCAAAATGACCTAGGTTTTGACATTTATTGCATCTAATCTTTGATTTGTCAAAACCCGTGCTTGTCTTATCAGTAACATCTTCAAGAGATCTCTTTCCAGTTCTCTTCAAATATGTCTTAGTCCTTCTTGTAAGCATGGCCATGTTCCAACGAAGGTCAACTCTCTCTAGCTCATCAGGATCAACTTGAGCAAAGTCTTCATCGGTAAGATCTACCGAGCTAATCCTCTTCGATAAAAACTCATCATATGATGATAAAAACGCATTGAAGATTACTGCATGCTCATTGTGTGATGCAGTAGCAGAAGAAGATGGTTGGGTTGAAAAAGAAGAAAATGTTCCTGGTTTAGATTCAGAAGTAGACGGCCCATATAGAAGAGCTGTACTTTCATATCCAAAACTACTATTATCAGGAAGCAAAGAGCTAGATTTTGTGCTTTTCTTTTGGATATCCAAAGCACATGTTTCTAATTTTCCAATAAGTTGATCCAAAGACATTGCCAATACGTCTGGATCACTTTCCATCATTAATACTCGAGTTTCCCAAGAAGGAGGTAGAGCATTTAGCAGTTTCTTGTTGACCTCCATAGAGCTAAATTTGTGTCCACCCTCAGTCAGCTCATTTACAAGACGTGAATATCTACAGAACAAGTCCTTAACCGTCTCGTTCTTCTGAATATCAAACAGATCATACTGTTTCTTTACAAATTCCAGCTTAATTTGCTTGTATTCAGTAGTACCTCCACATCTTTCAGCTATACCATTCCACAGATCATAAGCTTTATCATGGTGTTTGAACATATTCATAGCATCGGCAGGTAAAGACATGGTTATAGCAGAGTGAGCCTTTCATTCACATTCCTATGCCTTACGTTCCTCAGCGGTCATTGAACGAATGGTTTTTGTAGGAGGTATACCCACATGTTCTCCACCTGCAACCGGTCTAACGTATCGTTCAAGTAAAGGTATCTCCATTTCAGGGTCGGTAAACGCAACGAACGATAAAAATCTCCCACGCCATTCAGAATACTCCATTCCCGGAGCAAAGAATGGAGGTTTGTTTGCAGAACCAACCTCGGCATTGTGTTTCAACATTGCATTAACAGCTTGTAATGTAGTCATTTTAATAACGATTAAAAGATTTGACTTTTGATTGAAAATTTCAAATTTTTCCGAACGAATTTTTCCCTCCAAAAATTTCAAATTTTTTGCTCGAGAAAAATGAAAATTTTATCAAACTAGAATTAGGCAACGGGAAGCTCAAATACAAATTTTGATAATTGCCGAATTTTCCCGCCTTTTTTTTTTTTTTTTTTTTTTTTTGTTTTAAATCAGAGGAAAAGGGCGATATTGGGATAATATCGCTAAAATCAATCAAGCGATATTGGGATAATATCGCTAAAATCAACTAGGCGATATCAAGGTAATATCGCTAGTGATATCGCTCAAATTAATGAGACCTGAATTTGCAATGTCGCTAAAAACCCTAATGGCGATATTGATGGTAATATCGCTATCAATATCGCTAAAACGGCTGTAAACCTTAAAAAAAATAATTTTTACGAATCAAACAAAAATAAGGTTTAAAATTGACGAACACAGCACCAGATATCACTAAAAATACTGAATAAAATGCTTTTAAGACAGATAAACGATTTGTTTATCGTAAAACAAGTTTAAAAGATTTTAACACGTACGAATATTGATTCAATAAACCACTAATCCAATGATTATTGGCTCTGATACCACTTTTAGGACCGATAAAGGAACGACCTTTCACAATGAATCAATATCAAATGCTAAAGCGCGGAATTCAATAGCAAAATCAAAGTACGTTAACAATTAAACTCAACAAAATCAATCACAATAATATATTTAACAAACCAAACCAGATGTGATTTACAGATGAATGACCAGAGAGAATACCACAGGCTGCACAATTTCGTATTTCAGCAACAACAGATCTGAAACCCTAAACGACTATTTATAGGTGACTAATCAGCCTGTTTAGCGATATTGTGATATCGCATATGCGATATTGGTGATATCGCTTATGCGATATTGCAATATCGCTAGTAACAAAAACTAGACTAATTATTACAACTCGATAACCTAGACCAAGTGACAGACACTCTAAATGTACCAACAGTGTTAGTTCTTCAACATAATTCACATCCTCTAGAGTCAAAGTTCCATTTGAAACTGTTCATTTCCCAGTAATTACTCCTCCTTTATCACCAGCGAAGTGCACTCCTTGTCTCAGTCCACCTCTGAAGTCTGTCAGTAGACTTCTGGTTCCTGTCATGTGCCTAGAGCATCCATTGTCAACATACCACCAATTATCATTGTTCCCAGTCTGCTCCTGCACATACAAGTTGTACACAATCAGTTATCAAGAGGGACCCAAGCCATTACGGTCTTGGTTTGTCCCTTATCATCGACAAACTGTAGCTCTTTAAAGTAACCATCCTTCCCATTAGGAGCTTTGGTCACTATTGAAGGAGCATCAGCTTGCTGATGATTAGTGGTCCTGGGTCTATGAGTTGACTGACTTCCAACCCTCCCCGATACATAACCTTGGAATTTCTGCCCTCGGTTACGATTATTATAGGACCCTTGGTTAACTCCTTGTGAACGAGATGTAGATCCAATCTCAAAGTGACTTTGGTTCCTTCTCGGAGTCATAAACCTTGACGGCACATGATCTTTATTGAAATTTTCATGCCGTTTAGGTTTGGGCGGCGAGACACTGTGAGAAGCATCTCTTTTAAGAGCAGTAACAGGTTTAATACCAATTCCTGGTCTGGTACCTAACCTGTCTGTGCTCGAACTAGAGATGATTTTAGTCTTATCACTGTTCTCGCGGTTAGGAGTAGCTTCCGTCTTCTTATTGGGACAACAAGAAGATACGTGTCCTCTTTGATGACACTTGAAGCATGACATCTGCTTTCGTGACTTAACAGCCTTAGCAGACTCCTTCTTTGTCTGATCAGAAGACACTGAAGGTAACTCCCTATGTTTCTTAATTCCCTCATTGTTTACATTAGTACTACCAATCATTCCACTTGATACAAATTGTACTTTAGCGAATGATTTGACAGTACTCTTGTCTAATGATAGGTCATTAATAATATTTTTCTGAGTCTCAGATGCTTCAGACTGTTGAGTTTTCAAATCCTCAGTCTCAGGATTCGCATCTGTCATTTCTAGGTCAATAGAAGTAGAAGCAGTGTAATTGGCATTAAAGGGCGGAGGAACATCAGAATATCCTAGGCCAGTAACATCTGTCACAATACGTTGAGAGCTAATGATTCTATCTAAGGTCAAAGAGGATGTTCTATAACCTTCAAATTTTCTATTTAGCTCTACTACCTTCATATTTGACTCTGAAAGTTCTTTATCCCTAATAGCAATATTTCTATTTAGCTCATTAAGGTTTAGATATAACCCGTCTATCTTAACACATTGTTCATTAATTATGTCAGTTAGACTAGTCTTATCTAAGGCATCACTCTTAATCTTTTCAGTTAATGCCAGCTTATCCTCACCTAACCTACGAACATCAGACTTAGCTATATCTAATTCAGATGTTAAGGTTTTGTTAGATTCAGCAAAAACACTAACCTGAGTCTGTAAGTCAGTAACTAAGTAACAGACATCAGCAAGAGTAAGAAGATCCAGACATACCCTTTTCTTGTCTGACTGTACATCAGCCATGTATGCAACGAAGTCATCGGGACTCATTTCTTCAGTCGAGTTGATGTAGAGCACATCTTCCTCGTTCCTCTTGACTTCTGTGTGTGGCACATTAGCTTGACATTCCTCAGCAGTTGGCATGTATAGAGTTGATTCAGTTGGTTTCTCCTGATCGTCTATTTCAGCCATGAGAGCTTGCTCAGGTGGAGTAGACCAATCATAGGAACCATCAATTTGCTGAACTACCAAGACCTTGGAAGTTAAAGTACTTCCCGAGTCTTGTTTTGCAATACCTGTATCAGCCTTCGGTCGTTGACACTCCCTGGCAAAGTGTCCGTAACCTTGACAGTTATAACACTTGACCTTGGACTTGTCAAACCCTGGTCAATTTCCAACAACTCTCTTACCCGTACGCTTTAGGAAATTCTTTACTCTCCTTGACACCATAGCCAGTTGCCACTGGAGGTCCATTTCCTCTAAGTCATCAAGGTCAACCTGATCATAATCTTCATCAAATTGTGCAGGATCATTAATCTTCCCTTGAATATAATTTTCATAGGAAGCAACGAATGAAGCCAGAACCGAAAGTTGTTGTTCTGTTGATTTCACACTCATCGGCATCTTATGATGCCCTTGAGTAGACTTATCCGAAGAATTGTTCCTGCTTCGTTTTTCACCACCATCCGAAGCTATGAAGCACATATCCTCTGTTAACATTTCTCCAAGTTCATCAATTTCACCAGCAAACAATGCAGTGGTCGAATTGGATGAAGGATTAGAGATACTGGTCTTTCCATGGTATAAACCTGGATTCTGTAGGTGATCAGAATCTGTATCTCTTGTTTTCTTGGAGAAATCATAACCCCTGAGCTTGTCAATAGCCTGCTCTAGGGTCATAGTAGCATATCGTTCATCATTGTCTTTGAGCATGATACCATACATTTCCCACTTACAAGGTAAACCCTCAATGAATTTGTCGGTTTTCTCCTTGTCATTGTAGAAAATTTCGTGGTCGTCAGGTTCACTTAATAAGTGATAAAACCGGGTGGTGTAGGCTTCAAGGTCCTCTTCTCTAAAAGCTTTAAATACCATAAACTGCTTTTTCAGAAGATTACACTTGCCTGCCTTCACCTGAGGGCTTCCCTCACACCTTTTCTCTAGAGCATTCCAGAGCTCTTTAGCTGTGTGAAAGGACTTCAATTGGTGATTGATTTCTTTGGGAAGGCTCATTTTTATCGATGAATGTGCCTTATTATCAATAGTGAATTCTTTCTTCTGATTGTCATTCATCCTGTCGTAAGGCACAATCACAGTTGCATTTCCTACCTCAGCTGTAGGTGCAACATATCCGTTCTTAATACACAGCCAAATAGTGATGTCGTGGAATCTACAGTAACTTTCGAATCTGTCTTTCCACCCGTAATAGTCCTCAAGTCTGAGTAGCTTTGGTGGAACATTAGATTTGCCAACTTCGTGTTCCATCTCGATCATTCGACTCAAATCAGACATTTTAAAGTCAAAAATCAAGTTATCTCGCGAATTAAGTAATCTCAACTCGCAACTAGACTCAATTCGCAAGTAAAGTCAGCTCGCAGAAATCTCAACTCGCAGAAATCTCAGCTCGCAGGAAACTCAGTTCGCAAGGGAACTGGGTTCGCAGCTGAATCTCAACTCGCAGAAATCTCAGCTCGCAGAAATCTCAGCTCGCAGGAAACTCAGTTCGCAAGGGAACTCGGTTCGCAGCTGAATCTCAACTCGCAGAAATCTCAGTTCGCAAGTCTATCTCAACTCGCAGCTGAAACTGAACTCGCAGATAATTCTCAACTCGCAAATAACAGTAACCCTAATCTCAACTCGCAAAACGGCGCCTCGAAATCTGGGAACTGAAACTTTTTGGTATTTTACGAATAAATCCGTAGATTTCGTTCGAAAAATGACCCTAAAGATGTTATATAACCAAAAACCTTGTAACCATAACGTTTCTAAGCCCGAAAGCTCTGATACCAATTGTAAGGTCGCTAGATCTTGGTTCGATAACGGATTATCTTTAAGTATTGAGGTGCGGAATCCCTCAATACGTTAGGTTTAAGCTTATATAACTTTATTATCAATTAAAGGGCTTCGTTTTGATTATTAACTTAGTTAATCACTCAAAACCGAGCCTTTAATACTATAATAAATATATCTACACGAAAAACGAGGAGAATAATTAAATATTTGGTGTGTGTAATAATGGCACGGATTTCTCTTTTATTAATTAATGAGCAGCAATAAATATTTATATCTGTTTCAACTCGCAGCCCATGGGCTTTGCGAGTTGACTCAACTCGCAGCCCATGGGCCTGCGAGTCCAGATGCCATTTCGAGCCCAATTCTCAACTCGCAGGTGAGACCTGCGAGTCCAGATGGTCTGCGAACTGAGATCTCAGCTCGCAAGTCCTGTTGACTTGCGAGTTGACTTCTCAATTTGCGATTTTGAATTTAACTGGAAATAGATACTTGTCAAATAACTTTTAACAAATAATAATAACAAGTTAATATCATATATTTACAAGTCTAAACCAATTATACAAGTATTATTATAAATACACTAATCCTATTACAAGCTAGATCTGTTGTCACAATAACATGTCCTAACAATAAGAGAGAAGATGGAGCTGGGTTTGATAAAAGCAAAGTGGAGTGCTATAATTGTCATAAGATGGGACATTTTGCTAGGGAATGCAGAAGTCCTGGAAGATCAGAAGAGAATGATTCAAGAGCTTCAGGACAAAATGGCGTGCAGAGAAGAAGTATACCTATTCAAAGCACACCAAACTCAACAGCTCTTGTATCTCAGGATGGCTTTGGTTTTGACTGGAGTGATCAAGCTGATCAAGAAGTACAAAATCATGCACTTATAGCCATTGCTGAAGAAGAAACCTCAACTGAAGTTCCACAAGAGGTACAAAATAAATTATGCTCTGCTATATGTAAGAAGACCGTTAAACATTATAGAGATCATAATTTAATGATTTGTGGTGAACTTGAAAAATGGGAGGTTAGAAATAGAAGCATTATTGCATCTATTGAAAATCTAGAACAGCAGATTAAAGCATATCAAAAGAATGAATCACAATATGTTTATGACATTGAATATTCTAAGTGGGAGAGAGACTGCTTAAAAGATAAAGTAGAGGAGTTAACACAGGAACTAGCAACTGTAACCAATGAGAGAGATAACATAAAAACTTAAAGTTAATGACTTAGAGAATGCATCTCAGAGTGTTCAGAATTTGATTAAGTCACAGATACATGATAAACTTAAAACTGGACTAGGTTACAATAATGTTCCTCCACCTTATAACAACAACTATTTTCCTCCTAAATCAGATATTGATATAAATACTTTAAAGGAAAATGTTCCAGTTGATGTTATTAAGGAAGACCCATCTAAGAGTAAAACTGATAACGACATTGACTTAGACAGGGTAGAAATTGCAAGCTGGGTATCTGATGATGATGAAGTTGAAACTGAAAATAAAAAGGTAGAAACTATAACTGTTAAATCTGAATCATCAAAGGATAATGAAAAGAAACCAATTAAGGAAATAGCAATTGCAATTAGAAGTGATAAATTAGCAGAAGGGAAAATTATATTTAAAGAGAAAGCTAATTTAGAACCGAAACAAAAGAAAGTTGCAGCTAATCATCAAAGAAAGAACATCGAAAATGGTAACAAAGGTAAGGAAAGTAACTGCAATTACTGTAAATGTAAAACAAACAATCATAATCAGAAACCATTGCCTAGAGGAAATCAGAGAAACTGGAATCAAATGATTTCACGTAGATTGGGGCAGAATTTCTCTGTATATAAAGAAAAAGCTTGTTTTATTTGTGATAGAACAAATCATCTTAGTTATAACTGCTATTATAATCATAATAGGTTTGTAAGACCAGCATGGACAACATCTAACAGAGTTAATCATGTTAATTTTAAATCAAAAATTAACTCTATAAATGTTTTTAGAAAGATGAAAGCCAAGACAAATATAGTTAGAACTGCAGCAGTACAATCTAATGCAGCAGTATTAACTAATAAAGCCAACAGTAGAAAGAATGCAAAAACAACATTAATAGTTAATACTGATAACAGAGTTAATACCGTTAACAAACTTAATACTGCTAGACGTGTTAATACTAATAACCGAGTTAATATTGTTAACAAAGTTAATACTGTTAAGCATATTAGTACCGTTAACAAAGTTAATACTGTTAACCATGTTAATACTGATAGAACAAATAATGCTGCAATCAAGTCTAACATTAGTTGGATTTGGAAACCTATTACTTCTGTCAACTTAAATGTTTCCAATACTAACAGTGCATCAAAATAAATGATCTATAAGAGATTTGATTATATTGATGCACATGGGACACCTAGAACCACTTTGGTTTGGGTTCCCAAAAGGAATTAATTTTGAATATCTATCTGTGCAGGGCAACTCAAAGAACAAGCTATGGCATATTGATAGTGGATGCTCAAGGCATATGACTGGAGATAGATCTCAGCTATATGATTTCAAGAATATTAATGGTAGGTATGTAGCTTTTGGAGGAAATCCCAAAGGAGGAAAGATTACAGGCAAAGGAGTTGTTAGCAATGACAAGATAAGTTTTAAAGATGTCTATTTTGTCGAGCAATTGCAATATAACTTGCTAAGTGTGAGTCAAATCACAGATAAAAAGAATCATGTTCTATTTACTGACACATAATGCTTTATCCTTTATGATAAGTTTAAACTTGATGACCATTTAATTCTTTTAAGAACTCCGAGGAAGGATAATGTATATTGTTGTGACTTAGCAAGTTTGAAACCTCAACACAATCTAAATTGTCTCTTATCTAAAGCTTCACTTGATGTATTTGCTTTATGGCATAGAAGGATGTATCACATGAATTATAAAACCATAAACAAACTTGTTAAACAGAACTTGGTTAGAGGCTTACCTGAAAAGGAATATTCATGTGATGATTATTGTGTTGCATGTCAAAAAGGCAAGCAACACAAAACTTCTTTTAAATCCAAAGCAGAAAGTTCTACTTGCCTACCTTTACAACTACTGCATATGGATTTGTTTGGACCTATTAATGTAATGAGTATAGGTAAAAAGTCTTATTGTTTAGTGATCACTGATGACTATAGCATATTTAATTGGGTATTCTTTCTTAGAACAAAAGTTGAAACCAGTGATATACTTAAAACATTTATTACTAAGATAGAGACTCAAACCTCTGAATCTGTCAAAATCATCAGATGTGACAATGGTACAGAATTTAAGAACCATGAGATGATTAAATTATGTGCTGATAAAGGAATAACAAGACAGTTTAGTGCACCTAGGACTCCCCAACAAAATGGAGTAGCAGAGAGAAAGAATAGGACACTAATTGAGGCTGCTAGAACTATGTTGGTAGATGCTAAATTGCCTATGACCTTCTGGGCAGAGGCAATTAGTCTTGCTTGCTATGTTCAGAATAGAATATCTATAGTCATGTCTCATAACAAGACACCCTATGAACTATTTTATAAAAGAAAGCCATTGATTAGCTTTTTAAAACCTTTCGGGTGTCCTTGTACCATCTCAAATTCCAAAGATCACTTAGGCAAGTTTGATAGCAAGGTGGATGAGGGATTCTTTGTTGGATACTCTACACAAAGTAAAGCATACAGAGTATTTAATCAAAGAAGTAGGATAGTGGAAGAGACCATGAATGTGACCTTCAATGAAAATACTTCTAATTCTGATGGAAAAGGTCCTAATTGGTTATTTGATATTGATACTCTAACCCAATCTTTTAGATACATGTATGAGACAACACTTGCAGGTACCACTAATCCTATTATTGCAGATCATACCAAGACCTCCACTGAGTATGTTATATTGCCCATCTGGACACCTGATCCATCTCAGGAGAATGAAATATTACCAGAATCTGCCGCCTCAGATCATTTAACATCATCATCAGCTTCTGAAGCTCACACCATCTCAGCACATGGTTATGCTACAGACCCAAACATGCCTGCTTTAGAAGAAGCCAATTTGCTGGATGAACTGAATCCTACAAATCTGGATCCTGTCACTCCCATGACTCCTACATCCCATTACATTTCTCATAGAGATCATCCTCTGGAGAATGTAATAGGTGAAATAGATTCTGTAGTTCAAACTAGACAACAGATTAGAGACAATGAAGTAAACATTAATACTTCTTTATGTGTCTGTTTTCTATCCCAGTTAGAACCTAAGAAGGTTCTGGAAGCATTAAAGGATCCAGGGTGGATTGAAGCAATGCAAGAAGAGTTGCTGCAATTCAAAATACAGGAGGTCTGGACACTGGTTGATCTACCCAAAGGCAAAAGGGCTATAGGTACTAAGTGGGTATTCAGGAACAAAAAGGATGAAAGGGGTATTGTAATCAGAAAGAAAGCTAGGTTAGTAGCTCAGCAATACACTCAGGAAGAAGGCATAGATTATGATGAAGTGTTTGCTCCTGTTGCAAGAATAGAAGCTATTAGATTATTTTTGGCCTATGCTTCATTTAAAGGTTTCAAAGTGTATCAGATGGATGTGAAGAGTGATTTTCTCTATGGCACTATAGAAAAGGAGGTGTATGTATGTCAACCTCCAGGTTTTGAAGACCCCAAGCATCCAGACAAAGTCTACAGGCTTGATAAAGCTCTGTATGGCTTACATCGGGCACCAAAGCTTGGTATGACACTTTGCCTTTGTATTTATTGAATAATGGATTCAAGAGGGGTGCTATTGACAAAAACTTGTTCACTAAAAGAATTAAGGATGATATTCTCTTAGTTCAGATCTATGTAGATGATATCATCTTTGGTTCTACAAGAGATTGTCTTTGCAAAGAGTTTGAGGATTTAATGCATCAGAAATTCTAGATGAGCTCTATGGGTGAACTTACATTCTTTTTAGGATTACAAGTGCATCGGAATCATGATGGAATTTTCATACATCAAGGAAAGTATGTTAATGATATCCTAGATAAGTTTGGGTATAAAGCTGCAAAGATTGTTAGTACACCTATGGAAACACATAAACCATTGCATGCTGATCTTGAGGGGGAGGATGTGGATATTCATTTATACAGATCTATGATTGAATCTCTAATGTACTTAACTAGCTCTAGACCTGACATTATGTTTGCTGTGTGTGTTTGTGCAAGATTTCAAGCAAATCCCAAGCAATCCCATTTATTTGCAGTCAAAAGAATCTTTAGATACTTAAAGGGTCAACCCAGTTTGGGTCTTTGGTATCCTAAGAGTTCTTCCTTTGACTTGATTGCTTACACAGACAATGATTATGGAGGAGCTAATCTGGATATAAAATCCACATCAGGTGGTTGTCAATTTCTGGGAAATAGGCTTATATCCTGGCAATGTAAGAAGCAAACCACGGTATCAACATCTACAGCTGAAGCAGAGTATGTAGCAGCCTCCAGCTGCTCTGCTCAAGTACCGTGGATCCAAAATCAAATGCTAGATTATGGTTTGCCTTTTCTTAATACTCCTATTTTTATTGACAACAATAGTGTCATCAGTATCATCAACAATCCTGTCAAACACTCTAAAACCAAACATATTGAAATCAGATATCATCTTATCAGAGATTGTAATGAGAAGAGGCTGATTCATATCTTTAAAGTTCATACTGATAATCAGTTTGTAGTTCTCTTCACTAAAGCATTTGATGTGGGGAGATTTACATACTTGGTTACTAGTATTGGTATGATGAATCCTCAATAATTCTTATTCCTTCATTTTGATTCATGATGATGTTCTAATGTTTTGAGTTTATACTGAAGGTTGTGTTTGTACTGTGGTATTGGTTTGTACTGATAGCTATCTCTGTTAATATTGTATGTGTTATTTGAACTTCCAGTTCTTTTAATACTACTAGTGTTAATACTGCTTTCTTTATGTTAATTTAAAAAAAAAATAAAAAAAATTCTGATGCAGTTATTTTACAACAGTACACGTGTTCAGGGGGAGAAAGTTTATACTGTAAGAACACTTTGTACTGTGAGAAGAAAGTTTGGAATTTATACTGTAAGTATAAGAAAGTATGGACTTTGTACTGTCAGTTTATACTGTAAGTATACTTTGTATTGTGACTTTATACTGTAAGTATATTTTTGGATATTAGTACTGCATGTGTTATTAATACTGATAGATCAGTTTATACTGATAGTGTAGTTTGTACTGCTGCCCAGTTTATACTAAAAACACAGTTAATACTGCTGTTCAAGTTTATACTAAAAGCACATTTTCTATTGCTCTTGAAGTTAATACTGTTCAAGGGTTTCATTAATGTTGCAGTTATTTTAATATTTTCAAATATACAAACACATAAATACACATTACTTCGCCATACATAAACACAATTCCTATTTTCTATTTTCATCCAAACACCAAAAACCTCTAAATCTTGATTCGATCTTCAAGTCACTCGATTACAATGGCATCTTCTTCATCTTCTGCCCGATTACCGACGGTGGAAAACCACAATCTTGTGGCTTTTCTAAAGAAAACCAAAGAAGCAGTTGATTTTTATCAAATCATCGACTTCTTGAGAAGCAGCCATATTCACCATGCCCTAACTGTTAATCCAACCATTTATCTAAATCATCTGAATGATTTTTGGTCGAGTGCTGCTATAAACAATGATGAGGGGATAAAGACAATCATTGCAACTGTTGAAGGGAAGTCAGTATATGTAACAGAGGAATCAATCCGAAATCATCTTAAACTTGATGATTCTACATGTATTGAGTTTCTTAATGATTCAGTTATTTCTGAAAATATGACTTTGATGGGATATGAAGGAGAGACAAACAAATCAACTTTTTACAAAGCTCTCTTTTCCCCACAATGGAAATTTTTGATTCATACTATTCAATAGTGCCTTTCTTCAAAACGAACAGCTTGAGATCAGTTTGGGAGTACTCTTGCTATTGCAATTGTATGCCTAGCTGCTGGTCAACTGTTTAATTTTTCAAGATTTATTTTTATTGGCATGTTGAGAAATCTTGAGCAGCCTATTTCTAAAAAGTTTTTAATGTATCCTAGGTTTGTGCAGACTATTTTAAACAATGAAATATCTTATTTATCTGCACATCTTGAAATATTTGTAGTTTGCTCTCATACACAAAAACTATTTGCAAATATGAAGAGAGTGAACTTTGGATTTTCAAACAAGGTTACAACATTGTTTCCAACAATACTTGCTGCACCTTCTACCACTGTTGAGGAAGTAGAAAACCCATCGGCTTCCTAACCCACAGCTGTTGGTAAAATCAAAAGAAAACAAGGGACCAAGAAACCAACCGAACAAAAGAAATCAAAACAGATATCTGATGTTCCTACTGGTCAGATGTCTCAGCCACAAATTGAACAGGAGGTGGTGCATGAGGAGGGGGGGTGACCATTCTGGAAGGGCTGTCACTACTGATTCTAGCCTATTGGCAGAACAGGACGGTGATAACATCAATAAGACCCAACCAGAGGCAACTATACAGGGTGAACCTTCTATCGAGGTTGATCCAAGTACAGGTCCCAATACCAAGAAAAGAGGGACTGCTGATGCTCATGCTAGGCATGAATTAGTTGATATACCATCTGATGATTTACCAAAAGAGGTTAACACTTCTGAAGGTAATGAAGATAGAGTGTTACTTAAGGAATTGATGGATTATTGTACCAATCTAAGTACTGAAGTGAATAGACAGAAGAAGCAATTGGAGTCTCAGGGAAAAGAGATCTAGAGATTGAATGAGTTGGTATTTGAGTTGATGAAGGAAAGGGATTTAGAGAGGAGTAAATAAGTGGATAAATCTGCTCATGATCAAAAGATAGATGAACCATTTATCATTGATTTGGAAGAACAGAATGCAGCAAGTGCTATTCCAGTTACTACTGATGGTGCTAGAGTTAGTACTGCAAGTGAAAAGATAGCAGGTAGTACTGATGAAGTTAATACTGCTCCAGTTAGTACTGAAAGTGAAGAAGTTAAAACTGATCGAGTTAAAACTGTTGGAGTTAGTGCTGCTGATGTTAGTGCTGTTGGATTTAATACTGCTGTGATAAATGAGGCAGTTAATACTGCAAATGAAAAACAGAGTGTTTCACTTGAAGGTGAAATTACAGTAGCAGAGGTACTATTGAGGGTGTCAAAAAACCCAAAGGAGAAAGAAAAATCTAAAGCTAAAGGGATAAGCATAAATGAACCATTATCAAACATCCATATCATAAAAGAAAGAAAAATTAGCGCAAAAGACAAAGGTAAGGGAATTGCAATTGAAGAACCCAAACCAATGTCAAGGAAGGAACAAATAGAGTATGATGCTGAAGTGGCTAAGAGATTGCATGCTAGGTTTTTGGCAGAGACCACAGCAGTAGAAAGGGAGGCACAATTAGAAAGGTTGCTCTATGAAAGAAGAACAAAGCTATCAACTGATAAATACAAAAAGATGAAAGAGAAACCACTGACTAAGAAGCAAGAGAGACAGAGGTACATTACTTTCTTAAAGTCTTGTGGGTATAATTTTAAGAGATTGAAGGTGATGGAATATGATAGTTTAAAGAATTTGTATGAGAAAGAGAAGATTAGAATGGGACAGATTGAATAGGAGAATAGAGAGTTAGAGGAGAAGGAGAGAATGGTCAGAGAAAGAAAGTTAAAAGGAATGAATGAACCTAAACCTGAACCAATCAACAATTTGAAAGAAGAAAGAGGAGTGCAAAGAAAACAGATGATAAGCTTGAGAAGAAAAAGGCAAAAGTTGAGGAGAAAGTTGAAGTTGAAAAGATTAAGAAGGCTGATGTAGGTGATAGTAACAAAGATGTGCATACTGACGTGCCATCGAAAAGAAAAGAAAGAGATAGTTGTAGCAACTGAAGTTTTGAAACCTACACCAATTAGAATGGAATATAGTATAGTGAATTGGTATCAGACTATGGATGCTGACATGAAGAAATCCTATTTGATTATCAGAGCAGGAGATGTAAGGGCGAAGCATAAATCTTTTGTATCAATGATTAAAATGTTTAGCAGAAAAGATCTGGATCAGATGTGGAGAATTGCAAAAGACAAGTATGCTGCTCAAAAGGAATATGATGACAACAAACAGTTGTATGAGTATATGCAGCAATTATATGAGCCTAATAAGTACATGAAGCTGTTTAACAAGGCTTTTTCACCAGTTGTACATTGGATTTATTTTGAACAGAATGGTGTACGTCATACAGCTCAACAAGATGGAGCAATAGGGTTTTATTTTGTTGGTAAAAAGTATCCATGGAGTCCAAGTTTCCTTGCCAGTATGCTAAATATTAAAGTGGTAAATAGCAATAAGGTATATGTGGCTGGATTGGTGGAAGAAATCAAGTCATATATGAAGTAAGAAACTTAGTACTGTTAGTAGTACAGTATAAGTTTAGGGGGGAGATTGTTGGGTATAAATTAGTTTTGACTGCTTGCAGAAGTTAGTACTGAGCTTAGTTTCTACTAATTGAAGACTTTGTGCTGATTCAGAGTTAGAATTGCTTCAACATTTGTACTTCTTCAAAGTTTCTACTGAATGCAAGAATTTCTACTGATGACAGATTTTGTACTGCTGTGAAGACTTAATACTGATGAGCTACAAAGTTAATACTGATGGAAGTTTGTACTGTCTTCTAGTAATTAGTACTGTTAGTGTTAGTTAATACTGTTACATTGTTTATACTGATTACGTATATTGTAATTATGGTAACAGATAAGTTTGTTTGATAGATAGTTTCCAAGTTTAGTGGAAATCTTGTTAAGGACTATATACACATATAAATAGAGATCCTATAGTATAGAGATACGTAGCTTCAAGGTGTAAACCCTAATACATTTTGTGTATTCGTATTATTATTGATAATAATAGTGGAGCGTTTAATTGTTCATCTTTGATTATTGTTTACTGAATTGTTCTTATAATTATCAAGTACTATTTCCGCAAGTTTCTTGATATTAAATCAAAACTAGAGTTTAGTTTAGATCAGATCGATTCTAACAGATAGAACCGTAAATAGCGTAGCTTGTAATAATCGTTAAAGAATACAAGTAAGTTCTGAGTATCTTCTAAAATATTACAATAATACTCCTCCAATATTCTAGTTAAGTATTACTTAGTTAACTAGAAACTAACTAAAACTAACTAAAACTAACCTAGAGTGAGAAGGTAGAGAGAGAGAGGTCTGTGTATGTAATGGTGTATGTGAAAGTGTGAGGGATGATTTGAGGAGGTGATGGTATGGGGTATTTATAGGCCAAGGCATGCACAAAATACCCCCAATCTTTAATCTACCCGTATGGGGTGTGGTATAAAAATCCAATGTTTGTACTAAACCTTGACACCCCACATTGATACCCCTTGCACATTGAGTGTATTTACAAGGCAAAACAGGAGGTGAAAATCATTCAATTAGAGGCATACCCCCATCTAGGGAGGGTGTATACGCCCATAGAGGCCGTATATGGTCATCTGGGAGGCCGTATACGCCCTCCGTGGCTGTATACGGTCACCTAGGTGTGGTGGTATGCGGGCTCGTGCGTCCTTGTATCTTCGTTTGGTCGTATATTCTTCGTTTCTTGTCCGTTTTGCGCGATTCTTTCGCCCACTTTCTCGTAATCACCTGAGGAACATTATGAGACTAATTAAGAATGATTTCTCATTTTATAGCATAAGGGTAATCTTGAGGTTGGTGAACTAAGCTTTGCATATTTTGTCATTTTTTGCACGTTATTTGCCATTTTTCATTGATTTTTAATGCATCGTCTTAATTTCAACCCTTTTTATGAATTTAGGTAAATAACCATTTAAATTAAGTGTTTTGATAAAGATTAGGGTTGAAATCGAGAAAATAATATACGTAAAAACATGACTTTTTGCGTTTCATCAAGTATCCCATACTTAGACTTTGCTTGTCCTCAAGCAAAACTCAAATTCTCACGCATTTAAAATGCTTAGATACGACCAATTTCTGGTTTAGAAACATCCTTAAGGGTAACCAAATCTTCATCCGAGTAGTCTAAATCATAAAATAAGTCAAAACAAGGCATTTATTTCAAAAACATAAAATGATTCTTGGAAAATACATGACTAGGCGATCTCACCAGGTGGTCACTCAATTCACTCAAAGTGTATTGGGTTTCCTATTATTCTAGAACAAACGAAATCGCTCAATAAGCTAGTCATGCAACATTCATCGTCATAGGCTTGGTTGAGAATCAGATCTCCACCATTTAGGTGAGGACAATGCTAATTATCACAAGAAATTTATTCGGGTTGAAATGTTCAGTGACGGTTAATGGGTATGGATAATGTGGATTTTTTTTTTGATTTTAAGGGTTTTGCTTATTTTATAACTTTTGAACTTACGAAAACTTTTATTTAAACAACCTTTTAATGAGACGTGAAGGGATAGAGAAAAGATAAGTAGGGTACTTTATTTTGACATTTCATCATTTTAAGGACCCTAATAACGCGTAAAAAGTCACGTTTTTACACACGTTTCCTTGTCCATATTAATTAAAAAAGTAGCATTTTTTAAAAAAAATATTACATTTATTTGCTTTATTGTGCTAATTATGTAATTACGAAGAGGATGCTGCAAACTTCACCATAAACGAGCAAAAACCGAAGTAAATGAAGCAAAGTCAACACAAGTTGATTCGCTCGCGTTCAAATCATAGATTTGATAATTTTATAGAAATTATCTTTGATTAACGTCAAATTGAAGATCAGAAGATTACGATCTCGTGGGTTCAAAAATCGCTAAAAACGGACGAGAAACGAAGAAGTTATGACGAAAACAAGCACGAACGAATTATGATCCTGCACACAAGAGCACGACCTAGCGAATACGGGCCGCGCCAACCGTATACGGCTTAAACGAACCATATAGGGTTCGCGCAACCCGTATATGGTTAAATCTTGCATCTTGATACGGTTCGTGCAATACGGGTCAATTTTGTGAAGGTCAAGTACGGTTTAAATGGTCAAAATACGGTTCGGGAACATGCCTATAAATACCAACCTCGTCATCCAACCTCTACACACTACACACACCATTTTACTTACATTTCTACACCCTTTCACACACACTTTCTCTCACTAGTCTCTCTCTCTAATTAGTTATTAATCACTAAGATTAATAGTTAATTAGGAGGGTAATTCGGGCTAGTCGTTTCTAAGGAGTTGTTCCAAACATTGCGGTATTAGAACGTTACTCCGTCTATACCAGGTTTTAATTATTTCTATCTACGCATTTAAATTTAATATGTCTTACTTTACTTATTATTTACAAATGCATGCTAGAATTACCATGTTATGCTAAGTACCTTAAAGTGTCTGCTATGATAGAAGTTTACGTTGGCGTAGTTATGTGACCAATTATACTGTTATTCTGACCACACGATAACTAATTAATATACAGCTGTGTGAATCGAATCTCCATTGTTTACATGTCCAACTCATGTTATGGTTAACACCTTGCCTCTAAAATGAGCCTAGCTAATTCATAGGTATAGGTCCCTTAATTATTCTGTGTAAGAAGATTCATTGAACTCGACATGGCGACTGTTCTCCTGACTAAAATACGTCCGTGGGAGACACGGTTCATGGGAATAGTGATAGGTTAGATTTGGTATCACATAGTGGATGTTTTTGAGAGAACTTTCGAAATACGTCCGTGGGAGATACCTATTGCATGTTCTTGTTTGATTGTTGCTTAGGTATTTAATCAGTATCAATTTATCACACTACTAAGTTAAATGCATGACTAGGTCTTTGAATGTTAATTGATTGTTGTATGTTCATAATAATGTAGTAGAATAGCTAATGTCATAATATCATAACTACCTTAACCCAACGTAAACCGACATCATAATGGACACCCCTATATACCTGCAAATTGAGCAACTCCTTACCCCTTTATCTTACTATTTATTTAATTAGATTAGAATAACTAAAAACCAAAACCCCTATCACTTTAGGAAAAATAGCTAGATTGCCATAGATAACTTATGCCCTAAGATCCTATGCCCGTTGAGTGTTTAGGACGACACCTAAGTCATACTCACCACATACTAAACCCTAGTACGTCGTAAGTAATTTAGGATACCCCGCATTACAAATATAAAACTAACCCACACCCGATCGCGCTCAACGATCGGTCAGCGTTCGGCGACCGCGACAATGCCATGACCGAAATAAAACCAACCGTTCGGATGCGCATCAGACCCGAATGCAGTTTTTTTTTTCAAACGACATTCTTTATTTTGATCAAACTATTTCACCATTTTGTGTTCAATAGTGCCAATTTTACGCACCTAAATGGATGAACACGAAATAGTTTGAGGTGGTCCTTCTTCATCATCACCATTCTTTTTTTTTTTTTTTTTTTTTTTAAATGATGATGCTGCTGATGATGTTGATGATAATTTCGAGTTGTTTATCGGTGCCAATTTTTTGCACTTTTATGGATAAACACGAAATGTGATGTAGTCTTCCTTTACTTAGTTTCTTTGATTCGGTCGACAATTTCGATTTGGTTAACAGTGCCAAATTTTCACACCTAAATGGATAACCACGAAAGATTGTGATGTCGACTATAAGTAAAAGGGTATCTAAATAGCATGTTACATACTTTCAAAAATTCTAAGATAAGTTTGTGGGAGTTTGGATGTAAGTGGGTTTGAAGATGTGGATTTTCGGAGAAATGAACAAGTCAAGACTCAACGGTTTTCAAAGGATTCTTCAACACTAAAAATGAGTGTTGGTGGGGTATAGTTTAAAAAGTGATGTGCATTAATCTAGTTATAAAAATTAGTAAAACAAGTCAAAGCTAACTATTACACAACTAGACAAGTATATCTAATCGAATAGTAGTATAGTAGTGATAAGTTTACCGAGTAGTCTCTCACAAGAACAGTTTATATGTACTTTGAGGATTATTTGTCTAATCTATAACTAAGTTATAAGGATAATGCCTCTTAACGACATGCAGTCAAAAGGTATTTAAATTAAAGAAAAGCAACTAAATTGATAATTAAATCAAGTGATAGAAGTATGTTCATCTAGACTTGTTCCCCCTAGAGTTGGATAATACTTAACATGTAATTTACGTATAGGAGCTAATAACCTAAACTACTTGTTTTCACAATGCAGTCGTTTAAATGAGATCATTAATAGCAAATGTCCTTGAAATTAATATTCCCAATTATGGTTAATCAACTCAACTAACATGACAATTCAATCTTATAATCCTATACAAGATGTCTGTCAATATGACTCATCCATCTTCTAATTAATTAACCTAATTCAATTCTTTCATTGTGTCCAATTAAAAGTAAGTGTAATATGACAATCTAAGAGTTCTCACTCATTAGCACGATTATCACACCAATTGAATAAGCTAAATTAAATACAATAAAAATGGTTCTATGATCAAACATCATATCATACGCAAAATAAAATCTAACTATTATAAATCCAACATCTAGGGTATTTAGTCTAGATGAACATAAAGCGTTTAGCCCATTCTCATGGGTTCAATCAAACAAACAATAATAATCGAAGAATAATTCATAATTGATTAAAACAATGAACTAAACATAACTAATAAGATTCGAATGAAAAGAAATAAAAGAAATAAAAACTAACTTCTATGATGATTAGAAGATGAATGAATTGCTTAGGGTGTCCCCATAAGCTCTCCAAAAGCTCCCAAAATCGGCCTTATTCGTGGTTAATCAATAGGTTAATGATAATTAGGTTTTAGGGGATAATTTAGGCTAAAAACCCTTAACCGAGCCTTTTACCCGGTTGGAAGTCCAAGTCCCCGGCGGGTACTAGGGCCTCCCTACCCAGATGAGTATTATGTACCCGACTAGGCCTCCAAACTGGAATATGATGAGTATCCGGCGGGTACTAGGCCTACCTGGCAGGTACTTTTCATTTTCAGCCTTAAGTTCCTGTTTGAAAGTTGTAGCCCTCTGAGTTCCGAGAATTTGGGCACTTGAATCACCTCAATCGGAGTCCGTATGAGGGAGTTATGGCCAAAACCGTGGAGCCTCGCAAAAGGTGCAAAAATCACTCTTTTCTTGATGTTTTCTTCATCTCTTCTCGATTATTAACCTGAAACTAAATTAGACTAATTAAGTATTAAAAGTTTATAAATGACTAAAATAATATATAAATTGGATCAATATCGGCCCTATAAATATGTCTAATCTTTTTAGGCGATATCAAAAAGGTTTTATGAAAATGGTTTATTCCTAAGACATGTCAATGTCATCTAATTGCACATATATACCGCGTACGGTACTCACCAATGTGGTCTCGAAGTGCATACCAGGAGCAAGTTCTATTTCAGGATGCATGCATCGGCAAACATAACAAATGAATAGTGAAGCATTTAAAATAAATGCTTTTTGATAGGCTCAAAATACCTCACATCAATAATTATGGGTTATATGTGCCTAATCATGCGATGCCCCTCTTAGATTATCATTTCAGTTTAAGAAATTCCTACCTTATTCATCTTTATTTTCTAAAATAAACTACTCGCATTGAAAAAATGATTCCTCTCAAAGACATTTAAAATTAGAAAATTTTCAAATTTTTGAAAATTTTTAAGCAAGGTGAGGTTTATTTTGAGGAACATTCTCAGAGTTCGCTTGGAATTAAAAATCTATCAGTGGTATTCTATACCGTTATCCCACAATTAAGAGGAACATTGTCCCTAATGTTCTACTCTGTGAAGGTTTTACTGGAAGTAAAATCCCACACTTAGAATTTGAACAAGTCGAAAAATGTTTCTCAAGTGTTAGTTGGGCTGGAATCCCACACTTAGTGATAAGCTTAGGATAGGATATAGATTACTGTTATTTTCTAACGCACAAAATAAAAAAATTGATAATTATAAAAACGGAGATAAGGAAGAAGAAACTCCCTAGGTGCTAAGAGCTCAGAGGATGGATGGTAGACAAAGTATTTGATGCGCTGAAGGAGCATGTTGCCAACATCTGCATTATGCGTTAGTTCCCCGTAGATAATTAAGCCTAAAGTGGTTGGATGATGGATAGGGATCGTCTCTCTACTTATTAACACTAAGTGAAAGTATCTCGTAAGTGAAACACGTTGGATATATCTTACAATGTTATTTTGCATTTTTTGCTACTATCCCAGAATTTTGAAAAGATGTTTTCTATTACAAATCATTCATAGGACATGTGTTTCTAAACGAGCTCGAGCATCATGCACAAAAGTAGTATGCAAGTACCTCAAATGCTCGAAACGCACGAATTAGAGTTTTCTGAAAACTCTGGGACTAGTGCAGTGTTTATCTGTGCAAAACATTTTTGGAAGACAAGTTTATATATCCAAGTTGTTAATTGAAATCAAAATGTTAGTTACTTAAGCTGATCATTGACCCTAGTTGTTAATTGATTTCCATCATAGTTAATATTGTTGTTGTTGTTGAGTTGGTTGACCTAGTTGTTGATTAACTTAGTTGTGCAATTGATTTCCATTGCTAGTTGCATTCAAATTTTTGAATTGTGTCAAGTCGTTGATTTTGATCAAGTTATTGATTGATCCTAAATGACTAGTTGATGCCATGTTGTATAATTGAGCACTTTGTGTTCAAGTGGATGATAAGTTGTTTGAGTTAGTTGTGAAGTTGATTAAATTGATCCAAAAGTTGTTAAGTTGTTCACTTTATTAATTACCTATGAATTTACTAATTGTTTCGCTTACTCTTTAGTTATATTTATTTTGCAGGCGCAAGTGAATTGGGTAAGAAGAAAGTTCGCGGGAAGGGAAAACTTGGCGAGGATTGTTGGACACTTGTTGTAAGTTTACAAGTGCTGTTCTCCTTGAATCAAGGCCGAGATCACATAAACTTGTTAAATTGAACCCATGGTTTTGTAAGTGTCTAAGTGGGTCAAGATTGAGTTTTTGTATAAATATTTGACGATAAATGTTGTTTTGACAAGTATGTTTGATGTTGAAAAGAAGAGGTTTAGATTTGGTTGTTAAAATAGTTGAATTGTGAAAAAGTGCAAAAAATTGAACATCAGAGGTATATCCGGCGGATAGACGGAGCCCATTTTCGACAGAAAAGGGCTATCTGGCGGATAGGTGGGACCTATCCGGCGGATAGCACTATTCATCCAAAAAAGAAAAATTTTTACTTAAAGTTTGAGTGTAACACCATTTAAAATAAGTGTTTTTATGAATATTAAGGTTGAAATCGGGAAAATAATGTACGTAAAAACATGACTTTTTATGTTACATTAACGTCCCATTTGATATGAACTTTTTGAACCAAATCCATTGTCTCCCTTTTTTCAATTTCGTCACACTCTTGCAACAATGTAATTCGACCCTCTTTTTCTCCTTCTGTAGCCTGTCCTGAATCAATCTTCGCCTCTAAACTATGTAACAGACTACATACCTCTTGCTTCCGAGAAAACTCTGCCTCTTTATTGTTTGTACGCCACACCTTTATTTTATGTTTCAAGCTTCTTAATTTATAAAACAAATGTAGCTACTCAACATAATGTGCTTGCAAATACTCCTCCAACGTATTCTTAATAATGCTATTAAGCTCTTAACTATGTAGCCCAAAATGAAAAAACTTGAATGGTGTAGGACCATAATCTACCTTTTTGATAAAAAGAAGAATAGGGATATGGTCCGACCAAAGCTTTTCTAGTGCCATGACTTTCAGATAAAGAAATCAGTCCAAAACATTCTTGGAGACCATGAACCGATCCAACTTGCTCATCTTCATGCCCGCTTATTCATCCAAGTGAACAACCCGCCACCTAAAGGTAACTCAATCAAACTACATCAAGAATAAAAGTATTGAACACGTTAACGTCCCCCCATTGAAAATAAAGACCTATAACGATCTGATTCTTCCCGCACTTCATTCCAATCACCAAAGAACATGTAATTCCCACTATGCTGGCTTTTAAATCCAGAAGTATCGACCACAAATTAGATTTAGCAAAGCTCTCCCGAGGACCATAAACATTTACCATAAAGTAATCGTCATCCAAATGAACCCAACGACCTTGAACTATAATGTAAGCCTCGTTACACCATTTGTTAGATTTTACAAAAACGCTTGGGTCCCATATAGATATTAAACCCCCGGATCTACCCCGAGCCAAGCTACACACATAATCAAAAGAAAAACTGCCCCACATAGATTTAAGATGAAATAACTCAAGACGTGTCATCTTTGTCTCTTGAACACCTAAGAAGTTGACATTGTTCTTAAAACATATATCGTTAATCCATATACGTTTTCTTCGTTTCTTTGTGCCACGAATATAGATAAAACATTCATTTATCAACTATAGACACACCTATACCATTCACCATTTTCTGAATTGCTCGTTTACACCCTCTTACATCATAGCCTAACGTTCCGCCAACTTCAATCACTCTAGACATCTCATGAAGGAGAGAAATGCCTCGAATATCTTTCTTCCTATATTTACCAAAAGAGGTCGAATACTTACTTGTTTTCAAAGAGCCGGATTTTAGTATTTGACAAGTAATTGTTTTCTTCATATGTTCAAACCCTGGTGGACAACTCGTAACAGAGGCATCATCACCGTTTGGTTCAACCACTTGTTGGACCTCCTCTATATGATTTGACACAACCGAGTCATCCTTATCCTTGCACACCTTACTTTCAACATCAGATTTAGAAACCGCTTTATCATCCTGCATATGAGATTGTTGTATATATTCGTCCCAACACTTTTCTGCTTCCAATTCCCCATCCTTAGACACTTGAACCTCTGCTTTACAATCATCATCTGAATTAGAAGCATTTAAATCATCCACTAAATCAATACTCCACGTCCCAACTTCTTGTACTCGTGCCAAAAATGAGTCACATTGATGGTAATCTTAATATCTTCTTCGATAGGAAGTTTTGTTTCCTCGTAGCGATACATATTCTACCAATGCTCATCGGGGTATTCTGATCCACTTCGAAAAACATAAACTTACCAAATGCACTTGCTACTTTCTTAAACATGTTCGATCCCCATGCACAAAGAGGGAGACCTGTGATCTCCACCCAAATCATTCGTTCATCCACGTAAGAATTAGAAGATACCGGTTTAATTGACGAGAACACAATTTTCATGACAGAATTGTTCTTAAACGCAATGCAAGCATCAACATTATTAAAAATTATCCGCACCCATAATCAACCAACATGCTGAATTTTAAGATTATCAATACCTTCATTCTTACAAAGCCGATATATAGTATCTTCCACTTTAATAAGATCATGTTCAGATAAAACAATATTATTCACTTTCGTAGCCGAAAATGATACCTCCTTCATAACATCTTTACCCTGCATCACAGAATCAAATGACCGTTTCGCTTGAGGCTCCCCATTTCCAATCATATTGTTCACAGATTGAACTACAGGATTCGATCTCAAACTAGGTTTCTTATTTTTAATCCGCACGTCCCTTGTTTCATTTCTTTGAAATCTTGCTTTCGTGATGTACACATGATGATTCCCGATCCAAATATTTGTCAAAGATTTGACAAATACTGACATGTTCTTTACCCCAACGAATCACACAAAGCCAAACCGTTTGCCTAGTTTCAATTGTTTATTAGCGATAAAAGCATCTACAATTCGGTTAAAAGGTTCACATACTTTCCATAAACCCTTGGCTCAATATGATCTGGAAAATTAGTAACATAAAATGATGAAGACACTTTCTCCAACTCTTTTACAAATGGGGTTAACAATTGGCCTTGCCTTATGATCACCATTATTTCGAAAATTCACTTCCATCCATTTGCATCGTCAACATATTTGAAATCCCTACCTATGAGAACCCCCCACCACGAATCAAACGTAAAACTTCACGTTCGAAATTTTAGGAAGAGGTACGGCGCCTAGGGTTTTTGTTGGTAAGTTAATAAGTAATTCTGTTTAGTTTAGTTTACGATTACAAAGTATAAGTTTTAACTATAATGATTACCAAATAAGTTGATTTACATTATTTATTTAGACAAATAAATAAATATTAAATAATAAATAAAAATAAAAATAAAATTAAAAATAAATAAAAAATTAGTTATAGAAATAGATAATTAGCAATAATCTTAAAATGGTTATATAGATCAAATGATTTATAAGATTAGCATACAAGTACATTTTCTTTAAGGTACAATATTTACAACCCCTGTTGTTAATTTGTATCAAATGACTTAATTATACGATTAGCATAAAAAAAAATCTTTACAGTATAATATTTATAACTCTTTTATGTTGTTATCATGGTCTCATATGAATTTTAGCCAATTATATTGATATACATTAAAACAATATTGATACATATTTTGAAAAGCTTTGGTAGCATCCTTAGCCCAAGACGGTCCATAAAGTATCCCTGATGTGCTGAAATTAATAAGAGTTATTGTTTGAAAGTATATTATACCTTTTATCTTTTTACAATTATATAAAGCATACTTTTAGAACTTTTATTGTATGTATTGGATTTGTTAATTCTGTCTATTGTATGTACATTTTCCTTTTTTGGTAGTCAAAGTCGCCAACAAAGAAAAGTGAACATACAGTTAACAGAATCGACAAGTTTAATACATAAAATAGACTAAATGATAATGCGTCTCATACAATAGTAAATGAGGTAAAGTATAATACATTTTAAAACGATAAACCCAAATTAATATATTAATATAATAATAGTAAATCTATTTTAATTCATGAGAAAATTACCCAAATAATTTATACAAACATCAATTTACCAAAATAAACCTTCTCAGATACTTTTTACGTTTCTAGACACGTAAATCGCGTAAGTGCATAAATATATGGCGGCAATCCCGGCGATTAAATGTGGTCCAATAAAAATACGCCACGTGTCCAAATCACTTGCTAGTTTGACCAATTCTTGCGAGACCACAGATGACTGACACGTGTACAAATGAAATCTCCAAAAAGCATTAAACTCCCGACAATCCCGGTGATTTCCTTTTGAATTCTTGAAAAACGTGTAATCGCTCATTTAGGCGATTGGTTGCCATTGTTCTTCATTTTCATCTTAAAAAAAGCTTAGAATCCGGCAATCGCACCTCTTTGGCCACCATTTTCATAAAAAAAAAAGTGCTCCGGTTGCGGTGGTAGTGGGTTGTGTTGGTGGCGATCAGGTTGCGGTTGGGTTGCGGTGGGAGTCGGTTGGGGTGGTGCCAGTGGGTGGTGTTGGTTCTTGGTGGTGTTGCAGTGGTTGTCGGTGGTGATTATCGGCGGTGGTTGTAGTTCGGTGGTGGTGGTGGTGTTGGGATTCTCGGTTTTGGTTGTAGTGGTTGTTGTAGTTCGTGGTGGTGGTGGTGGCAGCGGTTCGTCATCTTTACAATTTAATTGAGCGGTTCAACAATGGGGGAAAATTACAATCGAGACGAGGTATCAAAAAATATTTTGACTTACTCGTATTAATTTAGAATTCGTTTTTAGGTGCGTTAGGTTGGATAAACGTATTTTATAATTATTGCGGTTTAAATTAGTTATAGATTTTGAATAATTTATATAGATAATTGTTATGTTAGTTTAACTCGTTAAGTTAAATTAGACTAGTTGAGTAAATGAATTAGATGATAGATCATTGTTTAAAGAGGATTGTTGCGGTTTGATTGTTACGGTTTGAATTAGTTATAGAATTTGAATAATTTATACTAGATAATTGTTATGTTAGTTTTAACTCGTTAAGTTAAATTAGACCAGTTGAATAAATGATTTAGATAATTGATAATTGTTTAAAGAAGATTGTTGTGGTTTGATTGTTGCGGTTTTAGTTATTTATAGATTGTTGCTGTATGATTGTTGCGGTAAAGGGTCATTATATATTTAATATAATGTTCGGACAGATGCAGGTTGAATTACGTCAGCCGCATAATCCGGAGGTTGATCTGTTGCTATATGAGGTCGGGGGTCACCGTTTAAAGTTCGGACCCAAAGATTTTTGTTTGATTACAGGATTACGTTTTAAACGGATAGATTGGGTGAAATACCATGCGAAGAAGACCCTTTTTCGCCATCGATTATTCAGACATGTGACAACATAGTCGATCACTTGCAGGACCTTCATAACTTATACTACGGACTTGCAACTCTATCCGACTTAGATGCAGTTCTTGTATGTCTGTTAGTTGTGTTGGAGTTTGTTTTTCTGGGAGCCGGTGGGGACATGCAAAATGTGGTGGATCCCGACTTTTTGGAGCTGGTAGAAGATTTGGATGCGTGAAACCGTTTTCCATGGGGATCTCATGTCTGGCTCATTACACACGCACAACTAAAGGATGCAGTACCCATTAGAATAACGATGCATTTAAAGATGGTGAAGCAAAGTCCTCCGAAAAAGCCGAATTATACACTTTTGGGATTTATTTGGGCATTTAAGATGAGGTTGTTAGATATAAATAGGATTTGCACTTGTATAAATTCAGGACTGCGACAATATCCGAACTGTCGCAGAAAAATGGTCATGCGATAGGTTTGGATTGTCGCAGAAAATGAACATGCGACAATCATAGATTGTCGCTGTAACTGTCGCAGGCACCTGTGGGTTCATGTATAAATAATGAACTCAGCTTCATTTTTAAGCAGTTGTTGAATCAGAGCGAAATCGTATGTGCGTTATTGTATCTTCTATTCAGAGTGAATGTGAGCTTGTAACAGATTCATAATAACAATTCATAAGCATTTGGTTACTTTTTCATATTCATACATATACATACATCCGGATTACATATCATTCTCGTTCCAAACACGAAATTAGATCCAACAATGGGTATCAAAGCCATGGATAAGTGATTTGGAAGAGATTACACGGTTTAATTGAAGAATTCAAGCTCTAATTCGAAGAAAAACGCAAAATGGGTATTTGAAGTGGAACTTACTGATTTTTGGTCAAATTTGATTAAATTGTGTGTTTCTGATCTAGTTTAAGATCAACGAAGCTTCTGTAAGTGTTTTACAAGAGATAGGTTGAAGAATTCACGGTCAAATCATTCAGAAATTCAAATTTGATTCTAACTCAAAAATGGCGGTTTAAGTTTGATTCGATTTGATTGAGCTTGTTTAAGTGAAATTCCTCCGATCAAAGTATTACATCAGTGATAAGGATCAATTAGGAAATAAGGATCGATCAGGAATCAAGTTCAGCATTCAATATCATCGATTGTTCAATCTCAGATTTGGTGTTCTTCGTGGAAGTGACGAACAGCACCTACAACAATTTCTGACCTGCGACAATTGCCTGCGACAGTCTTACAAACTGTCGCGTAAAGGTTAAGTGCGACAATTTCCCTGCGACAATTCCCTGAGACACTTTGTTAAAGAGTCTTTTGGAGGGATAATTTGTCAATTATCAAATTTTGAAATTAAGTGTTCAAACATATAATTTTAGGTTGAGAAAAGTTAAACTTAACCCGGGAAAATTTTTGAAAATTTTAGAAGTGTAGATCCCACTAGCCAGATCTTTTAATCAAATCGTTCAATCACCCATGCGCGGAATTCGTAGGTTGGTAAACACGCGAAATATAAAGATTAAATCAAACTAGAACAAGAACAAAATCACTTTATATTTCTTTTCACAATTCTCTGATTAAATACAGCTGATAGAAACGCAGAGAAACAATAACCAAAAGTCTCTTTTAATTACAAAGTAATTAGACCTATTTATACTAATCTGGCCGACTTATGCGACACAAGACTTGTGTCGCTAAAATCACTAATGCGACATAACACTATGTTGCAATTACAACTAATGCGACACAAGACTTGTATCGCATAACACAGAAAATGTAATTCTAACTAACTTAATTACATTAACAAACACATTAAAGACTTGACCAACTAACAGACACACTAAGATGCATCAACAAGAAGGAAAAATTCGTACCGAGAAAATGTTGTCACACCTCGCTAAAGCGGAAATACGAGATGTAACAGTACAATGATTTCATAATCGAAAATTACAAAAGATCACCGTTCAACGGGTCTACAATTAATACATAACATAAAGTCTTACAAGCGTTTACAGCACAAAAGTAAATAATCTAAACATGCGATTACATCCAAAAGAGAAAATCTCTTAACGCTACAGCAGCATAGATCATATAACGGGTTTAGCTTCAATAGACAAGTTGTGACTAATTCCTGAAAAGCATGTAAAAGTAAACAGGTCAACTATGAAACATAGTTGGTGAGTACACAGGTTTTGTGTAATGAAAGACCCTTTTCAAGCGTTTACAAAGTCTAGTTTAAAAGTTTCACGTTACTAGGTGATTAGTTCGCAAAAGTAGTATGCTTAGTGCCGAGGCTCATACAAGGACGATAATCATCTGAAAATCAATTTGGAGGATAATCAAGTGCCATTGCGCAGATAATTATGAAGTAATTCATTATAACTAGGCTCATTTAAGAGCGAAACTCATTTGATAGTTAAATTCATTTGTGATTCGATGTTTTGTTCGCAAAAGAGGTTTATTTAAGTACGAGATTCATTAAGGAGCGATTCCCTTTTTGTACTTAATTAAAAGTCGTGATTCATTTATAACGCCACGCTCATATTTTCAAAGGAATATTCAATTCACGTTTATAAAACTCAAGATATAGTGTTTTAATAAGTTCAAGTTATGTTTATAAAACTCATAATGTAGTATTTAATAAGTTCACGTTACGTTTATAAAGTCATGGATCATCAAATCAATATCAAAAAGTTTATAATCTCAACGGATTATTATGTCGAAGTTCATAAGAATGCGAGGTGTTATTATGAAACCACGTTTATCATTGTCCAAAACCACAAAGATTTATAGTATCTAACTCACATTATAAAATTTATGGTTTTAAAGAAATATCGTTTCAAATGACAAAGTCATTGTCAAGTTCGGGTCGTAAGGTTTATAGTTTTAAAGAAATATCGTTTCAAATGACAAAATCATTGTAAAGTTCGGGTCGTAAGTTTATTGTTTCAAAGAAATATTGTTTCAAATGTCAAAGTCATTGTAAAGCTCGGGTCATAAGTTTATAGTTTCAAAGAGATGTCATTTCAAATGTCAAAACGTTATACGTTTATAGTCGTTTATGAATATCTATGCTATCACGTTATAATGTCTATAGTCACAATGAATTATTATGCTTGAGTCCACAACCAAACCTACAACCGATAAACCTTTGCCCCAAAGAGAGATGCCCTATCGTTGGCATTTAGGATGATGGGATGCACTCACGTGGCCACGTGAGTGGGGAGGTGGTCTCGCTCCCAAATAATACTATTCATATGCATCATTTGGCTCATATAGAGTTAATGGTCGTGTAGATATACCGGGGACTTTAGATACGATTGAAAAACAAGCATATAATCACGTTCGTATAAACGGTAAACATTCAAGACGTTATTCGTGATCAATACGACATTATAACCATGTCAAGTATTCGAAATAAGCATAGCATATAGCATGAGCATAACATTTGTAAATCAAGGATAGCATTTGTAAAACGAACATAGCATTTGTAAAACGAGTATTGCATAAGCATAGCATTTGTAAATCAAGTATAGCATAAGCATAGTATTTGTAATTCATATATAGCATTTAAATCATGTACGCATGCTTTTCACCCCAAAACATTTAAGTAAAACGATAAAAAGAGGGGCTGTGTAACTCACAGTTTGAGCGTGAGCGTACGGATGTATGTAATGCGTGTGGCGATCGGTTATGACTCCTGTCCAAGTCCTAAGAATACAAGGTTTCTAATTAGTTTCTCAACTAATATGGTTTGTTAGGATTGCTTAGCTAGCTAATTAAATTACAAAGTGCCGTTAAATTCAAATTTCCATTTAATTTACGTTGTCGGTAATTGTTCGAGTTATGAACAAAATAATGGAAATATAAGTATACAACATCTAAAAATTACCAAACTTGGTTTGAAATATGAAATATGGTTCACAAATGTTCTATAAAAATTTGGGGATTTTTAGACTTATAGATTATTTATAATCATTTTATGTATAAAAATTAGGATAAATATAGGAAAAATAGTAATTATTTAAGGAAAATTTTGGAATTTTTACAAGATCAGTTATTACCCATTTTCAGGTTTGTGTAAAATTTTCAAGTCGTTTTGAGCACGGGAACTTTGGTTCCCAACATTATGCGTTTTAACGAGATGTAAATCGGAAAACATATCAAAACATTTCCAAAGAGTGTGAAATTTTGAGTATAGTGTCTTTTCTAAGGAAATTTTTAGTATACTCAAAATGACACAGGAATTTTCCCATAATTATTTGGTGTTTAAAAGTATTTTTCATGATTATTTCACCTTTTATAGGCTTTTTTTTTAATTCTCTAAGAAAAATATTTATGTTTTTCATGATCTAGTTACTTAGAAAAATAATCCCCAAAATTTTAACACGTTTAATCTAGCACTTATGAATTTTTCAATCATCACAACACAAGTATTTGAAATTTACAAGCTTACAACATTCATGCATTTTCTAAAAATATGAGATCAACAAGATAAATTACTATCTTTTTATTCTACTGAGATACACTTGTTAAGAGTCTAAAAACAATTTTTTTTTAATTTATTGAACAACTTAAGCCCCATGAACATGTATCACAATAAGATAGCTCACATAAAGGTAGTTGTTTGCGCATCAATTTTGTGTGATACATTTAGAGGTTGAATACTCCATGAATTTGAGTGAGACCAGTGGGGATTTAAAGCTAAGACATTAAGGTAAATTCCAGAAGAAAATTCAAGATTTTTGGACCATTATTGACTGAGTTATGGTTGATGAAAGTGGGGTCAAAATCTGGACAGATTACATAGAAGACAAATGTGATATTTTTGGTGTGTTTTCACTACTAAACGATTTCTAGACCTCATCCAATGATTGATGCCTTGTCTTTTATGCATGAACATATGTTTTACATAAACATAAACATATTTTAACATGGATCAAGATCTACCTACGAATTTTGGTGCATGCAAGTCCAATAAGTGGGTTTTTGGTTCTTCAAGAAGAACACAACCTTGCATCCAAGCTTTTGATCATTGAATCCTTTGAATGTTTGTTCTAACACATTCTTGGTGTTAAAATACATCCAAGATGTGTTAGGAATGATTTTTAACAATTTAAACCATTTAATCTATCAAGAACAAGTAAATAAGCATTCAAACACTAAAAAGTCGACTTTTTCGGTTTGATTCTTGGTTTGATCATATGTTACCCTTCTTTTACACATGAATGTGTATAAGGTGTAACTTACAAACCATCAAACCTTATATGAGGATTTAAGCCATAAAAAAATGAAATCCATGAAATGAACATGATAAAAAAAGGAAATGAAAGCTAGGATGAGTGGTTATACCTCTAAGATCTTGTATTAGTGTAAGAACACTTCAGAAATGGTGATTTAGAGATGAAAAGGGGCTGGAAATTCTGGAGTTTAGTGTGTGAAATGAGAGAGTTTGTGTGTGTTTTTGAAAGTGGAAATGAGAGAAATGATTGAATTAGAAGAGTGTTGAAGTGGTATAAGCCTTGCATGGAATCTAAGTGAGTTAGTGGAGAGGTTGAGTGGAAAAAGAGAGAGAGAGAGGGGGGGGGGGTCCGGTTTTTTGTCATTAAACGGGGTTTTTAACTTATTTTTTTGTCAAAATAAAATGTATATAGTTATATTATTTATTTGTAATAAAATTGTACAAGTGTTATACATTTTAAGGCTTTAAATTGTGTTGTTTTTATACTTAATATTAGGGTCATAAAAATTGATGTTCTAAATATCTAAAATACTTCAAATTGTATTTAGATTGTTTATAATGGGTGTTCAAGTATTAGTTTGTCGGATTCGAGTTTCATTTATTCGATTCGAGTCGCGTTTACCGACTTATGGAATTTCGGTTAATTCCGAATTTTGAGATATGATAAGTATTTTGTGTTGATGAATGAAATTAGATTTCATTTGTTTTCTTTGGCACTTTGTAACCTAATTTAATGTTGTTTACGGTTTTAAAGTCCGCTAAGCAATCTCCTAAAACGTTATGCGATTTTGGTAACTTACGATTTCGGTACTTAAGGAGTCGTAACCTAGACTTTTCACTAGGATTTAAGAGTGCTGTAAATGAAATTAGATAGACTAGGAATTTAAGTGACCTAGGATTTTGACAGTTGTCACAAATGTCTAGAGAAGCGCTTGCAATCGGCACCAAGGATAAACCTCCAGTCTTATTTAGAGGAGACTACTCGCAATGGAGGGACAAATTATTGGATTTTATTGAAAGGCAAGACAATGATGAAATGCTTATGCATTCACTACTCAAAGGAGAGTCAGAGTCAACGTTTGTGAGGTCAGACAACAATTCTAAAGTACCACTAAGTGCTAGTGAGATGACTCTACAACAGAAACAGATGAAGAAAGCTCACAAAGAAATGAGATCATACATTCTTCAAGGTTTGACAAATGATATATATGTGCAAGTTGACAGTTATACATCTGCAAAGGATATGTGGGATGACTCATTGTCTTCAGGCATATGAGGAGGTTAAAGCTAAGTCCGGAGAACAGCTTGAAGCTACTTATAATCGATTATGTTTACTGTTGAATGAAGTAAGAAAGAATAAGTTTGTGAAGCTAAACTTGGAGATCAACATCAAATTTCCGAGTAACCTGCTACCAGAATGGAAACAATTTTTGAGCAATATCATTCAGAATAGAGATCTTACTTCTATTGACATTCATGATGTATATGAGATATTGAATCACAATCAGGATGAAAGTAAATGAGATTACTGGGGCAGAGACAAAGGAAAAGGCTGATCCATTGGCCCTAGTTGTTGAAAGAAGAACTCATTCTCGTTCTCAAAAGGCTGTAAAAGAGATCAAATATCAATCTGAGTCTGACGATGAAGGAAGTGGCAGTGATGAAGAGTATAAAGATCTTATGAGGCAAATGGCTCTTATGACAAAGGCAATAAATAAGAAGTACTATAAGAAACCTACTAACAATCATCTACGTACTTCGTCATCATCCAATAAACGCCCAGAATACAAGAGCAGATCTGATGAAATCTACAAGGGAAAATTTGAGGAAAGAAGGGGTGCTGATAAACCACCACAAGGGGATGGAGATAACAAATGTTATAATTGTGGTGGGTTTGGTCATTTTGCTAGGGATTGAAAAAAGCCTCGAGTTCGTAATTCTGAATAGTACAAGGCTAAGATGTTGATCGCCAAGTAGACGGAAGCAGACAAAGTGCTTTTTGCTGAAAATGATGCATGGTTGAACTTAACCGACTCAGAGGAAGAAGAACTAGAAGTGAATATGGCTTTCATGGCTCATATTTCAACTGCATCTACTTAAAGAGAAGCAGAATCTAACTCTGAGAAGGAAGCAGGAAAAGTGTTTTTGGCTGAAAATGATGCATGGTTGAACTTAACCGACTCAGAGGAAGAAGAACTAGAAGTGAATATGATTTTCATGGCTCATATTTCAACTGCATCCACTGAAGGAGAAGCAGAATCTGACTCTGAGGTACAAAATTCTAAACACATGATCACAACATTGCATGCTCTTAATGAAAATTTAACTAGAAAGTTGAAATTAGAAAATGATCATGTAAAAGAACTCATAACAGAATTAGAAAGTAATTATGTTTTATTAAAAGCTTTGACAAGGGATAAAATGGTTTTACGTAATCACATGGAAGATTCCAAAATAAGGTATGAAAAATATGAAAAAGAAAATACTTCTTTGAATCAAGAAGTTCTTGATTTTTATAAACAATGAACGTTATTAAGAGAACATGCACACAGTTATAAAAACTAGTATGAACTTGCTATTAGTGAAAATAATTCATTCTTAAGCAAAATCAAAGAACTTCAAGATAAGTTGTTTAAATGTGGTCACACAGATCAAACCATATTTCTAAATAAACCAAAGGATATCAAATTTTACAATCCAAGAGATGGATTAGGTTTTGAAAATCCTTGCTGTTTACAAAAAGCCATTTCAAAAGTACCCACCTTGTATAACTACGGTAACATGGGAAGTATTTTGAAAATGTTTTTTGTAAAAACAACTAATGAAGAAGAAGTCATTGAGAACTTCAATACATCTAAAGCAGAAAATGCACAATTTTCGTTCAATTATAGAGAGTTAAATGCGAGTTATGGCATAAGGAAAATTTCTCTTTCTGAGGATTATTTTCCAAGTTGTTCAACACCAGTTGTTGATCAAGATGAGGTTTTGGAACAAGTGGTTTGATGCCTCAAGAACACCTAAAATCTCTCCAACATTTCGTGGTTGATGGCTATAATTTAGAGAGAAGGCGATGAGAGCATTTTTTTTATTTTTTTATTTTTTTGTGAGTGAGAGAATTGAGTGTGAAAATGAAAGAAATTATGAGTGTCTTGGGGAAACAAAATGGGAAGGAAAATTTTTGGAGTGGGAGGGGAGGGAATTGAATGGTTTTTCTTGAGTGTTTTAATGGTTATAAGTATAAGTATTGTTTTTATTTTTATAAAATTTGACTACTTTATTCTTTGTAAATATGTAAAAGAATAATGGTTATTTTAGAATGGTATAAAATTGAGTAGGATGGTTTAAGCTAAATTTTATTATTTATTTAGATAGATGTTACAATTAATATTGATTTGTCAAAGCTAAACTTTTCAACATTGCATATATTCACATAATATTTGTGATTGTCATGAAGTTCAGTTCTTGACATTTTATAAGATAGTTAAATAATTCATGTAGCAATGTGAATGCTAAGTATACTTACCCCAAATTCCTAGTAGACTTGACTTAGTTTCTACTGCTAAGACTGGGATATGTCGTGTCTATGCGTGTAGGATATCCAGGTCTAGAAATAACTTGAATTTGACGGGTCTCACAATACTGACAGAGATCTAAGACTCACAGATTGAGAATTTGATTTCCCAGACTATTGATCTTCACAGACTCAGACTTTGATCTCACAAACTGTGAATTAGTTTCATAGACCGAGGATTAGATCTCACAGTTTTACGAATTAATTTTTCAACATATTTACCTGAGTGTAACACAAACCTGCTTAAGTTTGGTACAGACTTACTTCTACCAGATTGTTTAGCAAAATTTGTTACACTTTCCTCTTTACCTGTTTTGAATTATGTACTTGTTTTACAGTGGCAGGGGATTTGCTGAAGAAAGTTTTAAGTTTGAAAAAATATGTTTAATTGCTCATATCAATAAAATTTTTAACCTCATTTGTAATAATGAGCTCTGGTCGGTTTGAGTCTAGGAAATCACAGTCTTGATATCAGAATCTGTATCTCCAAACTTTGACTTAGTTTTATAACAAATTATGTTTCTAGAACTTTGGAACTTTGAGATCTTACAAAAGCATTAGTTAGTACCCTTGTCACCAACTATATAACCAAAAGTGTTTGGTAAAGTGTGAGGTACAAACTGTTTACGTCTTGACTCTGTCTCTTGCTCTATGAGTCTTAAGATCAAAATCATTACCAATTACAACTTGTACTTGACTAGGAATTTGTTTTGCTAAACAATCCTCAATTCCGAGAGATGCAATACACCAAGATTATCAAATTTGCACAAAATGCTAAGCTTTCTTTTCAAATTCTTGTTTTTCTAAAGCTAATATTTTGTAAGCTTCTTTTTGATCATTAAGTTGAACTTTGCAATCCGTGTTTGCAATGATGTATTGATATATTGTGTGACGTTCACTCTTGAACTCTTTTTGTTTAATTTTCAATTCAGAAATTTCATCAACTTTTGTTTTTACTCATATCGCGTAAAATAGGTCACGTTTTTACATACGATATTTTATTTCTTTTTACCGAATAATTAATTTAATTATCCAAATAATGTACTTGCCTTATTTTTGTTAATTAGGTAATTACGAAGACGATGCAAGAAGTATAGATAAAAACGGACGAATAACGAAGATAATAGAGCAAAAATGAAGAACCTAGAATTTACGACCTAGTGTACAAGAGTTACAATCCCGCTGAAGAAACAACACAACTCGCATTCAAGGCTTGCATCAGCTGTGTACGGCCTGGACCAGTCATTCAAGCAAGACCGTACACGGAAACACAACCAAGTACAACCATGGACCATCCGTACATGGCCATGAGATGCCCGTGCACAGCCTGGTCACACTCGTGCACGTCTACTTCACGCCCTTGCATGACCATACGACGCCCAAGTTACAATAAAGGTGTTGCTTCTTCACTGACATGCTTGAACGGGTGGAATTCTGTCATTCTTTGAAAGAATAACAATACAAGAGCGGGCATTCCAGCATCATTATAAATATCAACCTCCATGAACATTCATCATCATACCTTTCATCCCATTTTATACCATTTTCGATTCTCTCTTATATTTCTCTCTCTAATTAATAATTAATCAACATTTAGATTAATAATTAATTAGAGACTAGCTTAGAAGTTTAATAATTTGTGAGGTGCTCAAGGATACTACGATTCAACAAAGTTATTTATGTCTTATCAGGTTTTAATTTTACTCTATCTTCACATTTATTTTAAAATGTCTTTTTATTATTATTATGTCAATTATTTAATGCATGCTAGACTTAACATGATATGCTAAACAATTTTTAACTATCAGCTACGATAGAAGTTTATGTTAGTGTAATTATGTAATTAATTGTAGAGTTACTCTACTTGTAGAATAACTAATTAATTATATAAATATATGAAAACTTGTATTATTCTTTTTTCCAACTCATGTTGTGGTTGAAACCTTATCTCTTAAAAACGAACATAGCTAATTCATGGATGTAGGTCACTCAGTTATTCTGTGTTAGATGATCGTTGAGCTCGGACTGACCGCTGTTCTCCTAACTGAAATATGTCCGTAGGAGACACGGAGCATGGGAATAGAGAGAGATTAGAATCAATTCAATAATGAATATTTTAGAGAGAACTCTCGGAATACTTATGATCTCGTTAATCATTCAAATACTTTCTTAAACTGTAATGCAGCCATGATATACCTATTGCATGTTCTTGTGATTGTTGCGTAGGTTTAATCGATACCAATTTACTTGATATCCAATTGAATGTATGATTAGGTTTCTTATATAGTTTATTATTATACATTGATTAAGTTAGTATAATGGTAATGATAGTCCGTATGAATGTATGATGACAAGTCAACTGGCCGCTAGACAAGGTTATCGCAACTTATTCTTGTATGGTAATACCGGTTCATATTATAATTTATTCAACAATTCATGTCACGATACAAACGTCTCTCATGACTCAGAATTGAGAATTAAGACTCGAGGATAACCATTGGTTGACTTGGTTATTGCATTTGGGATAACTTATTGTGCTTAGTAACACTTCATATATGTTATCCAAGTGACATACCCTTTATCTTATTATTGACAACTCCGTGTTAGATAAAGCGGTTTGATCATAGATATGATTCATTGAGAAGTATATATATACCATTACCAAAGCCTTTTAAAACATAATTACCTAACCAAGGACATAAACTGACATCATAGTAGACATTGCTTTATCTGCAATATCTGAGTAACCTCCACCCATTTACTTTTTTTGTTTTTTAGTTTAATTTAGATAGGTTGAAAACTAAAACTAGAACCTCTCCAACTTTAGTAAACCTAGCTAAATTACAAAAGATAATCAAAATGCATGATTTCTATTTGCCGAAGTTTTATGAACGACACCTGAGTTATATACCTATCACTTACTCGTCCTTGTTCAGTCACCGTCTGGCACCCCCAACTTACAACGCTTCACCGAGACGATAACCGACAATAGCCACCGTCTTAGTTATTTAGCGATCCTTTCAAAAGATCAATATCATCCTATATTAATTTCTTTTCCCATATTTTCTTCCCATCCAAAACTCTATTTTCTACCCAATAAACCTTCGACAGCCATGACGACACGTATCACTCTCGCTTTTACTATCAAGCCATCACTGGAGGAGAGAGTAGGACCAATCGTACCACCAACTGACGGAGCACTTGAACTTAAGACACCCATCATGCAACTAATCCATTCTGAGTGTCATCAATCTTTCTGACTCTTACAAGCAATTAAAGACGAATCAAAATGTCGTTCGACCTCATCTTTTTTCCTATTCCTTATTTACACACGCTTTAGCATGGTTTGATGAACTCGAACCCAATTCAATTCAATCATAGGATGTAAGTTCCTACTGATCGTAATTCGAATCAAATGAATCAACGTTCGGAATCCGATTGAGACATTTTGTATACAACGAATCTAAATAAACTTGCGTTTTGATTGATATTCAATAAGAACGGTTACAAAAGGTCACTCTAATTACAATGCTTATAGCTCACTGTCGCTTACAAAATTACACATAGTGATTTCACTTACTTGATTAATCTGACCTACACTTAGTTATTTATACATTGACATATAGAGATCAGACGACACTCTGACTGTCGCTTAGGTGAAAGTCTAAGTGTCGCTTAACACTTAGACAAAATCCCAAAAACATTTAAACACAACTTCAACTTGTTCATCTTGAGCTGCTTGTCACATAAGACGTATCAACATGGGAGGAGCTGGCTAAGTTTTTTACTCTTTCCGTACAAACCTTTCTTAGAAATGACATAATGAATTTCCACCAAGGAATTGATGAATCGTTATGCTCTGCATGGGATAGATTCAAGAACATGCTTATGAGATCTCCGAACCATCAGTCGGAAAGGACGAATCTAATATGCACATTCTTTAATGGTCTCACCACTTACCACAATCCACCCAAGACGCTGCTTCGAAACGGAACTTCATGTTGCGTACTTTAAACGAAGCATGGAAACTACTTGAGACCATGACAATGCACCAACATTACTGGAAGCCCTAAGAACCAACTGTAGAAGAAAGAAGTACTTCTGAACAAACCGTAGAGACTTCGATAATTTAATTCAAAACTCTCACATATGTCTTTAAGGGTTTACATGAATCTTTTGATCTTTTAAGGAGATGGAATGTGAGCTACCACCACATTGGCCAAGATTCCCTGAGAATTGTGAGCCTCAATAATCAAATCTAGAAATCACCAGAAATTCATGTTTGCATTCGCCGACGAAAACAATATCATCCTCACAGGCGATAAGGTCTTTCTCTTTAACTCACGATTTAAGAAATTTTTTGGTAAGTTTATGTCAAGGTGGAGCAGATCATTCACGATCTCAAAAGTACTCCCTTATGATGCAATCGAACTCGAAGCCCCAGAGGGAAATTTAAAGGTTAATGGTCACCACCTTAAACCGTATATCAAAGATTTCCCCATTAATGAGGAAGTCTTAATCCTTAAACCACCTTGAGTATAACAAAATTATAACAGAGTAAGGCTAGTGACTCATTAAACAAGCGCTCTCGAGAGGAACCCCAAGCCTATCTTAGGTTAAATTTTATTTCTTAGTTTCTTTTAGTCTAAGAATTTTCACTCAGGTATAACAAATACACCGTATATGCCTCATCACTACTAAGTCTTTCACACTTATCAAAAAGGTGTTGCTTCTTTAGTAACAAGTTTTACCTGTATTTTTTTTCAGGATGAGCACAGAGTCATGACCATCTACACCGTCAATCAGAAGACACCATATGACCCCAGTTTGGTACTGGAAGGAGTCACCTACATTAGCGCCCAAGGCACCCAGACAGGCCCGTGATACCAAAGAGAATTCGCCATCATAACTCTTCAAGAGACTCTGGTATCACCAACAGAGAGGGTGTTTTTTTTTAACAGAACAGAGAGGGTACTATATGAGATGACAGTAGTTTTGTGACAACCGTCAAAATCTAAGGTCATTACCACACTTGAATTTCTAGAATCTCAATTTACTTTTACAGCATTCTTAATATCCTAATGGAAATTCTAGGTTACGACTCCTTACTTTTACTATCATATAACGTCTTAAAGATTGCTTAGCAAACCCTAAGTCTATGAGAAATACTTAATTAGGTTACGAAGTGTCAAAGAAAACAAAGAAAAATTTAATTTCATATATCATCAAAAAAAATTATCCTATCACAAAAATCGAAACTAATCGGAATTCCGTAACTCGGTAACGGAACCCGAATCGAATAAAGAACTCGCGAAAGTCAATCGTAAGCGAAATAAAATGCATATTGACGTAAATTAGGAACTTAGAAAATAATTTTTTATAACTCAAATATCAACCATTAAACATCACAAAATAAACCTTACATTATATAGAAACTTATACTAATTAAATATGTAACATAAGACTTTATATTATACAATTTTTTTAACAAAAAAAAAAAATTAAAACACTCCCTGTAGGTTCCTCAATCTATGATCTGAAAACAATCAATCAAACAGAAACGTGTGGAATCCGAATCTATATGAATAATACGTGAAATGAATGAGATTATACAACACACACGGTAAAAAAGATGATTTCTATTAATTTCAATGAGTTGAAATGATTATAAACAATATGTATGAACTCTCGTTCGTATTCACACAGTTAGCTCAGTTCAAAAAACTTAACAAATGAATACGCGCCTGTTCTATTTATAATTTATTGTCTATACGACAGTGCATGCGACAATCTACTATCCTCGCAGCATGCTACAAACATCTAACTTGTGTTTTGTCTCAATATGTTATTGTCGCAATATGCGACAATACCATACTGTCACATAGACTTACAAAGATATTCCTAAGTCTTTTTAGCTTCTTCAATCAAGATGTCTGACATATGACTTCTTGCACCAACAAACTCCCCCTTGTCAGCAGCTTGGTTGATATGTCATTATCTTAAGCTCCAGCTACTGGGGAGATGACTTCCAGCATCTTTCCTTTTTCAACACACAAATCTACCACCTTTTGAAATTTGATTACTTCATGCTTCTCATCAACACTAAACAAGAGTAGATTGTCTTTAAATTTTTGTAAGTCTTGTCTAGATAGATTTATCAGGCTGATTGGATCATAGACATATGTGGATTCAATCTTTTCCATCTCCCCTTTAAAAAAAAACTTCTATTACAAGCTCTCGAGTGGTTCCATTGTAAAACCACCATTTTAAATTTTCAGTGAAGTCCATTAGCAGCTTTTCAAGTGGAATCTTCTTAAGTGATTTGACCGGAGGATAGACAATCTTCACCCATGGTTTATTCGTGACAGGACTTATCTTGCTTTCATACACCCTTATCCTTCCCATCGTTGGCTTCATCAAGTTAAATCCGTATCTGACCTCATTCCTCACGTTATCTTCAAAAAAAATTCCCCAGTCCGACCGTGATCGATTTATCATGTTCATCTGAGACAATTTGTTAATTTCACACTTACGAAGAGTACTGAATTCCTTGAAATTCTTTCTGAAGTACTGAATCCCTCCTGTCCTTTTCACAACAATCAGATCGTTATCTTTTTCATACTTCCAGCTTATGATCAAACCTTTACACGTATCCCGAATCTTATAGAACTTCTTCTTGATTACAAGAGCTTGTTCGGGTTTAAACCATCTTCGATGCAGTTGTCTACTAGAGCTTTCAGGAACTTCAAAAACTTCAGTTGACTTATCACTTTCATTTATGGAATCAGTCTCAGTCTCACCATCATTAGTCTTGAACTCATATTCATCAATATTCTCCTCCTCATCTCCACTTTTCACCTCTTCTTTTTCAATGTTGTCATTATCACTCACATTTACATTTGTAAACTCCATAAATTCTTGAAACATTCTTTCATTATCAAGTTCACTATCCTCGACCCCAATCTCCAAAATATTCAGTAGAGGAGCCAAGTCTTCTTCATCAATCAATGATAATGATATCGGTTATGCTTATAGCACCTCAACATTAACCATTTTTATCACACCAGATCCTTCTGCACCCAAACCTTGAATTCAACCATTTGCAATTCATTTGTGGACTCTGTTGGTTGTTCAAACACACATTGCTCTGGTTCAACATCATGTTGTTCAACATCATGTTGTTCAACATTCTGCACATATTCTGGTGGTGGTAGATTATGATCATTATCATCACCATCATCACTATCATATTCATCATTATTATCATCACCATCATTATCATTATCATTATCATCATTTTTATTATCAGGATTTACAGAATTCTCCCCCTGAACAACTGATGTTGATTTTATCAATTCAAGTTCCTTCTCTAATGCCTCAATTCGCGCATGCTGAGTATCAATTCGTTCAGATTGAGCATCAAGTTGTTTTTGTTGTCGATCAAGTTGTTATTCTTGCCGTTCAATGACACATCCTTGAACTTTTAACTTTAGTTGTTGAGAAGATAAAATCTTGGATTGCATAGAAAATGAAGTCTGTAATTCGGTCATTCTTTATGACAGGTTTGTTAAAAGTGTAGCCGCAGACTCATTTAATGACAATGGTTAAGCTGTAGATGTTGTCGGTTGAGAGAATGAGATAGGCTCTTGTTGCCTTGTGCGAACAGGAGGGGGTTCTGGAATATAATCATCATCGGCTTCTTCTCGCACACCTTTTTCTTGACGAGCCAGATTAATGGCAGTAGTTCCTTGTGCTTGGCTTTGTGCCTATGGCCGTCGTGGATGAATTTGATAGACAGGAGTTTCGTCTGTATCAGAAGAATCACTTGCAGTTTCAACGAGAACAGTATTTAATCCAACCTATGGTGGCTTATTCACCTTCACATTTTCTGCAAATACATTCTCTTGATCATGAAAAAGAGGAGCAACAATATTGGCTTCTTGTTCCATTTGATCATTAACTTCTTGTCCCATTTGAACATCTATCAAAGGTTCGTTTACATTTTGAGGTTGGAGGTTATCTAACCAATGATCATTGGCGGGTTCTTGATAATCCGGATCAGTGATATGGCCAAACAATGGGATGGTTGGTGGTGTTGGAATTCCTTTCCAATAGAACTTACAGTCAGCGAAAACACGCTTAGCCATCGGAGTTAAGCGAAGCTGGATCATGCCTTCAATGGGAAGATCTGGCACTAAATGATTTAAAATTAATTGCACAAATCTTGGAAACATGTAAAACTTGGCAGGATTATTGACATTTGAGATCATGTATGCGAAAACGTATCCAGATAAATTATAAGGTTTGTTCAATGTCAAAGCGACCATAGCTGATGCTAAATTATGTCCAATGCCATCTAAACCACCCTTTCTTCCAGATAAACAAACAATAAGTACATGCATCAAAAATCTCCATACGGGGCTGAGTTTGGCTTTTCGGTATTGATCTGGAGAAATGTCGGGATAACCAATTCTTTGAAACAATCCACAGATCAGAGATGAAGGAAACATTGTTCGTGCTTCAGCATCATTGCCAAATTGTAAAACAGTTCGCACAATGTCTTCGGTAATTACCACTTAATGGTTTAGAACAATGGAAACTATACTTGGAATATCATCGACTGAAGTGTAGGTGGCATTCAACCAAAAATCCATGATATGGTTCCAGTAAATTTGTTTTTGTGCATGAGAGCAATGGAAATCCTTGATCGTCTTAAAAAGTTCATCATTTCAGAGTACATTTGGGCACCTTCAACAGATGTATCTAATAAGGCTGTTGTATTGTGACGAAAGTAAAACACGAATGCATGATAGATATGAAAGATATAACACGAATGCATGATAGATATGTCAAACACAAGTTGAACACCGATTGTTTTTCAAGATACTGCGACAGAATACAATATATGCGACAATATAGAAGTTGTCACACAAGTATTTGTCGCACAGTCAAAGTCAACAAGGTTCTGTCGCATAGAACTGTGGTGCGACAATGTTGAGATTGTCGCAGGACGCACAGTTCAGATAGTTAAAGACTCAATTAACTGTCAAAACTAATCAATTGTCAACAAATACTTATATCAACAGGCCGCTTTCAATGAATACATTACTTTTAAGACAAGTTTGGCCGTTTAAACTGGATGTTTCATCAAATAATAACGAACCGAAAGTAAAACATGAAATAAAATTCGTTAACCATCAAATTTTGATCTAAGAAACATACCGTTTGTGGATCAACACAAGATGAACACGTTTTAACAGAAAGAGTATGATTTCACTGGTTGAAAATCAAAAAATTTGAGATTTAGTGATTGTCGCATAATCGCTTTAAATTGTCGCAGGTGATTAAAGAACAAGTGATAAAGTTTTGTTGCATGATTAAGGATTGATAATCATACTGTTCCTACGACAATACAGCATTATCGCAGTAAACAGTCATGGGACAATTACCTACGACAGTTTGATGCTTTTAATTTCAAGTTTTGTAGTTTCGAATACGTGATGAGTAATCTAAGAAGAAAATAACATAGAAATGTAAAATATTTTTGAACTTTTTAATTTTTAAACAAATACACAGAAAAACGAAAAATATTTTTGTGGGAGAAATTATTTATGCTTTGGGATCAAATCAATGTAAGTATGAAGTTATTTTTAGAAAAGTAGGTCTATTTTGATTGGTAATATATTTATCCATATTAAACTCGAAACTAATCAATTTAAACATACGTTTTCTAAGTTTATATAAGAGTAAATTACAAAAACCGTCCATGTGTTATGTTATATTTTTCAAAAACCGTCCCTGCTTCATGTTTTTTGCATAAATCATCCTTAGTTGACATGTTTGGTAACGCTTTCAGTCCCTCATACCATATTTGTCTATTTTTGGAATCTGTTAAGAGACGTTCCCTCATACTATATTTGTCTATTTTTGGAATCTGTTAAGAGACGTCACGTAGATCACACGAGGGTACTTCTGTCATTTTGATATTTCCTCTCACCTTTTCACTCTCTATTTATTATTCTATTTTTTCCAGACACATAAAAGAAACTCTTCTCCCTCATCACCCCTAAAGCCTAGTTTATCTCTCAAACAACAATGGAGAATTGTAGACATTGTGGCTCATCTTCCATGATTAACGCCTCTTGGACATTGTCAAATCCTGGGAGACGTTTCTATTGCTACTCAAGAGTTGTAAGTTTTATATTTTGCATTCGCTTAAAATTTTATACATTATTGTGATCTAAATCAAAGATGAACACGGATCACAAGGTGGAGAATGAAAAGCAATAGAAACGTCTCGATCCCTATTCATATTCGAATTAGATCACAATAATGTATTAAAATTTAAGAAAATACAAAATATAAAACTTACAACTCTTGAGCAGCAATATAAACGTCTCCCAGGATTAGACCCAAGAGGTGTTAATCATGGAAGATGAGCCACAATGTCTACAATTCTCCATTGTTGTTTGAGAGATAAACTAGGCTTTAGGGGTGATGAGGGAGAAGATTTTCTTTTATGTGTCTGGAAAAAATAAAATAATAAATAGAGTGAAAATGTGAGAGGAAATATCAAAATGACAAAAGTACCCTCGTGTGATCTGCACGTGAAGTCTCTTAACAGATTAAAAATAGACAAATATAGTATGAGGGACTGAAAGTGTTACCAAACATGTCAACTAAGGATGGTTTATGCAAAAAACATGAAACATGGACGGTTTTTGATAAATGTAACATAACACACGGACGATTTTTGTAATTTACTCTTTATATAATAAAGACATAGATTCCACATTTTAAAGAGATACTTACATATTTTTTAAAAATTTACAGTGAGTTATACACAACAATACGTAACTTTATTTTTAACAAGTATCCAAAGATTATAAAAGATATGAATTGATATGAGAGAGTATACTCAAGTGAGTACATAAACAGTCGTTTGGACTCACATGCACAAAGGGACTTACATGCCAGCAACTGTTTATTATACTTCTCATATCGTCAAAATACTACTAATATTCGTTTATATACCTAAATTGAACATAACTAGCATTGGATCATGTTTAAATACATCCAAGGGGATACGTATACTGACGTTTGGACTTACATGCACATACAGACTCACAAGCCAGCATCTATATATTGTATTTAAACATTTCTCCGAAGAAGGAAAATAGGATATATATACTCATATGTACGACTTTGCGTATCTTTTGCATTGATTTAAGTATTAGCACACTTGTTATGGACTTACATCCTTACCAAGTTGATCATAACTGTTTAGGACTTACATGGAACAACGGTCTTACAAGCCCCAGTTATAAATTGTGTCATTAAATCAATAATCCTATTTGGCCTCATTGGACTCTTTAGCTTAATTCTTTTAAACACTTAGCACATTTGATTTTATCAAATTATAACCTAAGGATGAATGTATATATAAACATTTATAAGCATCTTAAATGTGATAATTTAAAATTTAAAATAAAAATACAATTCTTAATAACATACAAGTTCTATTATCTAATTCATTTATTCAACTAGTCTAATTTAACTTAACGAGTTAAAACTAACATAATAATTATCTAATATAAATTATTGAAAATTTATAACCAATTCAAACCGCAAAAATTATAAAATAGGTTTATCCAATCTAACGCACATAGAAACAAAGTCGAAATTAATACGAGTAAAATTCGGAGCTTGTAACAAATCGACAATTTTTTTGTGTTGGTGTATATGAATGTTTGGATCCGCATAAAGTTAAAATCATTCGGTTAAATATACCTTATAACAATGTTATGGAATATGCCTTTGTTTTTGAAGAAAAAAAGAATAATGATAAAAAGAAGAGTAAATTACAAAAACCGTCCCTGTGTTATGTTACATTTTTCAAAAACCGTCCATGTTTCATGTTTTTTGCATAAACCATCATTAGTTGACATGTTTGGTAACGCTTTCAGTCCCTCATACTATATTTGGAATCTGTTAAGAGACGTCATGTAGATCACACGAGGGTACTTCTGTCATTTTGATATTTCCTCTCACATTTTCACTCTCTATTTATTAGTCTATTTTTTCCAGACACATAAAAGAAACTCTTCTCCCTCATCACCCCTAAACCCTATTTTTTCTCTCAAACAATGAAGAATTGTAGACATTGTGGCTCATCTTCCATGATTAACACATCTTGGACACTATCTAATTCTAAGAGTCGTTTCTATGGTTAAACAAGAGTTGTAAGTTTTATATATTATGTATTTGCTTGAATTTTTATACTTTATTGTGATCTAAATCGAATATGAAAAGGGATCACAAGGTGGAGAATGAAAAGCGATAGAAACGTCTCGATCCCTGTTCATATTCGAATTAGATCACAATAATATATAAAAAATTTTAAGAATACAAAATATAAAACTTACAACTCTTGAGCAGACGTCTCCTAAGATTAGACGGTATCTAAGAGGTGTTAATCATGGAAGATGAGCCACAATGTCTACAATTCTCCATTGTTGTTTGAGAGAAAAACTAGGGTTTAGGGTCGATGAGGGAGAAGAGTTTCTTTTATGTGTCTGGAAAAAATAGAATAATAAATAGAGAGTGAAAAGGTGAGAGGAAATATCAAAATGACAGAAGTACCCTCGTGTGATCTACGTGACGTCTCTTAACAGATTCCAAAAATAGACAAATATAGTATGAGGGAACGTCTCTTAACAGATTCCAAAAATAGACAAATATAGTATGAGGGACTGAAAGCGTTACCAAACATGGCAACTAAGGATGATTTATGCAAAAAACATGAAGTAGGGACGGTTTTTGAAAAATATAACATAACACATTGACGGTTTTTGTAATTTACTCTAAAAAGAATTCAACAACAAACACACCATGTCAAGTCGTAGATAAAAAAACCCTGCAAATATGCATAATTTCGGTGCTAGTTATTATAAGGCTTCAGATTTTAAATATGCAGTATTTACATGACAAAAAACTTTTACGATAACGCATATATAAACATAGTTGTAAATTATAAGACTTCACAAATTTCAAAAGCATTGTATTTACATGACAGAAATAACTTAACAGTAACGCATATTTGAACATATATCCAACATCAAATTCTAAGAGTACAAAGAACTGCTAAATTTTGGATTGGATAGTTAGGGCAAATCATAGTCCTAGAAACGCGCTTAATGGCAACATTACAACCAATATTTAACTTAAGGAAGATAACCATATGAAGTTGGCCTAGAAATTATAGAAAATACATCTTTTTTCTTAGGTCAGAAGCTCATATCAAACATTATATCTGCCTCATTCCTTACAACATACAAAATCCGTGTAAGACACATGTTTCCTTAATGTAAATGATCAATAAATCTTTCAGCAATAGAAAACACTATTACTGACGCTCCTGTTGAAAGGTCGGATCTATGTTACATATTCCACGTAGAAAATGATAAGTGTAATAACACCTTCAGAACAGGTAAGAAAGCAAACAACTAACCAATTGATTGTAGCTTTATTGTTTGTTGTAGTTTCCATATCACTGAGAATTAGTGAGTAAAGTAACAAAAGTTTCTAATTTGCAAAACCATCTTCTATAGACATTAACTCAAACACTTGGAAGACCTCAATTAATATCATGTTCTTTGCTAAAACTTGCAATAGTTAGGTTTTACAATTATTCGAGTAAACAATTTTATCATCAAAGTTCATGTATATCTTCAGGTTCCACGCTATAAAGCACCAAATTTAAACCATAAACACAGAAACTCGGAACCCAATGCCTCCAAATTGAAGTTTTTAAAAAACATAAATTAGTGTGGAGATAATTTAAAAAGTCCTTCCCAATCTGAACGGATAATAGGTGTACCTAGAAATCATATATGATGTCATTAATTTATGGAATAAGAAAGCATGAGAAAAGATACAAAGTTCATTTTTCTTAAATTGCATAAAGAAGATCGAGTAATCTTTCTCTTGTGAAAACCTTAATCTCCTCCATCATGGCAATTCATAGTAAATTAGTGATTTATCCAAAGCAATATCAAGTAATCCAGGACGAGGATCAACGTGAAAGAAACCCGATTTCAGTATCAGCATAGTACACTCAAACTTGATGAGAATCTGGCAAAAAAACATTGAAATGATTAATGAAGAGGTTGGTGTTAAACCTGAATTTAGTAATGCTTTAGTGGCGTGCCAAGAGATCGGGATCGACTGTAACCTCTTTATATCATCACATCTAAATCATTGATCATAATGCCCATTTCACTTATATTTCAAACACGAAAGCATTTTTAGCGATGTAACTACAAAGAATAACAGAGTTCACATCAAAACTTGGAACATACTCCCATGTCAGCACCTTTTTAGTAGTATAATTCCAAAATACTTGCTGCACAATATAAAAATTTGATTGAAGCGAAGAAAAAAACACGAAATTATGTATAATTTAAGTTTCTTTGGTCCGGAAGTTTTTTGTACATCAGCAACTAGTATACTGTCCATGGTGTGAAACTAATGAAGAATTGAAGAAGAAACATACATGCACTCGGACCCACTTTATATCACGAAAATTTCATAAACCTATCAACATTTTCCCCTTCATGTATATAATTAATCTCCTCGTACAAGATCCTGATTTAAAAAAATGCAACGGAAATATGTTATGATTCAATTAATATTAATCAATTGCAACATGAGATAATCTTAATACAATATCAACATTGAATATCAATCGATACTGAAATCCTTATCAAGCATTAATAGTACCTTTTCAAATGCCATGAGGAAGAGGTAATGATTCATTAAGTTCCAGCACATCGGATAATGATCCTAATCAAGCATAAAACTTTTGTCATTTTATCCAGTTGTAATAATCTAAGAGCAGCCTATCAGTAACTTATGAACATTTTATTACATCTAAACACGTGACAAGATATAAAATGAACTTGCATCTGAAGCAAACCACACTCCCTATTATGTTCTACCAATCCATATCAGTAACTTCCACCTTCACACCTTCTAATGTTTTAGCTTCCACTAGTTCTTTAAACCATTGCTCCATACAGTTCTTGCAATGATCCTCTTTCATCCTCTTCACTTTATACAATAATCAATGATATTTCATCCTCACCAATTTGGCACTTACACAATAATAACTCAGTTCAGCCCATATGTTTTATCACCAATTACCTAACGTAAAACTAAACAATTTTTAACATTCAGCATCAATTTTATTACTCACATGTTTCTATCATCAAATTTCACAAGCAACATATGTTTATATCATTTTTCATATCTTTTAGATAAGAAAATCGTGTAGGCTATATGAATGTATGATATATGTATCAATTGGGGTTATTGTTTGGGAATGAAGTGAATTTTATATTTTTTATTAATGTATTTACTTAACTTTCAATAGTATAATTGTATATATCCAAGCTTTTGAAAGTGCTATTATATGTATCGACATCCTAAAAAATGCAACTATTGTTTACATAGAGTTGGATGTTATGGCAATAGTTGATGATGTGGATGTATACGATAGCACTATTAAAAAATTAAATACATATAATAGCAATACTGAAAGTTGTGTACATATAATAAATATTGTAAAGTTCGCTATACTATGAGACAATAAACGTTTTATCAATTCAAATCTTCTTAAATATCACTTGACATCGGTTCCCTTTTTGCTCTGTTTATACCCTGCATAACTAAGCAGACATGAGACATGAATAGATAAAGTTTATAAAGAATGTATGTAACCAGTACTTGACGGTAGAGGAAGATGTACACACTTTCTTATAAAACATTAGATTTGTAAACCGGCAATGTGGTACCAATTTTGTCGATGACATGGCAAATGATGTCACAACGTATCTAGCTATAACGTCATTAAAATCCGATGAACAAGTCATCAAATACATGCATTAGCAATAATTTAAAAGTTTAACACATATAATAGTAAATGTTGAAGTTGGATACATACAATAGAATATGGAGTAAAACTCGATAACCTAACCTTAATTAAGATATCTGGAAAAAAAAATTTAAACTCTAATAACAAATTCAGTTACGATGTATAGAAATGGAATATGTATTCTTGGAGAACGAAACGTTGCTCATCGACATGTTACTAAACAATATCGTATTGTGCACGTACTATATTTGTTGGCTGCAAACTCATATCCCACATTAGAAACATAAAGAAACCAAAGTATATATATAAGTTTATGGGGTACTCCCTTTATTACTAATTGGTTTTAAATTGGAATCTCATATTAGTTTATATGTTGGGTTTTGGATGAGTTGAGATTTTTTCATTCAAAAGATGAGGACTGTTATTTTAATAATACATGTGTGCGCTTGTTTATCATTTCTTTTCATTCAAAAGATGGGACTGTTATTTTAATAATACGTGTGTGCGGTTGTTTATCATATCTTTTCATTCAAAAGATGATAGTCGGTAAAATTATGCAGTCAAGATGGATGCATGGTAGGTACTATATAATTGAGTGATCTCATATGCTACATAATAAACAAATTGTAATGTCAGTGCATATGGCTTTCATTAATTACATGCGTTAGGAAAGTTTTCTTTTATTGATATTAATTAATAATTAATAGGATAGGATTAGTTGCATTTCAATAAAGTAGTAAACACATGCCCTTTTATTATATTTAAAATCAGTAGTTTCATTTGGGCTTCAATTCAAAAAAGTAAAGTCATAGTAGGTGTGGGTGAAAACATTGCCATCTTATCGTTCTAGTTTCACAAGTGAACAAGCTTAAAAGTAGTAATGGCAATGAAGGTTGAAAAGCAATCAAGAAAATTCATAAAACCCTTTGTCTTAACTAGTGAAACCCATCATCACTATAGGATCGGCCTCGTGGATGAGTTTGCTCCAGTTCTGAACGTAACTGTCATACTTTTCTTCCCACGAGATAACAACAACCCAAATTTCGTTGGCGAGCTAGAAAAATCCCTTGAGAAAACCTTAACACGGTTCTACCCGCTTGCGGGTAGATACAATGAAGAAATAAAAACTGTTGAGTGCAATGACGAAGGTGTTGAGTTTATACACGCCAAAGTTAACATTAAACTTCAAGATTTTCTTGATTCTGAAGTGAATTTTAATTTGGTTGATGAATTCATTCCATTCAAAACAAGGCATACCGATCTTTTTACTAACCCATTACTTACAATTCAAGTAACCACCTTCGAAGGTGGAGGTGTAGCAGTTGGTGTAAGGGCATCACATAGGATTGTTGATGCATCCACTCTATGTACATTCCTAAACGAATGGGCTGCTGTGAACCGAGAAGATAGTCATGAGACTGAATTCACTGGGCCTGTTTTCAACTCATCCTTATTATTTCCCTCTTGTGGTTTATGTCTTATGCCATTTACAGCTGTCAGCGATGATATGTTAAGCAAGTATACAAGAAAGAAACTTTCGTTCACTGAGATTGAACTATCAAATATTAGAGCAAAGGCCACTGCTAGTGGAAAATATAGCAATTGTAAATGGTCAAAGGTACAATTGGTATCCGCCATTATTTGGAAAGCTCTCTGTGGTGTTGATCAGGCAATAGATAATCGTCCAAGAGAATATGTACTCGTACAAGTAGTAAGCCTAAGAGAGAAAATGGCTTCCTTAATAACCTAAAACTCTTGTGGGAATCTTTGGGGGTTAGGGTACACAAAAGCTGGGAATCTTGAAACGACCGAAGAATTGGCAGATCTTTTAACTTCTTCTGTCAAGAAAACGTTAAAGGATCTCTCGAAGGTATCTCACGATAGTGAAGAAGGGCAAACATTCGTTTTAAATTCCTTGCTAGATATTGCGAAATTTAGTGAATCTACTAATATGGCTGCGGTTAGTAGCTGGTGTAAGTTCCCTTTTTATGAAATCGACTTTGGTTTTGGAAAGCCCACTTGGGCAACCACCGGAACCATACCTGTAAAAAATTCAGCAATTCTTATGGATGACGCGGGAGGTAACGGAGTCGAGGCATATGTCTTTTTGGATAAACATGACGTTCCTCGTTTCAATGAAGCTTTAGATTCCAACATTTTTAGTGCTTAAACCATCGGATTCGCCAGGATCTTTATATTCTTATATGTTAAATTGACCACAAAGTTGATTGATGACTCGCCATTTGGAAGTAAGTTGATTATCGCCTCGTTGATAACCCTTGTTGTTGTCGTCGTTGAACTTTTCCCCACTTTTTTCCAAAAACTAGCACGTCTTTGGGAGTTTCTATCTTTCGGGTCTGCCGAAGTATCGATCCAACATTGTGCCAACCACGCTTCTTCTCTTGGTGTCCATGGCTTTTTGTTACAAATAACCAGTACACCTTTAAATCTTCCTTTGATTACTTTTTTCTTTCCTTTTTTATCCGTGGATACGGGTTCTTGTTGTGGTGAATCTTGTTGTTGTTGTTGTACTAGTTGTTGTTGTTGAAATTGTTGGAATTGTTGTTGTTGTTGTTGGAATTGTTGGAATTGTTGTTGTGGGTAAAACGTTTGTTGGAACCGATTATTCGGATTTGGTGGTGATGAACTAGAACCCGGGGTTTTCGTAGTGCCGAAATTTAAAAGATTCGTATACGAGAAATTTTCGTTTGGGTTAGACATGGTTTGTGAATATGTAGGTATGTGAATATGTATGTAGGTGAATTGTTCTTGTGTTAATTTTGGATTGGATAGTTAGGGCAAATCATAGTCCTAGAAACGCGCTTAATGGCAACATTACTACCAATATTTAACTTAAGGAAGATAACCATATGAAGTTGGCCTAGAAATTACAGAAAATACATCTTTTTTCTTAGGTCAGAAGCTCATATCAAACATTATATCTGCCTCATTCCTTACAACATACAAAATCCGTGTAAGACACATGTTTCCTTAATGTAAATGATCAATAAATCTTTCAGCAATAGAAAACACTATTACTGACGCTCCTGTTGAAAGGTCGGATCTATGTTACATATTCCACGTAGAAAATGATAAGTGTAATAACACCTTCAGAACAGGTAAGAAAGCAAACAACTAACCAATTGATTGTAGCTTTATTGTTTGTTGTAGTTTCCATATCACTGAGAATTAGTGAGTAAAGTAACAAAAGTTTCTAATTTGCAAAACCATCTTCTATAGACATTAACTCAAACACTTGGAAGACCTCAATTAATATCATGTTCTTTGCTAAAACTTGCAATAGTTAGGTTTTACAATTATTCGAGTAAACAATTTAATCATCAAAGTTCATGTATATCTTCAGGTTCCACGCTATAAAGCACCAAATATAAACCATAAACACAGAAACTCGGAACCCAATGCCTCCAAATTGAAGTTTTTAAAAAACATAAATTAGTGTAGATAATTATAAAATTCATTCCCAATCTGAACGGATAATAGGTGTACCTAGAAATCATATATGATGCCATTAATTTATGGAATAAGAAAGCATGAGAAAAGATACAAAGTTCATTTTTCTTAAATTGCATAAAGAAGATCGAGTAATCTTTCTCTTGTGAAAACCTTAATCTCCTCCATCATGGCAATTCATAGTAGATTAGTGATTTATCCAAAGCAATATCAAGTAATCCAGGATGAGGATCAACGTGAAAGAAACCCGATTTCAGTATCAGCATAGTACACTCAAACTTGATGAGAATCCGGCAAAAAAACATTGAAATGATTAATAAAGAGGTTGGTGTTAAACCTGGATTTAGTAATGCTTTAGTGGCGTGCCAAGAGATCGGGATCGACTGTAACCTCTTTATATCATCACATATAAATTATTGATCATAATGCCCATTTCACTTATATTTCAAACACGAAAGCATTTTTAGCGATGTAACTACAAAGAATAACAGAGTTCACATCAAAACTTGGAACATACTCCCATGTCAGCACCTTTTTAGTAGTATAATTCCAAAATACTTGCTGCACAATATAAAAACTTGATTGAAGCGAAGAAAAAAAAACGAAATTATGTACAATTTAAGTTTCTTTTGTCCGGAAGTTTTTTGTAGAATTGAAGAAGAAACATACATGCACTCGGACTCACTTTATATCACGAAACTCTCATAAACCTATTAACATTTTCCCCTTCATGTATATAATTAATCTTCTTGTACAAGATCCCGATTTAAAAAAAATGCAACGGTAATATGTTATGATTCAATTAATATTAATCAATTGCAACATGAGATAATCTTAATACAATATCAACAATGAATATCAATCAATACTGAAATCCTAATCAAGCATCAATAGTACCTTTTCAAATGTCATGAGGAAGAGATAATGATTCATTAAGTTCCAGCACATGGCATAATGATCCTAATCAAGCATAAAACTTTTGTCATTTTATCCAGTTGTAATAATCTAAAACTTACGAACATTTTATTGAATCTAAACACGTGACAAGATATAAAATGAACTCGCATCTAAACCAAACCACACTCGCTATTATGTTATACCAATCCTTATCAGTAACTTCCACCTTCACACCTTCTAATGTTTTAGCTTCCACTAGTTCTTTAAACCATTGCTCCATACAGTTCTTGGAATGATCCTCTTTCATCCTCTTCACTTTATACAATAATCAATGATATTTCATCCTCACCATTTTGGCACTTACACAATAATAACTCGGTTCAGCCCATATGTTTTATCACCAATTACCTAACCAAAATTATGACACCTGCAAACAATAGCATAAATAAATATTATATCTAATGAAGAGTGAAAGATAAAGAATTACTCAAATTTCTTTTTTTTCTTTAAAAGATATTATCATATTACCAGATAGCTGGTGACTTGAGTGTTGCTAAATCCAAAGTTTCAATTGCAAAAATGGTTCTTTTTTATATAACTTTTTTTAAGATACTATTCCAAAACAATGCGTACTTTTCTTGTTAAGAACTTCATATCTTCAGTAAAGTTTACCTCAAAAAACTTCAAATCAGCCTGTCAATTAAGTAATAAATAAGGTGATACAAAAGGCCTTGCAAACTTAATTTCAAATTAAAATCTCAATTTTGAAAGCCGCCAAAACTTAATTCCTATTTGTTATGAACAAAATAACATATTATAAGAAACATCTAGCTTGAATCCACTGACCGACATAATCACGTAAGAATTGAATCACCAATATCTAACTTGAGAATTAGTATTAGCATGTAACAAAATTGCTTTAGGACATTTCATTGAACACCTTCCGTGCATTTCCTTCAATATGATGCTTACTGTAGATCATCAGAGAATAATTAGTACTTCACACATCATAACTATTTGCAATAGAATGTATGAATATTGAAATCTAAAATAGTTAAAATAATATGATCGAAGTTATTACCTGAATCATTATAAATAGAGAAGAATTTTATGAAATTTTTACCAGAATAATACAAAATAAAACAAAAGAAAAGGGGTTGATACATAAACAAAAAGTGTGAAGAAAAAACCAAGATCAAAATCAAAGTGAATCTAACCTTTGTATGTTTGCAGAAAATCGGGCATTATATAGTGAATTGGCGATGTACAAGACGAATTAATGAACTGTTGAGAAAAGAATTTATATACTAATCCTCTCATGTAATTGGGAAATATGATTGACATGGAAGATTAGGGAGGATAGTGTTGAATTAAATCTGTATGTTTATAAAAATACTAAAGAGATTATCGGGAACATGTTAAAAAATTTTAATTTTTAATATGTTTATAGAGGTGAGATCATTAAAATATGAGTTTTTTTGAAAATATGAAAGTACCAATTGGAATGCACTACGTGGCAAAAACTCACTTTCCCCTACTTTTTTTAAAATTAAATATCTCAAAAACCGTTTGTCAAAAAATAATAAAAATTGCACCATAAAAATAAGCGTTTTCTCCTCTTCGATTTAAGATCCCACAAGGCATACTTTTGACGAAAAAAAAAAATTTCTTCATTTTTTGTGAGTTAACACATGTGTTATGATGAATTAACAAAAGTGTTACCTGCGGTTATCACATGTGTTATCAACGACTATCACATGTGTTACAATCAATAGTCGATGCTAACACATGTGTTAGTCGCCCGTAATACATGAGTTATTTGTTTATAACACATGTGTTACAAATTTTCAAAACCCACCAAAAAATGGAAAAATAAAAAATTCGTTGAAAGTATACATTGTGAGATCTTAAATCGAAGAGGAGAAAACGTTGATTTTTATGGTGCAATTTTTATAATTTTTTGACTAACGGTTTTTGAGATATTTAATTTTTAAGAATGTGGGGGTTTTGTTATTTTAATCAAGATCAACGGTTGAGATTTGTACTTTCATACTTTCAAAAATTTCCAGACTTTAATGAACTTTCCTCTATGTTTATATACTAATAGTATTCTTTTCTTATTTTACACACATATAAAAACACTATATGTTTATAAAAAATGAAAACGTTCATACATTTTTGTCATACACCATTAAAGCGGAATTACAAGATGTAACTGTACAATGGTTTCATTACACAAGGTACAAAAAGATCACCGTTCACAACATGCTACTGCTAGGGTTTACATAGTGTTTACATACGTTGACAACACAAGTACATAATTACACAATACCAATACATCCATAAAATAGTACAAAATATAACACATGATAGCAATGTCAAAAATAGCATAAATGTGGCTTCAATCACATTTACTGACCGATTCCTGAAAAACATGTAAAACGAGACGGTCAACTATAAAATATAGTTGGTGAGTTCACAGGTTTCAAGTTTCAAAGCCATTTAAATGTTTAAGAAACCATGTTTAAAAGATTCACGTCACTACGTGATAAGTCGTTTAAAAGTTTCGTGTCGCTACGCAGTAATGATTGTTAGACCAAATTCCGTGGTCAAAGTTGTTTATAAGACCAAATTTCGTGGTCAAAGTTGTTTATAAGACCGAATTTCGTGATGAAAATCGTTTATACGCTAAAACGTGACTGCTCAATAGTCGGTGTTTATATTTAAGTCCACAACCAAACCTCCGACAGCCCGCCCCAAAGTGATCATGCCTTACATACTTAAGTAAGTGGTTATATGCCCCCGCGTACAGTGCGGAATAAGGGGAGTGTCAATTCCAAATAGTACTATCAATAATAACCATCGACTCAAAATTGAGTTAATAGTTTGTGTAGAGAAAAACCGGGGACTTTATACGATAGAGTCTCAAGCATATAACAGTTGCATATAAATAAATGCATATCAAAGTAACTACATTCAACAAAAACAACATTTTCAATAAGAACCACATGCTTTTTACCCCAAAACATTAATAAAACATTAAAAAAAAAAAAGGGGGTTGTGAATACTCACGATTGAGTGTGAGCGTTGTGTTTGGATGTATTCTGCTTGTGAACCGAGTATGACTCCTATCCAATACCTAGTGTTGTGTTTGGATGCATTCTGCTTGTGAACGGGTACGACTCCAATCCAATACCTACTAATACGGAGGTTCTAGTAAGGTTTTCGTCTAAGTTGGTTTGTTAAAACTGCTTAGCTAGCTAATTAAATTATTGTTGGTGCATATTGTGTGAAAACAGCTTCTAGTTTGTAATAGTTAGGTTTAGTAGTCATTTTGTTAATCATTGTAATTATTAACTTAAGTTTTGTATGTGTATTTGGTAGGTTCGTACGAAGTTATAGGTTAGTACGAACTTAGAGTAGGTACGAACTTAGTAAGTTCGTACAAACTTAGAAAGTGCCTAAGTTCGTACAAACTTAGAAAGTGCCTAAGTTCGTACGAACTTAGGTGCCTATATATACACAAGTCCGAAAGTTTTAGAAAAGAGGTTTTTTCGGAGTTGTAAGTTCGAATACTTTGAGTTTGTATCTTAGTTCGAATGTAATACTTGTTTACATTCAATAAGAGTGATCTTTACACATTTTTATTACTCGTTTGTTATCGTTTGTGTATATTTGAGGATTTCGCACTCGATTATATCATATTACCTCGTAGATCCAGGTTACGGGAACCTACAATTATAAAGTGTCATTACATGTCGATTTTTCCGTTGAGTTTGTTAACAATTATAATCGACTTTGCAAACAAAATAATAGAAACACAAAAATGCCACACCCAAAAATTATCACATTTTGTATACTTGGCACCATATTGATTATGGAATTTCTGTAATAATTTGGGAATTTTTAGGTTTATAGATTATTTATTATCACCTTTTGTCCAATATATGATGGAAATTCAGATTATATAGCAAATGGCCATGAAAAATTACGAAATTTTTACCACATCAGTTTCTAACTAAAAATAGACTTGTGTAAAAATTTCAAGTCTTTGGGAACTAGAAAACTCCGTTTTCAAATATTTCATGATTAATAACACTCAAATTAGAATAAATACGAAATAACACCCAAATAATGTGATGTGCAGTGTTATTTTAGGTTGAAAACATCACAGAAAAATTTCTAGGAGTTTTTAGCATGAATAACTAATTTTCATGGTTTAATTCCTTGTTTTAGTAGTTTTGTATTTTCTTAAAGAAGTTACAAATAAGTTCCAAAACTTTCAAATTTAATTCTCACAGTACTTTATACCATAAGGAAGTTTAGAAAAATTGTTTCTATATATTTAACATGTTTTTCGCCCATTTTATGAATTTTATAATACAGACAACACACATTGAGCCATTTCTTCAAGGTTTTATATGTTGTGTGTTTAGGCATTTTATAAGCATACAAGCACAATCTTTCAAGAAATAATATTTTTACTCTACTAAGATCAACATGTTAGGTGTCTAAAAATATTTTTTTTATAACTTTTATAGTACATTTGAACCCTTGATTATGCCTCACAAAATTAAGGTGACAAAAAAGTTGATGTTGACGCACCAGTTTTGTGTGACATATTTGGAGGTCGAACACTCAATATTGTTGAGTGAAACCACTTGGGTTTGAAAGCTAAAATCTTAAGATAAATTCAAGAAGAAAAATCAGTATTTTTGGACAAGTATTTATTTAGTTATGGCTTGTTAAAGTCAGACTAAGAAATCTGATATATTGCAATGTAAAGTGTAAGCCAAGTTCTTGAGTCATAGACTACAACTTTGACTCCTAGACTCAAATCATTGATTTGAGTCTTGATTACATGCATGTACAATCATGTTTCTAGATAGTAACATATTTCTAACAATAATTTCCTTTTATCCGTATCAAAGTTAACAAAAAGACGATTTTTGCAAGATTATGAACTAGTTTTGCATTTTAGCTCTTGATTTTGGTTTGATCACGGATCATCCTTTCTTTTAAACACACAGAGATGTGAAAAGAATGATCTACACATGTAAAACACATTTTAAAGGATATCTAACCATAATGGGCATAGAATCCACATTTTGAAAGAAAAACATAAATTTTGAAGCTAGAAATGAAAAAAGTAGGTTAGAGATTGTTGTTTCATACCTAGTTGTTCTTGAAATAGCTTAAGAACACTTAAAAATTCTGAAAAATATGATGATGATGAGGGGATGATTTCTTGAGTGGGTTGAGAGAGTTTGTGTATGTTTTGTTGAGAGAGAAAGAAAGATTGTCAAAGGAATGAAGTGTTGAAGTGTATAAGAAAGGGAAGTAGAGATTTTGTATGGTGAAGTGGGGTGATGGGGCATGGGCAGATTTTTAGAGCTAGTGGGGGGCTTAAATTATTTTATTTTTGTTAAATAATGTGCTTAATTTGTTGCATTTAAATGTTTATGTTAAAATGTATAACTCTTGTACATTCTAAGACTTTAAATTGTGAAGTTTTGGTACTTAATAATTGAGTTATGAAAATTGACGTTCTTAATCTCTAAAATACTTCAATTGTATTTAGATTGTGTATAATGGGTGTTCAAGTATTAGTTTGTCGGATTCGAGTTTTGTTTACTTAGTTACAGAACTCTAATTTAATTTCAATTTCACGATACGATATGATTTTGAGATAAGTCAAGAGACTTAATTCTTTTGTTTTTCTTGGCACTTTATAACCCAAATAAGTAATTCTCATGTACCTAAAGTTCGCTAAGTAATTTCTAAAGAATTTTTGCAGTTTCGGTACACTCAAGGAGTCGTAATGTAACATCCTATCATTCGGTCTGGTAATTTCTATTATTTTAATTGATTATCTATTTGTTTTAGAAATTATTTAATATTATGTGTTTCGTAGTGAAACGTAGATAAACAATCCTTTTGACTTATTGTGACTAGTGAAATATTAGTAGATTCAAAATTTGTAAGTTTTTGATTTTCTGCGACACAAGGATTGTGTCGCAGGTTGTCTGTGCGACACAATGGTTGTGTCGCAGGACTGTGTCGCAAAACGGGCTGAACTGAAATTAAGTAAGGAGCTTAAGTGTAATTCGATGTTAAATATATATACACACCGCCCAAATACTTCCAGATCATTTCCAAAACATTTCCAAACCTTTAAAATCGTTTTAGAGAGAGAATTAGAGAGAAAGAAGAGAAAAGTGGTACTTTGAATCATATTTGAGCTAATTAGCTGTGAATCCGAGGTAAGGTTCCAATTATATTGTGTTATTGTTGTTTATAAGTAAATTACACGGATTGATATAGGTTAATTTGAGTATTACATGTTTGAATTCGTGGATTTAGAATCTGGGAACTGGTCTGTTCTTCATTGCGACACAAGGTTTGTGTCGCAGGTTGTGTCGCATGAATGTTCTGCGACACAGTTGTTATGTCGCTAAAGGCGGCCATATTGAGTATTGCGACACAATGTTAGTGTTGCAAGTTTATATTGTGCGACACAGTGTTTGTGTCGCTAAGTTTATAAAAGAGATTTTGTTTTGCAAGGTCACTTGGAAACGACCTAGTAATCAAGGCTATATGCTATTAGCCTAGGCAGTTTTTGGCCATCCGGGGTCATCTAGGGCCCGAAAATGACATTTTTCAGTTTTAAACGTTATTGCAAGATTTTTTAAGTTCATTTCTGATTGAACTTTTGTTTGTCTTGACTTCAGGGATTACCTGATTTGATAATTAGACTATAATGATATTCATGGAACGAAATTCTGACTTATATATGATTTTCTGTTTCAGATCAACGTAAGACTCAGTGATATAAGAATACTGAGTGTGCAGACATCAGAGGTATCGGTGAGTAGATTCAGAACTCATCATTTGATTTAGTTGTAACTATTTGGTTACAACAAGTAACGTAGATGTGTATTAGACTGTTTAGTCTTGATTATTGATTATTGATCTACGTGATATGTGAACCAATGTGTATTATGTTATTGAGGTCAACGTGTAGTTGGACTTCTGGTTATTATGTGTTTTACACAGGTTTTGATTCATTTGTTGTGTTTGAAACCTGTGTATGAGTTTAATAACCAGTAGTTATCGGTCTATTCTGTATTGGCCATACGGATTGACGGTAAGTGTTCTTGGGGGAATCCCCGGGTATTATGATATCCCCAGAGCCACCGATCCTCATTGAATTATGTGTGTTTACGATTATTTGGTGTAAACAACTTGTTATGCTAAGTTGAATGGAGTGTGATGAATCTATTCACTTAGCTTCGTGCTAACCCTCATTTTACTTCCTGCAGGATATGTTTTGTTTAATTGTGGGTGCAGGAGGTGATTGGTTGATCAAGGAATGTTTGACTGCGCTTTAAGACTCTGATATGGTTTTGTAATAAACCTTGTTTTGTGAATTTTTATAATACCCCGCCTTTTGTAGTCTTAAACAGTTTGAATGTAATGTATATATTGAAAAATGTAAACTGTTTATGTATTATGTTTGATATATACTAAGGTAATGTATTTGAAATTCATGCTTCCGAGTTTATTAATATTATATTCTTAAATAGAATGAGGGGTGCTATAAGTAATCTAGAATTTCCGATAGAATTTTGAGAAATTTGTAAACATAATTGAGATTTCTAGAATTTAAGTGCGATAATGACCTAAGATTTTGACAGTTGTCACAATTTTAATATCATTCGTATTCTTACTTTCTTGTTAGTTAATTTTCTTTCTCTTATATAAAAATCAACCTCATAGTTAATTGCTAAAGAGATTATGGGGGACTTATAAACAAATACTTGGTCAAATTTTATGAATAAATCTGTGATATATATAATTTTGAGTGTATTATATAGTGGGCAGTCTTAAACACAACCACATCCGTGACTAAGATAGTTATATTATAAAGAACTTTATTTGTTACTATGATGATTGATAAGATACTCATTTCAAATACTCTTACATAATTTTAGACCAACATTCATCATCATGGTGTCCATGAGAATATATCAACATGACCCTCCAACATTTGTATATGTTTACAGGGTTGCAAACAAAGCGCCTTGAAAACTATATAAATGAAAGTGTAGTGAGAAAGATACTACTAGATAACCACATAGATCACTATATCATACGAAAAACACGGGCCTACATCCCTTACAAGAAATTTCCGCGTTCAAGACACCAACTCAAAAGTGTGAACACATTGAGCCTAAAACATCAATAGTCATTTCATTGAAACGCAAGTTGCAAAAAGTTGACTCAAAATCGCCCTAATGGCCTAATCAATCTCATATTAGATAATGATCGAACTTCGTGTAAATTTTCTTAACAGAAATCAAGGTTAAATATACATCATACATGTTCACACCTTCATGATTAAATGCAAATTAATACAAGAATGGGTGTGGACAACAGGTTCACCGATGTGCAAGCAACATATACACCTTCACTAGGCCCATTTGTAGATGGAGGAAGTGATATGCTTAAGCTAGTTGATGGAACTAACGAGCTTGGAAGACTCCCTATTTGTGCACTACCAAGTAGGGGTTGTTGACAAATCGAGTTGAGTATTTGGAAATTCGAGCTTGTCGTTTATCAATTACTCGGTCGGAGCTCGACTCGAACTCGAATGAATGTTAAAAAATTATGTTATAACCCAAGTTCAAATACTTTGTTATTGTTCGAGCTCAAATTTTATGCTCGTGTAGTTTTTTAGATATTTTATTAACGAACTAATTTTTCAAACTCAAGGAGCTAGTTTATAACTCAAGCTTGATAAAATCGTTTAATAGATCGATATTGATCTCCACATAGGTTCATTTATACTTGAGGTATTAAATTAAGATATATTATTTATTTTTATTCAAATAAATATGCAAAATTCTTATATAAACTATACTCATTCAATTCGTTAAGCTCGTGCCTCGTTCGACTCAACATTAAACGAGGTTTTCAAATAGTTCAAGTCGAATAATAAATTTTTAAACTCAACTTGTGAAACTAATTGAACAATAACTTTTGATCGAACTCGACTTGAGCTTAAATTCGAGTTAAGCGAGCTCACTCGAGTAGCTCGTTAACTGCTTGACTCGTTAGCACCGCTACCCCAAGCTGGAAAGGTGAAGGGGCTGGAGGAACGCAATCTTTGGGATAGCCACGGTTGGTGGCGCTATTAGTGGTCGAACTTGTTTTAGCCCTGTAACACATTTCGAAACTAAAACATACTTAGTTTCATAGTTCCAAAAGCCTAATATATATCTTAAATCACTCATATCAAAATCATTTTATTTGGACATCAGGGTTGAAGAGAATTCAACAATCTGGAGTTTAAAAGCAAAGTGAGGCCACAAGCAAGAACTTTAAAAATAAATGGAGTAAATAGTGAATTTGTTTGACAAAATAGTTACTCTATTCACTTGCATTGTTAAGACATCTCTTTATCGTTGTGCTCCGAATTTTCCTTTTTTTTTTTTTTTTTTTTTCTTTTTGAATAATAACGAATAGTTTTAAATTTTTCTAAAACACTTTTTCTCAACTACAATATTCTCAAATACTCAAAAACTCCACCATTCTATATAATTCATCTCTTTCTCATCACCATGTCGAACAACCAAAACGATCCATTCAACCTACAATCTCAATGGAATCCGTTTCAACAATATTCATCATCACCAACCCGCAATTCGACAACCAAAACATACCCACTTTTGGCACTCCATATCAACCCTCATTTGCCACTCCGTATCAATCATCATCCTTTCAAACACCTCAATTTTCATCCGAAAAATTTCAAGCCTTTCTAATGTGGCAAGTGTCACAAAATACCCAACAACACGTCACCCAACAACAACAACCCATCACCCAACAATCGGTTGAGGACGAGGTCCCGACACCAACATCCCGTAGAAATGGAACGAAAAAGGCAAACAACCCGCGGTGGAGTCATCACAACCGAAACCAAAAAAGGTTTACACCAACGTGTCCGGTTGGGAACCCGCGGACGAGCTTTGGTTGGCCCAAAGTTGGGTTGCCGTTTCCGAAGATTCCACCCGAGGAAACGCGCAAACAGGCGACTCTTTTTGGTATCTCGTTATGGAAGAATACCACAACCGCAACCCTCCCTTTACCCGCACCAAAGACGCGTTGACATCCAAATGGAAGAAACTCAACACCGATTGTCAAAAGTGGGGAGACATATGGAACCGGCTCAACTCACAAAGAAGAAGCGGGGAAGATAACGATGACTTTCGGATTCGGGTGGAGGCGCAAAGTAAGATGAAAACTCTAAAAACGTTTAAAAGTTTTCAAGCGCGGAACTTCTTAAAGGACCGCAAAAAGTGGTTAACTCCTGATCGTGTTATTGTCGAACGACGAAACGTTCCAAAACGCCGCGAAACGGTTCACTTAGAGGACAACCTGAATGCCGCGCTATTCGGTGATGATGCGTTTCAACGTCCACGGGGAAAAACTAGGAAATCAAAATCCCAGAAGACGACATCCGGTTCCAACTCTTCTACTTGCGCTTCATTTGATGAGTCTCTCACCGGTACCTTTGAAGGCATTTATTCTGACAAACAAACCTACTACCGGAATAAGGATTTGGAAATACAACTTCGAATCTTGGTTATGACGACAAACCACTTGTCGGGACGAGACAAACAAATCATAGAAAAACAAAAAGCGAAGATTCGGGCGAAGTTAGATTTGGACGACGAACCGGCGGACGAGGCACCAGAGGAAGCTAGTTCGGGAGATGATTGATTTATATTTTTAGGACTTCTTCTTTATTTTAATTTTTAGAACTTGTAATCTTTATTTATATTTTTAGGACTTGTAATTTTTATTTTTAATGCACTATTAATTTTTAAGACTTGTAGTTTTTTTAATATATTTTTAATGAAGTTATTTATTTTATTTAAATTAATTTGTTATTTATATCTATTTATCATATACTTATATTTTCTAAAATAAATAAAAAAACTAAAAAATAATTTTCTGAAAACTACTCTCACTTTCTCTTTTTCAGCAATAGTAAACACTATCGGCACCACTCCATACTCTGAGTTTTCAAAGTTTTATTTTATTGAAAAGAACAAAAAAGACATATTTGAATTAGTTACCCGAACAAAAAATTCTTTCGTTACCGCTATATAATAATAAACATTAACAACGTGTCTAAATTCCTGTCCAGATATTTTGTCAATCCAGCACCATTATTTTTCCATTTCCAATTAATACACACAAACCAGCAACAAAATTACACAAATCATGAATTCTAGAACCCTAATTCGTCAGACCTCATACATCAAAACAACTACAATTAGCCCTAATTTCAATCAACTACTGTCAAATTTACCTCCTTCACAATGCCGCATTCATTCCGGTTTTAATTCATCTCACTATCCGTTGTTCCGTACTAACCGGTTCAGGAAACGGTTTTTTAACACTTATGTGAACAAGAACTCTGCTGCAGTTTCGTCTGTTGGTGATTGTAGTGAAGATGAAGAGGAAATTGCGAGTAAAGTGACGGTGATTGATGATGATTTGGCGGGAAATGGGAGTTTATGGGATCAATTAGTGGAGATTTTGAAGTTTTCAGGGCCAGCTGCTGGATTGTGGTTGTGTGGACCGTTAATGAGTTTGATAGATACTGCTGTGATCGGTCAATCGAGTTCCGTTGAACTCGCTGCTTTAGGTACTTTTGATTTTGTTCGTTTCTGTTTTCGTATGTTAGTGAATAATTATGATTATTACAAGTTTAATGCGAAATGGTGAATGAATGTATTATTTAAATTGCGGAGCTGAGTGGTCATTGTTTGAAATTGTGCAGGGCCGGGTACTGTACTGTGTGATTATATGAGTTACGGATTTATGTTTCTTTCTGTAGCTACATCGAATATGGTGGCCACTTCACTTGCAAAACAGGTTTCTCTTTAAAATGTTTATATTTAGGTATGACTGATGCTTTGTTGTTGTTGAGCTGGTATGGAGAATATTGCAAGATATTAGTATCCTAGAGTTTGTGGATTTAGTGTTCGATTTACGAGTAAAACGAATTGATTATGTAGTCTAATTCGAAGTTATTTGTCATATATATGAAATTAGTTAAACTGAAGCATTATGTGAAACTGTTCATGTGCCTGTTAGAGTTATGTTCCCCTCATTTGATACTCTGCAAAAAATTTTAGAATGGCTAGATTATTTACGAATTGTTTCCATGAACTCCATAGTCATTAACATAATGCAGTTGGTACTGTCTGACTCTTCTGGTACTAATTTCTTACTTTGGGAATTTTGGTGCCCCAGGTTCCAATGTACCATGAAACGCTTCTTTCATATTTTCATTACCATATATTTGATAAAAGTAAATAGTCTATGTATAGTCTTGTAGTAGTCGTCATGATCTCCTTAAGAGCACCCACAGTGCTCCTCCGTGGAGCGTAGAGTGAAAACCCATACTTGCTAGTTGTCCTAGCTATCTAGCCACGTAGTTTCACTGTGGTTGTCCTTCTACACTCATATTACACGGAAAAAGTGGACCATCAAAGATTCCTTCTCTTATTTTGAATGTAATTAATTAAAGTAATGTGTTGATATGTCAGTTAAATAAATTATGTGAACTGTAATGCACTGTGAGAATTTATTGTTAAGTGATAAAATGCTGATGTGTCAGTGTATTAAACCTTATAAGGTACAGTGCACCAGAGATGCTCTAAGCGCATTGTGCAGTAATGAAGTATTTGAATATATACATGGAAGTGTCTATCTATGAAACCTCGTGTTTCTAAGTGTCACTAATATATTTGAGCTTATTGCATGCACTTATAGCTTTAGAAAACTATTCACAAACTAATACTGCACCCCTTATCTTTTATATTGAATGATCTGACTAGTCAAGTTGTGCAGGATAAATCTGAGGTGCAGCATCAGATATCAACCTTGCTTTTTGTTGGAATGACATGTGGTCTACTGATGCTTTTCTTCACAAGGTTCCGCGGAGAATGGGCACTGAGCGGTAATGAGAACTTGTTCCAGGATTTTTTTCTATTTCCTTCAACACGGAGACATTTTGTTCTTGACTTTATAGAAACTTAATGATATTAGAAACAGTTTGATGTTTGTTGTCAAATCAACCTTTTTCAATAAGCCAATTGATATAAATAGGATTTACAACAAATCTAGCGTACTAGTTATTCCTATATATAGAGTACAAGAACATTAAAGTTCTTTATCTTCGAAGCACAAATAAAACCATGTCAAATCTGAATACAACCAGTTTTTTTCACTATGAAAATTGTCTCAAAATTTTGAATCAAGTTACCATCTTTTATGATCTGTAAATGGTTTCCGATAATTAATATTTTATAATGAAATATCTTCAGTTTTCGCTGGAGCCGAGAATGCACATATGTTATCAGCAGCAAATACATACGTTCAGGTTCTTTGGTTTCTTCAAACCTTTTAGCATAACATTTATTCTTTTGATAGTGGGTGGTTTCAAGGTATTTCCTTTATATCGATAAACCTAGAAGCTCTTATATGTTTGAGGGATGGAATGCATGTTCTGCGGGAAGCCAGGAATATTGAATATGGATATTGTTGTCTAAACTTTTCCTTGACTTATAATAGTTGCGGGGTTTTTTACTCTGTTTTTTTTGTTTTTTTTTTTTGGTTGGTAACTGGCTTATAGGAGTTAAGGAAAGATATTGAACATTATTTTAGTGGTTAGGATACTTCTTTAGTACCCTGGTTTATCATTTAAATCTGTCTATTTGATTTCCTTTGTTGTTGTAAATGGTTGATCTGTACCTTCCTAAAGATGTTAAAGACCTTTCGTATGTGGCTAAAACATGGAAAATTCAGTCAATTTATTTCTCAATGGCTATGGTTAATTTGATTAAGTTCCATATAGGTTATAGTGTTGCAAGAAGGATATTTATATCAGGAAGTCAAACTTTAAAACTTTATTTATTAACTGTTGCTGCATCTCAAGACCTTAAAGAATCCATTTCCTTCTTCTCGTTCATATGCTCTTTCCATGGCTAAGTACTTTTAGAAGTTGTGTGATCAATGTTCATATGATCGTATCTGAAAGATATCTTTCCATAAAATGCACTACTTTTACGTTTGTGTTGTCCATGAAGGAAACTACTTGTTGATTTTTCAGTTTGTTTTTATTATAACATGATTTCAGTTGCGTTGCTTGTCTAATCACTTCAATGTATTTGTTGTATGTTAGTAGATTCGAGGCTTGGCATGGCCTGCTGTTCTTGTTGGATGGGTTGCTCAGAGTGCAAGGTGAACAGAACATTTTTATTTGATGATCTTTCTAGTAGAATCTAGTATACATAGGGGTGTGCAAAAATTGGTCTGGATTAGTACCGGGTTATGTTCAGTTCAGTACCCGGTTCAAATTTGTACAGAACTTGTTCTCGGTTCATGATAGTTCAAAAGTTAGTTCTTGGCTCTGCCAGTTCCATACTGGAACTGAAACATTTTTCTATTCAAGCTTGAATGAACGTCCGTTTTATATCAAGATTTTTCAAATTCCAACATCCCAAGTTGTTACACAGCTTATTGTCTGGTTTAGGAGCGAACATGGAACTGGACCAGTTTAGATCATCTGGTTCTCAGTTCTGTTTTTCTTAATATACAGTTCTGATTTGGTTTCATCTCGATGAACACCTTTAAGTATACATCATCTCCACATTCTGTTACTTTCCTGCTAAGTTAATGACTTATAAATGAAGAAGAGTTCCGTTATGAAAATTTGGATAGAGAATGTATGGTGAAGAATTAATAACTTTAACTTCCTGTTGTAAATATTTATGAGCTATTATGACCGACACTTATAGACTTATTGTAAGAAAAATGTATGACAGTAATGGATTTTTCTTTTTGAGCAGTCTTGGAATGAAGGATTCATGGGGACCTATGAAGGCTCTGGCAGTTGCAAGTGTTATCAATGGCATTGGTGACGTGGTTCTGTGTTTGTTCTTAGGCTACGGTATTGCAGGAGCAGCATGGGCAACAATGGTGTCGCAGGTATGCTGCATGTAAACTAATTCAATATGCATCTGTTAAGCTTTCGTATGGGTGAATTTTTGTTGCATCACACTTTACACATATTGTAGGTGGTTGCAGGATTTATGATGATTGAATCTCTGAAGGAGAAAGGGTATAATGGTTATGCAGTTGCCGTTCCGTCAGCTTCGGAATTGCTACTAATATTCAAGCTTGCTGCTCCAGTGTTTCTAATGATGATGTCAAAGGTTTATATGCTGCACTGATCATTCCGTTCTTTACTCCTAACCACCCCTCTTAACAAAAAAATAATATAAAAAATGAATAACAAATTAATTAACTAGGAAAAACCCTTATCGTATGCTATGTGATGTTTTAGGTGGCATTCTATTCTCTACTTGTGTACTTTGCTACATTGATTGGCACACAAACTGTTGCTGCTCACCAGGTTGGTCCTACTTGCAGCACTATATGAACATATCTTGTGATATTTCTTGCTAATAGAGGTGGCAAAATAGGTGGGTCAGGTAATGAGCCAAAATGGGTTGGTGTTGAAACTTGTCTTTGACGTGACTAGCAATTTACTTTGTCAATTTATATATACTAATAGTTAATGCGACAAATATGATTACAATAATATATGTATAGGAGGCTGTAAACAACATTTTGGGCGACTTTCAACTAGTTTTCGTTTCCCTTGCAGTGGTTTTTTTATTCGATGCATTTGAGCCATCAGGGAGAAATCATAATCCAATTTGACCCATTCATAAGTCAATGGGTCAACATTGCCACCTTTACTTGCTATTAGGGTCCAACCAGGCTTTTTCTTTCTTCCTCAAGTAACTCTTGTGTTCAATCTTTGGCCTATCAGGCTTTGTTTGATTTTAACTAGTTACTATTGGTTTAGGTCCTTCTGCAACTATATTGTATGTTTGCTGTAGGGGGTGAACCTCTCTCTCAAACCGCACAATCATTTATGCCAGAGCTTATATATGGCGCTAAACGAAGTCTATCAAAGGTTAGTGATCTTATTACTGGTGCTGGTTTTTTTCAACCGTTTTAGCTAAACTTTTAATAAGTATTTGCATTTTCTCATGCTTTACTTTTATTAATAAATATGTATATGATCTTTACAATTGCCGTGTGATGGATCTTCCCTCAGGCAAGATTTCTGTTAAAGTCACTGTTGACAATCGGTGCGTCAATGGGATTAATATTAGGTGCTGCTGGTACAATTGTTCCCTGGTTATTCCCCAAAGTATTTTCACCTGATCCTCAGGTCATAAACGAGGTCAGTTGTGCTTCTTCTTCTTCTATCTTTTTATTTTTTTATTTTCCTTTTTTCTCCAGAAAAGAAAATGCAACAATATCTATTGTTTCATAGTTTGACTATGTTTAGCTATCTGAATTGCTTTTTTCTTGTCAGATTTACCTATCTGCTTGTTAGCAATTGGTTCAAAGATAAATGAGATTGATTGTGGTCCACAACTTTTCTCAATTTCATCTTATTATGGTGTATTTCATGGGTAGTCAAAGACATTCATTCATAGGAAAAGAACGGAATCATCCTTTTTCTTGAAATTCTAAGTTTATTAATTTTTAATGCAGATGCACAAGGTTCTAATTCCATACTTCATTGCTTTATCCGTGACAACAAGCACTCATAGCCTTGAAGGAACATTGCTGGTATGCTATATTTGCCTTGATTTATAAACTCAAAATGTCCGGGTGTTTGTTTACTTGAATTTTAGTTGAGCTGGTTGTTTGACAAATTTACTTAAGAGTTATTTGGTTTCTCTAATAAAATATCTTTGACATTCTTTTCCATTACTCACCTGAAGTTTTGAATAGTGTATTGATCTCACTGAAAAGAAAAAGTAATAACTCTATTTACAACGTGAATTGGACGGCATTCTCTTTTCACACAAACTCAATAATGTTATATTAACTTCTTATTACCTTATTATTTAAAGATGTGTTTAAAGCTTTATTGCATTTCCTTTGCAGGCTGGACGCGATTTAAGATTTATAAGTATATCGATGAGCACAATTTTTACTCTGGGTGCTCTTCTCCTCTTGGTAAAGAATCTATATTTTGGTTCCCCAGTGTCGTTATTGTTTTTCTGCTTACTAATAATCATGAATTTATTCATGAATCATAGTTTCCTGTCTGTCTTAAAATATGTGCAATATTTAGATCTTTATAATTCAATTAAAATGTAATAATTGTGGATAATATTGTTTTTGTAATCATAACTTGTTTGTTACTTATAAATGTTCTTTTTATTTATAAAATTGGATGAAAAATTGTTTGTGGGTCAGGCCTGACTCTTTCTTACACTTAAACAATGGCCTGTTATAACCCATATCCGTTCGACTCTTAGCATCTTGCCACCTCTACTAACAGGTTACCTAGTAAGTTTTGATAAATCAGAATGTTTGCATTTATTTTGGGATGAAAGGAGTTATTCCCTTTTTTATACTTCCTGGGTACTTATGTACCTTCTTTCTTGCTTTCAGCTTTTTAGCAATTTAGGATATGGTTTGCCTGGCTGCTGGTGGACATTAGCTATGTTCCAATGGGTAAAGTTCACCTTCAACTACATCTGAAATTGTTCATGGTTGTAAATTATAATGATTTATGTGTAGACCACCCAAGTATTAGACAAGTTATACTAAGCTAAGCCAAATTTAAAACAGCATTTCAGGCTACCCATGTATCCGTTTGGCCAAAAACTTGCTGAGTTATAAAGCAACAAAAAAGCCCTTAACGTAACAAAACCCCTACTTTACACTACACAACATTTCAACTTATAACCTATTTACATCTCATCAAGGCTATCTTTGTGGTTTGTGAATTTTTGAGGGCATTTCTGTCATCCAACGGGTTTTTGGCTGGAATCTGCATAAGTAAAACTAAATTGATACGTGGGTGGCCTGGAATGTTGTTTTTTAAAATTTGGGTGGCATTTTTGTAACATTTTTCAATACCTGAGTGCCCTATGTATAATTATTCTTTGCTTAAATACAAAACTCTAATATTCGCTTTGTGATCTGCAGACCCGATTTACCGTTGCTCTACTACGTCTTGTCTCGCCAAATGGCATCCTTTTCTCTGAAGATACAACCCGTTATGAACTTGGGAATGTTAAAAGTGCCTAACATGGATTCCAATTGGTATTTTCAGTCCCACTAACATCAGGAAAGATTCAAGTTTGTCCTTGTGATAGCTTGATTACCATAGATTCTGTACATGGTTTATAGTTCATTAATATATTATCTGCTTCAATCAAGCATTATAGAAGTTGTCATTCTTTGAAACCCGAACGAAGCTAGAATATCACTGGGCCTACTTGGAAGATTAACAACTGTTTACGCTACTCAATCTTATGGTGTGCCACATTTTTTGGCTGTGGTACAAATGTATAGACCGGTAGGGTCATCTAATCATTTGGGAGATGTGTTATTTATAGTTTGCAATGGTCAAGCATTTGTTCTGCTATGTATTATGCGGTATACAATTTTATCATGGTCTGATACATGATTTGTAATATCAGATGGTAGCTCGAAAATGCTCTGATAGCCGATGATAAGATCCTTTTTTTTCACTCTCTAGATGGCTTAGATACAATGCATTGGCCCGTTCTTCATGTTTCAACTAGAAAATCCATTACACTTGTTGAGAAGATATGACACTGGTGATATCTTTCTTCCATTACGTTTGGCTATCTAAAAGAAAGTTCTATAATACTTGGGATGGGTTTGGAGTTAGATCTGAACCCGACTTCATATTCAAAACTGTGTTACAGATCTTGATATAACTTGACATAAGTTATACCGTTCTTAAGAGCGTATGGCTTAAAACTAAAAACTAAAGGGATAAGTGTTTGGGAATGCTCCCAATTTGTATTTGATGTTTATTGTGTGTATTCAATTTAAGTTTGCTACTTTTAATGCATCTATCTTTCAAAAAGTGTACTTTAATGTATTTTGTTGATGTGTCATTTGTGTAAGGTGTCACGTGGTATCCGTAGAGGTTGACACATCATCAAAAGTACTACATAATACATTAAAAAACACTTTTAGAAAGTTGGATCTATGAAAATTATCAAACGTTAGTTGGGTACACACAATAGACATTGAGTACAAGTTGGATGCATTTCCAGACACTTACCCCAAAACTAAAAATTAAAAGGCTTTGAAGGTATTTAAAGAGCTTAGAGCACAAGGAATCGTGACCCTTGTGTCACAGTGTTCAGCAACAGTGTTCCCCGGGAACACTGTTGCTGAAAAAGGTGGGACTGGAAACAGTGTTCAGGAATTTCTTTTTGATTTTTTTATTTGTCAGAAAATTCAAATAATGTTAAATACATATAAATAACAAATTAGTTTAAATAAAACAAATAACTTCATTAAAAAATAAAATTACAAGTCCTAAAAATTTAAATTACGATTACAAATCCTAAAAATTTAAATAACGAACAAGTACTAGAAATAAAATAAAGAACTAGTCCGAATCTGTGTCCGCCGGTTCCTCGAAATCCAACTTTGCTCGAATCTTCGCCTTTTGTTTTTCTATTATTTGTTTGTCTCGTCCCGACAATTCGTTCGTCGACATAGCCAAGATTCGAAGTTGTGTTTCCAAATCTCTATTCCGATAGTAGGCTTGTTTGTCGGAACGAATGCCTTCAAAGATGCCGGCGATTGACTCGTCAAATGAAGTGCGAGTAGAAGAGTTGGAACCGGATGTCGTCTTTTGGGATTTTTCTTTCCTAGCTTTTCCCCGTGGACGTTGGAATGCATCACTACCGAATAGCGTGGCGTTCGGGTTGTCCTCCAGTTCCTAGTCCAAGTCCAAGTCGTCAAGGTGAACCGTCTCGCGGCATTTTGGAACGTTTCTCCGTCCGACTACAATGGGATCGGGAGTTAACCACTTTTGGCGGTCCTTTAAGAAGTTCCACGCTTGAAAATTTTTAAAAGTTTTGAGCGTTTCATTCTTAAATTGCGCCTCCACCCGAATCCGAAAGTCGTCGTCATCTTCGCCGCTTCTTCATTGCGAGCTGAGCCGGTTCTATATGCCTCCCCACCTTTGACAATCCGCGTTGAGTTTCTTCCATTTTGATGTCAACGCGTCTTTGGTGCGGGTAAAAGCAGGGTTGCGTCCGTGGTACTCGTTGATAACAAGATACCAAAAAGAGTCGCCCGTTTGCGCGTTTCCTCGGTTTGAATCCTCGGAAACGGTAACCCAACTTTGGGCCAACCGAAGCTCGTCCGCGGGTTCCCAACCGGACACGTTGTTGTAAACCTTTTTTGGCCTCGATTGTGATGATTCCTCCACCACTTGTTTTCCTTTTTTGTTTATACTTCTACGGGATGTGGGCGTTGGAACCTCGTCTTCAACCGATTGTTGTTCTTGTTGTTGGGTGAAGGGTGTGTGTCGTTGTTGTTGTTGTTGTTGTTGCCACAATAGAAAGGCTTGAAATTGATTGGATGAGTATTGAGTAGTATGAGAGGATGATGATTGAAACGGAGTGGGAAAAGTTGGTGTATATGGAGTGCCGAAATTGGGTATGTCGGATTGCGGGTTTGGTGTTGTATATTGAAAAGTGTTCCATTGAGATTGTAGGTTAAATGGATTGGTTTGGTTGTTTTGGTTGTTTGACATGGTGATGAAAGTGATGAATGGTGTGTGTTTTTGAATAATTGAGGGTGTTGTAGATGACAAAGTGATGAATTATATAGAATGGTAGAGTGTTTGAGTGTATTGTAGATAAGAAAGAATGTTTTGGTGTGTTTAAAATTGTGTTGAAAGTGTTGTATTTATAGATAGAGAATAGCGTTTAAAAAAAAAAATTGAAAAAACGGCTATATATCTGTTATTTTTTTAAATTAAATTTTTTTTCTTTTTAAACTTAAACTTGATTTTTCAAAAAAAATAAAAAATATAAAGGATTTGAATCCGGAACACAACGTCCGGGGGGGACGCTATGCCCGGAACGCTGCCCGGGAGTGGGGGAACGGTGTTCCGGCCCAGGAACGAACGCGTTCAGCACCACTCCCTGTGCTCTTATGTGTGTGTTTATTGAGGAATAAGCTAACCTAGACACTCAATGTATCCATTAAGATTAAAATCCAATTTGATGTGAAACTAGACATTTTATAAGTATGATTTTGCTTGTATGTTTAAATCAAATTTCCATTAACAGGGCAAAAATAGCAGACTAATTATCTGTTGAGAATCAATAATATTATGTATCTTATATGTGATATATTTGTTCATTAAAATATGTGTTATGTGTAATTGATAGCATGTAATTATTGAAACAACAAACTACTAACATGGCACTAATTAGCATAAATTAATATAATTTTTAGAAAAGCAGAGATTATATATATATATATATGAAGTATCACAATACATCACAGAGAGCATAAATTAATATTAAACATACTAGTTTAGTGACCTGTAAAAATACGAATGCTATAAAAGAGTTATATAACACTAATGATGGTAATAATAATAATAAATAACCTACATAAATTATTATTTTTAACCTGTTTAAAACTAACTTTTTGGCTACACAAGAAAAATAATGACAATGTTACCATCAATTTTGATAAATTCACCAAAATATATATTAATATGTTGTATTATATACACAAATAATGCATAACTTTGGTGGATTTATAAAAAAATAGTGGTGAATCTATTATTGCTCCATAAAAAATGCTTGTGTTTTTTCGCATATACAGTGACATGTTATTACAGGGTATTAAGTTGATATTCAAAAGGAAGGCTACTCATAAAAGTTGTTAGACCTCTTCCAATGGAAGAGAAGCTTCTTCCGTGTCACATCAACGTCACGTCAGCACTTCTTCAGAGAGACTGAACAAAGACTGAACCGTGCCAATAGAAGAAAACTTCTTCAGAAAGAGTGGAGGACCCCACCATTTATTTAATTACAACATATACAATTTCAATTAATTTTAAAACATAAATTAAATAAAACATTTTCATCAAAAATAAAATATTACATTTAAAATTAAAAATACGATTACAATAATTATTAAAAAACTAAACTACTAAGTTGTCCTCGTCTTCTGGTGGTGGTGGTGCTCGTGGTCGTAAAAAACGAGAATCATTGTCGCGTTTCACTTCCTCCCTAGCTTGGTAAATCAAATCAAGATCGTCGGGTGGCAAATTTTGTTTTGACCTTGTGGACGTCGGATCGCGTCATCGGCAAATAGATTTTCCATCAGAGTCAGAGTGGGGAGACGGATCTCGGCGTCATCGTCGAGATTGATTTGTTCGTCGGGTTCTTGTTCCATGGGTCTTTTGTTGCCCATAACACCATTGTTAGAAAAGAACTTCGGATAATCTTTTCAAACAGCCCATGCGTCTTCGTAATTGAAGTTCTGTTTTTGTTGTTTTTTGAATAGTTTATGGGCATGCTTCATAATATTCGCGACCCCGTTCCCGCTTTCCCACATGTCTTCAAGTTTTTTTGTAGATGACGTTAAATAACTTGACATCTCTTTGGATTTTATTTCATTTACTCGTTAGTTGATCTATTGACCTTTTGGTCTCAACTATTGAGTTTTATTATGACATAATGGTTTGCCACAAAGAATCGCGAGTTTGCGAATTTCCAACCAATGCATTTTGCGACGCGTCGATCCACCGTTCTGCGAAGATTCGACTTTCTCTATCATTCCAAAAAACCTTTTTTTTCCTTTACCTTTACCCTTACGATCTTTTTTTGGAGAGGGTTCGCGTAGAAAATCGGCTTCGTCTTCGTGTGGTGGTGTTTCGACTTGTTGAAATTGATTTTGCGATAGCAATGTTTGGTCGAACTGTTGCTGTTGTTGTTTGAATTGTTGTTGTTGTGATTGATGATACATATTTAAATAAAATTCTGAGCGTGGGTCGTTAGATGTGATTGAAAAAGGATTAACAAGCGATATTTATGGACTAAAACACATTGGACTTGAGTTGGTATTACTTTGTTGAGATGCGAAAGACAAACCCGACTGTGACATATTGATAGGATTTTCGAGGAAGTTGTTCCACATATTGCTTGCTTGTGATGATTGAGAGTTTCAGTTTTTTTTAGACGTTGTAGTTGTGGTTGAAAGAGTAGAAGTAGTATGTAAATAATATATGTGTAGTTGTAGTTGTGGTTGAAAGAGTGGAAGTAATGTGTAAATAATATATGTGTAGTTGTAGTTGTGACTGTAGTAGTTGTAGTTGTGTGAAAATAAGAACTAGTATGTATGTATATATATATAGGATAAGAAAAAAATAAAAAATAAAATAGAAATTGAAAAGAACCGTTGCATTGGACTGTTTGAAATTTTTATTTTTATTTTTATTGTGACAACCATCAAAAATCTCAGGTCATTAACGCACTTAAATTCCTAGTCTATCTAATTTCGTTTACAGCACTCTAAAATCCTAGTGAAAAGTCTAGGTTATGACTCCTTAAGTACTGAAACCGTAAGTTACCGAAATCGCGTAACGTCTTAGAAGATTGCTTAGCGAACTTTAAGACCTTGAGGAACATTAAATTAGGTTACAAAGTGCCAAAGAAAACTAATGGAATTAAATTTCATATGTCATCACAAAATATTTATCATATAGCAAAATTGGAATTTAACCTGAAATTCCGTAACTCGGTAAACGCAACCGGAAATCGGTTAATTAACTCGCGAATGTCAATCGTAAAAGAATCAAATGTATTTTGATGTGAATTATAAACTTAGAAAATAAAATTTTATAACTCCCATTTCAACAATTAAAATATCACAATTAAACATTTCAATATGTACAAACTTATACCAAAGCAATATGTAACATTTAAACCTTTAATTACTTAACATTTAAAAAAAAAAAAAATTTACTCCCTCCTCCCCCCAAAAACGGCCAGCCACCCCACCCCCCCCCCCACCCTTTTGACCACTAACAACCTCCACTAACTCTATTTTGATTCCAGGCAAAGGCTTATACACTCCCACACTCTTTCCCCTAATCATTTCTCTCATTTCCACTTTCAAAAACACTCTCAATTTTCTCTCAAGAACACAAAACTTTCTAGCCCTCTCTCAACCAAAAATCATCAATCTTAAAGTGTTCTTACACAAAAACACAACATCAAAGGTATAACCAACTATCTCTAGCTTCATTTTCTTCCTTTTTCTTTCTTTAAATCTTGTAAAACATGGATTTTATGCCTTTTCATGGCTAAAATTCTCAAACAAGGTTTGATGGTTTGTAGGTTCCCTTACACTTGTTTAAGTGTTAAAACAAAAGTGCAACCTATGATCAAACCGAAAATCAAACGGAAAAGTCGACTTTTTGATGTTATAGAGTTTATTTACATGTTCTTGCTAGAATAAATGGTTTAAAATGTTAAAATATGTTTATGTTTATGTAAAACACATGTACATGCATAAAAGACAAGGCTTCAATCATTGGATAAGGTCTAAAAATCGTTGGTAGTGAAAAACACACCAAAATGATCACCATTGTCTTATATGTAATCTGTCCAGATTTTGACCTCACTTGAAACGACCATAACTCAGTGAATAATGGTCCAAAAATCTTGATTTTTCTTCTAGAATTTAACTTAATGTCTTACCTTTAAAACTCCACTGGTCTCACTCAAATCCATTGAGTATTCGACCTCCAAATGTATCACACAAAACTGGTGCGCAAACAGTAACTTTTCTGTGAGCACCTTGTTGTGATACTTGTTCATGGGTCTTAAGGTGTTCTATAAATCTAAGAAAAATTATTTTAGACTCCTAACATGTATATCTCAGTATTATAAAAAGATAGGAATTTATCTTGATGATTAAGTATTTTTAGAAAATGCATGAACATCATGCATTGTTGTAATCTTGTAAATTGCAAATACTTGTGTTGTGATGATTCAAAAATATATAAGTGCTAAATAAAACGTCTTAAAATTTTGAGGATTATGTTTTTCAGTAACTATATCATGAAAAGAGTCTTGAAAATAAAAATGGGAATTTTTGGAAAAACATAAGTATTTTTCCTAAATTAATGCAAATAAAGCTTACAAAAGGTGAAATAATCATGAAAAATACTTTTGGACATAAAATAATTATGGGAAAATTCCAGTGTCATTTTCCTCAGAAAATGACACCATCCTCAAAATTTCACACTCTTTGGAAGTGTTTTGATATGTTTTCCGATTTACGTCTCGTTAAAACGCATAATGTTGGGAACCAAATTTTCAGTGCTCAAAACGTCTGGAAAATTTTACACAAACTTAAAAATTGGTAGAAAATGATCTGGTAAAAATTCCAGAATTTTTAGTGAATAATTACTATTTTTCCCATAATTATCCCACTTTTTAGACATAAAATGATTATAAATAATCCATAAGTCTAAAAATCCCCAAATTTTCACAGAAAATTTGTGAACTATATTTCATATTTCATACCAAGTTTGGTATTTTTTAGATGTTGTATTCATATATTTCCATTATTTTGTTCCCAACTCGAACAATTACCGACATCGTAAATTAAATGAAAATTCAAACTTTTATGGCACTTTGTAATTTAATTAGCTAGCTAAGCAATCCTAACAAACCGTATTAGTCGAGAACTAATTAGAAACCTTGTGTTCTTAGGAAATGGATAGGAGTCAAACCTGGTCGGCACGCGCATTACATCCATCCGTACGCTCACGCTCAATAGTAAGTTACACAGCCCCTCTGTTTAACGTTTTACTTAAATATTTTGGGGTGAAAAGCATGCCTATATGATTTAAATTCTATATTTGCTTTACAAATACTATGCAATACTTGATTTACGAATGCTATGCTCATGTTATGCTATTGCTATGCTTATTTTGAATACTTGACAAGGTTAAGATGTCATATTGATTACAAATAACGTCTTGAATGTTAACCGTTTATACGAACGTGATTATATGTTTGTTTTCTATCGTATCTAAAGTCCCCGGTATATCTACATGACCATTAACTCTATATGAGCCAAATGATGCATATGAATAGTACTATTTGGGAGCGAGACCACCTCCCCACTCACGCGGCCACGTGAGTGCATCCCATCATCCTAAATGCTAACGATAGGGCATCTCTCTTTGGGGCAAAGGTTTATCGGTTGTAGGTTTGGTTGTGGACTCAAGCATAATAATTCATTGTGACTATAGACAAAAATGCGATAGCATAGAAATTCATAAGCGACTGGTAATTTCTATTATTTTAATTGATTTTCTAATTGTTTTAGAAATTATTTAATATTATGTGTTTCATTGTGAAACGTAGATAAATAAGCCCTTTGACTTATTGTGACTAGTGAAATATTAGTCGTTTCAAAATTTGAAAGTTTTGATTTTCTGCGACACAAGGGTAGTGTCGGAGAGGGTGAGGGTGCGACACAAGGGTTGTGTCGCAGGACTATGTCGCAAAACGGGTTGAACTGAAATTAATTAAGGAGCTTAAGTGTAATTCGAAGTTATATATATAAATACGCCGCCCAAACATTTCCAGATCGTTTCTATACGTTCTAATCTAATTTTAAAGTGAAAAACAAAGAGAAAAGAGAGAAAGAAGTGAGAAGTTGAGTTTTGGATCAAGTTGAGTTAATTAACTGTGAATTCGAGGTAAGGTTCCAATCATTATGTATTATAGTTGTTTATAAGTGAATTACACGGATTGGAGTGAGTTAATTTGAGTATTACATGTTTGAATTCGAGAATTTCGAATCTGGGAACTGGTCTGTTCTTCATTGCGACACAAGGATTGTGTCGCAGGTTGTGTCGCATGAATGTTCTGCGACACAATGTTAGTGTCGCAGGGTTCTGTTGTGCGACACAATGGATGTGTCGCTAAGTTTATAAAAGAAATTTTGAAAATGCGTAAAGTGTTTTTGAGACGCGGTTTTGTGAAAATATCAATAACTCGGATTTAGTTGAAATTCGCATGGTCACTCAGAAACGACCTAGTAATCAAGGCTATAGGTTATTAGCCTAGGCAGTTTTTGGCCATTCGGGGTCATCTAGGGCCCGAAAATAGCATTTTTCAGTTTTAAACTTCATTGCGGACTTTTCTAAGTTCATTTCTGATTGAACTTTTGTTTGCCTAGACTCCAGGGATTACCTGATTTGATAAACAGACTATAATCATAATTATGGAATGAATTTCTAACTTGTATATGATTTTCTGTTTTAGATCAACGTAAGACTCGGTGATATAAGAATCCTGAGTGTGGAGACGTCAAAGGTATCGGTGAGTGGATTCAGAACTCCTCATTTGATTTAGTTGTAACTATTTGGTTACAACGAGTAAACGTAGATGTGTGTTAGACTGTTTAGTCTTGATTATTGATTATCAATCTACGTGATATGTGAACCAATGTGTATTCATGTTATTGAGGTCAACGTGTAGTTGGACTTCTCGTTATTATGTGATTTACACAGGTTTTGATTCATTTGTTGTGTTTGAGACCTGTGTATGAGTTTAATAACCAGTAGTTATCGGTCTATTCTGTATTGGCCATACGGATTGACGGTAAGTGTTCTTTGGGAATCCCCGGGTATTTTGATATCCCAAGAGCCACCGATCCTCATTGAAATATGTGTGTTTACGATTATTTGGTGCAAACATCTAGTTATGCTAAGTTGAATGGAGTGTGATGAATCTATTCACTTAGCTTCGTGCTAACCCCTCATTTTACTTCCTGCAGGATATGTTTTGATTGATTGTGGGTGCAGGAGGTGAATGGTTGATCAGGGAATGTTTGACTGCGCTTTAGGTCTCTGATATGGTTTTTGTAATAAACCTTGTTTTGTGAATTTTATAATACCCCGTCTTTTGTAGTTTTAAACAGTTTGAACAGGGTGTAATCATTGAAAATGTGAACTGTTTATGTATAATACTTTAATATATATTAAGGTGATGTATTTTAAATTCATGCTTCCGAGTTTATTAATATAATATTCTTAAATAGAATGAGGGGTGTTATACAAAACCTGTGTACTCACCAACTATGTTTCATAGTTGACCTGTTTATTTTTACATGCTTTTCAGGAAATAGTCACAACTTGTCTATTGAAGCTAAACCTGTTATATGAGCTATGCTGCTATAGCGTTACGGAATTTTGTCTCTTTTGGATGTAATCGCATGTTTACATTATTTACTTTTGTGTTGTAAACGCTTGTAAGACTTATGTAATGTACTAGTAGTAGACCGTTGAACGGTGATCTTTTGTAATTTTCGATTATGAAATCATTGTACTGTTACATCTCGTGTTTCCGCTTTAGCGGGGTGTGACATTTATTTTTTTATTTTGACCATTTGTTCTGTTAAAAAAAATAATTTGTATATTTAAAATTTTTACCGTTTGAACTAGAAAACAAAAAAGAAAACGTTTTTTTTTTAAGTGGATCCCACCTTTGTCCGTCCTTAGGGCTCTTCATGGAGACAGAAGTGGAAGACGGTGGGAGGACGGCTCGTGCCATCGGAGGACGGGAAGGAAGAAATGAAGAAGGGTGGAAAATGGTGCCTGTTGGCACCGGTCTTATTTTCAAAATGAAGTTACACTTTATTTTGTATTAAGTTAGGGGTTTAACAATGTAAAATATTTAAAACCCAACTTAGATAATAAAGTTAAAACAATATTTAAGTTGCACATGTTTCCATTTATCCCAAAGTACAAAACAAAAGAATGTATACATGGTAGCTTCAAAATAAGCTTCTTTAGATTTGCAATTAGGGATTAGTGCGTATGAACACACTTAACTTTGGTCGAATATGCGTAGTGTGTCTTTAATTTACTGGTAGTGTATTTAATGCACTCAACTTTCAAAAATGGTTAATTGATGTACTCTTTGACCGGTTGGACCCTTAGCAGTTCACCGGTTCTGACATGGAAAGACATTTGGTAATCGGATTCCACGTATACATTTGCAGGTAAAATGCGTTATTTGTGACTTTTAATAGGTTAAGGGGCATTAAATACACTACTCGTAAATTGGGTATACATTATGCATATTCGACCAAAGTTAAGTGTATTCGTACGCACTAACCCCTTGCAATTACTTCTAATCAAACATTCCGAGCAAAGCAAGTTCCATGTCTTTCCTTAAAGATTTATGGGTACTTGGTAAAATGCATTACATTTTTGCACTCAAGAAGTAAATGAAAGAATATATTCCTATAAATTTCCGAATCAACGAAAAATAGTTCGGAATTTTAAACACAACTTCAATATCTTAGCGAATCCCAACTTCTGTTATACAACTTGAGCTCAACTTATAAATGGTTGAAATTCGGCTTAGGGACACAAACATCACTCCAATAAATCAACTCCGTTTTAGTATATCGATCTTTGAATACTTTGAGACAACTTCTTGATGCAATAAATCAACTATGAACCACAAGTAATCAGCTTTAAACAAATCATTTAACTCAGCTTTTGCATTCCTAGGCTAAAACTCATTTGTCTCACATGTTGATTATTTAATACCAATCAACTTTGAATAACCCTACCATACATACCTTTCATAATACTTGATAAACTAAGGATTATATTCTTCCATCAAAGAGATTGTTGGTTGTATCGAAAGCATTATCATGTTCCTATGAATCAGCTCAGTTGCATGGTTCCACATCATAAAGCTCATTCAAATCATATTACCTAGAATGACACCTATATACTTGGTTAGACCAGTGCTAACGGTATGTCGATATATCTTTGGAGCTTCTTCCAAAAGATAACTTTGGCATCATTGTGCCATCCGTCTTCCAATAGCGTTGGACATCTCTCTTTTTTTTCTTTTTTTTTGTATGTATAGTAACGATTTTTTTGGTAAATGTGGGGTCTAGTCTTTTTGAAGAAGCGTCATCTATTAGCAATGTTCAGTCTTTGTTTAGTTTTTCTGAAAAAGTGTTGACGTGACGTTGAGCTGACACTAAATAGAACAAAGAAGTCTTTGTTTAGTTCATGTACACGCTATCACAAATCACTCTCTCAAACTCTCTGTTATGAACTACTACTCCAAGCTCTACATCCACTCTCTCCACTTATCTATTTATACATAAAATATTCAACTCAGCCGACATTTTACAATTCAAGCAACACTTCCTAGTGTCGCCTAACACTTATTACAAACAATACAAATGCAAATCTTATTTTATATATCTAACATATAAGGACTTATTGCGATCATGTAGTATATATCTATGACATGTAGAGCCAAGAAGTGGATTATGCATAGGGATTAGTCTGCAAAATCTAAAGATTGAGATCAAATGAATAAATTCAAAGAATAAAGAATTTGATACATAACATAATTGAGACAAACTTTGTACGGGTATCTGTGCAAAAACGAAGAAACAAGTTACGATCTCGGGCACACGACTCAACGACCCCGTGTATACGACTTGCACCAGTCGTATACATCCTACTGTCGCCCGTATACGGCATGTACAACCCGTATACGGCCTAGTGCAGCCTGTATGAGTCGTATATGGCTCGCACGACCTGTATATGCGTAAAAATAAATGCTTGGGACGGTTCGTGCAATATGAGTGCGATTTTCGAAGGTCAAATATGGGCTACATGGTCAAAATATGGCCTAGGCATCAGCTATATAAATCCAACCTCCACAACATTTAAGACAGACCATCATACACTTTGATAAACATCTTTCTTTCATTTTTTATTCTTTGATGTTGGAAAAAACAATTATCAAACCTAAGTTACAAATATGAAGAGTTAAAATCTGAATTTTCATAATTTAACTGAGTGTTAAATGCTAGTTTGTATAAACTGTGTCTGTGTGATGTAGAGACTGAGATGATCACAGACTCACAACTCGACAGAGTGAAAAATACAGACTAAGATCTTGACAGAGTGAAGTATACAGACTCAAGTCTTACAGATTGAAGATATAGTTGACAGAGTCAAACATACAGAGTCAAGACCGTTGCAAAATCAGAATTGAATGCATGGCCAAATTAAATATTCAAATTTGATAATTAATTTAGTCCTCCATAAATCAATATGTATCATTAACTACCATTCAACACCTATATATGTATAAATAGGTGATTGATTGTTCATAGACATAGTTAACTACATAGCTTACATAGTTACATACTTAGAAATTCTCTATGAATTTATATAGGCTATTTTCTGTGATTGATTAATTCAATTTAGTTAACTGCGATTGAATTATCCGTATCTGTAATCACTTTGAATCATTGAATGATACATATTTTTTACATTCAATCAGTGTTATTACATTTTGTCTTAATTCCACCAAGAACAATCTTTGTTTGAATATTGATTAACTTGATATTATAATTAATTTTTTAAATTAATATGTTAATCAAGTTCTGGGATCTATAAGACCTAACATTTGAGATACTACATTCTCTCTCTAGTTATTATTAATCAACCATTAAGATTAATAATTATTTAAGATGTTAGTAAGGATTTAATTTGTATGGAGGTACTTGAAGACACTACGATCTCATACGTTATTTACGCTTTTACCAGGTTTTAATTATTAGTCTATCTTCGCATTTATTTTAATATGCTTTGTTATTATCATATTAATTTTTCATAAATGCATGCTAGAATTAACATGATAGACTAAATAATTTAAAGTGTCTACTATGATAGAAGTTTACATTGACATAATTATGTAATTTATAATACCGTTACTCTATTTACGTAGTAATTAATTAATATATGAATATCTGAAATGAATCTCAAATTTTTATATGTCTAACTCATGTTGTGGTCGAAACCTTATCTCTAAAATTAAGGTAGCTAATTCATAGGTATATTCACTAAATTATTCCATGTCAGATGATCATTGAGCTCGACATGGCCACTGTTCTCCTGACTGAAACATGTCCGTGGGAGACACGAAGCTTGTAATAGAGATAAGTTAGATTCAATATCATATAGTACATATTTTTTAGAGAACTTTTGGAATATTTACAACTTATTAATTATTCTAATGCTTTGTAAACTGAATGTTGCCTTTATATATCTATTGCATGTTCTTGTTTGATTGTTGCTTAGGTTTAGTCAACACCAATTTATCTGCGATCCAATTGAATGTATGATTAGATCTTCATATATAATTTGATTAATGTGTAACTAAGTAATATAGTAGAATAGTAATGATAGTTTTTATGAACGAATGATGACAATTTAATTGACCGCTAGACAAGGTTTCATCAACCTGTTCCGGTGGGGTAATACCCGTTCATGTTATTGTTTATTCAACAATTCATGTCATGATATAGACATCTCTAACGAATGAGAAATGAGGAACATGATTCGAGGATAACCGTTGGTTAAATTGGTCATTGCATTTGGGGAACTTCATGTGCTCAATGACACTTCGTATCTGTTATCCAAGTGACATACCCTTATCTAATTATGGAATACTTCGTGACATATAATTGGTAGGATTGTATAAACGACTCATCCAAAAGTATAGAAGTATCATTACTAAATTCATACTAACATAATTACCATAACCCAACATAAGCTGATATCATAGTGGATACCGCTTCATCTATAGTATCGGAGTAACCTCCCCCATTTACTTATACTACTCTTAGTTTAATTTAGGATAAAAGAAAACCAAAACCCTCAATGTTTGGAGAACCTTACTAAATTACCAAAGATAACATATCTCCCTAAGATTCTATGTTCATTGTAGTTTAAAGAACGATACATTAGTTACACTTATCAGTTACTCGCCTTAGTAAACCCTACTTAGTGCCTGTACGTAGTAAATAATTTAGGACTCCCTGCACTTTAAATACAAAACATACACACTGATCGCTCACCATACTGTCATTGTCTGCTATCCATTAACCGACGACGACTCGCCAAGACAGACAAACTTGATGTACCGAGGCTTGAAGAAGATGAGGGAACACTGAAAAAATACGAAGAAAGATGGAGAGAGTTCAAATACTATTTATTCGTACAAAAATCAATTGAGAGAAGGAGGTTCTCAGGAAGCATGAGCATGGAAAAATGGCTGAACACCAATTAAATAAAAGCTTGCTATCTAAGATTTACCGCACCGATTCAAGCTTATTTTTTTAATATGTAAAAGATAATGAAGGACGATGTTTATTAGCTCGAAGATACGTTAGAATTTTATTGATATTCCAAGATAATTTGAAGGGAAACAATATATTTATATTTAATATTATTAAGATAATAATTTTAACATATGAAGAATCAAATTTGTGATATCATCCTTTTAATCACAACTTGACACGTAAGCAACAAAACTTATTTAAAAAAGTGATACATCAACTTTATGATGTACCTGAATTGTCCTTTAGATTGTATAAAATAGGTAGTAGTATGAAATTAATAAAACTATGATTTCTTATTTAGAAATATCTTTTAAAATGATAGCAAAAGTTCCGAATTATGAATGTTGTTTTTGTTAACATTCTTAAAATTCAGAGCATTTACTATGACAACATCTTTAACTTTCAATTACTTTCTAGGGATAAGTGTCTGGGAATACATCAAACTTATACCCAATGTCTATTATGTGTAGTCAACTTAGTTTGATATTTTTAATGCATTCAATTTTCAAAACGTGTGTTTTAATATACTTTGCTAATGTATCATCTGTTTAAGATGCCACGTGGCATACGTAGAAGTTAACACATCATCAAAGTACTATATAATATATTAAAACATAATTTTTGAAAGTTAGATGCATTAAAAACGTGGCATATCACATTTCCAAACATTAATCCCTACCTTGCCGACCACTTTCATCACTTTAAATATTACCGATTAAAAAAATCGTGCATCATACATCCAATGTACTACATAAATCATTAAAAAAGGCATCAACATATTGTTGCTGAATTGAGGACCTTGACGCCGACCAAGACATGCCCACTATGGGACCATGGAGAACCAAGCTTTACTGCCAAAACAACTCCAAAATCACAATAGATGCTCTTAGAAGTCGAGCTAATATAAAAGGGTGTGAAATGTTCATATATTTGATTGTAGGTACTATTTGTGGGATATTGGTTTATATTTCTAAAAAATAAATACTAACTTTAAAATCAAAGCCACTATTATTATTATTATTATATTATTATTATTATAATAATAATAATTATTATTATTAGGGTTTATAGTTTGGTAATATATCAAATTTTATAACTTTTACTATTATATACATCTAACTTTAAAACCTTTTATTATATATTTTTTTGCATATTTTTGACAAAACATAAAGTGATGTGTTTTTAAAATTATGTACGTACGATAATAAATTAAATAGATACAAAAGAAGATATCAAAAATTAAATATTTAAATATATATAATAATAAAAAGTATGAAAATATATACGATAATAAGTTAAATAGTTAAAAAAAAGATATCAAAAATTAAATATTTAAATATATACAATAATAAAAAGTATAAAACAGTGAAAACTATAAACACTTATTATTATTATTATTGATGTGAGATCATTAAAGTATGAGTATTTTTGAAAGTATGAAAATACCAATAGGAATGCGCCACGTGGCAAAAACTCACTTTCTTCCACTTTTTTAAAAATTAAATATCTCAAAAATCGTTAGTCAAAAAATTATAAAAATTGCACCATAAAAATCAGTTTTCTCATGTGTTACGATGGATTTACAAAAGTGTTACCCACGGTTATCATATGTGTTATCAATGACTAGCACATGTGTTACAATCGATAGTCGATGCTAACACATGTATTAGTCGCCGGTAACACATATGTTATTTGTTTATAACATATGTGTTACAAATTTTTAAAACCCTCAAAAAAATGAAAAAAAAAATTTCGTCGAAAGTATACCTTGTTGGATCTTAAATCGAAGAGAAGAAAACGTTGATTTTTATGGTGCAATTTTTATAATTTTTTGACTAACGGTTTTTGAGATATTTAATTTTTAAGAATGTAAGAGTTTTGTTATTTTGATCAAGATAAACAGTTGAAATTTGTATTTTCATACTTTCAAAAATTTTCATACTTTAATGAGCTTTCCTCTATTATTATTATAATTATATAATTATATTATTATTATATTGTTTTAATTTATTTGATTAATTTTTATACTGTTGGAGTTTAAAATGGCAGCCGCTACAATGCTCTAAACCCTACATCTTCTCCTCTTTCCCCTTTCCTCCCGAATCCTCAGCAGCTTCTTCTTCCTCTTCTTCCTTTCAGGTTAGGGTTTTTTGTCTGCAAATAATTTTGGGTTTATGTGTTACTATTTGTTATTCGATTATTATTATAAATCTCCACTTGCATAGGACCTGCTTCTTTCGACGTTTCTAATTTCATCTATATTTTAGGTTTAATAAATTAACCATTTTTATGTATCTAGGTTTAATCTCTTACAGTCTTTAAATATGTTTATAGTACTCAATTTCATGAACTTCTAAATTTTAAAACTTAAAATTTCTTACAGCAGCTGATAAATTTTCAGGTTTCATCTGATATATACATTCATTGTTTGCAATGAAGAAGAAGCAGCAAAAGGGGGCGGCATCTGTTGCTTCCGATATAGTTGCTATGCCTGCTGTTGACCTCAAAACATTAATTCATGACCACACACAGTTTTTCGATAAACTAATCGAATTAATCCCTGCAAAGTTTTACCTTCCGGTTGATGAAGATTCTAAACCGTGGGTCCAGGGCCTTAGTAAAGTCAAACGAGCTTCTCTTAAACAACAAACGCGAGAAAATATTAAGAAATCGCGTCGTGATCGCCTTGACCCTGAGAAAGCGCAAACAACAACTTTGGATCTTTTAAAGAAAAACATTAGTAAGAACGAGAAGGCTGATAAGGATTCTGATGATGAAGAGGATGATGATGACGAAGAGGAGGAGATTGAGATTAAAGTGAAACCGATGACGGAATTTGATGGTGAAAGTAGCAAAAAGTCGGTTACTTATGAGGAGTTACAACAGAGGTTGCATGATAAGCTTGAAATGCTTCGTGCTAATCGAGGTCAAGGGAAAAGAACAATGTTGATGAATGAGAGAAGAGAAAGCGGTGATTTTACTGAAAAGAAGCGGAAAAGGGAAGATCGTGATAAACGTTACAGTGGTAAAGATGTTGCTAGTGGTAGTGGTAGTAGTATTAGTGATAAAGGTAAAGAAAAGGTTGAGGCTGATTTTGAATTTGGGAAAGTGAAATTGGGATATGAAGATGGGAGTAGGAAGAAAGTGAAGAAGGGTTCGAAAGTAAAGGAATTGGAGAAAGCACAGAAGTTGAAGGAAGCTAAGAAGGAAAATGTGGTGGTGGCTACGAAGCATTCATGGAAGGCGGCAACTGAAAAGGCAATGGGTGTGAAGGTTCATGATGACCCGAAGCTTTTGAAGAAGAGTTTGCATAAGGAAAAGAAGAGACGTGAGAAGAGTGCGGGGAAATGGAAGGAGAGAGTTGAGACTCAAGATAAGTTGAGGGAGGAGAAGCAATCAAAAAGACGAGGAAATATAGAAGAGAGGGCCAGCCAGAAGAAAATGAGGAAGATTGCAAAGAGAGAGAAGAAGCTCATGAGGCCTGGATTTGAAGGCCGAAAAGAAGGTTATATTGGTGATAAATAGGACGGGCTAAAAGGTGCGTAAAGGTTGATCCTTTTTTGGACCCTTTTATGTTGCTTGTTATAATTAGCCTACTGTTTTTACTTATATTTCACCTTAGCCTTAGAATTTGTATTTTGATATTGGGAGTTTTTTTTTTCTAATATAATGTGGTTTGAAGAATTGGCAATATGTTCTTGAAGTTATTTCCTCCTTTGATACAAAGTGTGGCTAAAATGTACCCAGTTTTGATCTTTTTAGTTATGTTTGCTTCTTATAGCTGATTTATCTTCTTTTTTACGTTTAGTTTGCACCAACTTTAGTTTTAGTAGAATTTGGTTTGAATAATTGTATACATGTTGTCAAAGTTAGTTCTTATTGTTATGGAATCATTAAGGAATGATATTTGAGATAAAGAGGACTTGAAGATGTGTCGTTTAGTACTTTTGGATGCTTCATGTTGCTTTTCCAGTGTAGGTTTTAGCCTTCAAATATCATTTATTTCAATGATGAGATGTGATTTAAGTGATGTCTTCATGAAATTTTGTTTCTTTTAGTATATTAGTAAAAAGAGTGCAACAAGTAGTCGCCATACATTGGGCAGTTGATTTGTATTTTCAGATGGTGTTGTTTAATAGTTTAGGTTGTGGTTGTAGACATGACAATTCTATCAACATTGTTGATCAGTGGTTTCTGGCGTCTATTCTCTCCTATTGCTTTCTCAACGATTAACCCATTTTTGCAGGTCCCAAATTGCTTGCAGTTTTAGCCAACACATCGTTTCAGTTACTGTTGGGTTCTGATGATGATGAGATGGAGGTCTTCCATTTGTAAGATTTGTCGATTGTGATTCTCAGATGACAATATATTGTGATGGTGTGGTGGTTATTGTCTAGAGTTTACATAATGTATTTGTTGTTGTTTTGGGTGGTCTTTTAAGTTTTCACCAACTCAACATCTTTCTTAGTCCTTTGAATTCAATTTCTGCTGTACTTTTGTAAAGAAAGATACTATTAGATATTGCTCTTCTGTCTGAACGAAGGTTTCTGACTTGAGGTTACTCCGTTTCATTTAACAATTTTAATTCTGTTATTTCTGTCATCTGCTGATAAGACTGACTTGTAGCTTCTTGTCAACATGTTAAGCGTGTTTGTCTTATTGTCTACATCACTTCATATCTTGAAACCTTTTTGTAAGGCTACCAATGAGGGAATCTTCCTCCAAAAGTAATCAAATAACTTGCTAGAGAATCAAAGAATCTGATGAAACACTTCAAGAGGGAAACAAAGTAGTAGAAATCTTCAAATCTTGTTTAACAAGGTAAGTTTAAAACAGAGACTATATCTGAATCAACTGCTACGCTAAATGTTGACCAGATAAACATCTTGGTTTGTATCATTGACCCGAAAACTGTGGTCTCTGGAACCATGCTGCAGCATACACCTTTGGCCCCTTTGTTGAACACCATGAAAGGGGCAAGTGGTCAGGAGCCACAAACCACCATCCTGAACGCACTGGTTGAGATTGGAGTTAGTAGTGGATCTGCTGCTGCACTACATGTGACGGCTACACATAAAATGGAAGGTGGGTTGGTAGAAGCTCAAGCCGACAAAAAGAAGATTTTTGATGCTGTAAAGAAAAGTCTGAAAAGATTGTATTGTTTTTCATTATCACTCAATATCCGTTGGTTCAACAAAACTATTTTCTCAGTAATTGATAATAAACAGCTTTCTTAGTCATCTTCATATTGAGGGTGGTTATGTTATAACAGGAGTCATAGTTAATGTACATCAGCGAATTGTCATATGATTTTGCTGTTTATTCTAGTTAGAATTCATTGTTTTTAAAATATATAACTCTTTAGGTTATCACAAATGGGCAAAATGACACTAAAGTTTTGTAAAGGGGATTCCTGTACGTGAAAGGGTAAAATAGTGAAAGAGGGATTTTATTGATTGAATCAAATAAACTAATAAGATCCTATATTTATAGGCTAAATAAACTCGATAAACAAATATATAATTCTAATTGAAAATTAAATAAAATTCATTTAGATAACTATCGGCTAAATATTATTACTAATAAATTTAAATATCCTCTCTGAATAATCTTTAATACGTCTTTACAGTTTGAGAGAGAAAAAGACGAACGATTAAACTAAAACAGAATTTGTAGAAGAAGGTTTTTTGTGTTGGTTGCTTTTTGTTCGGCAATGTTAGCTCATCGGTGTTTTATCTTGTCGTATATGCATTGACTTGCTATGATGGCACCAACTTGCTTTGGCCACATGGGTTGCTTTGGTTCTAATTATTTGTTATTCTTATTTATTATTTATTTGTTGGCATCGGCTGTTTGACCATGTAAATTAATAGAGACGATTATTGGATCGACTTCTGTTGTTGATAACTATGATGTTAGAAATAAAAAAGATTAAAGAAAAAGAAAAAGAAAGAGAAAATACTAGTTAAAGAAAAAAATGGTTCGACTCAGAAAAATATGAAAGAAAGATGTAATAAGAATGGTTATACAAGAAAATAATTAAGAGACTGATTAATTTTGTAACAAAAGAAGCTAATTAAACCATGGGAATGAGAAGAATGAGATAAAGAAAGAAAGTTATTCCAAGAGAAATGAGAAAAATAAAATAAAGAACAATAAATTGAAGACATGATTTTAAAGAAGAATTTGATTCGAAATACTGCAAGAAAAAGAAGCTGATTTTAAAGAAACCTATTCTTCATGATGATTGATTTTGCATCTCCCCCCTTGTACCTTACAGGGATCGGGGAACAATCGGGATATTCCGGGATTTTTTTCCCCGCTCTAAATATAACTTTAAACAAATAAACAAACTACCGAAATTAAGAAATCAAAAAATAAGATGAACAGAACTTGATCGCTGCTTAGAGCTTTTTAATATATTATGTTAGAATTTTCTGTACACTTGGTAAAATAGCTCTGCAGGAAGGGTTCAGTCTGATAAGAGTTTATTTTTTCTATTTTGTGTGCTTCTACTGATTACAATTAAAGATAATAGTGTCTGTAGATATCCTAACACACTGGTTATTTGGTTATCAAATCTGAATCTGTAGGTGAAAAGGGAAGGCAAATAAGGGAGTTGACATCTCTTGTTCAGAAGCGATTTAAGTTCCCTGAAAACAGTGTTGAGCTTTATGCTGAACGAGTTAACAACAGGGGACTCTGTGCCATTGCCCAGGCTGAGTCTCTGCGTTACAAGCTTCTTGGAGGACTTGCTGTTGGCAGGTTTGTACACATTTAGGACTATTCAACTGATTTTTTTTTTCACATTATGCTGTCATCTTAACTTGCTTGCACAGAGTTTATAGGTACTCATGACAGTTGTAGTTTTTTTTGTTCTCGCTGTATAATTCGTGTTGGTAATTGCCTTAAAAATGACACGCCATCTGGGGTTGCAAATTGCATTTATTTGCTGTTACTTATTGTTTTTGTTAGCTTAAAAGCGCATTATGGTCTTTGACGGCTAACTTTTTTGCATTTGTTCTTGTAATCTTGTTTTGTTGATGGTAAATATTTTTCCAGATTAGTGTTACTGATATTTTAGTCAAACCTATATTAGGGCTTGTTATGGTGTTTTAAGATTTGTTATGGAGAATGGAGCTAAAGGATGTGAGGTATGTACATATATGATATATGGTTATTCCTGTGATGTACCATCTGACTGTTACTTTTGTTGACGCTTTTCACCATTCTCAGGTCATTGTTAGTGGAAAGCTTAGGGCTCAGCGTGCAAAATCAATGAAGTTCAAGGATGGACACATTGTATCTTCTGGTCAACCAGTTAAAGAGTATATTGACTCTGCTGTGAGGCACGTGCTTCTTAGACAGGTAAAGCTGAAATGTTCTATAAATTGGTATCAAAGCAAATGGTAAATTCCAATTTTGCCACTGTTGACACCCGAGGATTTTTCTTTCTTACTTTCAAGCTTTAGTGAGATTAGATGCAAATGAAAACTCTTTTAGATGTCTTCACAGAGATGGCTTTTATTGTCTATGCCAACAAATGATTAATAGTTTATTTTGCGAGCAGGGGGTTCTTGGTATCAAGGTTAAGATCATGCTTGACTGGGATCCTACGGGCAAGCTTGGCCCCAAGACACCACTACCCGATAATGTTGTAATTCACATGCCGAAAGACGATATTGTTGCGCTCCCACCCAAAGAAGTAGAGGAATATAGACCACCACTTGTCGCTGATGAGCCTTTTTCCTATGCCGATGCCAGTACCGGTTTAAATTTTATTTTTCAGCCAGAAACAAGATTTAAAATCAGTGTGATCCAAAAGGCTTTCATAGTTTTGGGGGATAAATCTTGGATGTGTTGTCTTTTGTTGGAGCTCGCTTGGACAACTGTTTTTATTTTCGACTGCTTGTAAGGTTTACTTATTTCTAGAACTAGTGCTATGAAATTTTGTTACGTTGGAGTGATAAAATAAGGTTTTAGAGTTCTATTTCAACCAAATAACTAACTATTACACGTTATATGTTTTTATGTTACCTTTATCTTTTCATATTCACATGAATACATATCATGTGTTCAACCTCTAGAGTTCTATTTCAACCAAATAACTAAATATTACACGTTATATATTTTTATGTGAGAGCACGTGTGCGTAGGTGATGTTATATGTTTTGATGTCACCTTTATCTTTTCATGTTCACATGAATACAGTGTTCAACCTTTAGCGTTGTGTTCAACCTTTACAGTTCTATTTCAATCAAATAATTAACTATTATATGTTATATGTTTTGATGTTACCTTTATCTTTGCATGTTCACATGAATACAGTGTTCAACTTTTAGAGTTGTGTTCAACCTCTAGGGTTTTGTTTTCTTGAAACATTGTGCTTGCATATATATAATTTGGATATAGTTTTAGGGACCTAATAAAACACCATCAGATGTGAGTTCAAAAATGGATATGAAGACTCGAAGAGTATTTCCATCTCCGGCTTTCAATTTTGACGATTCTTTGTCCCCATCTTCATACCCGATCAAATCGAGTTCAAGAATCAGGTTCTCATCAAGTACGAGTATTTTTCTCATCTATTTTCATGGCTAAAAGAAAAGAACAAGCTTTTGTTTGTTATTAAAATAAAAGTACAATACAATAAAATAGCAATTAAGGGTGATGTCGGAAAGTGTTAAACTAGAACAGGTGGCAACAACCGAAGGTTACTTTGTGGAAGACAGATTGTCGATCGTAAAGTATCCTTAACAATTTACGATAAGGATTATCGGTAAACAAAAATGTTACAAATAAAATAAAGCTATTACTAAAAGAGAAAGCTATAGACTACGATTCCTCCGGGCCACCGGCCTTTAGCAGATTATCGGAGATCGACAATTTTGTAACAGCTTTGTATTTAAATCTCTAGTTTTGATATGATATGAAATAACGAAAGAACAATTTTATTAATTGAGGATATTTTTAGTTTTTACAAAGAGCCGAAGCTATAGCTTTTAGTTTGTATATATATTTGATAGAGTAGCTGTAACTAAATTGTAGAAAATAATATAAAGGGGTAAAATCAATAAATTTAGATGTTAAAAAACTAATAAAAATCATTATATGTATATACATATAACCATAAAGTTAAGTTATATTGTACGGACAGATATGCTAATTGCATATAACATATAAAGTTGAAGTTTATGAACTGTTTTAAAATTATTATTGTTAATAGAATATGATAAAAAGAAAGAACGAAAATAACGTCTCAATAAAAGACAAATCTTAAGATACTTAGATGTAAGTTTTGTGGCTTATGGTTGATTAAATGCACGCAAAGCAAGAAAGAATATTGATGACAGAAACAAATATGATTCAACTAGTTTATCACGAATTTAATTAAAAATAAAATATAAAACTAGTAGGTAAATTATGCTAAGTATAATAAAATTATAAGATCATCACAACACGATCACTTATATCGAAGAGAGTTCTCACAAATCATGGCATCTACATATTAGTTGTAAGTCTGTAAGCGAACCTGAAAAATGAAATTAAAAATGCCTTAAATAAGTTAGAAATAGACGACAAAACGAATATTTAAAGTGGCAATTTCAACCAATAAAGAGTGTATTTCTATGTAAGAATATATAAAATAGGTCAAAGCTATTAATAAGAACCGAACATATTCAATTAAAATGCAACTTCATATTCAATTAAATGAAGGCAATATTTGGGTAAAATTCTTTGTTTGACATGTTAGGTTAGTTTATACAAATTTCATATATGTGTACAATAAGGTGCATAAATGACTATTACATGGAGATTTTAGAACATTAAAATGCACTTTGACCACATGATACCTTAACAAACAAATTTGGTACACTTTCTTATAAAGATAATGGGTAAAAACTGATTTGTGTCATTCCAGTCGATTAACAACAATGTCCTAGTAGAGATCATACATAACACAAATCGACCCAATCCTAATTAAACGGGTTAAAATTGCCACATTTAAATAAAAACTAGCTATGCTTAAATAAATTTAGAAACAACTTGCTTCATGTTTAGCCCGTGAAATTGACATCTAAAGCACAAAGAGAGACTATAATTATCATCTCTTGGCATAAGCTCAGAGCTATATTAAGTGAGAATCACTCATTTTCTCAAAACGTAAATTCCTAATAAACTAAATTATTTTTTACTTGAATCAATATTAATCATATATCAACATCGTAAAACAAAAAAACTCATACCAGTTACAGCAGTAGGACCACCCTAAATTCATTAGACCAAAGCCTAAATCATAAAATTATTTTACTGCTTTTAGGCACCAATGCTTTGTTTAATAAAATACAGTACTTTCATTTTTCCAGTCCAACCACCCTTTCCAATCATCGTAGGAGTTCATAAATTTGTGTTGGGCGATACTGTGAGATAATACACAACAATTACTGATTCAAAATTTATGTATAGCAAGCAAAGTACTGGAAGTCACTACAAATATATAAAGCGAAAACTTTAGACTTGAAATAAACAACATAGAAGGTTTACGTCTAACATGATTAGTTTGTATTTTCAAGGGACAAATAACAACAACAATATCAGATCCTGCCATGGATGGAGTATAGAGAAAGTAACATATAGACAGTCATACCTCTATCTGAAATTAAAAAGACTGCTTCCATAAAGAACAAATAATATATTCAAAAAGTATAAATGAAATAAAACTCATATATAATCATCAAGAAAACCATTGAAAACCCCATACCCATTGAACACCCACAACAGATTTACTTAGGATTCCTTGAGCTGCTTATATGGATTCTTCTCCTTATAAAATATATTTGCACAATCCTCTTCTTCTCTCTTTTTAGCTGTCATTATAGCCAATGCTATCTAAATTCAAATTAATAAAACAAAAGAAGAAAATAGAATGAATAAGAAGATGAGAATATTAAAAGTAAATGAGAGATGGTTGCTAGAGACTTAGTGGAGCCCATAATTGGTCAGATATACATATTTGGATGTTCTTCTAATATGTTAGTTTTATATATACAGATACATAGAATACAGAAAAACATAATTTCTAAGTTTTAACGGGAGTTTATTGAATCTGCACTAGTTACTTACATGGTAAGCAATATTTAAATTTCTTGACATGATCCAACCTTAAATGTTTTTACACCAAGACTGGGTCTGCAAGTCACAAAACAAACACTTCAAATCATGATGCATATATGAATTCCTTTTCGGTATCTTCTTTGTAACAGTAGTTTTAAGAAAACTTTTTCTTCTAGACCAATATACACAAATCAACAACATTAACGGAAATCAACAACATTAACGGAAAACAATCATACCTTAAATAATCTGTTCTTTGAGACATTTCATTAAACACTAGTCGACACTTCATCAAACCTCTTTTATTAAGCACCCATCAAATTTATCATCTATTTTAATATCTTCAAGTTCTACCAGCATAATAAACTGCAAATAACACCACATAAAGAAAACAATGTGTGTATACTCCCTAATAGGCGAGTATTGGTCTTGTTCATTTCTTTTATAACCGTCAAGTTATCCTTGATATGCATTTGATTGTTCATTAGACCTATAAGGAGTTGATAACTCTTGACACAATTCTAGTCAAAATTCAATGACATTAAATCTTAAATTTTACCCACTAATTCAACCTCTTTAGAAGTATTTCAATTTCTATTCTATTCTAAATGTAATGACTTTTAATCTCAAATCTTACCCTCTAATTCAATTTCTTTAGAAGTATTTTGGAGTACTAAACTGTGAAAATGTGTTGAATTACTAGACCCTTATTATAAAGAAAATTTAATTCGTTTTAAAGGCCTCACAAATTTTAAATCAGTGGTATTTTTAATCTTAACCTCAAAATTATCTTTATGAGAAACCTTTAGAGGAAGCTTAGCGGTTAGAGGTTTTAGAATCTTCAGTGTACAATACGTTCAATCCCTATTGACTAATTGCGTGTAACTAAGTTTGGGTTGGGAGGAATTTGCCAAAATTTTCATTCTTTTGAGTACGAGCGGACACGATTTTTAGTAGCTGATAGACTTTGTCTAAGAAAAATGATACATATACTTAAAATGTATTTTGAAATACAAGTCTAATAAACTAATTGATACATATATAACAATGTTTGGTAAATATAAAAATAAAAAGTTAATAATATTCATATATTTATTAATAATATAAGGTTATACGTTGTGAAACTTATATGTATATTTTAGGTATAGGTATATTGAAAGTGACATGTATTCTCTCTTAACGGTCCAACGGCCCACTGTTAAAATAAAAATAGACCTAGAACAGGCCTGGATCCATCTCACTTAAATCTGGTCCTCGAGCCTGTTGCTCACTGAATGAAATATAAACCCTAGCCATTCTACGTTTCCACCTTTTCTTTTCCACCGCCGAATCTTTAGTTTTCTTCGTTTTAGGTTAGGGTTTTTTCCCTCTGCTTTTGCAATTTCTTCTTGATACTATCATTTGATTATGTTTCTGTTAACTTTTTTTATCTTTGCTATCTGTGATACTGAAATTACTCTGTTTTCGCCTATGTTTTCTGCTTCATTGATGCTACGGTTTTATACTTATATTTGCTTCCATAGTTTTCATATCTGTTTTGTGGATGATTATAGCGATATTTTGATGACCGATTTTAGCACAAACAACTTGATGCTGTATATAATATCACATGATAGTTGAGGCAATAGCAATTCTAAAGAAAGAGTTGGTTTTCTTAAGTATCGTTATTAAGTTTGACTAATTGATGCAGATTTGTTGTTTTGTGAATGATTTTTGGTTTTATTTTCGGACAGTAATAAGTAAACGATTCTAAGTATATTTACATAGGTAGTTACTTTTAATGGTATTTTTACGATATGTAGCCAATTTTGTGTACATCTTCCATACAATTTTTGACCGTCCAGTGACCAGTACCACCAAATTAATACATTTGTTTATGTTTACTCTTTGTAATCGAATTGAAATCATATCTGAGTCCTTTTCAACGATGCTTTATTGATTTGTGCTTATTGATACCAGGTTTCAGGTTAAGTGCTTGTTTACCTTTATAGAATACTGACAATCATGGCGAGTCAACTGAGCAAAAAACGAAAGGTCCGTATTTATAAATACTGTTACTGTTGCAAGTTGATGTTATTTAGTTCTGTAGATTGTTGTGTGATATGTTGTCGGTTATCAGTTTGTAGCTGATGGAGTTTTCTTTGCTGAGCTGAACGAGGTCCTCACCCGGGAACTTGCAGAGGATGGTTACTCTGGTGTTGAAGTCAGGGTTACACCTATGCGTACAGAGATCATCATCAGGGCCACCCGAACCCAAAATGTTCTTGGTAAAATTCTCTTTATGTTATTACTTCTGTCATCATATATTACTAGATAGTTGGTATCAATTTTATAAACTTCGTTAATATCTAAGTTAATGATAGGAGGAACACAAATAAAATTTGAATATCTATTTTTGGATGATAAGATGAACAGAACATGATTGCTGCTTAGACCTTTTTAATATATTATCTTAGGCACCACTATCTGTAGGAAGGGTTCAGTCTGATAAGAGTTTATTTCTTCTGTTTTGTTGTGCTTCTACTGATTACAATTAAAGATAATAGTGTCTGTAGATATCCTAACACACTGGTTATTTGGTTATCAAATCTGAATCGCAGGTGAAAAGGGAAGGCGTATAAGGGAGTTGACATCTCTTGTTCAGAAGCGATTTAAGTTCCCTGAAAACAGTGTTGAGCTTTATGCTGAACGAGTTAACAACAGGGGACTCTGTGCCATTGCCCAGGCTGAGTCTCTGCGTTACAAGCTTCTTGGAGGACTTGCTGTTCGCAGGTTTGTACATGTTTAGGACTATTCAACTGATATTTTTTTTCACATTATGCCGTCATTTTAACTTGCTTGCACAGAGTTTATAGGTACTCATGAAAGTTTAGTAGGTTTTTTTGTTCCCGCTGTATAAATCGTGTTGGTAATTGCCTTAAAAAATGACACGCCATCTGGCGTTGCAAAATGCATTTATGTGCTGTTACTTATTGTTTTTGTTAGCTTAAAAGTGCATTATGGTCTTTGACGGCTAACTTTTTTGCATATGTTCTTGTTTTATTGATGGTAAATAATTTTCCAGATTAGTGTTACTGATATTTTAGTCAACCTATTTTAGGGCTTGTTACGGTGTTTTAAGATTTGTTATGGAGAATGGAGCTAAAGGATGTGAGGTATGTACATATATGGTTATTCCTGTGATGTACCATCTGTCTGTTACTTTTGTTGACGCTTTTCACCATTCTCAGGTCATTGTTAGTGGAAAGCTTAGGGCTCAGCGTGCAAAATCCATGAAGTTCAAGGATGGGTACATGGTATCTTCTGGTCAACCAGTTAAAGAGTATATTGACTCTGCTGTGAGGCACGTGCTTCTTAGACAGGTAAAGCTGAAATGTTCTATAAATTGGTATCAAAGCAAATGGTAAATTCCAATTTTGCCACTGTTGACACCCGAGGATTTTTCTTTCTTACTTTCAAGCTTTAGTGAGATTAGATGCAAATGAAAACTCTTTTAGATGTCTCCACAGAGATGGCTTTTATTGTCTATGCCAACAAATGATTAATAGTTTATTTTGCGAGCAGGGGGTTCTTGGTATCAAGGTTAAGATCATGCTTGACTGGGATCCTACGGGCAAGCTTGGCCCCAAGACACCACTACCCGATAATGTTGTAATTCACATGCCGAAAGACGATATTGTTGCGCTCCCACCCAAAGAAGTAGAGGAATATAGACCACCACTTGTCGCTGATGAGCCTTTGCCTATGCCGATGCCAGTACCGGTTTAAATTTTATTTTTCAGCCAGAAACAAGATTTAAAATCAATGTGATCCAAAAGGCTTTCATAGTTTTGGGGGATAAATCTTGGATATGTTGTCTTTTGTTGGAGCTCGCTTAGACAACTGTTTTTAATTTCGACTGCTTGTAAGGTTTACTTATTTCTAGAACTAGTGCTATGAAATTTTGTTACTTTGGAGTGATAATATAAGGTTCAATTTTCAATTTAGTTTTTTCTTGAAACATTGTGCTTGCATATATATGTATGCATGCATTTTTTCTTTTACATGGTTGGTGAAGAAAGCAAAACATGAAAATATGACCCTTAAAATAGATGATGAACTAAGGAGAGTATCAAAGAGCCCTAAACAGGAACGGAACTCATCAGCGTTAAACTTAAACCCATGTCTTGATGTATGATAGGAGAAACGATATTAAGGTCTAAACGTTGGATAATTGGAACATTAGCTTACCATGCACCTAGTACTTTATTCATGATGCACAGTTTGTGCCACTGGTGGATGCATTCTAACAAAGTGAAAGTGCATACGAATTACAGTATAAGTTAACAATGGTTGCTGTTCTTATGACACAAATCACTGAGTTGTAGTGGGTACCGTTGCACTGACCTTTAGATGTTATATGGTTCTGAACTTCAAATTATTCACTGGATGAACTAGGAACCATTTGATGATCTTTAAAGTAAAGAAGTGTTGGACTTAAAAGTTGTATGAATGGAAAGAAAGTGATTACCGTTTCTATCAAACAGTCATACATCAAGAACCTTTGTTCATAATTTGAAAAGGCACGTTCTAAGCCTTCGTACCGGAGTTCAAAAGGTAGTTGCCATATCATGCAAAATGATACTAGTAATCTCTATGGTGTATTATACATATGAGTTAATAGAGAGGTAGAGTATTAAACTTTACGTAAATGTTCAATTACACGAACTATTTTTTTTCGTTACAATTGTATTAACGTACTATACAGGTTGTCATTAAGATAACCAATTTAATGAAACATAAACTTGGTGACCGGATACTGAATATCAACATGTTGTTACGTACACATGTGTACCAATTAATTTTCACATAAGCCCATAGCGTCCACGTCTTTTAATGAGTTGCCATGTCACTTTAAATTAGGACACATACATTCTTCATCTAATCCCTCTGGTTTCTTGGTAACAAAGCACGCCTAATCCAAAACTCCATCAAGATTCAAACCACCACAAACACCATAATTTTCGGGTTCGATTTTTTCATCTTTAACAAGAAGCCATTTAAATGGCCACATTTACAACTCCGGCTGGAGTTGGAACGGAGAAAACAACCGAAGATCTGTCCGTTTACCCAAACTAAAGATATGTGCTTGAAAGAAAATATTTTTAGGGCAAAATATTTCATCAAAAAGGATCCAATAATGGATCGGTTGGAACAAAAATCAAGCAGCTCAGTTCGAAGGAAGAGCAACATGCAGCTTGGAACTAAATTTGGGTGGGTTTTACCTGTTGTTTCATAATTTTAGTTGTGGTGATGCTTTTCATAATTTTAGTTATGCCTGTTGTTTCAGATTTTCTTTCTTATTTTGTGTTTGTGCTTGTTTATGATATGTTAGGGTTCAAGAATGCATGTGTTTATGTTCTGATATGTTGGGTTTAGGGTTTCTTAATCTTGTAATAAATTAATTCAATTTATGCGGTTGGCAAATATGATGAACAACCAAGAAATCAATAACAAAATCTGTTTGTGGTATTCTTGAGGATGAAACAACAAAGAAAAAGAAAAACAAAAGCCATGTCACTAAATGTTGTCTACATGTACAATTTATTGGTGAAACAGAATAGCCCCAAAATTTTAATAGGTTTTACAAGTACGTTCATGCACTTGTAATGAAAAAATAGATGATTCATGAAATTCAACACTTACATAAAGTATTGGGCTACTGGTATCCTTCCACCATGGTTTTTAGTTGAACCTGAAGGATACCCGAGTAGTCCATTGCTTTCGGCTTTGAGGGGCGTTACGTATGGTATCAGAGCCATAGCCTCTCGGGGTGTGACGGGCAAGAGGCATATAGCCTCTCGGGGTGTGACGGGCAAGAGGCTCATGCATCTCCTGGGGTATGGATCCTGGTTATTGGTTATGTTTCGGCTTGACGAGGACGTCAAGAGTTTATGTGGGGGAGTTTGTAACAACCCGTCCCACATCGGTATGAGATAAGAAATTTGAGTCCCTTATAAGTCTAAAGTATTGGACTACTTGGATATCCTTCAGGTTCAACTAAAAATCATGGTGGAAGGATACTAGTAGCCCAATACTTTAGACTTATAAGGGACTCAAATTTCTTATCTCATACCGATGTGGGATGGGTTGTTACAGTTTATTTCAAAACTAACTCGTATAGTTCTAAAATTTAATTTCTAACAAAATTCTACATATAAACCTAATTTTTCGACAAATAAACCAAATTTTTCAATAAATAAATCATGCATATAAAACAAATACGTAAAACGAAAAATTTATAAATTACTTATTTACATATATAATTTAATATCATCTAAAAAATAAATTAAAATTTTAATTTATAACAAAACTAACTCCTAACATTCAAAAAGTTAACTTTTAACAAAAATATACTTATTTACATAAATATTTTAATATTACCTTAAAATTAAATTAAAAAGTTAATTTCTAACAAAACTAACTCTCCATATTTAAAAAGTTAAGTTTTAACAAAACTCTTCTTATATACATAGAAGTTTTAATACATAAAAAAATAAATCAAATTTAATTTCTAACATAACTAACTACCAACATTCAAAAAGTTAACTTTTAACAAAATTATACTTATTCACATAAATATTTTAAGATGACCTAAAAAATTAAATCAAAAAGTTAATTTCTTACAAAATTCTACTTATTTTGATAAATATTTTAATCTCTAAGAAATAAATCTAATTTTTTAATAAATAATAAATCATGCTTATATCAAACATTATTTATTTCAAAACTACTTATTTAATATCACCTAAGAAATTAAAATATGCTTATAAAACAAATATATGAAAGTAAAAATTAGTTTCTTACAAATAAACTTAACTTTTTAGTAGCTATTTTAATGTTTAAAACATAAATGTGATTTTTCAACTTCTAAAAATGAAGACTTAAATCATATACTTAATGTCTAACACACAAACTTTATTTCACAACAAGTAAATAACTTATAAAATAAATAAATAAATAAATAAATAAATAAGTAAAATTTAAATAAATTTATAATCATATAAAGAAAATGAGACTTACATTGAGAGCAAAATTTAAATCTTCTATTTTTTAATTCTTTAACCTGCAAAATCTATATAAACAACAAAGAAAAAAGAAGTTAAACCTAAAATTCTTAAATAAACCCTAACCAAAACCCTAACAATTTTAATGATTAAATATGAAAAGGAAATATTAAATATTGTTTATACCTCAACAAAGGGAACCCCAATCCTGATCGACTTCAGATCGATGAATGAAAAACAGAAGATGAAAAGGAGAGAATAAAAAGAGAGGATGAAAAAGACAATTGAAAAGAGGAATAAAATGGTAAAAAAAAAAATTACGCCTTTATTTCAAAATAGACGAAGGGTCGATCATGGATTGACGTGTCGATTGACACGTGTCACAAAGTGAATGGCTGGTCAGAGGGGTTGATCGATTGTGGGTCCCGGTTCAAGTTTTTTTTTTTTTTTAAATATCAAATTCGATCATTAATGATCGAACCTTTTTTTTTTTTTTTTTTAATTTACACAATTTCGATCATGCTTGATCGAAACTTCGATCTTGCATGTCTATGCGTCACAAATTGATTGGTGAGACTTTTTGATCGAACCCTGCCCAGTTCAATCTCATTATCTTTTTTTTTTTTTTTTTCTTTTCAATTGTTTAATATTTGATTAAAGGATTAATTAATAATTAACGAATTAATTAGTATTTAACTAAGTGGATAATGGCTTGATTTCAAATTTTAATTGATGATCGAAGAAATTGAAAGTTTTGTCGATCAAAGATGGATTAGTTTATTAAATGTATTGGTCAAAGAATTAGTCTGTTAATTAGATTTGATAATATATCAAATTTATAATTATCCTTTTTATTTTGGGTGTTGAGATTCATACACCCATTTTGAGATTTATACACCCCGTCACATCACCATTATTTTATTATTATGATTAATTTTAAACTTATTTGATTTTTCTCTTATATCTTTTAAAATATAATCTTTTTTATAAAAGTTCAAATATACCGTTGTGACATGCTTATTTATATTTACGTTTCGATGTAAATTTTATTCAAAACAGAGTTGCCTAAAAAATAATGTATTTTTTAAAAAGAATTTAGTATAATTTTTTTAAACATATTTTGTTTTTATATTATAACTCTTAAAATATTTTACTGTGCGAACTATTTTGTGAAAAGTCCCTTGAAAAGTCCTTTCGTATCGTGACGTGCTTATTTTTATCTACGTTTCAATGTATATTTTATTCAAAACTAAGTCAGGTCAAAATATTTTGATTAATTTTGAATATAATTTGTTTTTCTCTTATATCTTTTAAAATATAATGTTGTGACCCGACTTAGTTTTGAATAAAAATTATATCAAAACGTAAATAAAATAAGTATGTCACTACAGTTTATTCATAATTTTATAAAGTATTATACTTTAAAAGTTATAAAAGAAAAGGGAAATATATTTTATAATAAACCTTGATAATAAAATTTTAAAATAAAGGATATATGAATCTTACTTATTAATAAGGAGTGTGATATTTTAAATTGAGATTCATACACCTCATTAATAAATGGTGTATAAATCTTGCTTTAGTTTTATTAACCAAGTAGCATATTTTTATGCCGAAAACCATTGTAGGAAAATCAGCCAAACTTAACCAAACTTAGCTCCTATTTGTAAAAAGAAAAAAACGACTTGTAACAGTAATCTCTGACAAGTATCACATAAGATTTCATATCATCATTTTATTGGACTCACACACGCCTAATCAGCAACTAAAAGTGATAGGATGTTAAATTTACTCCTACTTTGTATTTATATTAATAAATAAAATATGACCCTTATAAAAAAGTAGTGTTAAAATAGCTATTTTTATAGATTTTCAATGGTAAATTTGCCCTCTTAACCAAAGAATAACAAAAAGAAAAAACTTAAAAAGTTATAATGAGAAAGAGAAATGGAGAGGTGATTTAATTGCATGTCGGTAAGCCAACAATTAAACCACCATTTTAGTCGAGTTTCAAAAACTCAATTTTTGTAAGTATCATTCCCACTTTAAAAACCTAGTTCTTCACTGTTTATTATTGCCACACCCAAAATAAGTAAATGATAAGAAGTGCAATATCACAGAACTAATTCATTTAGATAACAATACCAATATTCTACAAGAATTCACCTCAAACTTGTTCTAATTTATTGAGGCAAATTCATCTATATATATGGAAAGCTTGAAAAGTAAATATATATCCAAATCATGTATTGTAAAATGTATATTTTGGACATGTACGTAACTTGTAAGTTTCATGGGTGTCATGATTTATGAAATTTTCCCACTATTTATTTGGTTATTTTTAGGTTAATCTATTATTAAATATAAAGATTGTTCATTAAAATGTTATACTAGACCTTACAAAAATTTTGAATTTTTGTGTGTTCTAGGTTGTGGATAATCGAATTAGGCTGTTATACAGAAAATTACATGGCTAATTAAAAATAAAGAAATTCTATTAGATTGTGAGTTAATGAGTCCATTTTTATGCCATAGTCCGTGTCAGAAATTTTTATTAAAATACACACCGAATTCATAAGACTACTCTCATTCACAACCAAAACCAATCCAACTATTAATTAAAAAACTATATTAAAATATATACCAAGAATAGTTGTGAGTCTCATGTACCAAAAATATATTAAAATATAGCTCAACCTTTAGTTGGTGGCTCAAACAAATTGCTTAAGTTTGGTGACATTTGTTTTATTTTAATATTATTTTTTGTAACCGACTACAAAATTAGTCACCAATGAAGTTAGTCTAAAGAAATCACTGCAGAACCGCAGTAATTAGGAAGCTATTTAGGAGCCACGTAGCACAAAAATTTCGCGGATCAACTAAATATTGCGTGATCAACATAAATTTTCACATATCAAACAAAACATAACAAAAATAGAAAGAAAAAACAAAGGGGATTCAAATGCCATAAAAAGTAAAACTTTCTTTTTATGTTAAAACATTTTTAAAAGGCGCACAAAATCTTTAAATATCAAACATCTATCACAACAAATAGAGTAACTACATAATATTTGTACTTTTAAGAAACCAAGTTATATTTCTTAAAAAATAAAATATCGATTATTTAGAAAGAAAGGCTTTTTAGTACAAAAAAACAACTTTGTAGATGCTCCATTTTTTTATGAACGGGAAAATCAAAGATTTAATCTTTCTTTAAATAGTTTTATAAAGTAGTGATGAAGAAGAATATAATACGGAGTATTGATCAATGACCAAAAAATAGTAATTATTAATTAATTAATACATAAATAAAATAAAGTCCTATTTCACACATTCAATCAATCGATTTGTTACAATCATTAATATCAAACCTTCGGTTTCTTGACATGTATGAGAATTGACGTTTACAACAAGAACGTGTTAAGATCAATTTCGAAAATGAAAAGTTGTCTACATCTACAATAATATATAATTTGAGTTTTCATATTATTGGTAGAAGCAATAATATATAATTTGATCTTGATTTTCTGTAACCCTATTTCACACTACTAAATGATTTAAAAATTATTTAGGTTTTCTTGATTTAAAGTTTAGAGTTTGTTAAAACAAAATTGTGGGTTTGTCAAAATAAAAAGCATGAGGATTATGTTGATATATCGTTCAATCTGATGTTGTTGTGATTGTGTTGTCATTTCTTGATGAAGGTTGATTAAAGAAAAAATAAAGGAGAAAACTAATTAAAAATTATAAAAAGTAACTAAAAATTATATCATATAAAAAGTAAAAAGAAATTAAAAAGGTGACGTGGTCATTTGATTGATAGCTAGATAACTGATTAAAGTCTAGGAGTGTCACTTTTATTCGAAATTTGAAAAATTCATCCGATCCAATCCGAGTTAAGTTAAATGGACCAGATTATTCGGATTACGGATCACTTAAACGGATTATGGATTTCTTAAACGGATTACACGGATCGGATAAAGGATCAAAATTAAATATTTTGGATACATCCGAATAATCCGTATAAGATTTGAGTAATTAAATAATTATATTTTTACTAATATATTAATGTTTACCATATAAAAAATCAATAAAAATAAAATCTATATAATAATAGATGATACATAGAAATAAAAAGGTCATTTTATATCCAAAAAATTATTTGGGAAAAAGGACCTTTCTTTAAATTATACTGGAGGTGATTTTTGTTTGATTTAGGAACTACAAATATGTTTTTTTGGATATCAAAGCATTGAATGGACATTTCAAAAGGAGGGCAAGTGCATATGTTTTCTTATTCCACTTCCAATTACTTGTGTTATCGAGTTTTAGTAGTTTTTATGTTGGATAACTACCATTTCTTTTGTGTGAATAGTTTAATTTTAGTTCAATTTGTGTAAGGCTATCTTCTAACGTTTGAAGAATGTGAGTTTTTAATACTTACATTTTTATAGTTTTTCGTCTAAAAAAGGTTGGGTACGTGAGTATACGTTTAAACTATAGCTAATTAGGATGAAACCTTATAATCCGAACACTAATCCTAATCCGTTTCTTATTCAGTTAGGATTACGGATTAATTTGTGATTGTCCAAAATCCGAATAATCCGAATCGAAGAATCTGAAATCTGTATAATCCATCCTAATGACACCCCTAGATTAAACTCTCATACTATCTTCTAGAGGCCATTTTATATATAATTGTAACATTAAAAGTTCCATTCACATAATGACAATTAATTTTATTATATACTTAATATTAAAATCAACATATAATTATATACATTTCATGCCTTTTAAAATTTTAATTAATTAGCTAGCCATGTTAATTTCAACACCATACGTACAACTCATCTTAAATATAATATTTGAATTGATTAATGATATCATTATTTATTCAATTGCTTAATATAATTGCTTAATTGTTTAATTAAAAAGTTGATAACATTATAAATTATAATTTAAAAAATAAATAAATTTTAATAACTATCACATTCATTTATTTCATTCTATTATTATTATTATTATTATTATTATTATTATTATTATTATTATTATTATTATTATCCAATACAAATACAAGGAAGAATCCTAATAGTTTAATATTTGTTACAAATAAAGAAGAATCCTAATAGTTTAATATTTGTTACAAATAAAGAGATCAACTAATTTAATTTTATTGTAATTTCATTAGAGTAAAATATTAATTTTTGTTATGAATAAATATGGGAGTCTATATGTAGTAAGAATTAAATTCCTATTAGTTTAAGTATATTTGAAGAAGATTTTTTTATAATTTTTATATAAGTATTATTATTAATAAAATATTATTCTCTTTCTCTTAATCTCTACTTTCACAACACGTTATCAGTACGAGTCTCTAACCCAAATTTAGAGTTTGTAGCCGGCAATTAACACTGAGATACGACGAACTTTCGGTACTCCTGACTCTCTATGATACTCAATTGCATGTTTTTATGATAGGATCTAATTACGTGGAAATTTAGTATTAAAAAAATAGCATGTATATATAAGACGTGTTCTCTGAATTTGGTGTGGACATGTATACTAATTGTATATATTTAATAACAACCAAAATCTAGCTTATGTTTATTTGATGCTTTTATTGTATTACACTACAAAATATATAATATTTAAACACGATAAGAAACGGAAAAGAAACATGTGATTTTCGATAATGATTTTTATCGTCTCTGTTATGTCACGAATTAAAATAATAAATAAATAAAATGATTGTTTACATATATACTTGATCGATGCTTGCATAGATCTATGTATGTTAAACATCAACAGTTTTGAAAGATCTAATTTTTCTACTTCCTTACGAATTGGATTAAATATCAAATACGTTGATGTTGGTTTATTATCATAATAGACATATTAATATCTATTATTTAATTTTAAAAGAAAATCATATTATAACTTGAATATAACGCAATATGTGATGTTTACATTGATTCACATGACTTCATGAGTTTATGTTTCCTGTCATTGATCTAAGTAATACGATTACATGCTTAATTTTTATTATCATGATGCTTGAGCAATAAAATGTTATTTTAATGATTTAACTTTAATATCTATATATTTTACAAGATAATAACGTGAATTAATTTTGATTATTTTAACGATTTCTTATATATTACTCTTACACGTATCTTGATTACACATGATCACTCACTATTGTTATTTATATTAATCTATAGATATAAATTTGATCTTAAATATTAGCATATGTGTTATCTATATAATTAAATAAGAGTGACGTATAGACTTTATTTTATTAACTGTGTTTTAAATCCACGTGTGAAAATTCATTCATCTTGACTTTACGTTTCTTATGTACGTTTACAATCACATGATTTTATTGTTATTGTTGACTTATTTTTCATGTTTAGTCTGATAGAAAACCATATAGATAGATTTTCCTCATTTTATTTCTTCATGTTTAGTTTGAGAGAAGCCCATAAGATACTGACTTCATTACATTGATTACTGATTTCCATGCATGGTTACAATACATTGATTGATTTTAATAGTACAAGTAGATAAAGTATTACAAAGTTAATTATTTCTACATCAATTTTTAGGTATGTGTATGTGCTAGATATGCATGTGATATATATTTTATCTAGGTTGATTACGATTTAAAATTTATAATGCATTGTTATGCTATCATACGAGCTTGCATAATTTGACTTATGACTTTGACACTATCTAGTTGTTTTCAACTTTATCTAAATGCAATATTTTATTTTTTTTCATTTTTATTTTTGTACTACTTGATAAGATATGCTTATTCTGATGTTTTTAAGTTATTCTCATATATTTTATTTTTGTAGTAATATGAATAGTAATGTTGCATTGATTAATGAGGATGACGATATGTGTTTTGTAGATAGTGCTACTACACATACATTTATCAAGAAAATGAAATATTTTTCTAAATGCATTATGCATCAAGCAAATGTTAGCACTATAACTGGTAGTGCAAATTTAATAGAAGGCTCGGGTAACGCCAATATAATATTACCGGGAGAAACACAATTTAAAATTGATAATGCTTTATTTTCCCCAAGGTCTAAACGAAACTTATAAAGTTTTAAAGATATTCGTAAAAATGGATATCATATTGAGACCACAAATGAAAGACATGCCGAATATCTACAAATTACAAATACTATTTCAGGAAAAAACATGTTTTTGAGAAATTACCCGCATTATCATCCGGTTTATGTTACACCGTTATTAAGCAAATTGAATCAAATGCGGTCATTAATCATAAGTTTATGGACCGAGATAACTTTATATTATGACATGACCGGTTAGGCCATCCCGGCTCAACAATGATGCGGAGAATTATTGAACAATCGTGTGGGCATAATTTGACGAACCATAGAGTTCTTGAGTATACAAATATGACATGTGTTGCTTGCTCAAAAGGAAAGTTTCTTACTTGCCTATCACCGACAAAGATAGGGTCTATACATCCTCCTTGTGGACCATTTAGGTATTTTATTATTTTAATTGATGCATCTACTAGATGGTCACATGTGTGCTTATTATCAAGACGCAATCTGGCGTTTGCGCGATTACTTGCCCAATTAATAAGGTTAAGAGCACATTTTCTAGATTTTCCTATTAAGACAATTCGTCTAGATAATGCTGGTGAGTTTACATCCCAAACATTCAATGATTATTGTATGTCGATTGGGATAAATGTTGAACATCCGGTTGCTCATGTTCATACACAAAATGGCTTGCTGAATCCTTTATCAAGAGACTTCAAATGATTGCAAGGCCGCTGATAATGAAAACAAACCTACCAGTTTCGGCTTGGGGCCATGCAATTTTATATGCAGCAATACTTATACGTATCAGGGCAACAAGTTATCACACTTCCTCCCCAATACAACTGGTTTCTGGTCAGGAACCAAATATTTCCCATATACGAATCTTTGGGTGCGCGGTCTATGTTGCGATATCTCCACCACAACGGACAAAGATGGGACCTCAGAGAAGGTTGAGAATCTATGTTGGTTATGAATCCACCTCTGTTATAAAATACATAGAACCATCAACCGGGGACTTATTTACAGCTAGATTTTCTTATTGTCATTTTGATGAGTCAGTATTCCCAAGATTAGGGGGAGAGGAAAAACAACTGGAAAATGAAATACGGTGGAATGAATTATCATTATCTCATCTTGATCCTCAAACTAAACAATGTGACTTAGAAGTTCAAAGGATAATTCATTTACAAAGATTAGCAAATCAATTACCAGACGCATTCACTGACCCACATAAAGTCACTAACTCGCATATACCAGCTGTTAATGCTCCGATTAGTATTGATGTCAATGATGGACATCACATTTGTAATGAGTCTAATACACAGATGAAGCGTGGTAGACCGATTGGTTCCAAAGATAAAGTTCCTCGAAAGAAAAAGGGAGCAAACAATCAAGGAGCAAACAATCAAGATGGTCAAATCGAGGAAAATGATATGCCAGAACGTCCTCTTGATGAGACTTTAGACATGATGGTTCCAGAAGAACCTCAGGTACCTGAAAATGAAGAGATTTCAATAAATTATATCATGTCTAGAAAACAATGGAACCGAAATGCAATCGACGTCGATGATACATTTGCATATAATGTAGCGCTAGAAGTAATAGAAGATGATGAGGATCAAGAACCAAAATCTGTTAAAGAATTCAAACAAAGAAATGATTGGCCAAAATGGAAAGACCCAATAGAGGCATAATTGAATTCTCTCACAAAACGAGAAGTTTTTGGACCGATAGTTAAAATACCTAATGGTGTAAAACTTGTTGGATATTAGTGGGTCTTTGTGCCAAAGAAAAATGAGAAAATGAAATTGTAAAGTGTAAAGCTCGATTGGTTGCACAAGGTTTTTCGCAAAGACCTGGAATTGATTATGAGGAAACATATTCCCTGGTGGTGGATGCAACAACTTTTCGATATCTTATAAGTCTGGTAGTACAAGAAGGAATTGATTTGCATCTAATGGATGTAGTGACTGCTTATTTGTACGGTTCACTTGATACTGAAATTTACATGAAACTTCCGAAAGGGATTAATCTGCCTGAGTCATGTAGAGGAGGTTCTTGAGAACACTATTCATTCAAATTGAATAAATCTTTATATGGGCTAAAACAATCCGGACGTATGTGGTATAATCGTCTAAGTGAGTACTTAATGAAAGAAGGATATAAGAATGATTCTATATGCCCATGCATCTTTACTAAAAGATCCGGATCCGAGTATGTTATAATTGCAGTATATGTGGATGATTTAAATATCATAGGAACCCCTAAAGAACTTTCTAAAGCAATTGAATATTTAAAAAGTGGATTCGAGATGAAAGACCTTGGAAAGAAAAAGTTTTGTCTCGGGTTACAAATTGAACATCTCAAAGGTGGAATCCTTGTGCACCAAGAAGCTTACATAGGAAATATCTTGAAAAGATTTTATATGGATAAATCACATCCACTTAGCACTTCAATGGTAGTAAGGTCACTTTATGTTGAAAAAGATCATTTCCGACCTCCAAAGGATGATGAATAAATTCTCAGTTCGGAGATACCTTACTTGAATGCATTGGGGCATTGATGTTTCTCGCTGGTCATACACGACCTGATATATCGTTTTCTTTAATCCATTAGCGAGATATAGCTCGTGTCCTACAAGGAGACATTGGAGTGGAATAAAGCAAATATTTCGCTATCTTCAAGGTACGAAAAATATGAGTTTATATTTTACTAACCAATGCAAAACTAGTTTAGTTGGATTTGCAGATGCAGGATATATGTCAGACCCACATATAGGAAGGTCTCAAACTGGGTATGTATTTACAAATGGTGGTACAACAATTTCTTGGCGATCCATAAAGCAAACAATCACAACAACTTCTTCCAACCATGCGGAGATTCTAGTAATTCATGAACCAAGTCGAGAGTGTATTTGGTTACGGAACGTTATACATCATATTCGTGGTTCTTGTGGTATTTCCTCTAAACAAGAGCCTACGGTGCTATATGAAGATAATGCGGCATGCATTGCACAACTCAAAGAAGGCTACATCAAAGGTGACCGAACCAAGCATATTTCGCCCAAGTTCTTCTTCACCCATGATTTACAGAAATCTGGAGATATAATTGTTCAACAAGTTCGTTCGAGTGAGAATCTAACATATTTATTTACCAAGGCGCTTCCAAATTCTACATTTCAAAAACTTATTCGTGACATTGGGCTGCATCGACTAGATGAACTCACCTGATGTGTTCATCAGGGGAGATTATACGCGCTGCACTCTTTTTCCCTTGGTTATGGTTTTATCCCAATGGGTTTTCCTAACAAGGTTTTTAACGAGGCAGCATCCCCACATGTATATGAAAGATTATGTACTCTTTTTCCTTCACTAGGTTTTTGTCCCATTGGGTTTTACCTAGTAAGGTTTTAACGAGGCATAAGTCTTAGTCAATGGACACTCAAAGGGCAGTGTTATGGATAAATATGAATATCTATATTTAATAGGAATTAGAGTCCTACTAGCTTAAGTATACTTGAAGAAGACTCCTTTATAATCTCTAGATAAACATTACTATTCTATGAATAAGATGTCATTCTCTTTCTCTTAATTTCTACTTTCACAATAATTCTTTATTTATTTATTTATTTTATTGAGACAGTATTCTGTCTGATTTAGTTAGTTTCCATCAAAAGTAACTATTTAATATTTCCGTCAAAAAAACATTATTATTATTATTATTATTTAGATTAGATATAATGAGTGAAAAACAATGAAACAAGTCAAAGAAACCTTGATACGTACTTATAATATACATTGATATCATATTTAAACTTTTTGGTTGATGAAACTTTTACATATAACAAAATAAATTTGATTAATTAAAGTTATCGCCATTTTTTAAATTGTATAAAACGTATTATGCTATCATACTAATTAACATCAAACGACCCCATATGTATATATGGATTTGAAAGCTACTTACTTATTTAAACTACTCATACTTGCAACATTTGAATTCTAAATAACTTTGCAATACTTGAATAACTTGTTCATCTAGTGATCAAGCGTAAAATGGGGATATGTTTAAAACCAGTTATACTAAATCATCCAAATGATTTTTACTCGATTAGGTGGAAGCTAAAGAAGGTGGAGAAACAAAACCCACATAGGCAATTTCGTTACTCCATGCTTCATAAGGGGAATTTAAAGGCTGCCCTACAACATCCAAATGAGTTGTACCCATTGTTGAAAATGAATATGGAGATGAAGAGGATGGAGAAACAGATCCCTAAAGACCCACCACACTGGAAATTCTGTTACTCTATTATGATTAAGGTCTCTACATTGTTAGTGCTCATGATTCAGCCACTCGACGACGAAGAGCTTCGTAATGCAGTAAGTTTAATTAGTCAGTTTTCTAGCTAGCGACACGCATTTATGATCTTTTGTTTGAAAAATATTTTGGTAGATCATGAGTGCACACGTATATCACTAAATAGGTTGAAGTAATAAAAAATTTATACAAATATTTCCACTACTTTTCCGATCCTTATCTTCTAGAAGCAAGTTACTATATAGTGTTTTCTTTTAAGTTTAAGTTGTAGTAAGTGGTGGTGATGTGATGATAATTGGGCTAAGTATTTGAAAGTGTATCAAATTTTGTCAAAATATCTATAGTATGTATCCAACTTTTAAAATCTCTATTGTATGTATCCAACTTTTAAAAATCTCTATTGTATGTATTTTGGCTGATGTGTCATCCATCAAAAGCATCCACGTGTCATTCATACAACGTGCCACGTCAAAATATTACATACAATAGAGATTTTTAAAAGTTGGATACATACAATAGAGATTTTGAAAGTTGGATACATACTATAGATATTATGACAAAGTTTGATACATTTTCAAACACTAACCCCTTAATTTGTCACTCAATTCTGGTGTGATGCTAGTTACCATAATAAGTACTCTAACCGGCGTTTTCAAAATGCAGGCATGCGTTTTTTATCTGGTTCTTCGAGCCCTTGACAGTGTTGGTATGTTTTATTATCTCTATGTATATATAAGCTGAAGATCGGTACTAAAGTGTTATTCTTTGGCCGATTCCTATAAGCATTTGTATGCCATTCTCTTCTATTATGGTCTCCATACAACAAGATGCTCGTGAAGAGGCAATTTGTTTGTTCACAAAATATATGGTTTAATGAAATTTAATAGTAATAGGGGGATTCAAATTAAAACAACTAAAAACTTGAGAATGATCTGTGAGCACTATATGATTAGGTGTAAATTTGCATACGATTATGTCAAAGTATTAATGAATATATCAATAAAAATTACTAAGACTAAGAAAACCATAAAAATATATGTTAAAACGTAATTTTCATGTAAATATACGTGTTTTTAAACTTTCGAGCTTTTACCAATTTTTATATTCTCATTCAAACCTACGCTAGTATTCACATGGAGCGAAGTTCATCATATGCGAACTAACACGTAGAGGCATAATGATCCAAATTTAGTATGTTGAATCAAGACAGGATCATAGTAGTCGAGTAAATTTCATAAATTGTTCATGTGATTTATACCATTTGTAAAATTCGTTTTTATATTTGGGTTGTAAAATTTGTTAGGCAAGGACTATTCGATTGTGATTCTATGGAGATTAATAGGTCAAGTCGGAGATTAATTGAGGACTTATCAAATTGTATTTAGTTATTATATTTAAATAATAAATTTTAAAATTATATTTATAAATATATAATAGAAGCATAAACATAAATATAAATATTTAAAAATTTAAATATAATTTTGACTTTGACATTTCAAAACCCTAATTTTAAGCTTTATTAAAATTTTGACTAATTTGGACTTTAACCTTTTGGATCGATTTTGACCGAATAAATCCGATTTTGATCCAATAAATCTGACTTTGACCAAAGAAATTCGACTTTGACTGATTTTGACCAGTTGGCTTGTATTGTCCGGCTTTTTTTGCCCGACTTAGGCCAAGTCGTGTGGACTAGTTCTTAAACCCAAATAGTCCTCGTCGGCTGAATTTTACAACCCTGCTTTTCTCACCTTTCAGTTCAAAAGTTTACTTTTGTTTGAAACTGATTCCTCCTCTACCTAAATTACTAAAGTACCTCTTTCTCCTAACATTTTTGGATAGATAGGATTTAAACGGTCAAAGAATATTTTAGTTATTTCAGGTGGTTGAAGGATCATTTTTGAATAAGATGTACATTTATTGAATTGAAAATGTAAAAGAAAAAGTATAAGAATGATTTTCGTAATTTTCCTTGAAAGCAAACTTCCCCGATACCACAAGTCAGGGTATGGAGTCGCGTCGTTCAGTTGGCGTGTCCAGACTGTCACTACTCGCGCCCTAAACGAACTCAAGCACCACAGTAAACTCGGGCTCGACATAATCTACAAGATTTTCATGAAATTTACTCTTTTTAATTTCTCATTTTAAGTATAAAAACATGATGATACCATATCGCGTATGTTTAACTGTATCAGTTTTAGAATTCAATAGTATGTACACGTATGATCATTCTAGAATCTTCACATTTATTTTTCTTTTCTTCATTGTCCAGAGGATGATCCAAGCATAAGTGACGAGCATAAGGTACCAGTTCTCAAGGCATTTCATCGCCATATATTTGATCGTGACTTTCGCTTTACATGTGAGTACAAGTTTTATCGAAGTCGATTATATTTATTTTCACTTTTATCACGTTTAAATTTGTGTTTACACATGTATATAACATGATACTTAGATTTTGATGTGATTATAAATGATTAGATTAAATTAATTATTAAAAGGTACAATTATATTATATTTTCGTGGAATCATTATATTAGTTTGCTTATTCGCGATTATGCAGGATTATACATACAAAAATTTAGTAATAGAGTTATTCATATATTGACACTTAAATTTCTATTGATTACAGGTAATTTGTTGTTAGTATAAACAAAAATAGTTATATGTAAATCATTGGTTACGTAATATTAATAATTTATTTTCAAAATATGAATTGTCATGTCTATATATGTAATAAATGACGTATTATTATAAAACTTAAAAGGTAAGGTTAATTCGATACATAAACGATAACTTTATGCGCACGTATTTATAAATGATCATGTTAAATTAGAATCTTTGGTCATATAAATCTAAATAACTTAAAACTCGTATGCCTATTTGTTATGATTATAAAAATCATAAATCTTAAAGAGGACATGTAAGCGTACAAATGAACTTTAGAGACTTGATTGTGATTGAATAAATAAAGGGAAGTCTTGAATCAAATTTAATTACAAGGGAAAATACGGAATTACATTAACTTTTTCATTACTATTTGTGTTCATATATTTTATTGATGAAATGTTCAAAATGTCATATGAGAATAAAATCTTTCAAAGATGTTGCTCAATAAGATGATTTCATTTTACTTAATCATAAAACATCACAAGGGTTCTTTATACATCTCATGAGTGTCACTATTATCATTCATTAGTTGTTTTATACATCCCAAACCTGAATTCATAAAAAAAAAAAGTCTTGAATGACAATCCGTTAAAGCACAAGATATGTATTAAGATACAAATAATCATTCACTTTACATGATAATTTTGTACCCATTGAGTCGATGATTAAAAGTGGCTTTTAAATCTACCGTCACAAATTAAATTAAGACTACTTAATGATTTTGCTAGTTCAACAAGGGTGAAGCTTCATATCTAAGTCTTTCACCCATCCAAAATCAAGTATGGATGCATCTAATTTGCATAATTACAAAATTTATACATGAAATTTTCATTACCCCAACTGCTTATATAACTTGTAGATATACAAATTACTAAAAAGTTATTACAAAATAAGAAAAAGAAAAGATTCCGCCTTCACTGAAATCAAGACATAAATTATGTTAAATTTGTTCACAGTTTACCAAAATCATCGAAGACATAAAATAAATGACTAGATGTCAAAATTGAAGTAGCAATCTTTTAAGCTGCATTAGTTTAGTTGATACCCATTTTCCTATCGTGATTCAATATACGAATCGTCTGCACTGCTCGATTTTGTAACCTTGAATTCAAAATGGTTTTTTTTACACACCCCCAATTTACTCTTTATGCATATACGTAGACAAAAAAAGTGATTCAAAAGAAATTAAAATATTTGAAATTTGTGAACATTTTTTCTATTTCTAATATTCATTTCTTGGTGTCAAAATAGGATATGTGAATAAAAATGGTGGATCTATTATCTTTTCTCGTTTTTCTTTTTCAGAAAATGATCTTGGAGGTTGTATAATGCTTACTCTTAAACTATTCGTTTACACAGTAGTAATATTCTTTGTTTCTTTCTTCATCTTTGGACTCCTATCTAATGATCCATGATGTAATCCTGGACGTGAAGAATAAAATAAAATTTTTGTTTTTCTTGCTTGATTTTACAATTTTCTTCAGATTCTATTTTAGCTATTCCACACGTTTAACTAGGAAAAAAATTAACGACTTACCTGGAAAATAAAAGTGAGCCTTTCTTCAAGTCAACTCGTACAAATACCTGAAGGTTGTTTGAGGTAGACGTGTTTAGGGATAATAATGCGATTTTGTGAAGAAATGGAAGGATCTAGACGGTGAAAGTATACGTGTAACCAATACCATAATTAATTAAATTAATTACATCGTGATGAAGCATTTTATGTACAATTCACATTTCATAAGTAATTACAATTATTTGAATGTATTTTAATTATTCTTAATAATCATTATACCTTATAATTTTATTATTTTGACAGAATAAATCTAACATCATTTATTATTACATTCTTAAACTTTACATCATATCTCTTTATAATGATTTTTACATTTACGAAATCGTTATAGTAGCTTACAATGTTTATCTGCATATATTAACTTATATTATATATTCTACATATGGCTTATAATATGTATTATCTAAGTTACGAAATGTTATTATGACATGACATCAATTGACTTATACATGCAACAAACAACTTTTGTTAAAAGTATTATGAAAATATATATCATGAATACCTTCGTTTGTCTAAGAATAATTTTTGTTAAATTTAATAACTTGTAATTATATAATGTAAGTAATATATATGCATCCTATGTAATAATTTTATTAATAATCTATAGTTAAATGCTTGAAAGATAAAAGAGTTTTATCATAAATTTCATTTTAAAAAATGTCATGTAACTTATTTAAAGAATTGATATGTAAAGGAGAATGACTAAAACGGTACATTGGACAAAATCATAGGTATGTCTCTACAGATTAAAATTTAATATAAAAAATAAATATGTATGTCTGATCAATTAAAATAATTTAATTTAAAAGTCAATATTGTTTCGTAAATATTCTATTTTAATTTTAAAAAGAAATTATATGCAAAGCAAGGAAGTCTCATTTGGCTTTTTTCTAACAATAATATTATATATTTATAGAGGTGAGTTCATGAAAGTATGAGTTTTTTTGAAAGTATGAGATTACCAATAGGAATGCGACACGTGGCAAAAATTCACTTTCTCCAATTTTTTAAAAATTAAATATCTCAAAAACCGTTAGTCAAAAAATTATAAAAATTGCACCATAAAAATCACCGTTTTCTCCTTTTCGATTTAAGATCCCACAAGGCACACTTTCAACGAATTTTATTTTTTTTCATTTTTTGTGGGTTAACACATGTGTTATGATGGATTAACAAAAGTGTTACCCGCGGTTATCACATGTGTTATCGACGACTATCACATGTGTTACAATCGATAGTCGGTGCTAACACATGTGTTAGTCGCCCGTAACACATGTGTTATTTGTTTATAACACATGTGTTACAAATTTTCAAAACCCACCAAAAAGTGAAATTAACAAAAGTGTTACCCGCGGTTATCACATGTGTTATCAACGACTATCATATGTGTTACAATCGATAGTCGATGCTAACACATGTGTTAATCGCCCGTAACACATGTGTTATTTGTTTATAACACATGTGTTAAAAATTTTCAAAACCCACCAAAAAATAAAAAATAAAAAATTTCGTCGAAAGTATACTTTGTGGGATCTTAAATCGAAGAGGAGAAAACGCTGATTTTTATGGTGTAATTTTTATAATTTTTTGACTAACGGTTTTTGAGATATTTAAATTTAAAAAAAATGGGGCCTTTGCCAAATGACACAATTCTATTGGTACTTTTATACTCTCAAAAAATTCCATACTATAATGATCTTTTATCTATTTTTATATTATAAATTAATTAAAAAATATCATTAATGAAGGAAGATACGTAGAAAAGTTAATCGTCCCCAGATATGGGTTAGTTCACGTAGGATCAATAGATAAGTTAGAAATTGAACAACCAATCAAAATGTTTCAATTTATTAAAGAGTAATTTTCACTCAAACATTTTAAATTAAGCTAGCAGACACCCGCGTAAAGCAGCGAATAATTTATTTTATTTAGTGATTTTATGATACAGTTGTTTATGAATATACTAAATTGCATTTAATTTAATATATAATTATATCTTAAATATTTATATTATTTCCAAAATTAGATAAGGTTAAATTGGTCTATTTCGTTGAAAATGAGAGTATTTGTGTCGTTTCCGTTCTTTAAAAATTTAATTTATTAAAGAAAATGACTAAACTCTTTATAAGGGTGTAAGATATTTTAAAAATATGTCTATAAAATATAATAATTACATCATTCAAATCAGTTTGATATTTAATCAAAGATTCCACAACATACTTTTAACAATTATTCTCTTTATTTTCTGATGAACCTCTAAAAAGACTCCGTATATAATTAATGTGTAATTATATATATAATGAAATTTAATTTATAATGAAAATTTAAAAAATACTAGACAATTACTAACTCACAAAAAAAATAAATAGTAGGTACTAACTCACAAAAAAAATAAATAGTAGGTACTAACTCACACAAAAATTAAATCTTTAAACTAATAAATAGTTATAAATTAATAATTAGATGTGATTTCTATATAACAACGGAGTTTAAAATTGGTAAATGGATAATAGCTTCCATTTTACTCGAACTTGATATTTATTTATATGTATAATTATAGCTTATGATTTTAAGATTCGTATTTGCTTATTATTAGAATCACAGTGATTTCTTCTTTGATATTTAATCACATATAAATATAATTATAATTATGTACAATTATATTTTAAAATTATCAAATTAAATTATTTTTTTGTAATTTATAAATGTATAATGTGATTATTAATGAGTTTTAAATCACATGCATTTCAAATTTAAAAGGGTTAATTGTTTCGTTATGTATCTAAATTTACATTTTTTACTATTGTATGTAACCACCTTTAAAACTTGCTATTGTATGTATCGAACTTTACAATTTCGTATATTGTATGTAACGGGTGACCGGATGACTGGAACTACCGGTTTCGATACATACAATAGACATTTTTACAAAGTTCAATACGTACAATAGATATTTTTTTTACAAAGTTTGATACATACAATAGACATTTTTACAAAGTTCGATACATAAAATAGACATTTTTTCATGAGGAAAAACTGGATACCTGCTTATCCGGTCCCCTATTACATACAACATACGAAGTTGTAAAGTTCAATATACACAATAGCACTTTTAAAAGGTGGTTACATACAATAGTAAAAAATGTAAAGTTGAATACATAACGAAACAATTAATCCAATTTAAAATACATATTTAGAAAAGGGTGATTTTTTTTTTTCACTCATATATATATCATGTGAGATTCTTAATTATAATAAAATAATATTAGTTTTAATGACGTAATTTATATACTATATAAATATGTCATTTTAAATTATCTAATTTTTCAAAAAATGAGTGGAAGTTAGTTTTTTCAATGAACCAATTCTATAGGTTTTCACACTATATAATTTTTTACTATTATCATTTGAATTTATCTCTACATAGGATGTATCTTTATCTTTAACGTATAAGTACTCTCAGGTTGGGATACATGTAAAGCAAGTATTCATATCAAGTATAGTAGTGATAATAAAATTAAGGGTTTAGTGCGTATAAATGTATTAATTTTGGTCAAATCTCTATAGTGTGTACCCAACTAACGGGTGGTGTTCTTAATGTACATAACCTGTAAAGCCCGTTGATTTGATGCATTTTGTGACCGGCTCAACCCTTAGCCGGTTACCGGTAGACATTTTCAAATTATTTGCTGACGTGGCTTGTTAACTCATCTACCAACTCATTTTTTTGTTGCCAACTCACCTTCATCTTCTTCCTTTCAAATTACCTTGCAATACCCCTAATCCTTCATCTTCTTAGCCATCAATATTTACTAACCCTGCAACTCACCTTCATCTTTGTTTTGAGCATGGTTTCTGCGTTTCACAACCCCTTTGAAAACCGAGATAGAGGGAGCTTTAAACCTCCTGATTTCAAAAAGTTTCAAAGAATTGATGGCTAAGAATCCGATGTATATAGCTGAGATGGAATCTCTAATCTTGAAAATTTTGATAACAAAATAACATCAGTATAAACTAGAATGTTGAATACTTAATTATGCAATTATTATGAGTTTGTATAAGAGTAAACACACACACACACACACCTTTTCTGGTTCAATCTTGTTAATAACATCAAGAAGAATCAATCTGGTTTTTGAGCTACAAATGACTTCTTTTTCTGGTTCAATTAGGGTATTTAGTGTTTTTGGTGTTTTGGGGATTTTTGAGAACTAGGGTTTTAATTGGGGGTTTTTGAGAACTAGGGTTTGCCCACTTAAATCCGGTGGCTGGAGTCCGTGATGTGAATGGAAAAGATGAGGTTGCAGAATATGAATATAAGGTGGTGAAGAAAATGAAGATGAGGTGGCAAATGAGGTGGCAACCGGTCACAAAATGCATCAAATCAACGGATTTTACAGGTTACGTACATTAAAGACACCACTTGTTAGTTGGGTACACACTATAGAGATTTGGCCAAAGTTAGATGCATTCGTACGCACTAAGCCCTAAAATTAAACGAAGATTGCATGACCAACAAAAGATGATAATTTGAATAAGATATTCATATATAATCAATTACTTCTTATAAAATAATATATTAAGAATGATATACTTATGATATAATTATAAATTAAGATTAAGATGTTCCACAATAATTCAAAGTTTACATATTAAAAACATCACTGTATTCTATTTTAGATAAAAGTGCTTGGATCATCCCTGTGTTATATCAGTTATATTTTTATCGTACTTTTTAAGTTTTCGTTTCATACGACATCTTTATATTTGGTATTTCTTTCATGAGATGTCCTTTTTGTTAACTCCATTAACTTTTGTCCGTTAAATAAAATCACATGCACGACACATGAGGGTATTTATATCATTATAAAAGAATATAATCATCCCCATTAAATACTTTCCTCTATCCTATGTGTTAAATTAAATACTTTTGTGAGAGCTATGAAAAATCGGTGAAATCGAAGTTTTTGTCATCTTGTTTGTTAAATTATGAGAATGTTTATGAGTCATGGTTAGGGTTTGTGTGTTTTTATAAATTAGGGATTTTAATTTGATTAATGATTTTTGATATAGGTAAAATGTTTCTTGTTAATGATAAAGTTATATCAAATAGGTTTATGGTGGTGGTGGTGATGGTGGAAAAGTGACATCACAAAGGGAGTTTGGTGGGTGGGTTTTAGAGAGAGAAATGGTGAATAAATGAAAAAATTACGCTTACATGTTAGGCATGTGACTAGATTTAACGATAGAAGTTAACGGAGTTAGTAAAAAAGATGTCTAGTGAAAGAGATACCAAACATAAGGATGCATATTTAAACGAAAACTCAAAAAGAACAATAGAAGTGCCATTGACATAACAAAGGGACGATCAGTGCACTTTTGTTAAACATATTCAACCAATTTTATGATGATTCAATGATATTTGAGAGAGTTTCCTTTGAAAGTATTTTTCTATTTATCTTGGAAACTTACAAATGATTAACCCTAACTAGCTAGTTATACTAATAGACTAGTCACATGGTTAATTACAATAACAATGTTTACAATCTATATTTTAATATCCAACAATCTCCCCCTGATTGTAAACTTTGCTTAGATTGTCTTCAATTCAGATATGTATCTTTTAAGCTTGAACTTCGAGAATCTTTTATAAGCTGAAAACCACGTTGAAGCGCATTTTTGACTATTTTGTCTCAGTTTTTATCTTTGAAGTTAACTCTCGAAGATAAACTTGAAAACAAATCATTTTCTTGATCTTCAACGACAACTTCTAATCTCAAATTTGTTGTTGGAATATTTCTCTTGAAAGCTTGCATTTTTAACGCACCTTTTACTTGTCTTGATCCTGAAAGTATATTCCAAATGCTTGTTGCCGATTAATCTTCTTTGAACTATTTGATTCCAATGTATGAAAGATTTATGGTTTTGTCTTTGCAATCTTGATCTTTCATTAATACTTTTGAAGCCTCTTTCCTCTTGCTCCCCCTCAAATGAATATTGATCTTCTGGAGCTTTCACTTTCTAATTGAACAATTTTCGAATCCTAACTTGCTCCCCCTCAAATGAATAATCTACTTGCTTCATTTTCTGAAGCCTTTTCAACTTCTAATTCAAACATTTTTCAACTTCTAATTTTCTCTCCCTCAAACAAATTATCTTTTCCCTAAACTTGTAGAAAGATTATATTAATTTCTTCATTGAAGCTTTATCTTTTATTAATCATATTATCTTCAAAATACTCACTCTTTTCTTCACTTATCCTCAAACACTAACTCTTTTCTTTACTATCTTCAAACACTAATTCTTTTCTCCCTCTTCATGATGATTATGATACATCGTGAATATCATGAATATGGTGTAGCACAACGTGTTTGAAGAATAGTAGTATGCACAAACTCTTACGAACATTCCTTTGAATGTTGAATACTCAATAAGCACCATTTTGTAACCTTAGGGTAATACAACAATTCACTTGATTAAATCAAAGAAAAGTTGTTTGTATTTTCAAGAAACACATTTCTGAAAACACTATGACTCCTGGATCACATAGCTTACCAGTTTACACAACAATTGAAATATTTACATAATTCAATCGAGTGACCTACGTTCAATGTTGGCATTGATGTTAGCATTGGTAGGATTTCCATTCAATCATTGTGGAATACCATTTTAGGTATCACTATGAATGTTCCGGCAATATCACATAGATATGCATAATGTCACTTAGACATGGTGTGTAAAAATACATTTTGTGTCCTAAATATTTTTATATCATTAGGCTTTAGACTCAATAAGTGCATGACATGAAGTCAGGGACTGGAGCAAATTGTCCTCTTGTTTCAATATTAACAATCTCCAAATAAGATGTCAATAGATCATGTGCTAAATCTCCGTGTGAAATTGAAACAAGGACTTTTAAGAAGTACTTGAGTGGTTAGGAGGGTAATGTGCATTGTATCACTGGGTCCATGATGTCTTCTTCAATACCAGAAATCAACGAATGAAATGCGATAGTAGATGTGGCTACCCGACGATTTCTTGTTTAGTGAGGGTTTTCTTTCTCTTTTAACCCTTTCACACACTCCTTACTCAACCTCTCACATTTTTCAACTCCTCCCTCATTTTCATTTGGCATTAATGAAAGTATGCTGATCTGCACTTTAATCTCCACCAACCCTCTCATTTAGACCTAAGATACCCTTGCATCCTAAATTATGGAAGGTGGCTCCTGTGGTAGATCCATCCGGCTTTGGTGGATCGTAAGAGATATTTGAAATCTATAACACTTAGTGCAGATTGCAGCATTTGCCAACAATTGATCATGTATTGATCATTATATCACAAAGTTGTGATATGTGGTACTACTTCGTCGATTTGATGTTTCAAGAAAATTTCCTCAAGGTGAGCAGCGAAAAAACTTTGAAAATCTTCCAAAATGTTTGATAAAGACAAGTAGTGTTAACACTTGAAAGTTTTGAGTTTGTACGAGCTCCCCCTCAAATATAACATATATTTCTCAAAAGGAAAATATAACGGGAGCTCGATCTTTTTCAATTAAAACGGGTTTGAACTGAATTGTTCAGAAACCATTTTCATTTGAAGAAGGAGTTATGAACTGATTTTTTCATAAGTCAAATCTCTTTAAAACCGAGTTATGAACTGAGTTGTTCATAAGTCATTTCAAAAACTAGACAACAACTTTGGGAACACATTTAAGAACAGTACCAAAGGGTTTTGAAAATTTAGAAAACCATTTATAAGTTGTGCCTATTTGGTTTAAAGACGTTGAATTCCATTTGGAATTGAAACTCCGTGTTTCATTTCGAAATAAGTTTCGTGGAATCAACGGTGAGTGAATTCTTTTGGGAATAGAGGATACAAAATCATTCATTCTTTGCACTGAATAGAAACGTTGTGTGGTGCAAGAGCAAACATTTTCGATCTGGAATAGTTGAATGACTTTGGTTGGGAAGATTGTTCAGAAAAGTTTTGTTTCGGTTTCCAAACTTTGATCTTCTTTGGAAATTGGGAAACCGATTTACATGAAGTTTTGAAATATTTTGATTTTGAATGATGAAACCTCTTTTCAGTAAATGTTCCAGGTGATTGAGATATCTTAGAGTGCCTCTTATCCTTTTGTAAAGAATAATTGGTAACTATGATATCTTTTTCGAAAGGGATTTGGAAGACTTATCCGTGTAAGTCTTCTCTGGAACATTCACTTGAGGTTTCAAACTATTCTTGACATTGAAAGCTTTCTTTTGGTCAAAAAATTTTCCTAAGGTCTTCTCAAATTCAAGTTCATGGGTAGATTTTGATAATTATGCTAAACTAGATGAAGATGAAGTACTTTGGAGCTGTTCAATAGTTTGTAAGAGAGTTATTCGTTCTTGATTAAAATTTAGTTGTAGTGTAGTTATTTGTTTTTCAAGATCAAAAATTTTATTTTCCAAAATTAAATTTGGAATGTAAAGTTTTGTTTTAACCACTTGTTCCATAACCTCATCTTGATCAATAACAGGTGTTGAACAACTTGGAAAATAATCCTCAGAAAGTGGTATTTTCTTTGTGCCATAACTTTCATTTAATTTCTCATAATTAAATGAAAATTGTGCATTCTCAGTTTTTGCTCTATTGAAATTCTCAATAACTTCTTCTTCATTAGTTGTTTTTACAAAAAACATTTTTAAAATACTTCCCATGTCACCGTAGTTATACAAGGTAGGTACTTTAGAAATAACTTTTTGTAAATAGCAGGGATTTTCAAAACCTAATCCTTATCTTGGATTGTAAAATTTGATATCCTTAGGTTTATTGAGAAAAATGGTTTGATATGTTTGACCACGTTTAAACAATTTATCTTGAAGTTCTTTGATCTTGTTTTCTAATCTCAATTTTTCAGCAATTGCATGGTCATACCTTTGTTTAACACGGTTTTCAACGTCTTTTGATGCTTTACATTGTGATGAACATTCAAGAATTTCGTTTATTAAGGACTTATTTTCTTTTTCAAGTTTCTCGTTAGTAATTATATATTCATCCATGTGAAACTTAAAAACATCCCTTTTCCCGAGTCACCTTTTTTAATATATCAAGATTATTTGCAAGCTCCTTTTTCAGGTTATTAACCTTTTCGATTTTTGAGTTTAATTTGTTTCGACACTCAGTCAGAACTTTAGAATGTACCTCAGATTGTGTCTCAATTTGAGTTTCAAGAAGCTTGACTTGATGTCAACAATTTGACCTTTCCGTTAACATCTTGACTACTTGAGCATGTGCTTCCCAATACCCACTTCCTAATCATGATTCACACTTTCTAACTCTTTACTTCCCAATCATGATTTAAGTCTCTCATTTTCAGTCTGAAGTGTTTCAATTTGGTCTTGAAGATTCTTAACTTCAGCTGACTTCTCAGTACTCCATTTTTGAACACTTTTTATGTTAGAATGATATCCTTGAAGTTCCTCTTCCAACATTTTAATAAACTCTATTAACTTGAATTATGTCATCTTATCTGGTTGTGGATACTCATAAAAGATGTTGTAGTATTTATGCCTAGCATTATCAATCGACATCGTAAAATTTCAAATTTTATCCGTAAGAATTTTCCCTCTAAAATTTGTCGAATTTTGCTCGAGTAAACTAAAAATTTTCTCAAACCAAAATTACTCAATGGTAAGCTTAAATTTAAATTTTGGAAATCGAATTTTTTTTTTTTTATTATTATGTGACTTACTGTTATGCGAACTTAAGAGTAAAGTCGCGCAATAAAGTCTCACACTAAAGTTGCATAGATAAAGTCGCAGATATAAGTTCGCAGAAGTAAAGTCTCAGAAGCTGATATGCGACACTACTAATAAGTTCGAAAAGAAATGTCGCACTGTAACAGCTTCTTCCTGATCAGCTCTCTGTACGTGATATAAATTTCTGATCTTCAATCCATTCATCAATTTCGAATTGATTCAATCATGAAGATGATCAATCATGTACTAGTGAAGCTTTTGATCTGATTATTACAATCAAATTCACATTAATTTTGACGAATTTGGTTCAAAATCGTGAAGAACACAAAACTAAAATCTGATCAAATGATGAATTTAATGACTGAAATCACTTCTAATTTGATCGTAAACACTTGTTAAACAGATTGATCGGTTCAATTTGTCAAATCCACTTTAATTCCACTTCGAATTAAGTAATCATAGTAACTTTTCATTCAAATACCCATTTTAATGAATTTCGATCAATTTGACGAATTATGGATTGAATCTTATGAAATTGATGCTTGATTCTTGTTCCTTGATCACTGTACTTCAATTCTATCGGTTAACTTTCTTCAAAACATAATCAAATCTATGAAATCAAAATTTTGACTTTTCTATTTGACTTTTTCTATGAACAGATCCTTGATTTCGTTGATGATTTCGATCCATTTTGCTTCAAAATCTTCAATCACACAAGCTCTGATACCAATTGTTAAACATATTCAAGCAATTTTTTGATGATTCAATGATATTTGAAAGAGTTTCCTTTAAAGTGTTTTTCTATTTATCTTGGAAACTTACAAATGATTAACCCTAACTAGCTATTTATACTAATAGACTAGTCACATGGTTAATTACAATAACAATGTTTACAATCTATATTTTAATATCCAACAACTTTGCTCTTTATTTTAATAATTATTTATTAACTAATAATTCAAAATTTGTAAATCAATTACTCAAAATACATTCTAATTATTAAAGATTAAATCAAGGGAAATTGTCCAATTTTGTCCTTGTGATAGCCGCGTTTTGACAGTTTTATCCTTTTTCGAGTTTGATCAATCTTTTTGTCTCTCAGGTTGATATTTTCACCAGATTTGTCCAGTTTACTAACTTTCGTTAACTTTAAATAAAATGACCAAAGTACCCTCATCTTCTTCCCAAATCCTACTTTGCCTCTTCCCTTTGCTTTCAAACCCTAACCCTAATTTCATTACCCAATCAAAATCACTCATTTTAAAAACCCAAGAACCTGCAACTCTAAAACAAAAACAAAAATCAAAATCAAAACAAAATAAATCCCAAACACAAATCAAAATCAAAATTGAAAACACAAATCAAAATCAAACAAAATAAATCCAGTGATTTCCTTTCTTTCTGCAATTTTTGAAATCAAACTGGAACAAAAGGAAAACGTCAAAGTTAATCGACTTGTTTCCACCAATTTTCATCAGGAACAGTATTCAGATCCAAAAGTGCACCGCTCGTTCTCTTCTTCACACCATCATCACCTTCTCTCGAAGGCTCCGATAACTTACCTTTTTCGAAATACTTCACCCCCTCTCTCATCCTCCGGAGAATTGCAAAGAATTCATCCACTTCATCTTCCGTCGGAGGTTCCACCACCACCGGCACCGGATCCATATCCATATCTTTCCCTTTCGTTTCTCTCTCTTTCTTCCAATCTCCTCCTTCGGTACTACTACCACCGCCGACCACCGCCCTGCTCCGCTTCTTCTGATCCCTCTCCATATGTAAGAATATATATATATGCCCTAATTTATTATTATACAAATTTTGTACAAATAATTTGATGTTAAAAGTATTAGATGAATGAGCATATCACATGGATGAATGTATTACTGATAGAATCATATAACATTCTTCAATTTGTTTGCAATTATTAGAAATTAGTATTAGTATTCAAATTTACAACTCAGAGAATAACACGCATGTATATGCGTGTAACAACTATGTCAGATCTGTTCGGTGTTGATTGTTACAGTTACAGATCTGTTCGATCCGTTGGGCCCAAGACGTTGCTTCGATATGCTTGCCAGATCTGTAGCATCAATGGATATGAAATTAGGTGGTTGCTGGAGACGACGTAGGTTATTGTCAGTGTTGTCAAGAGCGGCTGCCGGAGATATTAAAGTCACGGGACTGAGTAATGAGTTTGTTGAGGTTTTATTGTGAAAAGAAAAACGAATTTAGGGTTAGGGTTTTGGACTGAGTAATGGTTTGATTCGAGGATGTAGTTGCAGTTAGGAGTTAGGGTTTTGGACAAAAGTAAGGTGTCAAAGAAGAAAAGAAAAGAAACAAAGAAGGGTTTTTTTTAGTCATTTTACATGACTTAACGGGAAAACTTAACGAAATTGTTAAAATTAGACTAATCCGGCGAAAATTACAACCTGGGGGACAAAAAGATTGAGCAAACTCGAAAAAGGATAAAACTGTCAATACGCGACTACCACAAGGACAAAACGGACAATTTCCCTTAAATCTAATATGTTATTCCCTCCATCTCAGTTTTATTGTCCATATCACTATTTTTATTTGTCCTAAAATGATTGTCCTTTGCCAAAAACAACTATAAAAAATCATTAAACCACTAAATTTATCTTCATTTATTACTCTCAATAACTCATTTATAAAATATTTCAACTCAATCTTGCCTTAAATATAGAGACAAAGGTGACATTTACGTATTCTATCTTAGATCCAAACAAAATGGCAAGAAACAATATATTTGGGACGGAGAAAGTAATATTAAATAAACAACAAATCAAATATACAAATAAATCCAATATTAATCCATTAATACGCTCCGTGTACAGTGATCTCAGTCACATGACAAGCTTTTAATAAAAAATTTATTTCTTTCTCTAATTATTTCAAAACAATTAACTTATTATAGCATTGAATCCCGCGCACAGCAGCATTTGAAGATTTCACATGTTAATATTAAGAGACAAATGTTTAATGGTACCTGAAATCCCGAATGCCATAATAATTGATACTTTTTTTAATAAAAGTGATTTTTTATAATAGTTTAAATTATTGTAATCATAAATTCAATATTGTGATATAAAAGAACAAATAAGATATTTAAATGTATAATGTGAAGTATAATATTAATTGAATGATTTATATAATTAATAAGTGAAGGGATAAGTGGAGAGATAAAATGGTAATTTCCGATATCCTTTTTTAAGGATTAAGAAAGAGAATGTTAAATGCTTAATAAGAGTTATAGATAGATAAATAGATATCACATATCCACCTCCTACACGTAGGTGATTTATAGTGATATATTCTTAGAATGATATTTCAATATCAAATTAACATTATTAAATATTTATCATCATATTTAATAAAAAATTAAATGTAATACGAACAATTTCAGAATAATTCTTTCTTTTAGATATTTATATTTAGTATTTAATTGTTTTACGCATTGAAGTAAAATCTTCTTCAAAGAAAAATATTATAATCAATTCATAGAGAAATTGATTGCATAAGAAATAACTAATCATGGGTATAAAATTGATTTACTAAAAAACTTGAAAACCATATTAGTTCTTCTTCAAATAGATCTAGCTAACAAAATATACTGATATCCTATTGGATTTTGATCACTTAATGATTGATTCTATCAAAGTCAAAGTTTAGATCAATTTTCTAGCTAATAAAGTATACGAATAAATGATAATTTTTATTGCCAAAAATATTATTATTATTATTATTATTATGAATTGCTTAAACGGAAGTACAAAAGATGCGTGCATTTTGTATTAAAATATTAACCCCGCATAATAAACACTAAGCGATTATTATTAATTATTCCTTTTATTTGTTTGAAGGTGGGACAAAGGACAGGAAAGTTCTCATGGACAATTTCCATCATGTTCATACAGCTCTTCTGGAACTTAAGAAAAGGTTTCACACATAGATTGTATATCCACAATGGTGCTTATATTTGATAAAAGTTGATACCTAGTTTAGAGGGAATAAGTGCTTGTTGATATGTAACTGTTACTCATGAACAGTGCCGGATGTTTTCGGGAGCTGTATGAGCCGTGAGATGGGTGGTGGACATAAATGGCCTTGTTTCTGGGAACAGTACCCCTAATATCTTATACGTTTTGGCCCTTTATAAAAACTATTTTTTTGCCCCCTTACAAGTGAATACATATTTGTATCGATTAACATGGAACATTATAAGAATTTTGAGGTCTCAGATTATCTGTTCCCAATGTCAAAAGAAAAAATAAAATACAAGAAAAGTACTACATGTTTATCATCTAAATTTTCCCTCTTGATAATAATTTCCTAGCTCCACCCGGGCTCATTTGTACATGTATGCAGTTCAGCAGTTCAAGTGTTAAAACATTTTTATAGGTATAGATTTTCTGTTTGAGCTTGCTAGCTTGTACGAATTTAAAAGTTGATTTACAGTACTTCAACTATTTTTCAGTCACCAGGAAATAATTGAGGAATTTACCATGAAAATGGGTGCAGGAATGGCAAAATTCCTAACTAAAGAGGTACTTATTATCATCACAAGATGGTATGTATGTACATATTCAAAACTATTTCGCACACCACAGTGCTTGATGTGTGACGTTTTTGTACCATTTGTTGTGGTGTATGTACAAATCATCAATATATCATCTTGGCAAAATTTATATGTATGTTAATTTGTTTCAGTACATTTCTACAGGTTGAGACAATTGACGACTACGATGAGTATTGCTATATCGTTGGGTCACTTACTACTTTGTGCTATGAAAAACTCTTTCAAGTCTCTGGCAAACAAATCGTGTTTCCAGATTCTCTCTCATCTGCAATTGGCTTATTTCCGCAGGTAATTAACATTCTGGATACTTAACTTCTCACATTATTTGAGAAAGTTTACTACATTACTGTATTATTCATACAATATTTCAGAAAGTAGACGTCATTAAAGATTTTATGGAGGACATAAGGGAAAAATCATCACACATGGCTTGGCCTCGCGATATCTGGAGTAAATATGCTAATAATCTGAAGGTACCTTTTTTCATTATCATAAACAGATAAACCAAGTGTGTGTTACCAAATATAATGATTGGAGGTTCACTGGATCTAGGACTTGACATACAAAGAGAACTCGGAGAAGGCTATTCAATGCCTGAATGAGATGGTGACGAATGATTTATCATACATAGATGATTGTTTAGCATATTTGTCCCAGTTGCAGGATCCGTCAATCTTTAGGTTTTTTGCTATATTAGAGGTACACAAAAAAGATTAACTGGTTGCAGTTAACAACTGTCAAACTATCTTTATTTACTATATCTAGTTTAATTAAATCATGTAAATTCGAAATCAAATTTATTTTGCTTCAACATTATGATGAGGATCTGGCGTCATTTTTAATCAGGTTCTGGCTATTGGAGAGCTAGCTTTATGCTACAATAACATCCAGGTTTTTAGAACAGAAATGTCATTGAGACCTGGTAAGTTTTCTGGCTTTAATTCACTCTCCAAATCACATTCAGTTCATTGGTTATTTCTGGGAATATGGAGGTTGTATAAAAAGGTGACATGTATGGTTTCATATAAGAAAAATGATATATATGCCTAAACTTGTAAGTCTAAAAATAGATATAAAGATTTGATCAAGTTAATGTAATAAAATAATAGGTGAAATTAAGAGAGATAAAATACATAAGTGAATTGTCAATTGATGAATATACCAAGTCTACTTTTATGTCTATATTTTCATATCTATTTAGCATTACTCGGCGGGTAATTACCTTTCATGTGTGTTTACATTTACAATAATACTTCAAGTCTCAAAAGCGTACTCTCTTTCATAAAGAGACGACCAGTTTTTTTTTTAAATATCGATAGAAGGCATTCGGCTAGGGGATTGAAAGACCTATAATTGTTAAAGACCAAATTAAGTCTCCCGACCTGTGCCATTACAATACAGAGATTTATTGTTATACTTCAGTTTCTAACAAATATATATGTATATAATTGTAGGTCTAGTGGCACAAATATTTGTTAGGACTAAAACAATGGCAGATGTCTATGGGGCTTTCTATGATTTTTCTTCCATCCTTAAGTCCAAGGTATTTATTTCCCTACTAAAGTTATAAACAACGGAGGGAATATAATGGGCCTTAAATCCTTAAAGTGTGAGGTTTTTGCACTAATTTGTATAGGTTGACATGAATGATCCAAATGCCAAAACAACAATTAGCAGGATAGAAGCAGTTCAGAAACTCTGCATAGACTCAGGAACCTTAACTAAATGGTCAGTCAATGTTTTAATCCTTCAATGATATATATATTGAAAGTCCCCTTAGGGCTCGGATCTACGGGGTAATCTTGTTTATATGAGTGCGGAATCCTCACATAAACATAAACGATAACAAACGAGTATAAATATCACTTTTATTGAATGTAAACGAAGTTACATTCGAAGTTACACAGAGTATTCGAACTTATCTCTGAAAACCCAGTTCCTAAACCCTAAAAACCACCTTTAAACCTATTTTCGGACTTGTGTATTTATAGGCAACTAAGTTCGTACGAACCTACTAAGTTCGTACGAACCTAGGCACTTTCTAAGTTCGTACGAACTTACTAAGTTCGTACCTATTCTAAGTTCGTACGAACCTATAAGTTCGTACGAACCTACAAAATACACAGACAAAACTTAAGTTAACGATTACAATGATTATCAAAATGACTTCTAAAATTAACTATTACAAACTAGAAGCTGTTGTCACAAAACGTGCACCAACAGACTCCCCCTTGACAATAGCTCTAGTTTCGATGCACCAACAGACTCCCCATTGACAATAGCTCTGGCTTCACCGGAGATGTTGTCACCACCTGAGTAGTCTTTGATCTTGATCCTGTAAAGCTCTTTTGTCTTCTTGTAAAGAACACCTTTTCCACAAAATCTTCAACACCCACTGACATCTTCAATCTTCATGTCTCTAACTATCTCTAGCTTCTGACATCTTCATCGAATCATGTCATACACCCTCAACAAATCTTGGGTAGCTTACCTTTAGGAATCATCTTTTTCAGATCTTAACTCCTCTCGGTCTTATCACTACAATTTACCTTCAGACATATCTTCATTTCTGAACTAGACTTCTGTAGGTATTCTCTAACTTCTGATTTTCACTATTAAACTTGTCAGTTCAATGGTATCTCTCTCTGTTAGATTGACTAGACTCCCCTTTACCCTGTTCAAGCGTACCAAGTCTTCTAGTTGAAGAGTTAGACAGCTCACATTGTTTGGTCACTGGGATCATCGTCTGTCACAACACATCCTCTTTACAACCAGTCTTCACCCCCTGCTAGGCTTCTCCCCGTTGAGCTGCTGTGCTCTTCAACAAAGGATGTCCACCTAAGCTATGGTGAAATAGTTGTAATAGTGTTGTTGGAATTGTTGTTGTGTAGGTGGTGATGGTTGTGGATTAGGCAGTTGGCTCACTAATGATAACCCTACTAGATGTCTTCTTGTTGGACCTTCTAGTGAATAATGAGGTATCATTACCGGAATTAGCATCATCATCTTGCAATTCATAATCATTGTCTTCATTTAACTTCTGTCTTGCCTTTATCCGAAGTAAAACGAGACCCTAAGTGAGATCCAAGTATGATTAGATCTATCCAACTGTGGAATTTCATCTTCATCATCACTTTCATCATCACTTTCGGTCTGTTTACACGCAAACCCCCAATATCCTCCTCGAATTTTGATCTTCTAGCTTCAATGCTTGGTCATACCTAGGCTTTGAATAAATCGCATTCGAGTTGTTTCTCCAATCGAAGAGTTAAACAATCAAAAGTAATTATCTCCCCATTTAGTAAGAACTTAAATGTGTACAATTTAAAATTAAAAAATAACTAAATATAAACAAACAAATATGAAATTATTCATATTAAAAAGCACATTCTTTTTGGGAGAGTCACTGTTACGAAGATCATATTAGCCATAATGTAGACAATACACAGTAGGAATTGTTGTATTCCTTGTTTATTATGTATATAACTTATAGTTCACGACGATTATCGGTATTGTTGTCCACTTAAGCAGTCAACAATCAGAATTTTCAAGCACAATGTTAGTTATTGTTCACGATTAACTATGTATCTCACATTTGATATACCCTTAGAGTCGAGAAAGTCCAGAATTCCATGTAATGGATGTTTTTAATTTAAATTCATCTCTAAAGTCAAGTCATTTATATTAAGAGCAATGTACTTTTGTACATGTGAAGAGACTAGACTAGGGTTAGAGCCTAACAAATCTAAAATCAAACCAGAGGTGACAGGTCTGTACTTTCGTACAACAAAGCGACATAGTTTGACTAGAGACCTTGAAAACGGTATTCTTGTTTCTTGGTCGAGTTTGCTCTATTTTTAGGATACACTGACTAAGTCTAGGTCTGCATGTTTCAAGATGTAGCAAAAGAAACAGTCAGTGAACCCCCCAGATGAATTGGTTTTTATTTATCCAATAACATGTATTCAGGTACAATCTATCTCCTAAGAATTAAGACTTAATGTCATACATCAAAATAGAGATTGCACAGAATAATCGTATTATTTAAGGTTTATTGGGTACTTGAAAACCGTTATGTCGTATGCCTACCAATACATCGTATGATAAAGCTATTAGTTATGTTTATATTTAAAGTACTTTTACTGTGTATGTACTACATCTAAAAGCCACACATATAAAAATGTTCTAGGCATGGGTAATGTTTTCGTCATTTCTTCGCGTCATTACAGTGACACTCATATTTTTATAGTTTTTCCAAACTAACTAAAAAATCCTAAGAAATAAAGATAGATAAAAGTTCTTAAGGGAGATATGTCACTCATGATTTGTCATATCAGCGATGTGGACTAACAACTCAAAACTTGATTGATCAAAAGCCTTACCATAAAACTCAGCTAGATTATCATCTCAGATTTGATCTTATCTCCCCCTCAGCCGCTACGTCTTCTGCTGAACTTGTAGCATATGAGGTTTGTATTCCTGCACACTAGATAAAAATCATTAGTTACAAAGGGGGACCCAAGCCACCACGGACTTGGATCGACCATTCTCATCAACACAAGTAAATTCCTTCATATATCCGTCTCGCCTTTCAGGTGACTTGGATACTCTAGAATTCTCAGTTGTTTGTGAATGGGAGGAGCTACCACTAGCCCTTCTATCCGGAGACTTTTGGAAAAGTCTTTGATTGACTGGCCTTTGGTTTGAAGAATATCTAACCCTAGCCTTATAGTTACTACTACTCTGGTTAGAAAAACTTTTGTTGGGGTTGTTTAAACTTTTTGAAGGTTTCGACCGAAATGATTCTCTACTTGAGTTTCCTGTTTCAGGAGAACTGCTCCTTGAACTATCATTTGTCGAAACTTTTGATTTCTTATATGGACACACACTTGCGACATGTCCCTTTTAATGGCACGTGAAGCACGAACGCTTCTCCCAGGCTTTCTTTTGAGCCTTGAGAATCGTTTGGTGTTCCAATTCAGATTCAGTTTGTTTACCCTTTTCATTTTTGTTCTTAACATCTTCTATTGTAGGTCTAACAAACTCAATTTTAGTTTTTGACTCTTCATCGGTACCTGACTCAGCTCTATTTGACTTAACAAATTGTATTAACCCAGGGACTGCTGATTGATTGAAAGAGTCATTGACAGTTGACAGCTCAGTTTCATCAGATGTAGAATTATAATTTTGATTAAATGGATGAGGAGTTTCAGTGTAACCCATTCCCCTGTAATCACTAGGCTGTTTCTAAACACTTAGTAGATTATCTAAAGTTTCGATTGAAAATCTTCTTAGTTCTAGTTTTCTAATAAGATCTGCAATCCTAACCTTAGTGTCTGCAAGTTCTTTTTCCTTATTTGAAGACTGATTAGTTAAATCCAAAACATACTCACGAGCTAAGTCAATTATTTGACTCTGCTCGTTCACTCTGTCTTTTAAAACTTTTAAATCCTCTTTATCAGATTTAGCTTTATTAACTAACTCAGAGTTTCTAAGTTTTAAAATTGTGTTTTCTTCTTTTAAATCATTTAGCTGAGCCGTCATCATATTAGATGATTCAATCAAATTCTCAGCTTGCTCTGCAAAGTTAGTACATAAAACACAAGCATTAACTACAGAGTCTAAGTTTAGAATAACCTTATGCTTCTCAGCATCCATGTTGGCCATATATGCAATGAAGTCCTTTGTACTCATAGTATCAGTTGACTCCAGCCTTATAACCCTGGTCTCTGAAGCAGGTAACTCTCTCTCAGTCTTCTTCTCACTAGCATCCTGTTGATCTGCCTCATCAATTGTTGTCACGAATTCCTGAGGCTCTTCAACAGGTGTATTTCTATCATATGAACCGTCATGTGTTTGAGTAACCAATGCTCTGGAATGTGTATTATTCCCTGAGTATTGATCACTAGTGGACGTCCCTTGATATGAGTATACCCGGATCAAGTCATCCCTACTTTCTTTTATCTGCTCGTTACCTTTAAACCTTTTCTTTAAAGCTACCCAGAGCTCTCTAGAAAAGTGGTAACGTTGTTTGAAGGTATACCTAATTTCATCAGGAAGACACTTGATGATAGCAGACAACGCCTTGTTCTCTGCATCATACATCTTTTTGTCTGCCTCCTTCATCCTTGAATACGAATAAAACCTACGTTTCCCTTCGAATTCATAAGAAGGTGTATCATACCCTTCACTTATACAGATCCACATATTGATGTCATTGAATTTTACATATGATTCAAATCTATCTTTCCACCCGAAGTAGTCTTCAGCTAAAAGCTTTGGTGGTGAAATAGCTTTACCCACTTCATGATCCATTTGTATCAGCTTGTTCACATTTGACATAGTAAATAGAGTATATACGGATATGAGGTAAGTTTGTAGTAGAGAATCAACTAACGTCAAGTTCACTCAAAACACAAATTTCCCTCCAAAATTTCGCGAAACTTTTACGAGTAAAATTTAAATTTTCTCAAACCAAAGTTAAACGATGGTAACCCTAAATTCAAATTTTGGTGAAAGAAAATTTTTCCGAAATTTCCAGCCAAATAACTCTTTTTTTTTTTTTTCGAACTTAAAAAGGTTAAGTTCGTACGAAGTTAGGAATTTTTCGAACTTATAAGTTCGTACGAACTTAGTATGTTCGAACAAAAACTAAGTTCGAAGGGTAGGTTCATATGATTTCAAACGTTCGAACTTAGCAGGTTCGAAGCTGTAGGTTCGTACGAACTTACAACTGGCTAGGTTCGAAGGCTAATCTGGGTAAGTTCGTACGACACTTTCTGAGTTGTACGAACTTGCTGTTCAAACTCAAATCTGAGCAAAAACTCAGATCTAGAAAGAGTCAACCGTTGAAATTGAATGAAACTTAAAGAATATGAATCACAAACACTTGAGGAAGCCGAAAGTACAACTTTTATCTTCCAAAACACTTGTGATCTCTCGTTTCTTTATCTTTTCTTTACCCTGAACCAAAAACGAATGTTTAAAGGCTCTAATACCACTTGAAAGTCCCCTTAGGGCTCGGATCTACGGGGTAATCTTGTTTATATGAGTGCGGAATCCTCACATAAAGATAAACGATAACAAACGAGTATAAATATCACTTTTATTGAATGTAAACGAAGTTACATTCGAAGTTACACAGAGTATTCGAACTTATCTCTGAAAACTCAGTTCCTAAACCCTAAAAACCACCTTTAAACCTATTTTCGGACTTGTGTATTTATAGGCAACTAAGTTCGTACGAACCTAGGCGCTTTCTAAGTTCGTACGAACTTACTAAGTTCGTACCTATTCTAAGTTCGTACGAGCCTATAAGTTCGTACGAACCTACAAAATACACAGACAAAACTTAAGTTAACGATTACAATAATTAACAAAATGACTTCTAAGCTTAACTATTACAAACTAGAAGCTGTTGTCACAAAACGTGCACCAACAGACTCCCCCTTGACAATAGCTCTAGTTTCGATGCACCAACATATATATATATATATATAAAGAGTATGGATCATATGAGCACACTTTAAGATGAGGACAATGAGAACGCTTCAAATTTGCACTTATACTCGACAAAATCATTAGATTCACGTTCGTTCATCTCAAATATGAATAGAAAAATGAATGCACATTAATAGAAATGTATAAAATTTGAGAAAAACGATTGATGCACGATTCTAAATTTTTCATCTAAAATCGTGCATCAATCGTTTTTTCGATTTTTATGCTTTTATAAGAGTGCGCATCTATTTTTCTTCACATATTTGAGATGTATGGATGTGAATCTACTGAGTTATGGTATACATGTGCGAATATGAAGCGTTCTCACACGTTCTCATTTTTAAGGTGTTCTCATTGGAACTCTACCATATATTATATATATATATATCACAATGAAATTTGTTTCATTGTTCCACTTATGATCAGGAAATCTTACATTCTTGAGAGCAAGCCAACCTACAACTGGGCTACGGTAACACCCTTTTATCCTTCTATACTCTACTATGGCTGTCTATAAACATTCAAGTTTATAAACATTCTGTTTCAATGAGTTTTGAATTCTTTATATATATCTATACAAAATATGTATGTATGTATAAAGTATTAGTTTCTACCAAGCATTTGTCTTCGGTACTGAAATAGTCACCTAACAACATACCCGGCCCTGATCATCATGTTGCAGACTGCTTTGCTAATCACTGTTGCGGCAGTTCTTTACACCTGCGGATCTCTCAATCCACTGAACATAATCTGTAAGTTCATTCACATCAGAAACGAGTAAGTTGTACTTTTGGTTAAACTTTTTTCTCGCCTGCAGGGTCAACTTTCTCTGAAATTAACCAAATTGCCAACTCATACATTGAGCATTGGAATGTGACAAACGAGTAAGAAAAATGGGTCATTTCAAATTAACGAGTGTATCTCTTTATTCAGAAATGTCTCGATATACCATTTAAAAGTTTCCGTGTTATCGTATTGTAATATATATTACGCAACAATATATCATATGTTTCTAACATATGATCAAATGTAATGTTTCTCTTATGTGTGTGCTAGCTTTTACACCCGTGTATACACACGGGTTCTTTTGAAAGATACGAAATTATACCGAACATTTTTGAAAATAATTGCAAATTTAATTTGTGAAATATAATTGATAAACTTAACTTTGAAACACTTATGATAACAAACAATATAAAACTATTAAAAACCTCAAAGAAAACGTTAAGCAACTAAAAAAGATGAGTAAAAAAGACAAATAGTAGAAAAATGGTGTGTTGCAAATAGTCTAGAGTGATTTTAAAAATAAATTTTTGTAAGTTAAATATGAGTCACCCATGAGACTATTAACATAAGAAGACATGTATACAATTAATTTATATCATATCTCTTCTTTATATATCTTAAATTTTTAAGCGTTAATAATTTTGTCAAAAAAATAGAGTACATTATATCGATTTCTTAAATTAAAATAAGTACTTACAATACATCAATTAAAATGTTTGATTTTCATAATTTTTAAAAATAATCTAAAATTATCATTTAAAGTTGTTGAAAATCTACAGTAAGTTATGATATAATTTAGAAAATGTTGATAGTATTATTTATTAATTATCTTGTTTACTCAGATTATCTTTAAAATAGTTATTTGAATTATATTTTTAAACTATAATTTATGATATCATCATCTCCTTAATTTTAATCAATTTAACAAAATCAAACAATTTTATTGGGCAATTGAATTTTTAATGACATCATCATCCGATCCTTATATTATATTTAAGATTATTTTTCATGTCACTTGGACAAACTTAATATGGTGGTCACTAAAATCATCAATAAAATGCCTTCTTTGTAATGTACGAAATCAAATCTATTAATAGTTGTCCCAAAGCGAGTGTTTCTCAAATGTAATTCTGTCTTTAAGTGATACGTGACAACTTGCAGAACGTGATAACTCAATTGGTATTAGATATAGATCGTCGTTAGTATTATGATAAGTGGCATGATGAATACGAGGATCATGCTATATCACTACTAAAATCACATTTAAAAAGCGTTATTTTTCCATCACTTAAGATCTAGCTTGATCTTTCAAATATTCTCACTTGCTTAAGAGCGGATATAATGTTCCGGTAATATTTTTGTCACTTAAATCCAGATCTAATTCTTTACTTATTAGAATTGCATATAAATTTTTTCCTGTGTTTGTCAAAGGGGCTGTTCGTCAAACGTTTGCTAGAAAGTATCTACCGTGTACACATGTGTCTTGTGTGATAAGCAATGGCTTGGAGATGGTCATGTGTCAACCTTGTTACCATATGAAATGTAAAAGCAACTGTTACATAAGACTGAAGAGAGAGGAAATAAATACAAAATGAACACCGAGATACATACAAAAGTGGATAGGTTTGCTGCTACCCGCGCAGTATCCAATCAGAACGCAGGCAAGGATGTCTACTCTGTCCTGTGACAACAAAAACAAGTATCTTTCTATTTGAAAGGCAAAACACATACAAACATATTGGTTGAAGAGTTAAACGCCAAAGTAGAGAGAACATTGTCTTATAGACTTCGGTAACCTTGCTTGCAAGAACATGCTCACGTCTTTCGATGTAATCTAATGGAAACCAACCTGCTTTCCCTTTACATTCACCTTCCACCCAACCATTATTTGCTTCCTGTAAGATAGATAAGACACATAGAAGCAGAGTAATGAATCATGGTGGTAACAACAATAATAGACAAAACTCAGAAGTTGCATACCGATCTTATAACAACATAATCACCAGATGATAAATTCAGCTCCACATCATCTCTGCATTATACGGGAACATAACCTGGACAAATGGGGAGATTTCCAATGAGAGGTATAAGTCCATTTTATAAATGATTTAATAACAAGAATAAATATTACTTCCTCCGTCTTAATTTTATAGTTTATGTTTCCTTTTTCGAACATCCCAATTTGTTGTCCACTTCCAAAATTAGATGGGGATAATTAACTACAGGAATATTAGGAAAAAGCTTAAACGAGATTTCGATGCTTACCTCTCCTAAAAAGTAATCCACCCCATGACATGAACCATTTTGCATTGTGGCAGACATATTATTGACTTCTTCGGGTGATGGAGGCGGAGGTGGAGATGATTGAGGTTCCACAGTTGGTGCAGGAGCTGCTTCAATTCGTTGTCGCTCCAATACCATCTAAAAGTTGACAAATTAAAGACAAAAAGTAAAATCTTCTATCAAAAGGGTGCATATATTTTTTATAACCAGACATCCCCAGAAGCATTCTTTATAAGAAGTGGCCTAGATACTTTAGAAGGCGTGAGTCCTACTCCAATATAGGGGTGTTCTGTATCTGGATCTAAACGAATTATCCAAATAAATTATTCGGATTGGACCGTTAGGATTGAACAATTTGGTTTTTTGGATCGGATCGGACAAAAACAGAATATATAGGTTTCAGATTGGACAACATACTTCGTTTACTCATTTTAAAGACACCATGAGTTTTTGCAAACCCTGTCTCTGTACTTCTGTAGTCCTAATAATATTTGCAAACCCAATCTCCTTAATCGATCTAAATATCTGCAAGGAAATTGTGTGTTGGTTTTCAATAGTAACAAGGAAGTTGAATTACAAAATGCGACAATTGAGTGTATGTAGGAACGTCATTTGTCAGTAGTGGAGAATGGGATAGGCCTAGATTTGTTAAATTGCTTGGGATGTACAGGGGAAGGCATTAATAAAGTCGAAAATAATTTTTTACTCTTAAACTAAGCACTCATCACTCTTGTATTTGTGTGTGTAATGATCCATATTGCACATATACAGCGCATTTTCAACTAAATATTGATGATCATACTTATCCTTTCTTTTCTCGCTCTCGGATTTACAAAGATCGACAAATTTAGTTCTACTTATCTGACCAAAAGCAAATCCAGAACACTTGTATCTTCTTATTGGCATAAAATGACAATACAATTCATGTCGTTAGTTAGTCAACAGATCTCATCACTTAAAAATAGTGCACACTAATTCACAACATCACGGTAAACGAAATATAGCACAACATGAAGTCGCTTAGCATTGCCCTAAATACAGAAGTTTAACCTGGTATCATGATATTGCTGTTCACGGACCTGGTGCCCGATAAGTACTATAAAATCTAAGTAACACCCTAGTGGCTGCTGTACTATGTACATCTACTTGTGGACCCTCACCCCTATCAAAAATCTTTGAACGTTGATGTTATAAGAAAAAGCTGTATATATGCAAAGGGTGATGGCACAACTGCACACCTCCCCTTCAAGATGATCAAGAATCTGAATAACCTTCTGATGGTAAGCTCGTTCTAGTTCAATCTATTAAAAGATGTGTTTCAGAAAATATAACATAGCATTTGAAATATATTTAATCCATTAAGTGGACAAGTTTTCCGATGGAAATAAGTCTTTGCAGAGTCATCTTTTGCTGATGCAGCTTCCTTTCCCAATACTGCCATGTTGGACTTCATATCTTGCAATTTTTTTCGGTTGCTTCAAGTCTAGAAAATAGGTCGGCATTCCCACTTCCAACCATCACCTTTGCTTGTCGTTTAGAAACTTCAAGAACCTACCAAGTTCCAACATTAAATATTGAACACAGAATGAATTTCAGTGACATGCTTACAAGCAAAAAATTTCAAACAATAATCTAAACACCTGTGCTTCAGCCTCTTGCCGCATTCTGTCGTAATGTTGAGCAAGATGTCTAGCATCTTCAAGGGGTGCTCCCATTACCATTGCTCTTAATGGCTCTGCAACCTGCACAATTTGGTTAGAAAGGCGCATGATGAGAATAAAAGGCATAAGCAAGGGCCGAAGATATAAGGGGCAGGGAGGGTGCCCCCCCCCTCAAAAATCGAAAATAGAACTAGTATACATGAATACATTCGGTGGGTTTAAGACTAAAATATCTCGTATATTTGTTATTCGCCCCCCCTACATTTATATCGAATGATTTCACCCCCCCAAATACAACTTTCAAGTTCCGCCACTGGGCATAAGCTTCATCAATTAATAAACCAGTAAACAACCTCACATTAAAATAATACTTTCTACGAACGTTTCAAAGGGGAGAAAGATACAATTCATTCCACACCTGCGTCCCAAAAAGGATTTCAGTAGATTTCCTCGTTCCTTCTCCATCTGGACACTAGCTCGTGAAAAGTTGACTGCAGCTCTTGACAGTGTATTTCCACTAGTGCATGTATTCTCAATACCATATTTTCTGCTATCTTCTGACTATTTAGTTCCTGCCAAAAGATTCCATTCATGAAAAACTTATACTATGTTTAATACATGAAAATCAACAATAATTGGAAAGCATCACCAACTTGCCTATCTCAACTTGTTTGGAACCAGTGACTATATATTCTTCAACGGCACGAACAATGTCTCCTTGAAAATGCTGAAAAGCCAGAAGTTAGCAGATTGCAGGACAAAAAAAACTTGATTTCATCTTCGGAATAAAATTGTACTCCGTAATATATTATTGATAATTCACATTAGAACTATAGTTAAAAACATATAACTGAACATGTATTGCTCTTAGTTAATTACTACTCTATCTAAGGATACTTTATATACGAATACATACACCACCAATACATGAGGGAAGCAACCTTGGCAGCACATGTTGATATGTACAGTCTCTCGAGTTTCTGGTGAACCATGAGTTTTGCCTCATCGGTCACCACATTATCTGAACATTTATAACCACCAACACCAAACTGCTTGAAAACTGCCTGAAATTGAAATCCGACATTATTACATAATCACGTATTGTGAATCGGTTATATAAAATCAAACATTCAAACCAGTAACAAAGAATAGAGTTCTTGAGCACGTTAAGCTTCTTGGTTACACCATAAGCTTTAACTTAACAACTTAAGGTTGATCATATGTAGGTGGTTATTATATTTATGATGTTAAGAGAATGCAAATGACTACTTTTCTTGACTGCCATTGAATTTCAATGGTTCGTTTATGTAATTGAACTTGACTTTTAGTTTATGACCCTATAATTGACCAAGAGGAGACAGGATCGTATCCTCATGTAGATATGTTAATTCACTTACGAACGATTATCTGAATGATGTTAATGATATCCTAAACTTGTGAGGTCAATTGTTAACATACTTGGTGTTCTAAAAAGCGCTAGTTAGAGGTGTTAGAAGGACCTTCAAGCCCTCAAACCTTTGAACGAAGGCTTAAGTGGCCATCCAGAAAATCGAGATTATAAAATAGTAAAAAAAAAAAAAGAAGCAACCACATGGATAGATACATACATCCATATGAAGTTATTGATAATTGATATACAAAATAACATTTCTAAATAATGATTTCTTCTAATTTTATTCTTGAAAGTCATGAAGACTTGTCTAAAATACCTTGGACATTTGGGCAGTTTTCTTTGACTTATTAGCAGGTTTATTGGGCCACAAGAGACATTTGAATGGATTTGAGTCTAACATTTACATTTTCAAAGTTGTCGTGGCCACTTAACCCAATTATCAAATGGCCCACTTACCAAGCTTAATAGCCTCCTAACCCTCTTAATTGCCACAAAATCATGCAAAGCACTCAGTACTTCATATAGAAGGAAACTAAAATGAATTAGGCACCTCGTATGTGTGGTCTACTTAATCCTTGTTCTAGAACACTGATCAAACTCACGAAATTAGCATCTTTGAGGAAAACCACATTGCTTTCCGCATACTAATATTTTTCCAACATTGCATCTTTGTGGAAGACCACATTACTTTCCGCACACTAATATTTATCCAACTTAGCATCTTTGTGGAAAACCACATACAGAGTTAGACATGTAAGGGGACTTATAGGTTAGTAAGACATAATATACTCAGTGAATTTAACACCCTTGAGCAGGATAGCAACGTCAAAATAACATGCAGTATATATAACATACAGCAGAAAACATTCAAATGGCATGCAGTATATATAAAATCCAGCAACAAAACAGCAAAATAACATACAGTATGTATAAAATGCAGCAACAAAAATGTAAAAAAAAAAAATGAAAAGAATACGAAAAACAAGTAAAAAATGTAAAAAAAAACGAAAATAAAATGAAAAATCATACAAAAATGTCAAAAAATGAAAAGAAAACGAAACAATGTAATAAAAAGAAAATAAAATAAAAAAAGAATAAAAACATAAGAAAAACGAATAAAAACGTTAATAAAACAAATGAACAAATAAACATGTGTAACACCCAGTTTTTTTTTTTTTTTTTTTTACAACACTTTATATAATAACAAAATCAACGTTTTTCATATAAACATAAATATTACATTGTTTATAATTTTTACAACACTCAGCATAAAGAGGTCAATAATACCACGGCTAGACCATTTATGATCACTCAGCATAAAGAGGGTCAATAATAACACGGTTAGACCATTTATGATCACTCAACATAAAGAGGGTCAATAATAACACGGCTAGACCATTTATGATCACTCAGCATAAAGAGGGTCAATAATAACACGGCTAGACCATTTATGATCACTCAGCATAAAGAGGTCAATAATACCACGGCTAGACCATTTATGATCACTCAGCATAAAGAGGTCAATAATAACACGGTTAGACCATTTATGATCACTCAGCATAAAGAGGTCAATAATAACACGGCTAGACCATTTATGATTACTCAGCATAAAGAGGGTCAATAAGATCACTCAGCATAAAGAGGGTCAATAATAACACGGCTAGACCATTTATGATCACTCAGCATAAAGAGGTCAATAATAACACGGCTAGACCATTTATGATCACTCAGCATAAAGAGGGTCAATAATAACACGGCTAGACCATTTATGATCACTCAGCATAAAGAGGGTCAATAATAACACGGCTAGACCATTTATGATCACTCAATCAGTGAACAATACACCACACTTTAATACTTCGGTCACTTGGATATTCTCATTCAATATATAATAATCTATTACTTACCTGGATAATCGTACGGCTGAATATCCTCGTCAGTTACGTACAGAACACCGGTCTGTAAATTAAACATTACAAAATTAACTCTTGTGTCGCACCATAACCTCATGCGACACTACCCTTGTGTCGCAGGACAGAATCCAGCGACACCATTTTATGTCGCAATACTCAATATGGCCGCCTTTAGCGACATAACCATCTGTGTCGCAGAACAATCATGCGACATAACCTGCGACACAACCTTTGTGTCGCAATGAAGAACAACCAAACCCCAAATTTCGAAATTCTCGAATTCAAACATGTAATACTCAATTTAACTCATTTCCATCCGTCCAATTCACTCAAGAATACTTATAACACATAATAATCAAAGTCTTACCTTGATTTCACGATTCAATTGCTTAATCTTTGCTTCCAAACTTGATTTTATCACTTTCTCTCTCTATAACTCGTTTCTCTCTCTCTCTAAACGATTTCAGAAGTTTTGATAATAGTCTGGAAGGTTTAAGCGAAGTATATATATATATAAAATTCGCGAGTTACACTTAAGCACCTTGATTAATTTCAGTTCAGCCCGTTCTGCGACACAGTCCCGCGACACAACCATTGTGTCGCACATTCATTCCTTGCGACACTAGCCTTGTGTCGTAGAAGACCAAAACTTTAAAAATTTTGGGATGTTACAAAATGTAAAAAAAAAATTTGAAAACAAAGTTATTTTTAAAAAAAAAGTTAGAAAGTTTTTAAAAAAAAATAATTCGGTGGCAGCAGGTGGCTACTGGAGGTTGCTGGTTACTGCTGGCAGCAGCTGATGAGGGGGAGGGGGTGGAGGTGTAAAAGTTGAAGGGAGGGATGGAGATAGTTAAAAAGTGGGAGGGGTGAAAAAGAAAGGTGTATAAAGGTGAAGGGGTGTATAAGAAATTTTTTTGTTATGTTTTTCTTTCTTAACTTCTAACATAATAGTCTAGCTAATTACAAAAATGTCACAATTATTAACCCTTGATCAAAAAATGGATGGTTATGATGACTTGCTTACTCTTATCTCCCTAACACCCCTTCTCTCTTTATCCCATTTCTTTAAATTTAGGGTTTTGACTTAGTTGTGTTTATGGTTTCTAAACAATTATGTTTCTAGTTCTATTTCGTAGTTTTACACATATAATTTTAATATTTATTATTTAAATTAAAAAAAGTCTAATATGTATGCTCTTCGATTAATTCCATTTCGACCGTGTACTCCTTACAAGGTTACAGTCGTATACACTCCTAACACTTTTTACAACCTTGAATATATGAGGAAATCGATGACGATATAACGAAGAATCTTCGGAGATTTGTTCCGATATATCAGATTTGTTTATTTATATTATATATAAAATATATATATATAATATCATATAATAATTAATTGATTTTAAAATATGAATTGTTAAATTTGATTTTATGATTTTGAATCGAGTTTCATCTCTGTAGTGCGGTTTGAAATACCACCTATCTAATTGAAGGTGAAAAAATACTTTTTTTCCCCTCGAGTGTTTTCTACTTGAGTGGAGGAAAATCAGGGGGCCAGGCCAGGGCGTTTCGAGTGGGCTTCAAAATAAAATCTAATGGTGCTTTGGTTGTAGACTAGAAAATTTTCCAAGTAATATAAATTTACTCTAGTGAATTATATTACTAGTCCCTGTAATTACCTCTATATTATATTCCTAGTTCCCGGGTCGAGTATTGTGCGAGTCCAACCCCTGGACCCGAATTTTTATTTCATTGCAAGTCTCTGGCTTTAACGAGTGTTAATTTTGTCCATTAATTTTATCAGGGATTAGCCGGAGTGTTCGACGCACGTGGTCTGAGATATCATAATTACTTAACACTCGTTAGAGCCATAGACTTGCGATGAAACTAAAAAGGGATTGGACTCACACAATAACCAACCCAAAGAATGTGAATGTAATACAACGGCAACCACGTTGTAGACTACAAAAGCTTTCTAAGTATACATGTACTCTGCATTATTAGTGTAAAGAAATGAACAATCACACAAGAACAAGAACGATTGAACTTCAACTAGAGGAGTAATAGAATAAAACTATAACCAGATATCAAACCCAAAAACAAGACAAAATGTTTATCCTCACTTTACAAGAAAACTCTCAACCAATCTATCTCTCATATACAATATCACAACAAAGATCATGACCTCAGAATTACACAAACATGAGTATGCGCAGAAAGAAAGAAAAGAATGTACAGACGTTCTTGCCTATTACACAAAGTAAAATCAGAATAATGAATAATACAAACCCTAGATCTGATGTATATACCCAAACTATGAAAGTTACAATAAGCTCCCCTGAAGTTCCTGCAATTAAACATATACCACAGATAATAGAAATAAATAACTTACCTACTTACCAACTAACTTATGTTGTTGACACTTTTTCCCCAACAATGCTAAAACATCACAAAGCTGATCCTTTATACAAAAACCTTGATAACCATCCGAATGACCAAGGACCTTCAACAATTAGGCCCAAATAAGTTGACACATTTTTGATATAAAGTAGTATGAATATGTTTAAAAAAATGCATGTGGGTTGATATCATCCGTTTAGTCTAACATATGAATATATCTATTAACAAAGAATGCATGTGGTTTGATGTCATTCGTTTACTTTAATGAACAGATACGAATATATATTTGAAAAAAAAAACCCATGTGGTTTAATATATCACTATCCGTTTACTTTAATCAACAATAATTGATTGATGTATCCGTTATATATAATTCAACATATATGCATCACAAACACAGAGAAACAATGGCAGCATCTGTGGGAGTTGCAATAAGGACATTGTTGATCATATTAATATGTGTAATGGTAGCTGCGTTTGTTTATGTAATCGCCATCAATGGTCTTACTTCTTGTTTCAATTTGCACGCCAGGTAATTAATTTCTTCAAAACCTTATTAACCATTTCTACTTCTATATATATAATTAAAATTAATGGTAAATTGTACGGAGTAATAGTTATTTAGTTAGATGCGGATACGAAACAAAGCAAATTAACTAAACAACTGGAATTCGTTGAAAGGGTAACTACAATTAATTTGAAGATTATACAAATCCTAGCAATTTTCAACACCTAAACTTATTAATCAGATAGGGTCACTTATTCAATCAGAGTGCGGAGTTATGAGAATGTATCTAATTTGTGTCTGATGTGTATTTTATGTATCCTACTTACGTTTGCTTTTTTTTAATGAATCTAACTTTCAAAAAATGTGTTCTAATGTATTTTGCTTATGTGTCTTCTGTTTAAGGTGCCACTGAACATTTATAGAGGTTAACACATTATCAAAACATCAATAAAATACATTAAAACACATTTTTTAAAAGTTTGATGTATTAAAAATAGTAAATGTAAGTAGGGTATACACAATAGACATTGGGCATAAGTTAGATGTATTTCAAGATACTAACCCCAATTATCAATAAATCATAAGCAAAAGGATGATTACAAAGCAGCAGGTGTATACCCTCCAAGTGAAAATGTCGAATTACTAAATATATGAGTTAGGGTTGAGATTTTTATAATACTACACAATAATAGAGTTGACTTTGGAAGTTCATTTTGTAAATATTTCTATGTTTTTCTTAAAGTTTGTAAATATTTCTATGTTTTTTCTTAAATTATCATCATAGTTCAAGAAACTTGAAATTTGTTCATGTTTTAACATGTTGACCATTTGACATGTAAACTTGTTGACCTGATTATCTAAATGGTATATATGGATCTTAATCGGTTGCGTGCTATGCTTGAATTACTTAACCCGTGTAGCTAAATAGGTCGGCTCGGGTTGAGTAAGTTTGACTCGTCAACCTGACCGACTTGATTTGTCACCCACAACTAAATTGCTCCCAAGAATCCCATCTTCTTAGATGGGTGCTCTAATCACTCTTTACCACCCTCGATGAGTTTTATCACGATACGGGTTACAACATTTTTGTAGAGTAAAGAAGTGGTCCCCTCAATCGCACTCGAGCCAAAATACCCTTGATCAAATGTCGTAATCCATGAGACTCGCAATGATTTGTCTCGTGTTCTCCTTTTCAAATGAAGGTAAGTTTTCTCAAATCTTCACAATAACTCGCATGGGTGTCGGTTGAACGTAATTTTCTTTTCTCATATTATTATAAAGTAACGTTTCTAACTAATAGATGGTATTTTTTCTTTAATAATTAAAGTGAAGCAACTAATCTTGCAACTTTATCATTATTTGTTTATATATAAAAAAATGTACAAGAACTAATGCTATTTGATCTTTACGTAATTTAAAAATAGAATCTTGTTGCCATTTATCACATTTGGTGTATTGGACTCACTTATTTATCACAAATGATATTTTTTGGTGTTATTGCTTATGAATCTTTTCGATTAAAGGTTGTACAAACATCACGATGGATCCATAAACAAAAACAACTCAAAAACACTAAATTTTAAATGCGGACTCCAAGTGCTCGATAAAATGCCTCAATCAAATTGTATAATTATTTTGGTATATTGTACCCATTATTTTGGCCGGTAAAGTGCCTTTTTGTCGGCAGGACGCAAAACAACTGAGCTCCAAGGATTGTATCGGAGCTCCGAGTTCCAAGCTTCATATCAAAACTCCGAGTTCCAAGCTTCATATCCGAACTCTGAGATGCCACCAAGATCCGCCATGTAAGATCCGCAATGCCACCAAGGTCTGTGATGCTACCAAGATCCGCGATGCCACCAAGATCTGTGATGTAAGATCCTTGATGCCACTAACATCCGCAATGCCAAGCTTCAACCGAGATCCGTAACTCAGCTCTTCAACATTGAGCTCTTTAGCTTAGCTTTTCAGCAATAAGGCCCTTAACTCAGTATTGAGCCCTGTAGCTCAGCTCTTTAGTATTGAGCTCTTCAGCTCAACTTTTCATCAATAAGGCCCTCAGTTTAGTATTGACCCCTTTACCTCAGCTATTCAGGATTGAGCTCTTTAGCACAACTTTTAAGCAATGGGGTATCTAACTCATCTATCCACCAATGACCTCTTCATCTCATCTCTTCAGGTTTGACCTATTCTTCGCTAAGCTCTTAATGTGGTATCAACTTAGTATTTAATTTCAAAACCACTAAAATATTTTAGTAGCATTGAAATGGGGGCTACTACGGTACAATGATGTACAACATAATCAGCTTTTTCCCACGACGACGTGTTTCTTTCGTGATGAGCGGATGCACATCGTAAAACCTTTTAGAAGGTCGGTTATGCCATATGTACAAGATAATAAGCTTTTTCTCGCCAGGATGTGTATCCCTCGCGATGAGCAGCTAAACACAATAAAACCTTTCAGAAGGTCGGTTACGCCCATATGTGCAAGATAATCATTTTTTTCTGCGAGGACGTGTTTCCCTCGCGATAAGTGGCTGCAGACAGTTTAAGCTTTCAAAAAGTTGATTAGGCACACATGTATAGGATCATCACCTTTTTCCGGCGAGGATGTGTTTCCCTTGTGATGAGCAGCTGCACACTATTTTCAAAAGATCGGTTAGACCCACATGTACAAGATAAAAGACCTTATCCTAGTTGAAAGCTGACATTAACAGGCGTGAATAAATACCGTCGTGGTGTATGGAGAAGTCTTGATCTTGGCTAAGTGTTGACACAATCAGGCCCGAATTAATCCTGCCATGACGCAACAATAAGTTCAATATGACATTTGAAAAGGTTATCATACCAAACTGGGGGAAGTGACATTATATTATCCGTCTACCCTTCCAAAATACTTTGCAAGGAATATCTCTTGCATTTCTTTCGGCGGACTACATTACAAATATGTCTGTTGACCATTTTGCGGGCCATTTGGCATATCTCCAAGTCAAAGCTATAACCTTTGCTCGTCCTGGAAACTAGTCTTGAAACCACGCTCAGCCTTTGCTCGTGTGGAGTCCAACCCGTCCTTGCAGCTCGTTTGGAGCTCTAATTGCCTTAGCAACTTGTCCTGGAGCCCTGCCTAGACTCTTGCTACTCGATTGTTTTGCAAGTTCATTGCTGTTATAGCCGACATTTAATGTCCAGTTATGGGCAGTGACATATGAAATAGTTCGACACGACATGTATGAACTTGTCATACCGAACAAGAGGGACTTGGTAAAGTAACCCCCAGTTTGGGCTTCCACATGGCTAGGCCCATGTGCGCTCCCTAATGAGCTAAACTCTTCGCCATATATAAAGGGATAAATCCTAGATGGGAAAGCGGATCTCACATAACAACACATACATATTGGATAGAGCCTCCATGCTCTCCTCTCCAAAACCCCATCAATGGGTGCTCCCAAAATCCCTACCACCCTCGATGAGTTTAATCTCGATACGGGTTACAACATTTATGTAGAGTAAAGAAGTGCCCCCCCCCCCCCCCAATCTCACTCGAGCCGAAATACCCTTATCAAATGGCACCATCCGTGGGACCCGCAATGATTTGTCTCATGTTCTCCTTTTCAAACGAAGATAAGTTTTCTGCTCAAATCTTCACAATAAGTTGCATGGGTCTCGGTTAAAAGTGATTTTATTTTCTCATGTTATTATAAAGTGGCGTTTCTAACTAATAGATGATATTTTTGCTTTAATAATTAGACCGGTAAATGGATGAGGTTTTCCTAACCGGCGTATCCAATGAGTGTTTTTGACCCTTTCTGTGACTATCCCCAAAATATTTACCTACTGAGATTCGAACCTGAGACCTCTTGCGAGGATATCAGGACATGTTACCACTAGGGTATCTTGATGATGGTTAGTTACCTATATTTATACTATGTATCATAACTGAGATAGGTGGTTTAATTTCCTCTTCATCTAACTTCTGTACCAAATTTTTTGCAGGTGGGCAATAGCTTTAGGGGCAGATTTTTTCATATATGTTGTTGTTATAGGGGTATGATTACTCATTTCAATTAAAAGAAGCTAATTTGTTTCTTGGTTACCATTTCAACTATGACAGGTGACTTAACTTAAGAACTGAGCACCTTTACCTTTTGGCTTTTGAGGCACTTTGAGTAAACGATACATAGTTATCACAAACTTGTGGTGCATATTTTATCTACTAAATTTTCGTTTAGTACGTGTTAATCATCTGGACTCATATGTCGTTGTATACTGGCTATATTTAGGCTTGGTTTTTCTATAAGGAATCAAGTTGGATACTGACAGCTGTTTTTGTCATCTTAATGTCTACTATAGGAAGGTATCTTTTCGTTTACTATTAGTGCAACATTATAGAATTACTTCTCTATGGTTTGGTTTTAAAAGGTTATGTTTATAATGAACTTTACTTCTTTTCTACAGCATTGGTACATGTGGATACGTTCTTATGCAGTTCCACAAGTTGTCACCTGAAGAATCATCCAAAGATCCGTTATATTTTGTATTAAAGAGACATCATAAAACGTAAGATGAATGGATATTGAGGGAGTAGTCAATCCATCCTGTTATATATGGATATTTTTTTCAAAGTTCTTACATAGCATTCAGTTCTCTAATTAATTCTTTCTCCAAGTTTGTTTTCTAATTGTTGTTTAATTATTTTGTTTAGGGATGACACGAGACACAAAAGGGGCCCCTCTGTAGTAACTGCAAAAGTAATCTTCTGTGCACTAGGCTTCTTGATGCTCGGAGCTTTGATTTATACAGTTCTTGTTGATCTTTCTCCATCTCATAACAAAGCCTTTGCACCGTATGTAAACTTTCTTCTTTTTCATTCAAAAAGTTTCCAAGGTTATTTCCTGCATACACAATGTACAAATGCTCGCATTAATGAATAATAAATGCCAACAGGTGTTTGTTGACATATCTGACTGACATCTATCTCCATGCTGTGATATTATCGGTACGTCTCCTCTGCTCATGATATACTTTGTCTTTGATCAATTTTTCCTACTTTAAGACAACTTATTCTTTGATATAATATGGTCTATCAACTTATTCTTACATCGATTTTCAATTTGAAGTTGTAGATAATATTGTATGGTTCAAAGATTATAAGTTTCCTTTTTGAACAGACAATTTAGTTGACTGCTGGTTTTAATATACATGTCTCGCTTTAAAGTCAAAACAAAATAAGAACTTGTTCATCTTTTTCGAAATAAAAAATAGTCTTCTATTGCTACTTTCAGGTGTGGATCGCGTATAAGGAATCAAGTTGGATAAGTGCTTTTTTGTGGATACTTTCACTTCTCTGTTTGGGAAAGTGAGTATGCTCTCATCTATACAGTAAACCATAACTAATATATTTCTCAGTAGTTAAACGTTTGATTTTAACACAACTCATTTGTATATAGTTCGTTTCAATTACAGATGTTAACTCATTGATATTTGGATCTTACTATTTCACAGTATTACTACATGTGTATACATAGTGCGGCAGTTGTTTCACCTCTCACCTCAGCAGCCCGTTTCCCTTATAATTTTCAATAGTAGTAACAAGTAAGTTCTCCATAGAACTCGGTTACTTTTTATAATCTTCCATATACCAATGAACTATATTGATGCATTATTTGTACCATTGAAGAGCAACTAACCCATGATCAAGAGCAAATTGATGCATTATAGACTTATATTTATGGTACATTTGCCTTAAGAACTTAGTATTCCATCCATGCACAAGGGTAAAGTGCTTCGAAATGTATCGAACTAACATTCATAGTGTATATGGGCTTTCATTTTGTGTAATAAACTTATTGTTCTTTGTTATTGTATGTCCTTTATGGTACTTTTACCGGCATATTATTTATATAATGGAAGTCCGAATAGTTCGATTCATACTATGAATGTGAGACCTTAGTTTGATACATTTCGAAGCACTTAACCCCAAAAACTACTAACATGTTTTACAATCACCTTGCCCGGTAATTATGTTATACGTGCTTTTACAAGCCTTAAGTGAACATACGAACTCCTAAATAGAACTTTTAAAACCATGTGTTCAAGTTTATACGTTAGTGTACGTACTACTAGTCATTTGATAGATGTTAATAATCCTCTGATGTCAATTTTTATGTTAAAATTTTCACATTGAAAAATAATACACGTGTCTGAAATGCATACTAAACATGTGTCTACTAAAATTATTGAAATAAATATCATCGTGATTGGTAAATTTAAAGACATATGTTACGTTGAATTCATGTGTCAAACATTATAAGAAATAGACACATAGTTATACATACATCTTTTTTATCTTTTTTAGCATAAATAGCGATGCCGGGTCTCTTGACTAGCTTTTATATAAGGGGTATTTTAACATCTGTCTAGTTATCACATTTGTTCATGGAAGAACTTGTGTTTCCAGCATTGTTTACTATCCTATTTTCTATTGATTGATATACATTATTTTCTAATGTTTCAGAGATATCCAGTCAAGTGATCCTCTACTGAATGTCTAAGTAATCGTTTGCTATCAATTTATCTTGAGATTTATAATATGTAATATTTGTGGATGACAAGCGAAGTTAGAACCCAAAACTTGAACTTGTAAGCGTTTTAAGTTACCCTTGAAATATGTTCGGTGATCTTTTATGTTGAAATACAATCCAATTTAAGCATATGTTGAAACAAACATATTTCGTATCGAAAGAGTAACTGAAACAAAGGGTAATTGAAACAAACTTCTATTTATATTTCTTTATTTGTTCTTTTATGTTGAAATAAGCTCGTATTCATGAATATGCTGTGAATCAAATGAGCTAAAATATGTGCTTTTTTGGTTTGTACCAAATTACAAGCATCTACAAATTTTGTAAGCAAAATTATTCGGTAGTTTATAAACTCCGAGTAAATTCCACATATTGATATATTATACACCGTTTGCATAATAATAACAAGAGTAAATTACAATTTACAAGATAGTCCTTCTGATTTAAATGAAATTTCAACATTTCTTCCTTTAAGATCAAAAATTACACGGCTATCAATAAGAAAAAAAAGTTTATAACTCGTAATGTGAAATCATAAATTCTTATGTCGATTTATAGAAATCATAACGCTTAATATAATAAATTAGACATAGATAAGTATCAACATATCTTACAATTAATAAATAAAAATTTACATAATTTAACAATTTTAAAAAATTAGATTAAATTTATAACATTTAATTAAATAATAATAGTATCTTACATTTATATACATTTAAAAAGTTTGAATTTGAGATTAAACGTGATAATCAAGTGAGTGACACTATTGTGAAAACTTGACTTATCATATAATAGTTTCTTTAATCATAATTTCTCATAGTCTCTATCGTATCTTCAATATATTATTAAAAATGACATTTAAAAATTTTATTTTTCATGCGAAGTAGAGCAATATGAGGGTAGATGATGCTGTCATCGACTGTCAAGAACCACAACTACTTAACTTAATAAAAACTCTAGTCATCTATTTTCTTATTTTTCGATATTACACTAGAAATTTACCTTATTTTTTGACTCGTAACGATCACGAGTCGACACAACTCGAAATAGTTAAAAAGTGACTCGTAAGAATCAAAGTCGTTTAAGAATCATGGTTCAAGTCACCTCATTTTTTATTCGACTCGTATGAGGCTACTAGTGATTCATAAGACTCTATCAAATTTGATCTTATGCTTGCCACAAAAGGAAAAATTAGTCGTGGTTTCAACATCACTTTGGTGGATCAATATATTATGGGGATCAAATTCATCGCCACACAGACTTAGACTATGTAAAGCTCTTACCAAGTAAACTAGCTCAGCTCTTAGAAATAGTTTGCACTTACCACTCTGTAGTTTTTGATGAGAACTAAAAAAAGAAGTGGAAATAAATTAGTGGAGAAAAAGAGAAGAGGAAAGATATTTTTTTTTTAATGTTATGTGTTCTTAAGTTGAAAATAGAAAGAAAGAGAATTCATTCAAGGGAAAATAAATGGTGCAACCAACAACACATGTTGTTAATTAAAAGTAAGGGTTGAACTTGTACAATTATAAAAGATGTAGAATAAAATATTTTATTTAATTTATGATTGGTCAACTGTATGTTTGAATAGTGATGTCAACATTACAATTGTTATCCTCTTTATTTAATGGCTTAAGTGCACGGAAATGTAGTTAATTATGTTCTGACATGGATAGTGTGTATCACACTATTCAGGTTTCCATTGTATGGAGTGAACTTGTTATTCGTTGATGTTATATGTAACTTTTGATACGTTTACTTGTATGTCAGCTGGATAAGGTTACACGTGGCATCATTATAAATTGATATGTCACCAAAATTCATAAAATAATAATAAATTGAAAGTCTATTACCTATAATATAATCATGAATAATGTGTTGCATACTATGAATGTCAGAGTATAAATAATTATATTTTCGTATACTTAAGCTTTAATTATATTGTATTTCCGAGTAAGGGTATGTTTGAAGAAAAGCTTTTGAGAGCTTTTAATTTTTTATTTTAAAAAAATAAACTCTCTAAATTTAAAGCTTTATTTGAACACCCAAAATTTATAACTCTTAAAATTTTCTTACAGCTCCTAAACTCAAAGTTCATCAAAGTAGCGTTCATAAATGAAAGAAGGCCTTGTTTAATAAAATTTACTTAAATGCCCTCGCTAACATACGTTTCCTATTTTGCTTTCTATGAAAATTCCCACTGGTACTGGACTACCCTTCCATAGTACTACATAGGGGTGAGCAATAACCGGAAAATTGAAAAAAATCGAAACTCCAAACCGAAAAAACCGAATGGTTTTTGAATTTCTAAAAACCGAACCATAAACCGAACCATTTGGTTTGGTTATGGTTTTCGGTCTAAAAACCGACCAAAAAAATCGAACCGAACCGAACTTTTAAAATATCATATATATAAATACATATATACAAATATGTATACAACATGTATATGTATGTATGTATATTTAACTATTTAAAGTAAAATTTTGAACTCATTTATAATATATATAGAATATATATAGAATATATGTGGATAATATATACAAATATATGCATATAAAATGTATATTTATAAAAGTATTTGACAAATAAGCTTAATTGGAAAAACCGAAAAACCGAACCGAAAAAATCGAAAAACCGAACCGGAAAAACCGAACCGAAAAAACCGAAACCGAAATAACCGAACGGTTTGGTTTTTAAAAATCCAAAAACCGAAATTTCGATTTGATTTTCAATTTTAGCCAAAAACCGAATCGAACGGACCCATGCTCACCCCTAGTACTACATTATATTATTTCTTTACCCCCTTCTTTTTCCTAACGTTCGGACATATAACAACAAAGTTTCTTAATCATGTATTATTATCGATTGACTTGATCATGACTCTAATTGTTCTTTTTAGTAATATTTTTTTTCTTGCTGGCTGATGCAAACAACAAGAGCTCAAGTTTATCTGTGCTTACAAAAATTCAAGTATCAATTGAAAATCTAAAAACGCTTTTCTTTACCAATTGACATTACTTTCTAAATTTTGTATGTATGTCCTATTATGTAGTTTTACAGCGTATAGTTACAGTTACAACTATTTCAGACACTTCGTTCTAACTATTTTTATCATTTATTATTATATTTGATGTCTTTTTATGTCATTTTACACTTCAAAACTATAGACGCATCTAGTTTGTCAAGCAATTCTATACAAATAAAACTACAACTACAACTTACAGCATACAATTATAAACTATAAATACTTCACCAAATATACTTAAGAGAGAAATGAACGAAAGTAGAAATTTTAGAGCTCTTTTAGACTTATCTCTTAATTATTTCTAATTTTAGGTAGAAGATTAGAGAGAAAATATTCGTTAGTTCTCCTTCTATTTTTTTTTTCTCTCATCTCATCTCTTGAAAGCTAATTGGGATTTAAAAGTTTTGAGTTCCTCAAATTACTCTGAAATTACCAGTTAGCCGATTTCTAAAGGTTAAAACCAAATGTGTTTTGCTACTACATACGGAGGATGAGTTTATGTACTTATATTACAAAAGGATTAGACTTCAATTTTCTGCATAAGAGGTAATTTTGACCATTTTATTATAAAGAAAAAATAATAAAATAAAAGAGTCACAATAAATGATTCTAATTTATTTTTACCTTCTAATAGTATAGTTAATTAAGGACAAATTTCGTAAAAGAAAATGTAATTTATCAAAATGCTCAGTAAAGGATTGTGAAATTAAGTTGTACATTTAAAAAGGTTACAATTTCAATTTCGTTAAAAAAAACGGAAGAATGTGCAACTGAGATCGTGAATAGATGTCGACTCAACCGGTTCAATTGTTACTTATCTGTTAAAAATTGCTTAAGTGGATTATTAGGTGTACAATGACCTTGATTAAAGAAGTTAAATAATATCATTTCATAACATAACGTTCATTTTAAAATTAGGGTTCGATAAAAAGGCAAGTGCGATTGAGACGATTTCATGTTGCTCAACCAAAATTGAAGGGTCAATTGTTAGTATTAGATGGATATTAACCATAATTGAGACGATTTCAAGTTGCATATCTCTCTTTCTTTAACAAAATTAAAGTCGTAAGTCTTTAAATGTGTAACTTAATTTCACGATTTCTTTATCAAACATTTTGATAAATCATATTTCCATTTTATAAAATTTGCCCATTAATTTTATTTTTTTTTAACAGCAGAATTATATTATAAAGGCTACTAGTAAGGCACTAAAAGACAATAATTACAATTACAAATCTAGAGATAAGGAAATAAAGCATTCTACACACTCTAGATTCCAATTCGAACCAAATGCTCCCCCACTTTTGTTATATAACCCCAAGGGGGTTTTTAAGCCAGTCGTCCCATCGCATATTCACTTTCTTTTGCCTATTATGATACCATAGATAAGAAGTGTGAATAATAGTAAGTAGGATATCTTTAGTCTTTTGCGAAAGTCCCTGGTTTCTAACAAAATCAAGGTACTTAGTAGGAGAAAGGTAATACAGAAGCTTCATGTCAAGCCATTTTTCAATCGAAATCCAAACCTTAATCGAATTTCTACATTCATATATGGTGTGATACATGGATTCCAACCCATTGTTGCACATTGGGCATAAAAGGGAGACACTGTCAATACCTCGAAACCAAAGATTAAAACGGGTAGGCAAGCGATCTTTAATCACTCTCCAAACATGGATGTTGACCTTTCGAGGAACTAACTTATTCCACCTAGTCGCCAGAAAATTACTAGGTAAGGTCAGACGATCAATATGTTTACGAAGCCCATTAACCGAAAATAAATCCATAGTATCACAGGTCCATCTCCAAGAATCTTCTTTTTGAGCAATTGTAACCTGCTTGACAATATCACAAATCCTCTGAATTGGTCATCCTCAGTACCTCCACGTAAAGGACGTCTCCAATGCCAACGGAATCTTGAACCATTCCAGCGATCTCCAACCACAACGTTTTTACTTTCTTCTAACAAGAAAAGACGAGGAAATTGTTGTGCCAATGGAGAATCGTTAATCCAGATATCATGCCAAAAAGAAGTACTCATTCCATCTCCAATATTTCTATACATTGAAGAACTAGGAACAAAACCTGCGATATGAAGATAAGAAACATTTTTCATAATATTATTCCAAGGTCCAACCTGTTTTCTAACCTTTTCCCACCCTTGTACTACACAAGTAGAGGGATACAAGTTTATAATAATTTTAGACCATAAAGCATTGGGGTAATTGTGAAATCTCCACCTCCATTTGTATAATAGGGCCATATTAAGAGAAAGAAGACTACCGAACCCGAGGCCACCACACTCTTTGCTCGCTAAAACCAGATCCCATTTAACCCAGTGAATTTTCCTATTTACGGCATCGGCTCCCCAGAAAAATTTAGAACGCATAACTTCCAGTAGGTTGCAGATCTTACGAGGCATAAGGTAAAGAGAAAGGTAGTAGGTAGGGAGAGATCCAAGAACCGCAGTAATAAGAACCGAACGGCCTCCAATTGAGAGACAATTAGCTCTCCATTTAGAGAGCCTTTTAGAAAATTTATCTACAACAGGTTGCCACGAAGTGACCCGGGACATGTTAGCACCAATATGAAGGCCAAGATACATAAACGTCAATTTATCTCCCTTGCATCCCGCCATTTCTGCAAAGTGATTTAAATCTGTTTCCGTAACACCGATACCGTAAAGCTTGGATTTCAACACATTAATTTGCAAGCCTAGAGCGACGTAGAAACAATTGAAATTGTCAAGGATGTTAATCAAATTTGATTGATTCCATTTGCCGATCACAATAACAATCTGTTAAAGTATATTTGAAAAGAATTATAACCATCTGTTATGAAGTGCTATATATTTTTTACATGAAATTACATAAAACATGGATAAAAACAGTTCACTAGAGCCCAGACATTTCGAAAGCAGAACTCAATAGTAATTAACTGTAGAGAATTGTATGAGGCACAAACATACCCAATGAGATAAATTATGCAAATAAAGGCATTACTCAATCTTTCTTTTTTCTTTGGAGAAGTTACCCAATTTTAAGTCATTAACTGAAACATAATGTTATAACCACATACTAGAAAATAACAATTGAAAACTATACAATAGAAAAGTAACGCCAGATTTGGTAGTTCAACAACCAACCAAATTAGAAATATGTCACCAAAGAAATCAAAAGGATGCATGAGGTAAAGTTGGTTGAAATTAGGTAATAATTTCACTATAATTAAGCATAAAACTACTACATATTATATTCAATCTGATAAAATCCCGTTAATTGAGCAGGATCCACATAGACGTCGCTTTTAACCCACAAAATATTTACGAATACAATTACAATGCTACATATATTTGTAATTATTTTAGTATCGTCTTAAGGTTTGATAAATATATTTGCGGGTCAAGACAGGAAGCTTATGAATAAGTGATCCAAACGTATGTGAAGCATCTTGCTTAGCGTTAGAATCAAGAATTGTAATATGGTTACATCATCTCGAGAAATTTGCGTTATGTTAATTTGTTAAGCATTCTCATTTCTTGATTATGTTCCCATAAAATATGTAGGCGACGATGTGGAGTAAAACTAAAATTCCTTATATTTGTTCGATTGTCTTTGGTAAACAATATATGCTTGATAATTAATATCAATATCAATATATATAACATCATTTGTTTGAAGTTTATAGGATACATTATTACATCGATGCATTTGATTGCATTTTGGACTCGATATTGATCTTTAATTAGTTGGTCTTTGATGTCTCCTAGCAGTTAGCACTAAGGGTGTGTTTGATATCAAAGATTTTAGGCTTCTTGACGATTCTATTGGCTTCGACGTACGTTTAATTGAAGTAGACGCGTCTACTTTAATTGGCGCGAAATCTTATTATAAATATATATGTTTTGTTTGGCAAACACAATTAAGTGGAGTGTACCAAAAAAAAAGTCGATAGAGTCAAAATTTTATTTAAGTAGCTTCAAGATACATGTATATAAGTTTTAGCTTCGTCTATAAACTTCATTTACAATCCATCACCATATCCAACTAATTGTTATCAAACATACCCTAAGTTCAATAATCCGTCTATAAACTTCATTTACAATCCATCACCATATCCAACTAATTGTTATCAAACATACCCTAAGTTCAATAATCTGTTTTAAGTATTTTCCTAAGATCTCCATCCTAACATGTGTAGAGTAAATATTAATGATGTTATTTAATTTTCAAATAGGTATCCATAAGCCTGAATCGGGTGTCATTAAATGGTCTCTCAACACGCTGCTATCGTTTAAAAGAATCATAAAAATGATTGACAGACTAATAATGCACTCATAGCCGTCACTAAGAATGGTTGAGGTGATCGATCTCATAGCCCTACCACCATTTACAAAGGCATAAAAGGAATTTGATTATTTAAAAAAATAAATATTATATTTTTATTGTGTCAAATTGATTTTTTTTTTAACAGTAATTGATATAAAATAAAAAAACTCTAACAAGGAGTTACAAAGTATTACAAAGGTTTTCTTAACCAATCATTTTAACATGACACTCTAGAACCTCTAACTTTTAACCAAGAAAAAGAATAAAGACGAATATAATTGAAAATGTCACATTTTTTCATTGAATGAGAGTTAAATGTGATATTATTCCGAAACTTTCAAAACATCCACCACGTAGTAGCAAAAATCACAAATATTATTTCTTTGTTGCCATTTAGATTCCGCATATTATTGTGTAAATTGATTGAGTGTTAAAAGAATTAAATTACTTTACATACCATTAACAATCTACTGTAACTTGACAGATAAATCATACATTTTTTCTTTCTTTATATTATCCATTAGTTTAAGAGTGTCACATATATATATATATATATATATTTCAATCTATTATTAAGTCAATCAGATTAGGTTTGTTTGTCAATTTTTCCACTAAGATACTATAGACCCATCAAATTGATGGTGTTCATCAACTTTATCATCTTCCCAATTTCTCCTCTTGTTTTACCTCTTTTCTAAACATTTTATATTAAAATAATTTAAGTTATAATATTTAAATTACAAAAAAAAAGATTATTTATATTTAAATATTCATTAATTGCTCTTTCTTATTTTTCTTTCAACACATATACGTTACCGAACCCATTTACACAATAAACGCATCCTAAAACTAACAAAACTTTTAAAAGATTATTTTTAAATTGTTGCCTTCTTGCTTTGTTGGACAGATATCGTCAGCATGCTATGATACAAGGCGTTACAAACTTGATATGCAACTCACCGTATTCCGACCGCACCAAACAAAAACAAAAATCAAGCATCGGAATGATAATTAAATAAAATAAAGAAATACCTTGATAAGCAAAATCTCTGATATTGTAAATTCAAAGAATAATTGTCATTCATCATGTTGAACCAAACACCTCCTATATTATTTAAAAAATCATTAAAAAAAAATCGATTAATCAATAATAGTCCAAAGTAATCGAAGGATATTATTAAACATATTAATTTAATAAAAAGATACAATATAAAAAATTGTAATATTATATTAAACATTGTATCGTGTGAATAATTAACTAGTAAAATTAATAAAAATATTTAATACAATAGCCTTAAGCCTAATCGAATAATCGACCGTGGTTAACTACTAGCTACTAGTCGAAAGAGCAACGACTATTTGTCCGCCACGTGGATCTTATTTTCCCTTGCCGGCTTCTCACACACTCACTAATTGCAAATCTTGGTCACGTGCCATCATTTATTTACAATATAAATTCAGGCCGTCAATAGTCAATAAACCATCATATTAAAACTCATACAATTGACGATAATAACTAAATAAATTATGTATTACTTGTAAGTAATCTGCGGTAAGCGACAATAATGGATGGACAGAAAGTGTTAACGAGTGATTATTTTAAAGGTAATCTAAACGATTTTGAATTTAAGGATCATGACTGGTGTACCGGTCTTAAAGTCGGATGATTATTATGAAAATTAGCATTTGGAGATAAAATTACGTGTTTAAGTCAAGAGATCATTTTATTTAGAATTATTTTTATAATGAAATCAATCATAAGCGTTGCGTCTCGATTCCTGACATCTTCAAAACACTCTTATATAAAAGATACCTCCTGTCACAAAGAAGAGAGCTAAAGTCTGGATCCCCTCTCTTCTTGAACCTAAACTAATCGAGAGAAATGAACCCGCATCATATTTTATAACATTCGAGCCGAATCAATTGTGTTATACAAAATTTTCATTGATATTCTACTACTTATAGTATATCGTGTTTAGCATATTCACATAGTGTCATATAACATAATTATTGTATGTTTCCGGAAATGCAATTCTTGATAACACTAGTTAAAAAGCAAAAGACATTTAATTATGTGATTTTATGTGAATATTAGAAAAGAAAAATATATTGATAAAAAGGGAAAAGATTTGAGAAGCATTGAACAATTCCATTTAAGTTAAAAGGAGTTATTAGGTACTTTCCGATATTCAAAATTTTAAAATTTCAAGCATTTGATACAAACCATTCAGAAGGGGTAATATATAATAGACTACGGATGTGTTATTATTATTTTACAAAAATATTCAAATACATATATATTAGATTTAAATTCGTACGATGTATGTCAATTTAAATTAAACAATTTTTATTTATAATTTTTATAAATTTAATAATTTAATATTATTTTTTAATTAGTGTTTGAATAAGATTCATAAATTTTTTAATTAAATAAAATAATATTACATTCAAATATTATTTAACTCTATCTAAATCTAACTTTTTAGTTTATCTTTTAAATCTAAATAATTATTTATTTTTAAATTATGAGATACTGTCACGTATCATTTTACTTATGTGGCAAATTTTAAAGTTAACATTTTATTTTTCTTTAGTATATATAGAGATATAGATATATATGTTACCGTACAAAAGATGCATAAATATTAATAAACACCAAAAATAAATATCAAGAACCATCAAGATGCATGGAATATGTTACTCGATGAATTCGAGTTAATTAATTGATTTTCGTGGATAGCATTTCTGTGATCACAAATAAAAAGCTTGCATAATTTTAAAGATGGTAATATATATGTCACTATTTTTTTATTCGTTCACTACTAAGTGAATGAATTTCATCATCTCATCCCTATTAATCATATTGTTCATGTTTTTAGTGAAGGCTAAAATGATCATAAACCACTCGTTTAGAGATGGATAGATGAAAAAATATAATATACAAATTATCATCCAATTTTAAAACACTGCTTAATATAGCATTTGTATTTCATAGGAGAGCTTCTAAAAAATATTGGTGGCAATCAATTCTAGAAACTCTCCACCGATACACATACATTAGAGTACTTTCACAAAACATTGTATCAAAATTGCTGTATAAAAAAAAGATATTTAAAGAAGTTAATTGCATAGTTAGTCACTATAGTTTACATAGATTTGTATAGTCAATTCATATACTTTACTTTTTGCATTGACAATCCAAAATTCAAAACTTTGTTACATGTTTAGTCCATTCTCTATTAAATTTAAAATTTCAATAGTTAACTATATTGAAATGATCAAGATAAACTTACTTTATATTTTTTAATGTATTTAGATAAGAAAATTACAAAAATACAAAAATGAATTTTAAAAAAATAAGGGAATTTTGGTCATTTCGATGTATTTAATGATTGAAATGTCAATTTAACGGATAAGAACTACACAATTAACAAAATTTTGAATTTTGAACTACAAGGATTAACGATGTGAATATGTGTAAACCACAGAGGTCATTTAAGCAATTAACTAATTAAGGAATTTGTAGTTATTATATTGTCTACCAATTAAATATCATATTTACTACTTACTCACTTTTTTAATTGGTTGAACAAAATATGAACACTTATTTTAAGACAATTTAAAATAGAAATATGGAGTGGGTTTAAAGGAGAAGGAAAAATTGGTGAAGAAAGGGGTGAAATTTTTTTTAACCATTTGATTCGGCAAAATAACTATTTGATTCAGCAAATTAATTATTTTGATTGAGGAAAAATGTTTCTTAATAACAATGTTTTTTGAATCATAGATGAATGTTTATTGAATCACATAATGCATTTTTCAAAATTAGATTTATATTATATTGAATCATACTTATTTTTTACTAGATCATAGTTTTAAATATATATTTCTCCCAAATTTCCTTCTAAAAGTTAGAAGTCTTGTTTAATACATCTAGGAGCTTATTATCAGCTTATTAAAATGATAAGCTCTAGAAAATTAAGCTACTTAAAGTAGCTTTTAAAAAACTCCAAATTGAATCATTACTACTCTCTAATTAAATGTTTTACCTTTGATTTTTTAATTACATATATTATTTTAGATAAAAGTTCATTAAAGTATGAAATTTTTTAAAAGTATGTAAGTACAAATCTCAACCGTCTATTTTCATTAAAATAACAAAGCCTCTACATTTTTAAAAATTGAATATCTATAAAATGTTTGGTTAAAAAATTATAAAAATTGCACCATAAAAATCAACGTTTTTTCCTCTCCGATTAGAGATCTCACATGATATACTTTCGACGATTTTTTTCTTTTCATTTTTTGTGGGTTTTGAAAATTGGTAACACATGTGTTACTAGCGACTATCACCTGTATTACCACCGACTATTGCTTGTAATACATGTGATAGTCGTTGATAACACATTCGATAGCCGCGAGTAACACATATGTTAGTCAATTGTAACACATGTGTTAACCCACTAAAAATGAAAATAAAAAAAGTTCGTCGAAAGTATACCTTGTGATATGTCTATTCAAAAAAGATAAAATGTTGATTTTTATAGTGTAATTTTTATTATTTTTAACTTACCATTTTTGAGATATTTAATTTTAAAAAACATGGAGTAAAATGAAATTTTTATCAAATAACACATTCTTATTGTTTCATTCTTTTAAATAATCTCATATTTTAATGAATATTCTTTTATTATTCTTTTATTATTTATATTAGATAGATTCAAATTTCAGCTAATTTATCGAATATTAAAAAAATTATATATAAATACAAGTTCTAGGTAACAGTTAGTTTTGCCGAGTCTTGTATCCCAAATTTAACGACACCTAATAAACTCGGCTAACTATGCAATTAGATACGTGTGTGCACGAGCAAAAGCCGTTAAGCTTGATGGGCCCACGCGCTTTTTTTCGTCAGCGTCTGACTTTCACATACATAGCAAAGAGAGGCGGCCCATTTACATTTTTATTTAGAATATTATGAATTGAATAAAAATAGGTCAACACTTTTGTGATGACAAAATATAAAAGGACGATGCTTGCTTATACACGTATAAATACGAACATGATAAAATGTGCATGTTGAGAAAATATAATGAAAGTCCAATTAAGAACCTTTATAACATGCATCAATTTTTATATGGGATAAGATGACTAGGCCAAAAGCCCATATGCGATTTGAGGCATTATTGCTCATCTTTTAAACCAAAAACAATAAAGTAAATAATACTAGTAAACTAGTGGTGAAATTTTATTTTTGTTTTTATTTATATTTTCTTAAGAATTAACTACTAGTAATAAAGGAATCAGAATATTAAAGTACGGAAAGCAAAATAGTAGAATATGAAGCAAGTTTAAGTTGAGAATTTCTTTTGATTAGTTGTAGATGATGTCTTTTTACTTTTTAGATTTGAATTTAATATACGAAACAAACTATTATGATAACATGGCATATCAAAAAGATAAAGAGAATTAAGTTCAAATGAGAATGTATTAATGTTGTGAGAATGAAAGAATGAATAATAGCCATTAGATCTATCAAATGAATGGTTTACATTAATACATCAAATTTGTTAAACACAATTAAGTTTTTTAAAGAATTTGGGCGGAGGGGTATTATGGTAATTTTACCATTTATTTTGTTTCACCTGTTTCTTTAATTCAAATCAAAGAACATGATGCAACATCTCTTTCCCGTCACTCTCTCCCTCAAAAACCCAAACTCAGAAACATCACACAACGTCGATTTTCGTGGTTGATTCTTTAAATATTTTATGTTAATCATCATTGTATACAATCACATTAGTTTGATTCGTCATTTTTACGGTTTACTTTCATCTATTTCTTTCGTCGAACCCTAGCTTTCAAATCACACATTATAAACTGGATACAATTTGAGTTGTTCATTCTAATGGATATTTAAGCAGAGATTGCACTATCAGGACCATCAAAATCACCTATTAAAGCTATTCCACTTAGATCCATTCCACTTGGTAAGTTTTTCTAATGTTTGTCTATTTTTTATGCTAGTAAGTTTTTGTAATTTTTGTTTACAATATGTATGTATTTATGTGTTAGCTTTGTGTCGCACCACAAACCCTTGCGACACAACCACTGTGTCGCACAACAGAAACCTGCGACACTAACATTGTGTCGCAATACTCAAAATGGCCGCCTTTAGCGACATAACCACTGTGTCGCATAACATTTAAGCGACACAACTTGCGACACAAGCCTTGTGTCGCAATGAAGAACAGACCAGTTTCCAGATTCAAAATTCACGAAATCAAACATCTAATACTCAAATTAACTTATTCCAATCCATGAAATTCACTTATAAACAATAACAACACATAATAATCAAACCCTTACCTCGAAATCACGGATTAAAAGCTTCAAATAAGAAATTGTAGTTACTTATCACTTTCACTCTCTAATTCTCTCTCTCAAAACGATTTTAAGATCTGGAAATGTTTTGGAAATAGTCTGGAAGCAATTGGGCGGTGTGTATATATATTTAACACACAATTACACTTAAGCTCCTTAATTAATTTCAGTTCAGCCCGTTTTGCGACACAGTCCTGCGACACAACCATTGTGTCGCACAGACAACCTACGACACAACCCTTGTGTCGCAGAAAATCAAAAACTTACAAATTTTGAATCTACTAATATTTCACAATAAAACACATAATATTAAATAGTTCTAAAACAATTAAATAATCAATTAAAATAATAGAAATTACCAAAACGAAAGAGAGGCTGTTACAACATATGTGTTACATGAGTCTAATGTGTTACTTGCTAGTAAAACATGTGTTACTTGAGTATAATATGTTAGTCTTTTCGAAATGTGTTACTGGGTTCTAACACATGTGTTATTAGCCAGAAACACATCTTATTCTAATAATAACACATGTGTTAGTAGCTCTAACACATTTGTTAGTAGCCATTAACACATGTGTTAGTAATTATTAAAACATGTATTAGTAGCTACAAACACATGTGGTAGTATCTGCAAACACATGTGTTATTATCCAGTAACACATGTGTTAAAATCTAGTAACACAGTGTTAGTATCCACTAACACATATGTTTGTAACCAGTAACACATGTGTTAATAGTCACTATGTGTTTAATAACCGGTAACACATGTGTTAGTAGACAGTAACAGATGTGTTTGTAAGTAGTAACACATGTTTTAGTATCTAATATCACATCTTGTGATAACATATTATATGTTCATACTATTTTATGATTTTGCTTGATTATCATTATATATTTGATGTTTTCTTTTTTATGTTTTTTTTCAGTAAATAAAAAAGGTACTTCTGTTGTACCTATGATATCGAGTCCAATAGTTGCTGAGAGACTCATTGAAATCAAGAAAAATGTAAGAAATTTTGAAGAAATTTTCACATGCACACACGCAAGAGGATATAAAGAAGATGATTATTTTTGTATAATAGCTAATAGCTACATCGATCTCATTCAAGTCCTTGTTGAATAGTAGATTGCATAGTAAATGTTGAAGAAATTTATTACTATTTTTTGTTTTAGTTACATTTTGATCTATATTGTTTTAATTAGGTCTTTGCAGGTTTTTAGAACATTTCATTAGAATTAGCTCATTCAAAATGTTGAATATATATATATATATATAGTTTCTTTAAATCTATTCAAGTTATATTTGTCTTTGAAGGTTTTCAAAACATTTTTGTTAATGTTTTTCTTGTTCAAATGCCCATGTTTACCTTTAAGAAAAAATAAGAGTTGGTAAATGTAACACATGTGTTACCGGGGAGTATAATGTCTGATAACAGATGTGATACCACTAAAGTAACACATGTGTTACTTGCTGGTAACATATGTGTTACCAGTGAGTATAATACCAAGTAAGAGATGTGACACTAGCAAGTAACGTATGTGTTACTAGTGAGTATATTATCCAGTAACACATGTGACACAAGTAAGTAACACATGTGTTACCAACTAGTAACATATGTGTTACCAGTGAGTAACACATGTGTTAGTAGATGTTAGTAGTCACTAACACGTGTGTTTGTATTCGGTAACACATGTGTTAGTAGCCAGTAACACATGTGTTTGTACCACTAACACATGTGTTAGTAGTCAGTAACACATTTCAATTGAGTAACACATGTGATATCCAGTAAGTAACAGATGTGAAACCAGAACGTAACACATGTGTTACTCGCTGGTAACACATGTGTTACCAGTAAGTATACTACCAAGTTAGAGATGTGACACTAGCAAGTAACACATGTGTTACTAGTGAGTATCACATGTTAGCTAATAACACATGTGCTAATAGCCCAGTAACACATGTGTGAATAGCCACTAACATCTATGTTTGTAACCAACAACACATGTGTTAGTAGCTAGTAACAAATGTGCTAGTAGCCAATAACACATGTGTTTGTATCCAGTAACATATGTGAATTGAGTAACACATTTGATATCTAGTAAGTAACGGATGTGAAACCAGAAAGTAACACATGTGTTACCAGAGAGTATACTACCAAGTTAGAGATGTGACACTAGTAAGTAACACATGTGTTACTAGTGAGTAACACATGTGTTAGTAGCCATGTGTTAGTAGCCACTAACAAATATGTTTGTAACCAACAGCACATGTGTTAATAGCCCAGTAACACATGTGTTAGTAGCCACTAACGAATGGTGTTCCGCCACTCTGAAACGTCGTTTTGGACGACGCTTCGACAACGGTGTCCCACCCGGGATGTTACTCGACCACTATGTTTTTTTCTTTTTTTTTTCTTGCCTCCTTTTTCTTTTTTTCTTTTTTTTTTTTTTTTTTTGTTTTTTGAATATAGCTTTTGTGTTTTTGTATGTATTTTGTGTGAAAGTAGATTTAAAATGAGTTATGTATTTTTTTAAAATTTGTAATATTTATTTTTATTTTCAATGAATTTATTTCTTTTATTAAAATTCTTTTGTAATTTATTTCAATTTATTAAATTATTTGAATATTCTAAAAAACAATAACATCAAGTCCAGAACACTTTTCTCACTCCCCAATTTTTCAGCAGCAGTATTCTTGCAAAACAATATTGCTGAAAATTAAAAGCCCTGAATCACCACTTTGTGTATTTTTATATTTGTTTTTGAAAAGTTATTTCATCCATCAATTGTGGTATATTAACAACGATGAAATCGAATTTATGTAATTTTCACCTTATTCATCAAATGTAACTTTTTATTAACTTTTTTTTTCTCACAATATACTAACAAAGTTGCAAACAATTAACACCAACACAAAAACACATTCAAGATCTAAGTTTTGAGGTTTTCTTTCAAAACAAGATTCAATTCAATTCTGCATGAAAAACAAAGTTAATAACAAGGTTCGAGTAAAGTTGACATAATGATGTATTCGTTGTACTTGTATAAAACGGCGTGTTTACGTAAGCCTGTGACTTGCATAATCTTAGTGTGAATGAGATGTCATATATATCTGCATCTGTGCATGTATGAACATTTGTGCTCAAACTGTAAATAATTTTCTTCATTTTAACTTACAAATTCCGTAAATGAAGGGATAACATGAGATCAACTGCATCACCTTTATTTTTGAAAGTAAACAATTATTTTATGACGAGTAAAAAGTAAAAAGATCAGCAATATATAGTTTTGAGATGGATGAAATATAATATAACATGTAATGTTGTATGATGCAAAATATTATGTTGGGTCACTGATATGTGATTGGGTAAATCACTAGAGTTCTTCATATAAATGATAAAGTCAAAACTCCAAAGATAAGTTGTATCATTGCTCGCTAGTCAACCAAGTCACTACTAAGACGATGAAGATAACAATTTGCGAATTCGCTATCGCTTGATGATTCTATCGCTAAGTGTTTTTATCCACTGAAGATACATTAAGATATGATTAACTGCAAAAGAACAAGGTCACTACTAAGCAAATAGTCACTAACAGTAGTTAACCTATTCACTGTTATAATAGTGACTATACGCTTATGCAACCCATAATCACAATAATCACTGTGATTAAATAAAAGGAGGTCACTGGAAGAAATCAAGTTAAATCACTCTACAAGAGTATGTTAGCTCGCAGTGAGTGAGGAAGCTTCTTTATCCTCCAGCGATCTCAGAAATAAAGAAATAATGAGACGCTCAAGTTCAGGTCGTTGTTCTTATGAGGTCCCTGGTCTACATTACATCAGTAACTCTAGGAGTTCTCAATAATGAAAAGTATGACATCATCTTTCGTTGTGATTGGTGGAAATACATCACACGAAGAAGACATGATCAAGTAGGGAACACATAAGATTATTTTAACCGTTTGTTTATTAGAAGGAAGTCATTTACACAAGGACATGTGTGATTCTATTTCCTAGATAATTTAAGATATTTATGGGAAATTCTTGTCTATAAATAGAGGGACATATTGTAATTAATCGTCTACCGATTTGTAGCTATCATTTGAATTCGTTCAGTGATAAAATTTGTCTAACTAAAAATTAGAGTCAGTGAGTAATAGTATCTCTATTCTCACAACGAGTAATGCAATAACTTGTAATCGTATGAATTAGTCTTTAGCTTAGACTTTAACTATTATGCAATTCAATATGTTGATGTAATTTGTTATCAATAAATTCATCATTCAATTTAATGTGTGTTTAGACTTTCTATTTATCAGTTTTTATCCTTTGCAATGGTTTACTCTGTTTATTATACAAGTATTTTAAAATTACTAGTAAGTATTCAGAATTTTAAAATATCATAATTAACGAGTTAAATTATATTCATCTCATTTATAATTCAATCTATACTATTGAACTATCAATAAGTGATACTTGAGACTTTTATATTAAATACATGTAAATATATGTAGCGAACATTAGTTATTTTTATTTCCATGGACCAGGGCCGTTTCAAGCCTGAAACAAGGGGTATGTTACAAGTAAAGAACAAGGGGCATATTATTCTTTTGATTCCCAAACTTTAATAATCAAAATGGATGGATGCATCTTAAATTTTCAAAAACTAAAGGCGGCCATATATTTTAAATTTTAAACCATAAGGTGACATTTGGCGTACATAGTAATTTACAAGGAACATAACTGTGGACATTTCAAAGAATACTTTTCTATATCTTTTAACCTTGCCGAAATACTATTTAATATACAATCTAAATTATGATATAACACTTTGAATAGTGTAATGTTTACTTTCAATAGTAGTATTTACCGTCAACTATTGCTTCGAGTTATACGAACTCACAATATGCTTCATGTTTTATGTAAAACAGTAAACTAAGTTACCATTGGTGAAAATTGAAGAATGTCATAATTTTTAGTGAGGTAAATATTGAATATCCATTCAACGTAAATAATGGTGATTAGGTGGTGGTTTTTCAGAGCAGTCGTTGATTGTATCATTTTGAACAGAATAATAAATGACCTTTGGCAAAATATAAAAAATAGTTATGTGCGAAGCATGCATTAACCCTTTTTTTTAAGACAAAAATAAAACATAAAATAAATAATAAGAACAACAATAAAACATGATTTTTATTACAATATACAAGTCTGTAACTACCGTATTATATCTATTTAAATTACAAAAACTGTGTGATACAATTATTATTTAAAAGTCGTTGAAAATTACTTCATTTATTTTAAAGTAAACAAAATAATAATAATAAATATAAATAATAAATAAATAGATAAAAGCAAAGACTAATAAATAGTCTTGTATCGAGTCAAATAGAGAAGAAAAATCTAAGTATGGAATTTGGAACTCCAAGTGTCTGACTTTCTTTTGATTTGGTCCTACCCACATATTTATATTCAAACTTGTCACCTTAAGAAACTTTCAAAAAAACGGAATTAAAAACAAAAACAATACAAAAAACAAAAATTAGAACAACAACCATAACAAAGTTTTTATCCGCTTTTTCTCTTTATTTTATACTTATTTTAACTGAAAGTGATTCGTATACTATCGAGAATTCTTCGTATAGTTAAACTGTCGAGAATTTTTCGTATACGATTAACTATGTTTTATAATGTTATTCAATACAATACTGTAATATACAACTAATTGTATACGAAAAGGTTTTAATAAGTGTACGAACCATCAGACATGTTAATATTCACTTTCTATTTTATCACAAGTTTTATCGTGTCCTTCATTACTTTATCCAATATCATCATGAATCCAACCTAATTTTTGGTATAGATCTTTATTACACACAAAACCGTATAATAATAAATTTAGTAAAGCATAATTCCATATTTGAAAAAATACAATTCGTAAGAGATGGATATCATGAATAATTCAGGAGAGTAACATAAATCATTAGTATTATTATTTTATGTACAATATATTTTGTAATGATTTATTTTAATTTAACAATTCTTTTTCTTTTAAGTTTAGTAAATTTAAATGAATAAAAATGAAAAAGATAAAAGAAAATAACCATAGAGTCCACCCCATTATGTTCTCGTATCACAAAATCTTCACGCAATTCTTCCCCTCTTTTTTATCTCTCTCTCTCTCTCTCTCTCTCTCTCTCTCTCTCTACAGGTAACCTATACATACACAATTATATATCTATCTATACATTATTTATTATTTTAATTTTCAATTTATATCAGTTGAATTTGAATTATTTGTTACTACAAGTTTTCCTCTACCGCTCACCTATCAATTAATTAACCTCACAATTTTTTAACCTATTTTTAGATAACAAAAGAAATGGAGTGTATTGAAGCAAGAGCATTGAAATCAAGCTTTTATTCGGAAATAAGTGGCTTGAAATCATCACAATATCAACAACAACAAGCTTCAATTGAAGATATTTGGTGCGTCACCGGAATTAATCTCACCGCCGACGAATTTTCCGTTGACGACCTTTTAGATCTTTCCGATAAGGATTTCAGTAATTCCGGTGATGTTTCGTTTGAAGAATCTTCCGAGGAGGATTTCACCTCGGTTTCGTCGCCGGATTTTGATAATAATTCGTTGAATTCTAGTCATTTTTCGAGCTCCGGAGACCTCGTCTCCCTTACCACCGACCAGCTCCCCGTTCCGGTAATTAAATACATATACATATACAATTATATATACACATGTAATTATTAATATACATACACGTGTAATTTATATATATATCGATACATACGTATATATAGGTATATATGTATGTATATATTGTCATGAACAATTGTTTATAATTTGTTGCATGGAAACTTGAAATTTAAATTTAAATTATACCAGAAAAATAAAATTTAAATAAAAAGGAGAATTAATTAATTGATTAATTATTACGGAATATAATTTATTTTATTTTATTTTATTTCAGAGTGATGATATGGAAAGCTTGGAGTGGTTATCACAACTTGTGGATGATTCCCTGTCGGACATTCCACTTTTAAGTCCGGCGGTGAATTTTAAGGAGAGAACCGGAGAGGTTGTCGTGAACCGGTTTGAACCGGTGATTAACATTTCAGCTCGGAGTTTCTCAGTTTTGGGATTAACCTACCCGGTTCCGAAGAAGTTACGAACCGAACGGTCGCGAAAAGCGGGCCGAGTCTGGTCGACCGGCTCGCGTTCCTTCACTGAGTCGTCTTCGAGTTCATCATCATCTCATGACTCGTCCATAACTTCTCCTATGCTTTTCAAAATCCCGGTTAATTTCACAGAGTTTTTCGTAAAGCAACCGGCTGGAAAGAAACAGAGGAAAAACCCAATTTTCCAAACCGGACCAGGTTCAAGTGAGTCACTGAGTCAACGTCGGTGTACTCATTGTCAAGTTCAAAGGACACCTCAATGGAGAACCGGTCCGTTAGGTCCTAAAACGTTGTGTAATGCCTGTGGGGTCCGGTTCAAATCCGGTCGGCTTTATCCTGAATATAGACCAGCTTGTAGCCCTACTTTCTCAGGAGACGTGCATTCCAACAGCCACCGGAAAGTGTTGGAAATGAGAAAGAAAAAGGAAACAGAAGTTGAACCGGCCTTAAACATAGCGATTCAAATAGCTTCTAGTTAGATAGTTGAACCCGGTTCAGTAGTATAGTGAGTACCGGTTTAAAGTTTTGGTGGGCAAATTCAAGAACTTTAGTTAGATTGGTAATGTAGGTTAGGAAGGTTTAATTAGGTTTTAATATTTTAATTAAAATTAGAATTCGGGTGTTTTTTTGTTTTTACTTTTAAGTCAGGTTATAATGAGTTATACGTTATGTAGTAGAAGTTGTACCTTGTATTGGACTTAGCAATTTTGCTATTTAGAAAAATATTTGCATGCAAGTGTCAGTCGTAGTTTGTAAAAGATTTTAAAACGATAAGCTTGATGTCGTTCTCATATTTCAAATTTTGGTTTGTTGGTTTATTGTCAAGTGGTTGCCAATGACGTTTGCTTACTATTCTTAGTTAATTTTAGGTACGTTTTGTTGATCAAACGTTGATATTTATTATTGTAGTATGTCTTCTTCTTTTCTTTTTTTATATGATGTCAATACCTTTATGAAGCATGGAAACTATATACCTAGTATATGGTATCACAAAAGGAGATCAAAGTGTTAATGAAAATGATCTCAATATGTATTTATGTGTATCAATATGCATGTACAAAACTTGGAGTATTTTGTCATGAAGACTTTGATCTGTCTTTGTCCAATCCAAAAAATACAATAATTTAAAACAAATGAAAGTAAAAGAATAATTAGAAGAAAAACATATCATTGACTATTGGGAGTACATGTGGTAGATATAGGTACTATGATATTGAAATTATCTTCTACATGAATATGAGGGCACAAATTAAAGACTTAAAGTAATTAAGGATTCACCAATCAATGGCCACTCCAATAATACAATTTTATTTATCGGTCTTTATTCTTTCAAATGCTAACTGAAATGACATTGATATTTTTCACTATTAATTTTGATAAATTTAACAAACTATGCATTATCAAGTAGCACTGACACAAACAATGCATATCTTTGATGAATTTATCAAAAGCAATAATGAAATAAATTATTTAGTTCAAACGATAAGATCAAAGATAATAGGGACTAGTGCATGAAAATATATTTAACTTTAACCCAAATCATATAATGTGTATCAAAAACTTTATTTTAGTCTATTAGTTGTATCCAACTTTCAAATATCAATATTCTATGTATTAGGTAATACTTTTAATAATATGATAACTTGTATGGATATCACGTAACACTTTACACAGATGACACGTCAATAAAAGTACCATTAAATACATACAATAGTGATATTTGAAAGTCAAATACAAATAATAGACCAAGATGAAATTGAATACACATTATAGAGTTTGGGTTAAACTTAAGTGCATTTCTACGTACTAATTTCAAGATAATATATACAACTTATATTAGTTGCCATTAAATAACTCGCATAAGAAAATATCGAAATAGTCACTCCTAAAAATCATCTTCATTTTAGAATTTTTATAGTTAAATACCTCATCAATCCCATTATATATAAGCCCGACTCTCAAATTAATAATTGATGATATAGAGAGTAATCCATAAAAGTTCTACTCTAACATTGTAACTTTTATTTCATCTATAAATCAAAGACCACTTTATTGAGCTTCCCTTTCAACTATAATCTACACATGATCCATTCATCTTATATATGACCGCACTCGACCATCACCAGGACATGCCGCCTAATTCAAGTGAAAAATCAAGAAGACGTTTAATACAAGGCACATCATGATCCATACATTCGCAAACTGAAGCACATCATCCACATCGATCATGATTGTGCTGAAACTTTGATTCTATGGGGTGTTTGGCTTTGCTTATCAATTAGAGCTTAAGCTATGAGTTTTTAAGCTTAAAAAGCTCATCTAGAAGCCTCGACCCCTTGACTTCTAAAAAATAGCTTTTTAACTGTAATAAGCTATTAAGCCAAAAGGTGTTTGGCAAACAAATATGGATTTTTCAAAAAAAGAAAAAGAAAAGTTAAAAAGCCCTCTTGAAAAAGCTAAGCCAAAAATCCCACTAGTAGTTAGAAATTTTCTATAGTTTAATATCCATCAAGCCTACCGCATATGAATTCATATGATATTCCATTTTAAAATCAATTATTGATTATTGATACATATAGCAGTTAATCAAACCATTGTTGGCTTGGGTTTTCACCCAAAAATATTATCACATGGAAAGATAGATATCGAGTTCGAAATTATCAAGTATTATTGATCTTTATTAGTTAGTATAATGTATATTATGAGTCATATATAATGTATGAAAAAGAGCTGTACTTAGTTGGGAGTACACTTAAATCATATACTTAATCGGTTAGAAGATCAAATAGCAACAATGATTTATCACCATCACCCTTGAAATGACTAGTCATGATTGCTCAGTTAATATCATCAATGGATTGAATTATTAACAGGGTCCAACTCCAAACACCAACTAAATTAGATGGGCCATGATGGTTGGTATTTTCCTTCCCTCAATTGTATTACCAACTTTTGTCTTGGCCTTATGACCAAATTAGTGGCAAAAGTAATGTACACTTGAAGCATTCCATGTGAGAGTGGGTAAGACCAACTAACACAAATTTACACTAAAAAGGTAAAACATGTTGTGTGTTGAGCAATACCAATGTCTAGGATTATTTCGTAAGCAATAAATAATTATGTAATTATAAAGCAAGTGAGTTTGCTCTTAATTTGTATAAAAATTTAAAAGTAAAGATGGGAATAATATATATATAAATATATATATATGTGGGCTAAGTGTCCGAAAATATAATAAATTATAATAAAAATTTATTGAGTGGATGAACTTTCAAAAGCTCTATTATGTGTGTTCAATTTTTGATATATTTTTAATTGTATATAATTTTTTGATGCGGAACTTTGTATGAATGACACGATATATTTTTTGTTATAGTTTACTACCTTTTTAGACACTTAGTCACATATATATACACAATATATATAGGGGTTGATTATTGTAAAACAAAGTTTAAAGTAATTCAAATAAGACAAATTATCAACCATTTGATGAGATTAGATCATATCAACATTTTAAAATGGTCAAAGACTCTTTTAATAATTTCGAAGGGTAAAATGTTAGTTGGGCACATGTTTTAAAAAGACAATTTTCTATTTTTCTAGTGCACAATAACTAATTCCGTGGTGCACAGTAATCGATCACTTGATGCACATTATTCACATTAACAAAAATAAAAAACAACTTTCAAAATATTATAAATTTGAACTTATATTTTATTGATTCACAATAAAATATCTAGTGATTCACAAGTACCATAAAACAAAACTTACACAAAAGAAAAAAGAAACAAATCGTATACACAAGATACATGATGCACGATAAAAAAAAATAACTATGATTCACAATCTATTTATTGCTTCTAATCAAATCTCGTCGGACCCATAATTCACAAACCATGATGCACATAGTACAATCATGTTCATCAAATCCTTAAAATTTTAATATATACAGTTGATTCAGGACTATTTTAGCAACTTATGGACAGTGACGTACACTAGAAACACACACGATGCAGGCCCAAAACACACACGGAGAGGAATAAGGTGTGAGGGTGGCTGGTGAATTCTTTTGAGGATGAAAAAATGAGTTATAGTTAGAGATAGAGATGAGAGAAGAATTTATTGTGGGGAAATTTATTTTTTTATTTAATGTGAATAATAATGAGAGTAAAATACTTAATAAATTCTCTGATTAAAATTTATTTTACAATAAAACTTATCGTATTTGATGTAATTCTTATTATATATATATATATATATATATGTGTGTGTGTATTAAGAAAACAAGCACATAGAAAAGGTAGGCAACTTTTCTTTTCTATCTGTTGGGTTGGGTTTAATACAGAAATTATGAATTTATTTGTTTTAGGTGAATTTTGCTATAAAGATGTTTACAGGAATATAGGTGTACGTAGCTAACGGTAATGGATACACACATCATATAAACTAACACATACACACCATATAAACCACATATTACACATCACCGATTATTACATACAGGAACACACAGTGTGTCTCAAGTGATACTTAAACTCACACACTATTGATTGATGATTAAAATGTTTTAAAATGTAATGTACTTATGTGAAGTATGTTGATGAAGATTTTATAAGTCTAAAAAATGTTTACATATTAGAATATGCCCGTTAAATTATCTTTGATCGAGATGATTTTGAAGTATGTACTTAGTCCCTTGACTGCCAACAAATACGTGCTTCCAAACTAAGGGGATCGACTAGTGTTTATATTTTAATGTAAAATCTAGATGGGGTACGAGACTGCGAATATACTTTTTGTGTTTAGACTTTAGAAGTATAATTAATTTTGACCACTTTGAAGATGGAATGTTGAAAGCCACTTTAAACGGAACTCGAATCAGAATGCTTCATTTGAATATTGAATTTTGAACCCCTTGATTCCTTCAACTTGGTTGAATAGCCATGTTTAATCTAATATTTTGAACAATGTGATAAGTTTAAATGTAAGTGTGTTATACATCTAAAGTAATCATATTGTCAGCCTGTTTGTCATAGAATTTTTGGAGTTTTAATTTTTAGTTTTTGAACACAAAATTTCTATAAAGATAAAAGTCTTGTTTGTCATGTACTAGCTGTAGCTTTAGAATCTAACTGAAAAATTTAAAATCTCAAAGCTATTAAAAGTAGTTTTTCATAAAAAGCTCAAAACCTAAAGCTACAGCTACAACTACAGCCTACCGCTACCGCTACCGCTACCGCTACAGCCTACAGCTACTTCACCAAACATACACTGTAGATTTTATTTGAAAGTTGTGTTAAGGTTCGTGTATACCATTGTTTCGTGGAGGCGGAGGTGGTGACTTCGGCAAATGGTAGTTATGGCATAAAAGGGAATGACAAGGGTTGAAGACACAAATGAAGATTGGAACGTAAGAAATTAACACTAACAAATACGTCCCATAAAACAATATGCATGTCCCATTTATCATTCAGATTAGGATCCACTTATATTAGGGCTGAACTTGAGGAGTCATGTTTTTTTTTAACAGCTGGATTATATTAAAACTAGCAAGAAGCTAGCAAAAACAATTACAAAATAGAGCTAAGTAAAGGGTTTTGGATCCAGCTAGACCTAGAAACCTTACAATTTCTATTTTTAGAAGAATACCACAAGAATGAAACATCGACAATTTGATCTAATAAATCCTTTTGGAGCATCTTCTTGTCCCCGAAGATTTTGTTGTTTTACGAAACTGCCATAACGTCCAAACCACTACACCCAAGATAGAATGTAAAATAAGCTTAGAGGTTGAATTTAGAGGTGTGTGATCAAGCCAACTGAAGACGTCATTCAGGCTGTCCGATCTGGAAGAGGAAGATTGATCCATTTGAAAACAAGATGCCAAACGGAAGTAGCTAGGTTGCATAACCAGAAGAGGTGCATAGAGGTCTCAAGAGAGATGTTGCATAGGGGGCAGAGAAGAGAGGGAACCTCGAAACATTTCCTGCTTAGATTCCAACGTGTAGGAATTCGATCTCTCAAGGTACGCCAAACCAGAATATTAATTTTTCTAGGAATGAAACGACACCATCTTGTCTCCATCGGGAATTCCGGAAGAGAAATGAAATCAATATAAATCCGAGTGTCCTTTACCGTGAAGATATTCGAACCTATTAAGCTCCATTGCCAAGCATCCTGACCTTTTGAAAGTTGAACATTCACTAACATAGAGGTCAATGAATCCAATTGAGAACCGGTAACTCCTCCATGAAAATTACGTGTCCAACACCAAACCCAACCATTTTGCCACCTATCTCGGACAAGACAATCTTTGTTTGCTTCAAGACAAAAAAGACGAGGAAATTGGCTCTCAAGAGGGTCGTCACCTAGCCATGTATCTCTCCAAAATCTAGTAGAAGAACCATCTTTCACTTGACGTTTAATAAAAGAGTGATGGATGATGTCTTTGTCATGCATTTCGTTGATTGCCCCCACAATCCTAGGCCAAGCACGACCCTCCACATTGATGAAAAAACGCAGAACCTACCGTGCCATATGATCCATGAATTTCTGAAATTACTTTGACCCATAGAGCTTGAGGGTTGTTAAATACCAAGACCACCTTTCAACTTTGAAGCTAAAACCGAATTCCAAGCGATCCATGGAATTTTTTTGATTCCATCCTTGCAACCCCAAAAGAAGTTGGCCCGTAAAGATTCTAGACGCTTGTTAATCTACTTAGGCATAGGAAATAGAGAAATATAGTAGAATCCAAGAGAACCTAGCACCGAAGTAATCAAGGTAGTCATGTTAATTCACAAAACTAAATTGAAAACTTATTTAACTTAATGTGTCTCGCAATTTATTTTTGTAAGGGGTATGACCTATCATGTTAGAAACTCAACATAAGAGGATTATGATACGAATCGTGGTTAGAAGTGGAGAAATGTCCATCAACGACGTCGCAAAGAATTCAAGGGGGTCTTGGCAATTAATAAATAATCTTCGACCGGGTAGTTTATATTAGTTTCCTTACTAGTATTAATTCCTTTTATTGATGTTTTCTTGTTACCGAAGTTTAGGAGTATTATACTTAGAAAATGTAGGTTAAGGGAGGAAGTAGCAGAGAATTTTAGAGTTGTTTTTGTTAGGTTTTCATGCAATTAACACAATATAATATGGCAGCGGAAACAAATTATTGTCTAGTTAACTCATGATTAAAAACCTAGCTAAGAACCAATGGTTTACAAAACTTGATGTAACTAACTAATCGAATAGAAGACATACCTTGGTTGCTATTGGAGACAATCCTTGTGATCTTGTTCTTACCACAATGTTGGATGAAAGATGATCCAAAGGAGAATCCTCTAATGGAATTACACCCAAAACAACAACCTTTAGATTACGAGTATAACCTCTAACCTTGATTGATTAAACCAAACCCTAGAGAAGGATGAAATAAATCAAACCAAAAGAGGGGAGGGAGAGACAACGGTCTCAAGGGGAAAAAGAAAATAATGAATGAGCAATCAGGGTTTTCACCGTAAGTCTCTATTTATAGAGAATAAAATTAAAATCCTAGTTGGGATAGAATTCATATTCTTTTATTTCTATATTAACCCTTTGTACTTTGTTCCAATTAAAACTAAACTATTAATTAATGACAAAGCAGTCTCTTAAGTAATCATTAGGTTGTGTTTTAAGGGCAACCCAAAAGGACTCTATTATTATATCAAATATTACCGACTTTTTGATGACTATGGACATTATATCCAACAGTTTTTATTTGGGAGAGATCTAAATATCAAATCGTAGGAACTATTAAATTGTTCTTTTTTGTTTTTTCTTATTTCTAGTTTATTCAATTAGTGTCAACTGGTTCGTATCAAATTGGTATCAGAGTGGTCGATTCTGAATTGATTTGATATTATAAAATAAAAAAACCATTGTTCATCGATGGCTAATGTTCATTAAAAAATTTATTATTTTCCTGTCTTTATTTATTGTTACTACTAAAAAACAAAGTTGTGGCTAAGAAGGGTGCAGAGTTAGATGTCGAAGTCAGTTAACACCAAACTGAAAATATAGCACGATTTGCTACTATGGAGAAAAAAATAGCCTCTGAAGTTGGGAACACCAATGAATGTCAATGAAAAGTTAAAGACGGAAGATGGCACGAGGATGACAGAGACAAGAGTTTATAGAAGCTTGGTCAGGAGACTGACAGTGATTAGGCCGGTTCCGTAGAAGACAAAAGAAGCACATCCGGTAATTTTGTTTATTCTTGGTACCTCTGCTTTATCTTGGAGTTCAAAGAAGCAAGCAACGGCTGCTTTATCTTCAACAGAAGCAGAGTACGTCGTAGCTTCTTCATTAGCTTGTCAAGCAATTTGGTTGCGAGGAATTCTTAGTGATTTGGGGCAAGTGCAACTAAAAGCTACAAGTATTAAGTGTGATAACTTATCGGCGGTAATAGAACCCAGTATAATAAAGTCGAACTAAAGACATCGATATGAAGCATCATTTCATACGAGAGCTGATTACGATAGACGAGATTCAACTTGACAATTGTTGAACCAATGAGCAGGTTGCAGATTTGTTGACAAAGATTTTACCACAAATGAAGCATGAAGAACTCAGTGCTCAGCTAGGAATGTGCAGGTTCGAATGAAGGGGGAAAGTTGGTAGTTAATTAATTCTCACGTTTTTATTTAAGTGTTTGAATAAGTCATGTTGACTGATTATATTCTCTACTATACGTTGGTAGAAGTAGTCAGTCACTTGGGGTATATTAGGCTAAAAATCTTTTTCATATCTTTGAATCATCGTGGGTTTGTATTGCCTATTCAAAGGCATCTTATGTTTATCCATAAGAGGTAAGCACCATCAATTTACTTCTATATTTCTCTTGCTGTGTCAAAATTCTAACATCATGAAACTACTTGGGAACATATGGATACTATTCAAAGACAATTTACATGTTTTCACCTTGAGGACAAGGTGGTTCTTTGGGAAGGGGGAAATGATACGAAGCGTGGTCAGAAGTGGAAATGTCTATCAACGACGTTGCAAAGAAGTCAAGGGGGGTCTGCGCAATTATTAAATAACCATGGACCGGATAGTTTATATTAGTTTCCTTTATATTAGTTTCCTTATTAGTATTAATTTCTTTTATTAATGTTTTCTTGTTACTGAAGTTCAGGAGTATTATAAATAGAACGTGTAAGTTAAGGGAGGAACTAGCACAGAACTTTGGAGTTGTTTTTATTTGGGAGAGGCCTACATCTCGAATCGGAGGAACTATTGAATTGTTCTTTTTTTTCTTATTTTCTGCTTTATGCAATTAGTGTCAACTGGTTCGTATCAGATTCTAGTCCTTATCGTTCAAGTTTCAACCCTTTGTAATCTTGATATGTAAGATGTGTCATTTATTAGGTCATATAAATTAGCTGTAAGATGCACTTCATTGTGGTATATTTAACATATGAGTTACTACAATATTCCTTTAGAATAATAATAAAAATAAGGTACATCCCCCTACCACTCTTAAGGTCCTCCCTATAATCCCAATAAAAACAGAGCTTTTGTGTGAAACAGGAATTTATTTATTACATTTTCAGCCATGTTATTTGAACGTAAACATTATTTATCTTTTGTGTTTTGAAGTTTGTTTTTGTTAGAATCCAATGCTGTTTTCTGGCAAGAAAATATGAAGGGACACGACAAGGTGGTATAAAACACAAGAAATTGTTGCAGCCTTTGCTGGTTCTATATCTTCTCAAGTACAATGAAGTTTTACAAATAAGTAGTCTCTGCAATGGTTGAAAATCAAGTTTACCCTGAAACCAAACCTTTAAGGTGGCGTTTGATTCGTGCATTTGAAATCCTAGGATTTAAAATCTTAAATTGCTGAGTGAGTTGTAATTACGGGATTTCAAATAACATCACATGTTTGGTTGGTAATGGGATCATTTACAATAGGATTTCAGATATGGAACATTTGGTAATTATGTCCAAAGACAGAGTTACCCTTCTTTGACATTTTTGTTTGTTTTAGAAGTTCACATCTGAAGTTGAATTACAAACACAACGAATATAGATATGAACCAACTATAACTCACAATCTTTATCTAAATGCAACAAGCCAAAAAACACACAATTGAACCAAAATCAAAAGCAATTATGTGAATATTCCTGTCTTTTGTGTGCCTTTCTAGGCTGTCACTATGACCATACACATACAAACCTGCAACTTTAATTTACGAAAGGCATACACCATTAGTAGGACTAATTTAGAATCTAAATCACTTCATGATTTCATGAAAAAATTGAGGAATTATGTTGTATCTCCAATAACAACAATTACACAAATAGTTGTTTTCAAAAAATAGAAGATAAAAAATTACACGTAGAGTTAAGAACTTCCTAAATAATTATCAGGTTTAAATCAAACATTCAATTTGTTACACCAAAATCACGATGTAATTGACTGCTCTTTTGCTTGTAAAGCATAAATATCTAACCATAGATTCAAAATCCCCCTTTTATGAGTCTAGACGAAACGAACAATGAGATGGATGAGGATTTTTGGAGATGGAGGAACGGCGATGGAGATGAAGGAACCGCAATGGAGGAATGGCTATGGAGGACTTCGATAGAGCACAACAGTTTTTCAAGCGATAATGTTTTTGTGTGATGAAAGAAATAATAGAGGAAGGGCTCTTTTGTCCAAATTACCAAATGAGAGTGCCATGCCCATCAGGGATTTGAATTCTTTAAGCACATGGAAGGATTTTTATATTCCTAGCACATTGGAATTAGAATATCTCTGCATTTGAAATCCCTCGACCAAACAAAGCATTTCATGGGATTTCAGATGCAAATCCCACAAAATCCCACCAACCAAACGCATTTGCATCAACCATGAACAGGTTTTATGCACCAGAGTACCCTAACTACAACAAAAAGCTGTTAAAGGCAACAACATTCTCATTAACAGAACTGCGGTCCGATACTATATTAAATCATAAAAACCACCTGAAAAGAAAGCAAAATAGTTTCCTAGATAGCTACACTGCACATGTTTTGTAACTTTCAAGAACGACACTAATAAGTACAGCCTAAGAAAGCACCTGAAAGATACAGCTACCCAGAAAATGCTGTACAAAAGTTGTAATCATACCCTCTGGTACTATATGGTCATTGTATTAGTGCTCATAATCCCTTGAGCGTGCTCTGTTGTTGAACGATCCTGGTTTGTCCCAATGCCTTCTACTCCCATGAAAACCCGAACCCCCACCTCGAGGGCCTCTATTTCTGTTATCACCTGAAAACCCACTTCTGTTGTAAGGTTGATGTTGTTCACTTCCATCCCACCTGGATTGATTCCTAGGCATTGGTGAACCCCAAACGGATTCTTGGTTCCCAGTTGACAACACCTCCCCAGGGTTAGAAGGTGGTCCCACCCAATTAGGGTTTCCGTTCCCAGAAACTATTGGCCCTTGAGTTGGACCAGAACCAGCACCAGTAACCCAGCCTTGATTTGATGCGACCCCTTGAGATGATTGTGTAGGAACCCAACCTGGCTGCACATTACCAGGACCTGATTGCACACCCCATGAGGTATTTGTGTTTCCTGTTAATTGTTGAGTTCCCCAATTAATGCTTTGATTTCCTGGAGTGGGCCCTACTGGTCCCATATTCAGATTTGTGGGAACTGCTGGCCAACTTACATTTGGTTGTGGTGGTGGCGCAGGCTGCTGCAAGAAGTTTCCAGTAGGATTCTGAACCATGTTTGGTGCACTACTCCACGGGTTATAGGTTAGTTGTTGTCCGGCCACAGGGCTCAGTTGTGACTCGTGAAGTGAAGCCCCACCCCAACCATGAGGATTTTGAACAGCAAGCGATTGAACCATTTGTAGAGGCATACTATTACCAGGAGGTGCAACCACGTGGCCTGATTGAACCGTCGCCTTAGGCTCCTTGTTTCCACCCACAACCATTGATACAGCCAGTTGGGAACTATTGGGTGTAGGTGACTGCAATCCTTCATTGCCACTAGGATACGAACTAGGTCCCACAGACAGGCCCAGATGTCCTGAACTTCGGTTTGGAGTAGGGGAAGGAAGGTTTCCAAGAACATGTCCCTCATCATGTGAAGGCTTCGGGATTTTTAAATGAAACCGTCCCTCTAATGCAGCTGTTAAAAGAATACCATCATCTTCCTTCTCACTCTTTCTCCATATTCTGAGATCCACAGGAAAGAACTTACTATTATTCCATTTACGCAACTGTGCCATTGAAAACGGACCTTGAATCTTCCCAGATGGATCCTTGTAATGCCATATTTTTTCCGTCTCGTTTACTTTTGGACTACTCTCTGAAACATCTTTTAGTGAAGCTACAGTTTTCTCCATTTCATATGTAGAACTTGGTTTCTTTAATAAAACACTTGGTGCTTGTACACTTCTGTCTCTTCCTTGATCCAACAAATTTTCATTATGTCGTTCAAAACGTTGAGAAGTAGCATCTTCGACTTTTTTTGAGAGATTGTTACTCGACAAGTTCCTCGATGTACCTGTATCTGTAACTCTCCAAGATTCTTTCGAGGAAGAGTCTCGGCTTTTGCTAAAACTAGAACCAGCAGCGCTCTTGTACATGTCTACATATAAATTTTAGAGATTAAACTTACGGAATCTACATTTTCAATTTCTAAGAGACTGCAGGGTACCTTGTTTCTTGTCATCTTCATCTGCGTCTTCTTCGGACTCATGTTTTGGATCCATAGTAGGATCATCATGAATCACAGGAATATCTTGTAGCCTACGAGCAAGTTCTTCAGGTGTCTTCAGAATTAGTAACTTCTCTACACATTGTCTAAGCGTAAATAGAAGTCAAGTATCACAAAAGATATGTTGTTTATAAAAGAACAATCCGAGTTATAAACCATTAACTCGACTGGTAAAATCTTATTATTATCACATCATTTATTGTGTAATCAGTAATCATAATTCATCTACAGAAATGAAAGGCCACACGGGGTGTAGCTCAAAAACGTAGGAACGCAGCCATATGATAATATGAAATTGTGAACATTTAATAAACAAAGGATATTCTTTCTTACGACCTAAATCACTTGCTCGATCACGAAGATGACTAAGTTTCACAACTTCTGCTTCAATCTCCTGCACATTGAATACAATGTTATGTGCACACCATGTGACTCGGCGGTATCTAATTCATAAACTTAATTTGTATAAATAAATTTATAATAACAAAATTACTTGAATATTCAATTGGAGATGCCAATTTAACAGAATATCAAAACCCAAAAACCAACCCTACACCGTACATTTTCGCAAGGGATTTCGCGAAATATTTCCCTTTAACAGGTTCAAATAGCAATGAAGGAAATTTCACAATATTGGTTGCAAAGTGCCCCACTTTCGAGATTTCTACAGATTTATATACAATGATTGCGATTTTTCCCTGATTCGCAGATTGCTTTCTGAAATTGTACGGTATACAGTAAAAATTTGGTTATGGGTTAGATTATTGTAAATTGGGTCTCCATTTAAATAACCAAGTTGGTTTTCCTAATAATATATTTTCTTAATAACTATACATATATACCCTTCTTGATAACTACAGTTTTCAAAAACCAAAAATCATAAAAGTGCAAGTTAATGCAAATAACGTCTTAATGAAAACACATACTAAGCAACCTGCATGACCTGTAACTGAAGCAGTATCGAAATCGGAATAATCTATAACACTAACCGATGGACAAACATAATTTTTTTATCCCTTTATATCAAAGAAATGAAGTGCATTTGATGACTACCCGCTGCTTTGCTCGGGCATTATGCTAGTATATAATGAACTTACATCATTCACTCTGGCTGATTGGAGTTCAATGGCCTTATCCAGTATGTCTCCCTAAAAGAAACTAAAAAACTTAGAATAATGGAACATGTTACATGGCAACAATCCATTTAAGCCAAGGAAAAAAGAACATACCACCGTCAACCTATTTATAAGTCCACACTTAATACTCTGTCGAAGACGTTTGCATTCTTCCTGCCATATCACCAACTCAAACATTCAAATAAAAATAATGCAACTATAGGAACAAAATGTAACATCAATGTTCAATACTTTGTACAAACTTCAATTTTAAAACTCTGTTACCTCCGTAAAGTCTTGATTTGAAATGATATCAATGGATATCGTTTCCTTTTTGTCAAGATTCAATATCTCAAACATGGTATCCGTCATCTTTTTGCCAACCGCGTACTGGTCCCCTTTGGTAGTACCTGTACAGTCATAAAAGAAAAAACACTGAAATATAAAGATCAGACATACACAAACTCAACTCATTAGAATAGCTTGATGATTACCTGTAACTTGCACCAATCTATATATGTCCTGCTTAAGATTAGTACCCAATATCCTTATTCGAATAAAAGTACCAACAACTTTGCGAGGAAATGATTCAACATCACCAAGTAAATCCTCCACCAACTTCCGTTTCATGTATATTAAATTTATATTATGAATATCGATTGCAGCATAATCCTCACGATTGGATTGAGGTTCCCGATCACCCTTCTTTCGGATTTTACGCTTTTTATCTTTTCCACCTTTCGTCATGGTTATAGTTGCTTCATCATCGTCAATGGGGCTAACTTCAGTATCAACCACACTCCCCTGAATTCCATCATCCTCTTTTATAAGAAAGTGAGATTCAAGAAGTTTTAACATCTCAAAATGCCCGACACGTGGTTTACCAAAAAGTCTTCGGAGTCTTGCATCACAGATAATTTGACTTTTACGCCGAGTATCACGAAGTTTGTTTGTTTTGATGTATTCAAGCAAGAGAGCTTGTACATCAAATTGAGATTGATATGATTTGTCACTTCCCATGTGCGTGACAAATTCAAGAAGTTCTTTTGATGCCCACTCAGTGTTTTCGGGCACAGAAGTCCCCTCAGAAGCAATGGCAGCAGAACTATGAATCTTGTGCTTCTTTGACTTCCTTCCTCTGGTTTTCTTTGTTTGACTTTCTAGGTTCTCAGAAGGATGTTCTGATCCCGAACCACCATCAGAATGTCCAGCTGGAAGCTCTTGTTTGCCAACTGGCGTGTATCCCTTCCAAGCACTCTTAGCCTCAACGAGCTCGGCTAAAGAAAGATTAAGTTTTACTTTTAGATCTGTCCAATAAATCTTGAACATATATTCCCAGCTATTCTTGTCATCAGTGTCTACATTTCCCTACATAATCGAACCGGAAGTCAAGTATTAATCATTGTAGTTAATAACTGATATTTTAAACCAATAATTAGCTTAACACATATGATAAAAAGAATCATTTGAGCATAAGAATGATTATAAAACCTGATTTTCTTGTGAATCATTTTCAATTAACATGATAGTTTTCACGCAAGCCTCACAAAAGCCTTTCTTCTTATTCTCCTTAACACAGTATATAACAGTATTTCTAATACATGTTTTACACAAAGAAAAGGTGCATGTATAGCACATATAATCAGCCTTCTTCTCACAGACGCTACACAGGTGCCAACCTGAAAATAAAGTTGAAAATGAGAAGTGAGTTGCTAGCACAGTATTCCAGGGTGAAAGATATCTGAGCAACTCACAAAATTAATATGGCACATAAGAAATCAAAGGATACACAATGTCAAAATGATACCTGACATTGACTGCATTGGACATGCGCACATCAGAAACAAACTTGGATCCATAAAAAACTTTATAAATAAGTTCAACAGAGTATAAATCACTAGAAAAAGGATAACTGGGTCTTGTCAGAAATCCATAATCAACAAACTAAGCAATCTAAAAGCTCTAGCACCCTGAAAGATAACCCTCACGATTCGTCTAGTCACTATCCTACTGGACAAAAGTCATCAACTTTGGCAGCTGGAGTCCTAATGAATCTACCCCTCCTAACTGACACGTCCCAACAGCTCGAGGATTATCTCTCAAATCACATAAGATTATTTATAGTGTTACAGAAGAAGAAAATATAACTTGACTTCTGGAAAGAACGCCTACTCATAATTATGACGATTTGTGCTTCTAAACAAGGCAATGATATGATGAGTAATGGACCTAGAAAGCTTAACAAAGAAAAATGCATTGAAAAAACATAATATCTCCATCCCAAAGAAGTGCCCACTTTATAATATGCAGACTTCACAGACAAAAATATTTGGGACAGCATTACGTTTCATTATAAATCATAAAGTCCTAAAAAGGTAATTCCTTTTGGACTTGTGAATAATTAATGAGAATTTTGACAGACAATCTTTTGCATGAGCTACTAGAAAGCATGAAAGTACCCAAGCATTAACCAATTTAAAAAATTATACAGAGTACTTACTAAACTAACATGCAAGGAGACTGACAATTGTCACGTTACAAAAACGTTTGTGTAAAAGATTACACCCCAAATTTATAAAGCTTTGAATACATAAAATGCCTCGTGCGTGGAAATTTAGAGAAGGAAGTATACAAATAACTATATCGATATTGATACTATACAAAACATCAAAAGCAAGCCTTAAAAGTAACTCAGTAAGAGGCTAAAATAGAAAACAATTGCTTGTTATTGATTATTTTGAATAATCAGTTGTAATAACATTTTGCAGTATATATCTAACTTTTTGACAGTAGTTAAGATATGGTACTTGAGGAAAACTATCAGCTTGAGACGACCCCACCCTAGCAAAAGGAGCAAACTTAAATCGAGAAAGACAAATTGATACAACTACGTTCTTTCTTCAATGCTAGTTTTAGTCAATGCCCCTCAGCAAAAATATCTAGTTTACATAATTCTTGTTTAGGCTACCCAGGTTCCAATGTATGTAACTGATATGAATCATATTTGTACTTTATTTTGTTATTATTTTTGTTTAGTAGATAGATTTTAATTTAGCAGGTAAGTCTAGATTAGGAGATCACTGATATTTAATTAGTTTACTGTTATTAATAGTTAGATTAGATTGTTACCCAACTTTTAGTATTATGGCAAGTCTGATAGTTTAAGTATTTAAACAGTATTAGCCTATTAGGGTTGTAATTTTGTTATGCTGAATTTTATGAATTGATTTTGATATCTTGGTTTACCACTATACCTCTCTAAAGTAAATTATAGGAAAGCCGATCAACCTCCAGGAAGCCGAGTGATCCATCTTGTCTACTTGTTTGTTCTATTTTTGTTTCATTTACACTCTATTATAAAGTTATTTTGTATCAGAAACCCAAGAGAAACACCTACTCTTCCAATCTTGTTTTTTGTTCACAAAAACATATAATTACTGCATGTATTTATAACATAATTTGGAAATAGTACAATGAATGCTACAAAGATAATCAGCCATAAATTAGTACGACTACCGCATTTGTAGCAAGATACAACTAACATAGTAATATCCTCTTAACAATTGAATACGTGTGAAACAAGACAGCAAACCAAGGTCCCATGTCTTCGTAACTACTACTTATAACATTTTACCAAAAAAAAAGATGTTCATATAAACACAACAACTTCATCCTTTTGGTAATGTGAATACCCAAAGAAGGATCATACCCATCCTAAGGAAAACATCTTCTTTTTTTCATAGTGAAGTCAACCCAATATCCCCATTTAGTAACTAACAGATATGCATCCACAAACAACATTCAAATATTCGTTGAAAAATGAAAACTATAAAGCAATGCAACATAAAAGCTTATAAATGGTAAGAAAGTTAACCAATTATATTAAAAACCAAACATTTGCATTTAAGAACACGTATAAGAGGATGAAAAACATACTCACCACAATTCCATTTACCCTTGGTTTGAAAGAAAGCCTCGTCCCGGTTAACACAAGTAGGATGATAAGCTTTAGGGCAATCCCTGTAGATACAAAACATTTAAATCACAATCAGTATCAGAGATCCAAGTAATTCGAAACCGCATAAACCTAAACTAAACATGTACCGTTTGTCACATAGCACAAGGTCTCCACCATCAAAGCAAATGAAACAAACATCTTCCTCCTCAATCGTCTTCCCGCCCACAACACTAGCTTTAGGAGTAACTTTTGAATTCTTCCCTTCTCTTTTCCTTTTGCTCCCTGGCGCGCGTCCACGTCTTTTAACAGGCAATTCTGTTCCCACTTTCTCTTCATCAGATATACTTATTTCTTCATCACTCATATTTTCTTCCTCCTTGGCTCCAACAGCTTCCTCTTCTTCTTCCTCCTCTTCCACTTCATCTTCAACAATTCGTTTCTCCTTAACAATTTCGACATTTTCTTTATGAATGTCATCACCATCATCATTAACAACATCCATCACATCTTTATTTTCACCAATTTCAGCAACTGGCAATAACGAAACATTTTCCTCAATTTTCACAATCTCACTCACACCTCCATCCTTATCATTCTCAACTACAACAGCTGCACACAATCCGACGTCAACTTCAACGGAATCCGTTAACTCACAACCACCACGTTCCACATCTGCTACGTCATCATTAGAAGCTTCAATTTCAACAGCACCGTCGTTTTCCCCAGCCGCAATTGCAATAACAGGTTTCGGATCGTCTAATTTGGTAACTGTATCAGATGATTGTTCCAATTTTTCATCTTGAGTGTTGGATTCTGATACAAGTTTTCCTAATTCGTTAGCATTAGTACTATTATTTTCTAGCAATTTTTCATTTGATACAGTTGTTGTTGTTGATTGTTGGAGATGAATTGAGGTATTTTCTTCTTCGACCTCCATGCCGGAACAAAATTAGTTCAAAACCCTAACCCTAAATCTAACCCTAATTTAGCCCTAATTTTACGATTTTATTGTACGGATAAACATGAGCGGATGTTACGAAGCTGTACGAAATGAAGAGGTATAATCAAGTTATAGAGACGAGGCGAAATGGGGATATTAATGTCTGTGAGCTACAAATATTTCTTTGTCTTTGCGTTTCTTGAACAAAAGATAAAAAAATTACGGAATGATTTTCTTGTTATTTCTCTCGAACAAAAAAATAAATAAATAAATAATAAATAATAATATATTAATAAAAATAAAGAATTTTCTTTTCTTTTCAAAATGAGGTCGGAAAGAACAACAAAAAGTTACAGTTAGTGATTTTGGCTTTATAAGAAAGTAGTTCGATGTGGATATTTAACAGTGACACGATATATGGAAGTTAACAAAAGTCTAGCATTTGAAAGTCTAAGTTTCATCCTGTTAATAATTATTACTTGATTTAAGTTTTAGAGAACGTTAAAAATACGTCTAATCTCGAGTTTCATGATAATATGGTTATTTGACTTTTAAATGCTCTTTTTAAATTAAGTTGCTCATTTATGAGTTTGAGTTTAATAAACTCGTTTTATAATTTATTTCAACGAGCTCTATTAATAAGACTAAATTATAGTCCATATCCTTGTGGTCTTTTGTTTTCTCACGTCTCGTTCCTTTCAACTTTTTTCACAATCTGTAACCCTATGTACCGGCTATTTTGTAACATTCCCCATCTCTTTCTCGTTAAATCTAACGGATAGACCGTTAACTCATCAAAAATGACTAAAATATCTTCATCTTCCTTAAAAGCCCTAAATTTAACAAATTTCTCAACCTCAAAACTCTAACTACCTAATTGCAAAAACCACAAATTTAATCTTTCTTTTTCAAAAACCCAAATTTATACCTCAAAATTTGACCACATGTTTATGCGAACACAAGAATCAAGATCTAATCGTAGGTGGTTAAGATGAGGATTAAAGAGAAATAAAGAGCAAATTTCTAAAGTCGGATCTTTAGGTCTAGTTGGTGAACATCTAGAAGTCATTAATGTTCACATTTTTTATTAATTCTATTTTTGGTAACTTAAATTAAATTCACACCTAGAGTAAACAAAAACAAATCCGAAGATTTTCGTGATTAGGGTTCAAAAAAGGAAGAATTTTTAAGAGAACCCACCGAGAAGCAAAGATCCGCATACAAAATAGCTTGTAGAAACCATATAAATTAGGAAAGAATCAAGCAAACCTTATCTTTTTGAGCTTTTGTTTCTGGGTCAGTTGAGAAAATGAAAGAGAAAACAAGTTCCTCATCTAACTCAGACTCCACATCATCATCATACCGAGCAGGCGCACCTTGTTCATTCGATTCACAATCCAAAACCCTATAATCGATATTTCTCGAATCACCATCTTCAATCTCATCATCACTCTGTTCAGCTCTTCTTCTCATCTTTAATGAAAGCTTCGTTTGTTCTGGATCACTCTCGTATTCATCTTCTTCAGTAACAGCCATTGTTATGAAACCCTAAATTTGATGATAAACCCTAATGAACATGATTTGGTACTCTAATTCAGATTCCAACACCTTCATTTTTCTCTCCGGTCACACGCTCTCTCAACCTCCATAACTCTGGTCGAAGAAACCCAAACAAATCTGAATATTGATGGATAGTGGCGGCGAGTGAAGAAAAATACAATGGCGAACATGGTTCATGCGATTACGTTCGGTTAGATTCCGTCAACAAAGTCGCGAAACCTGGAAAATTGCAGTCCTCATTTTTCCGGCCATTTATATTCCGACGACAATGATGCTTGTGGTTGTTGTGGTCAGATCTGGGCGGAGATGATGGTCGTGGTTTCTATCATCGGCAAAAGCAGATCCAAACATATTTGCGATTCGAAATTTGTCTTTTTTGTTGTGTTGAAGATGAAGATATAAGCGTTTTGTTGAAATTTGTGGATTTTCTTTTTTGAAAATTGTTGTTTATGTAGTTTTAGGTGAACTTTTTGTGATTTTAGATGTTTAGTTATTGTTTCCAAACAATAACTCAGATGAGTGTTGGTTTTGTGTGATTTGAACTCATAAACAAAACGATTTTTGATTTGCAATTGTTGGATTTGTATGTATATGTATAAACACAGGAAGTGGAAGATGAGGGTATTTCAGTCATTTTTGATGAGTTAACGGTCTATCCGTTAGATTTAACGAGGGAGGGATGAGGAATGTTGCGAAATAGCCGTACTTGGTTACGGATTGTGAAAAAAAGTTGAGAGGGACGAGACGTGAAAAAACGAACGACCACAGGGGTAGGGATTGTAATTTATTGTAAAACTAATTTATATATATTGTTCAAATAATGTGAGCCCGATTATTTTGTTGTTTATTTTAGTGTAATGGTGGAATTAGTGGACAAAGGTTAGGTGGGCGGAGTACACGTCTGACTAAGTTACTATTTTTCGGGTCTACAATAATTGCGGGAGTCAAATTTGAGTAAGTGTTGAAATGCGTGCTGAAACGCGTTGCTGAAACAATGTTGAAACGTGTGTTGAATTGCTGCTGAAACGCGCTAGTTGATGCTAGGGGTGAGCATCTGTACCGAATTTCCGTTCCCGTATCCATACCGTATCGAACGGGTACTAACCGAATTCAATCGGTTCGGTATTCGGTACTCACTTTCGGACCAAAAAGAGAACCGGCACTACCGGTTTGGTACTGGTATTTTCCCGCTTTTCCCGTTTCGGTACGTTACGTGAAATATATATGTTTTCCTTTGTTATTGGTCATTTGGTTCTTTCTATAATTTATAAGATTTATTCGGATAAAACATTAGTGACTAAAACATTATTTTCGTGCTTTTTTATGTGTATTTGAACACAAAATGATATTTTTCGGCGATTAGTTAAAATTAAAGTTACTTCACATATGAATACAATTAGAATTTTATAAAAGTCTAACTAGTCTTTTTTTACACAAAAATTCACGTTTTAGCACCCTAGTTAGGGGATGGAGGTATAGATTGCATCTTTATTGGATATGTTGAGCATTCCAAGACTTATAGGTTCTATGTCATTGAACCAAATGATTCTATTTTAGTTGAGACTGTAAGTGAATCAAGAGATGCAATATTTGATATATTCTCATCTATACCTAGAATGAAGGATACGGTTCCTAATACTAGTGGAACTGATGAGGTAGAAAGTTCTGATATGGCGTTTGATAAGTCACTTGAACTAAGGAGAAACAAAAGGGAAAGGAAAACAAAATCATATGGGCCTGATTTTCAATTGTATTTAATTGAAGGTTCTAGAGATTAGATTTATATCCAAAATCCATATTGCTTTAATATTGAGGAGGATCCAAAAACATTTGCATAAGCAACGAAGTCTTAAGATATTGCCTTTTGGGAAGAAGAAATCAATGATGAAATGGATTATATCATGGGAAATAACACTTGGGTGTTGGTTGACTTACTACCAGGTTGCAAACCTTTGGGTTGTAAGCGGATCATCAAAAGGAAGATGAGAGTTAATGGAACTATTGAAAAAATCAAGGTTAGGCTAGTCATACGATTTTAGACAAAAACCTGAAATTGACTATTTTAATACCTATGCACTTGTGACTCGGATACCTACTATAAGATTGTTGGTTGCCTTGGCTGCTATACATAATCTAGTGATTCACCAAATGGATGTGAAAACTACATTCTTGAATGGTGATCCAGATAAGGAGGTTTATATGAAACAACCTGAAGGTTTTGTTATGCCTGGAAATGAGCTGCAAACTGGTTAAGTCCTTGTATGGATTGAAACAAGTATCTTAGCAGTGGCAACAAAAAAATTGATGAGGTGGTCATGTCTAGTGGATTCAGTTTGAATTGGGCAGATAAGTGTGTATACAACAAGTTCAATAACTCTAGTAAAGGAGTGATCATTTGCTCGTATGTTGATGACATGTTGATCTTCAGAATAGATCTAGAACAAGTCAAAATGACTAAGAAATTCTTGTCATCAAAGTTCTCCATAAAGGATATGGGGGAGGCTAACGTGATCGTAGGTATTATGATTAAATGTGAGAACAAAGAAATTTCTATTTCACAATCTCATTACATTGAGAAGTGTTAAACAAACTCAACTGTTCTTATTGTACTCTAGTGAGTACACCTATGGATCCTAGTTTGAAACTAATGTTTAACACTGGTGAACCAATTTCACAACTTGAGCATTATTAAGTAATTGGCTGCTTAATGTATGATATGACAAGCACAAGGCTATATATTGCATATGTAGTGGGAAAGCTGAGCAGGTATACGAGTAATCTTAGTACACATTATTGGCAAGCTATAAGGTAGGTGCTTAAGTACTTGAAAAAAACTTGATTATAGTTTGCACTATATGGGAACTTGACTTATGAGATTCCATTGTGGCCTAAACCTATATCACCTATTTCTATTCATTATGATAACATTGCTACTTTGGCTAAGGGTTATAGTCAAATATATAATAGGAAGCCTAGACACTTAGGTGTTATACATAGTATGATTCATGAGTTAATCACGAATGGGGTGATATCAGTTGAGTTTGTGAGGTTACAACATAACTTAGCAGAGCACTTGATTAAGGGGTTAGCTAGAGACTTGGTTAATATGTTTGCATTAGAGATGGGATTAAAATCCGTTAAATTTCTAATGGTAGGACACCCAATTCCCATCTAATGTAGCATTAGAGGCTGAATTCAATGTGGAAAGCTTACACTTAGAGATTAGAGCATATTGTTAATTACATATCATCCTTAAGGTATATGCTCAAATCTGCACGAGGGTTAGGTTGACGTTCAACTTCTTAATAGTTCTTTTGAAAAAGTGTAGGTGCAAATGCATGATGAAAAGAGCTACCTATATGAATGAGAAATTTGGCCGCTTTAAGCAGCTTTGGACTTTAGCTTTGTATACATTCATAAATGGATATGGACACGTGGCTTGTAATAGTATTAGGATTTCATTTTTGTGGATTTCAAACTGGTGTATATTATCTCCAGGTATTCAAATGGGCTATTAGTATTCTTTTCACGTTTTTCGAAAAACGGTTAGACCCGGGTTGACTCGGTCCCGGCTGTCCAAGTAGGTCGATATGAAACCCGGTTTTTAAAACCATGCTAATACCTAGTATAAAGTATTGACTTTTAAGTCTCTACTCGAGGCTTAGTTACTCGCTCCACCTAGACCTTCTTTAATGGTTAAAGTCACCTACCTCATGTATCAAAGTTAAATTTGTTAAATATAAGTATTCCTCAACGACCTATGACGTACAAGATGAGTGATTGTAGTTAATGATATAATGTTCTTCCTTTATAAAAGGAGGGGATTTAAAAAGATTTCAAGTGCTTGAGTGATATCACACTTGTAATTCATAAGTTCAAGTTGTAATTGATCAATTGACCAGGTATGATGAGTTGACTTTTAATTAGTGTTAAATTGTGTGATCTTGCATTACTAGAATATAGTTTTACTCATTAATGAGTCGGTTATTTGATGTATCTCTCTTTATAGTTGTACTTTTATTTAATCAACATAGATTAGAAGTTAATAGAAAGGGAGAAAAAAAATCTAGATAGATTCAGAGAATCACACTATCTATGTATGTATTAAGTTTCAGTTTAATAAAACTAGACTTATAAAACTGATAATGCTACTTGCTACTTGTTGCACATATTCTACTTGCGTTAAAGATAAAATGCTGAGGCTATACCTGATTCGTTCTAGGTAATGGAAATGACAATAGTCATAAGAATACATAAGTAACGGAATGTGTATTCTTGTTGAATTAAAATCTTCTCATGCCCAACTTCAATATGAGAGGTAATGTTCACTCCCATTTGATTACTAATTTAATGAATAGATCCAACTTTATTCTAAACTGTAGAATTGAGTATTTTTAAGGGTTAAGTGTGTACGAATGCACTTAACTTTGGCCGAAAATGCGTAGTGTGTACCTAAGTTACGGGTAATGTATTTAATGTACTCAACCTATTAAAACTCACATGTAACGCACTTGACCTGCAAATATCTATGTGGAATCTGGTTAACATTTTTTATGCAAGTCAGCTGACACGTATCAGTACACGTCGATGCCAACTCAACCTATGTTGCCAACTCATTTTCATCTTCTCTATCACTCTTTTCCGGCAGCCCCTTTTTCCGGCAGCCGGAAAATCAAAAACATAAACCCTAAATCTTGGTTCTAAACCCAGCTGTTATGTTCTAGACTTGATTTCATCATACAACACTTGCTCGAGCCATAATCTGGTTTCTATACCCAAATTTATTAAAATGAGATCCAGTCCATCTTCGCTAATGAAGCAAACGTTGAACAATGGCCGAAACGTCGCGGATGAGTGATGAAAGTTGAACAACAAACACAAGTTCAGGGAACCATTTTATCAATCAGTTGGTGAACAAACAAACAGCTTCAATCAATAACAAAAACAATACGAACATCGATCATTCAACCACGATAATATATTGCCACGAACAATCTCAACATTCTCATCAGTCTCTCCAAACAACAACGAATGTATCATCCCATTGACCAAATCAGATGTCGGTTAATCTCTAACGTTGGTGTAAATCGCGATACGAACATCAAAATCTCCGGAATGGGCCAATTAGGCCAATTAGACCAAATCAGTATCGCTCCGTTGAAAAAATTAGGTTTAATAAATTGAATCAATAAACATATCGCACCTCCCATTGAATCACCAAATAAAAACCTAGGTAAATCTCCGTAACTTGAATCCGTTGAATCGATAATAGAAGTGAAATAAGAAATATAATCATCAACAACGCCGTCTTTAAAAATATATCCAAAAACTTATACTGTATCTCTTGTTTTCTAATCGCACTATTTCTGACGCAGAATAAGAAACTTAGTAAACCCTAACAAGATAACTAAACTCGAGATTGAGAGTAAACATTATTAAAATTAAAATTTTGCAACCACACCATTCGTTAACTTAACTGCACATTTATATTTAAAATTACTCTGTAAGTTGGGTACACACTATGCACATTTGAATAACGATTTTTGAAACTTGAGTGCATTAAATACACTACCCGTAAGTTGGGTACACACTATGCACATTCGACCAAAGTTAAGTGCATTCGTACGCACTAAACTCTATTTTTAATGGTGAAAAAATATGACATCTCATGTTAAGTTAACGTGAGAATGTTGAGTTAAACATAAAAGTATCTAAATTCATTCTCATTACAATATCAATGCTCGGTTAAAGAGGCTATCATAAGTACCGATGTAACTCCTCTTGTAAGAATTGCTTATAATCTGAGATATTTGCATCTTGAACATTTTACTTTAGCCGATAATATTAGCTTTTGAGTATAACATTTGAAAACTTAAAATGGCACCGCTAATAGAATACTTATGTAAATAATAATAATAATTTAATATATTGTGTGTAATAAATTTTTAATTTCAACAATTTATTATAAATTAAACAACAAATGATGTAGTAAGATTGATGCAACATTGAAAGGGGAAAAAGCTATAGATTGTAATAAATTTTTAATTTCAACAATTTATCTAAGTATCTCCTTCCCTTTGGGCTATAGGTCATCATTTCCTTATTATAACTCATCGTCGATAGTTCCCATAATGAAGAAATAGGTGCTATGATATAAGTAAAAATATGGGGACGGCAAGTCTGTGATAAATGATGAACATCGGTAATTTATTTTGAAGAAAAAGAGAAGAGGTATGTATTGTAAGCATTTTTAGTAAATGGTGATACAATATCGTGTACATTTAGTGCTATATCGGCGTCACATCTACAACACTTATACACAACTCAATTCAACTAAAACACCTCTAGTCATGCCTTACCCACCACTTACTAGCTAGAACTCACTGTTTCGTTTAGTTCTCATTTTATCGTAAAAACTACATAAACAATCACAAAGAAAACCTTATATTAAACATTATAAAACATTACATTAATTAGACAAAATATAATTTTACGTATTTCTGCATACTTTACATTTAGTATGGAGTTAACCAATTTTGTAATGTTTACAAGTTAATTTGGGCTATCATTATTGAGCAGAGAAGTTTCAAGCTTTCACTACTCACTTTCTATTATCCAATGGCTCCATTTACCAATGAATGCTACATTGCTCCTAACTTTTGAATGATTTGTTCCATTTTAGCTAAATCAACCCCTTTTATTTTTGTCATTCCCTAGCCTCCAATATTTATAACCAAGCACATCCTGATTTTTCCTATAAGAAAGCTAAAAATGTAAACGTGTACTAATATTTTTCCTTTTACCTTTGTAGTTGGTATTAACCAACGTATATATGGTATCACAATTCGTAAATATACAATCTACTGTATTTCACAACATTTTTTACTTCCTAGTTTAAGATGTCACTAATGTACTACATATTTTCTTTATAAGTAGGGATAGAAGAGCTTTTTCATAAACAAAAAAGTATCGTATCACGATAACACGTAACATAAAATCAATATGAAGAACATTGTTATTGCGAAGCTATTAAAATCGCGATACTGCCATTGTTACTGCCAAAAGGTTATTAAACTACTTCTACAAACTAAAACAAGACAAGGTAAAACTATTTTTGTATCGTTGATTTGATCATGTGACTTTTTACATAATTTTGAAATGCTATTATTAATAATTCAAGCAAAACCTTTAGAATTACATGGTAAGTGGGTAAATTATTTGTATAACAAGACTACGGTAGACTTGGATTGAGCCGGTAAGTCGGATCAGCTGGAGAATTTTAATTTATTAATTACAAAGTCAAAAGTACGATCATTTTAGCATTTTCAAAATTAAGGATCACAAAAAGAATAGAAGAAGACGATATGATTAGTCAAAGATTACATTCTCCTCCCTTGGCATCATTATCAAAATGGTGATCATGTGATCGATAAGCTAAAATACATCATCTTTTAACCCCACTACATCCGTGAGTAACACATAACTACTTTGTATTAAACTCGAAAAACAAATATACTACGTAAAATGCATATCATCATACTAATATATTCAAGCATATCTCCCCCTCGTATATTCAACATGAGTTAACAAGACCTACGCTACTAAGCCATTCATGTGGCATAAGAAAATGATTATTTTCCTTTCTCCTTTTAAAAGTTCGGTATATTAGCAAGTTCATGAAATGCTTCATCTATAATAATCGGTTTTATAATGTAATCTCAATTAAACTTATATGTTAGGTTAAAGCATCGATCTTAAAAAAATGAGACAAACATTCAAAACACACTATCTGTCTCATTACCTTTTTACGTCATCACCACTACCATCACCTTTCAGCACTACTGCCTCACGACATTACATAGATACTAATACTTCAGTGTTCAGATAAGTTGTCATAATACGATACATATAACCTTCATCAACAATTAATACTCCCCGTGTTTAAATTTCTGTTTTGGATTGAGCCAAAATAAGTATTTACTATTACTAATATATAATGCATTTCTATGTTTTTTTTAAAGATAGAATTGACTAATTTGCCCTTATAATTACTAAGAGATTTTCTAAAAATTCATTAAAATGACTAACATACCTCTAATTATTAATTATTAAATTATCATTAATACAAACATTATTAAACCATAAATTAATATATGACATTTAATTAACATACCCCTAATTATTAATTATTAAGTTCTCATTAACACAAATATTATTAAACCAAAAACTAATTAATATGACGTTTAATTTAACTTAAATTTCTCTACATATACACACTATTACATTTAAAGGTGCGAAATGGGCGCCCGGGGGGGGGGGGGTCGGGTCGGGCAGTTGGCTAAAACGGGTTTGGGTCACAAAGGGTGCGGGTTAACGGTTTCGGGTCAAAACTGACGTACATAAATAAAAAAATTTGTGGCTTAAGTTTTAGTTTCAACTTGAACTTATTAGGTTATGTATCTTAATTAACTCCAAAAAGAAATTACAAATAAAATTGCAAAAGAATATGATTACTACGTTTTAAAAATAATGAAAATTACAAAATAAAACAATATTTCTGAAAATTTGTTAAAAAGTGATTTTTCTACTTATAAAACAGTATACTTCGTGTATTGTAATGTAGTTTTTATTTTTAAAATATTTCAGAAAATACAATACTGTGTATTGAATTAATATGAAATCAATAAACTTTTTTCGCTGTATTGCGTGGGTATTTTGCTAGTTTCTTATAATAACCAATTAGAGAAGTTTATAAGCGGTATAGATGATATTTTATTAGTGAACAGTGTGATAGTGGCATATTTTTATGAACTCGGCACTTAAATTGGGATAAACAACAATAATTATCAGTCATGTAAACTTATATTGAAATCCGTTGTAGTCTAGTTGGTTAGGATACTCGGCTCTCACCCGAGAGACCCGGGTTCAAGTCCCGGCAACGGAAATCAATTTTTTATTCTTACCACTATAAACCCTGAACAGTTTTTTCTTTTTTCCTATTTGCAGATTTTCTAACAAAAAACCCTAACCATTTCGAAACATTTTAAACGATTCTACCCAAATTTAACCCTTTACTCCATTAGCTCTTTTCAATTGCGCCACTTTTGATTGATCCGATCTTCCTTCTGCTGACGGTAACCTCTTATCCTTTCGCTTTTTATTTTTTACGCATATATGTATGTAATTTATTTGTATTTAATTGCTTTGATTCACAATTTAGGTAGAATTCGTACCTATATGATCGGATTAGATGATTATCGTTGTCACGTTGTGAAATATAGTTGGAGAAAATTATTTATAACTTATGGAAAAAATTGATTAAGCCCACCTATATAGTCATATTTTCTCAAATTACTTAACTCCTAGGTGGTCGGTTCCTAGACATCTACCTAGGGATTGATTGATATTTTTAATAGGTGATAAAATGCACTTGAATTTGTTCGATTTTATATCTCCATGTATTTTTTATTCATTCCATAATCTGGTAAGATTGTAATGCCTGGCTATCCAGTATGCTGGTCAAAAGAAGGTAAATAAGGACATGAACTCGAGTTTGGTACCTCTTTGACCTGTTCTTGAATGTTTTGCGGGCCTTATGATTGGTATGTCTAGTTACCGAGTCCTGTAATGATTCCAATAGTATCCTTGAAATGTATAGAGTTTCTTTTTTTTGTGTTTCATAGTTCATTTATTATATATTGTGTGCATAGTTGTTTAATTCAGGTGAGTCATGAGTCGAGTTAATATATGCCTAAAATGAAGTGACTCAGACGTCAACTTGTAAATGCATGTGACTAGGACCTTGACTTATGATTTTTACCGACTCGTTAACTCAGATGAGTTTGGAATTTGGATAATGAAGAAGAAAACTTCCAGCAGTCATCTTCATCTCAGAGGGATGAGGTTTCATCAATTCATCGAATCATGTTCATCTGCACCTTCATCTTCGTATTAATGATCATATATTCATATTCATCTCCCCAGTCGAGTTTTATGGTTATAATTGAAGTGATCTCTCCTGATATGGTCTCTGAAACTTATGGTTAGTGTTGGGGTATGTCGGTGATTATTGAGTGGTGACTTTTTCTATCATTTAACTATTTGGCTTTTCCCTTGATAGATTTAGTTATATTATGCTCTGCAGCTCAAAAGAAACTGTTGAGTAAAGCCTAAATCCTACCTTTATAGCTGCCCCATCCTAGGACCAACTCCCTAATACAAAGTTTACGTTTGATACAAGTTTGTTATCTACTGTTCAAAACATTAACTACTGTTCTAAAAAACCATGTCTAGTTAGAACTTCTTTAGCAGCAGGCCAGGTGCTAGGACTTGAGCGTCCCCCAGTGCTTCTATTAGCACCTAACTAGGTGAAAGTAGTATAAATACATGTAAACCAATAAACATGTTATCACTCTCATGGCCATCTGACAATTTAAGATTTTAAGATCGACAACTCTTTTTCCCTGATAGCTAAAGTGTAAACTATCTCATGTTCTTCACACATCTCCGCACAAAATTATAATCTTAAAGAATTTTATAACGAATATCATTTCATATTTCATCTGTTCACACTATAGTTTGTCTTCAAAAAATTCATCTTTGAAGTCTAAAAGGAATTGCGGGATAATTGCTTGAAGAATTTTGTACATGTTTAAATACAATAAATGAAAATGTCAATGGAAGTCGCTGTTACATTGGCTTTACTATGTAAATTTTATTAAAAGGGAATTGTTAATATAGTTCTACGTTTTTATCCAAGCCTTTTCAATGGAGTGAGTTCTGTGGACTGATTAGTACACTTGGCAAATCTTCTGTACTCGTTGTCCATTTGACATTTGATAGTCAAATTTAGTGCTTGCAAAAGTTTCTATTTTATCAGCTCTTGTAAATGGGATTCACCATTTACAGAATAAAATTTACTATTTCAACATCTAACATTGTAGTTATCTTAAGCTTTGTGATAGCAATTAAAATCATATAATTGTATTCTTGTAGCAAGGTTTTGACTGTTTAACAAGATTGGTTGCATTATCTTGCAGCTCATAGAAAACAGTATTATGGAAGATAACAACACAGATTCTCGTACTCTTAAAAATGTTGACACAAAGCTAAAGCAGGATGAATATGTACTCTCTGCTGAAGATTTTGCCTGGGCCGACTCTTGCTTAAATGCAGATATTGAACTTTCAGAAACTAATATGGATTCATTAAAAGAAGCTTTACTTGATATTCTTGATCAACATTCTGAGCTCCTCGCCCCTTCTACGAACGAGCATGATAACTCAGATGACATAAATGATCCCAAGGTTTTACCTTCAGTCGTAGATGAAGGAACTTCACACACTGCAGAAACAAGTATCAATGATCATCTAGAAGAAGAATTCACTAATGTTTTATTCTCATTAGAGCAACAACCTTTTCTTCCAAATTATAAAGATGAGATGATGAATATTCAATATTCTGATGATGATGCGGGTTTTGTGTTCTCGGAAACTGTGATCGAACCGCTGTCTGATGATATTTTTAAGGTGTGGGATTTAGACATCCCTGCTGAAGAAGATGAACTTGATAAACAATTGAAGGAGGCACTTTCTTCAAATGCAGGTACAAAAGTGCTTAAAAAGGAAGGTTCGGAAATGGAGTCACTTGATAGTCTTGTTGAAAGTATTGCAGATCTGTCTTTAAAGTAAAGTCGTCGTGGTTATTTGTTATAAACCAATGGATGATAGTCTAACAGTTATATTGTCATCTTTATACAAATATTAGTGTGTTTTTTCTTCTTTTCTCTCACTATTTGATGGTATGAGTTTCAGCAGTAACCAAGCTTCTGTTGCTGTAAAACTATTTAGCAACAAGTTCTATCATATTTTTGACTTGTAAAGTTGAAATATCAGGGCATGTCCAAGTGTATGCAATAGGTTAATTTAATTTGGTGTACAAATAGAATCTACTTGCATTATATTTGGTTTCTACTTCAATGACTACACCAACTATTCACCCCTAATTTTAGTTTCAGTACTATATTTGCATAAATTAAATTTACTTTCTATTTTGATGTAGTTATATGATTGATCATTTATAAGATAGGGGTGAAAATAAAATAAATATTATGTAAAGTTGTTTGAATTGGAACTTATGGAGTTACATCGTACTCAGTGTTGCAACAAATTTGATGTAAGGATAAAAAAATGTGATTTATGGATAGAAAATTAGATTTAAAATCAAATTACACTTATGTTGTGTTTTTGTTGAAGATAGTTTTAACATCAAACTATTGAATATGATGTTATGATACGTACATTGAAGATGATCTTGTGTTTGAACCATAGGATTTCTACTCAAACAGAATAAGTTGATACTAAGTCACCACATACCGTATAAAATTATATCATCATATAATTATTGATAAACTAGCTAAATGAAAGAATATCGCTACACAAGGGCCCATGGGAAAAGGATGTCGGCCAACCGTTGTACTACGGATATTGAACAAAGGATGAAGGTGGACGATATATCATTCAAAACCCTTAGGTTAGATAAATCTTAATTTTCTCTCGTTATTTCCAAAAGTACACAATCCTCTTTAGCTATTTGATTTTAGACCGATTAAGCTAATAGGGTGTTTATTTATTTATTTTTGACGAAAAACAAGATAATATATATTGATTTGGAGATTTACATTGTGAACCATTACTGAAAATCTCAAACAGGTAATACATTGTGAACCATTACTGAAACATACATTTTGACATTGAACCATTGAGATTGAACATTAAAAGTCTAAAACAATTTCACGTCTTTATTTGAGCTTCAACTTGATATTGTAACTTGAACTTGAGCTTGAACTGATATAATGTTGAAGTTGACGCTTTGAGAATTGCTTGAGCACTCGTTGATGATTTAGCATACTTTAGAACCAACTAAACCCATGTGAAACTTAATAACAACAATCTGAATGAAAAGGATTTGAGAGACCGTGACATTGGCTAACATACATGAAGACCTGAGTAGAATATAAACTGCAACTAAGCTTTCAAACAAAACCACATAGGAAATTTAAAAGCCAATTCAGAACCCATTCACACAAACACCACGTCGCTTTGACCATGAAATAATAGCAAAAATTGAAAGAAAAATTGAGACACCATGTCGAGCACGACTTACCCTTGATGTAACCGATGACCCAAGGAGTATTGAACCCGTGTGTGTATCTACCTTTTTCAAAATGGCCTACCGAAAGGAAGAAATGAGGTGTTAATGACAACGTGAAATCAATTTATGATTACGATAAACTCAAGATAAAGCAACCATGGTTAAACTTAGATGTAGAGATGAGAGGCATGGATTAAAGGCAAAAATAACGCTTGACGTCAAAACTAATGAAGAAGGAACCGAGGTACTAGATCTAGATGCTAAAAGCCCACTATTGAAGTTGAAATTACCGAAACTTGATATGTGGGAGAGGAAGTCGGAAAGTCAGTGAAATTGTCATGGATGATGAGGTTGCAAACAAAAACATGACCGTGTCTGATATTGGTTATAGAAAATCTTTGTGAACGAGAAAGGTTATAAAACCAAATAAGAGATTGTTAAAATTTGGATCTAAGAGAGGTTAATGACACCACAAATTGTGAAAAACAAATTGTGTTGATGGTAACTTAAAGGTGTATCATAAATGGTGAAAATGAAAAGTGGGTATTAAATTGTTACCTCCGAACACTGGCAAAGCCGATAATCAGAGAAAGATAATTCATAATTTGAATAATACGATTTTCAAGTTAGAGAAAAATAAAAAAGATAGAAACACCAATAAATTTCTCAAGAATAGCTCTATACGAAACTCCCTAACTCAAACTCTCAAACACCAATCAATAATGTTGGTAGAAGACGGAAATGCCCTTGACACAAGTACGCCAAAAAACGGCGCCGTATCCACCAGCAACTTGGTAGAGTCGTTCTTTACGGCCTCCAATAGGACCTCCCTAAAACACACAGTCAAAATACAAATCGGAAATCAGAGCGATGAGCGGATCAATTTCATATCTGGCTCGACGAGCAGCTCAAAGGGAGAGAGTACGAATCTTGTATAGACGTGCCCTAAAAGATACTCTCACTTGGGCTGTTCACCGTCATCTCTTCTATCCTGATGTATTTATCTATCTATTTCTATCTCAAATTAGGGTTTCTAGTTTCGACCCCCTTTTTATTAAATTGAAGTAATAAATTCGTTTCGATCTTCCGTTATTTACGTGAAACTGTTGATTGATGTTACAGGCCGATGCACTTCGTGAGAGATTTGATGCTAACAAGAATGTGGTTAGTTATTTCTACAGAATAGCTATTTTTTTATATATAAGTTAGCTTTATATTTTAGGAATAATGAATGCTGGTTTGAAAATATTTTTGAATCGTTTTAGGAGTTAGTGTTTATGATCAGATCGTTTAAACTGTAAATTATGAAGTAGTTTATTTTGAATTTGTATAGATTTGCTGAAATATATCATCTGTGCCTGTAAACTATGGTTGCAAGTTGTATAATTGAACCAACAGCGTTTTGATTTTGATTGTTCAAGGTATCACATTTCATGCTTGAATTCGTGTAATGCTTAAACCTGATGCATTGTAATTACATGTACATTTCTCTGTCTAAAGGTACCTTGCTTTCACTGTTCAAGAAATTTTGTCTAGTTGAAAGATGATTTTAATTTGAGAAGTTGTTGGATCACTCCTTTTCGTTTTTGGGCTAATATATGTGAAATTTGGAAATCACATAGGGTAAGTGGTAAGGGGTTATGAGGCGACTAAGTGAGCAATATTTCTGTAGGACTGTCTAAGAAAAAAAGATATTCAAATGTTTGAACTTTATACTTTTCCAATTTCTCAATCTCATATCACATTTATCATTTATGAGTTAACATAATACTTAAGCAATCTGTGGTTGCACGTATAGTAAGGTAATGTTAGCCTCTTCTGAATGGTAGTGGAGGTTGTCATAATACTTCTGATGGAAGGTTTTGGTGTTTTGGATGCTTGAAGAGAACTGAAACACATTACTGGCCATTAAGTCATCCTTTTTAGTGCTTATCTGTATTCACTTTCTGCCCATTGATTCTGACATGGTGTAACCTAGTTTATGAAAGATAGTGTGACATTCTGTTACTGGTCAGTGGTCACTGATAATGGTCTTGAACATATACCAATATCATTACTTATGTTGTACTACAGATTAACGCTACTTCATTAGGGTACATGTTGTGCATGGCTGTTGGGTGTTGGAAACTATTTATTGTTTTGGAACTTCTGACACACTGAGTGTTATATTTGAGGCAAAGAAGGGGTTTAAGTGGAGGTTTGCTCTATAAAAGTCATAGATCTGAATGATTATAAGATAAATGAGGAATATAAATACTTTTAAGTACTTATAATATTTAAAGGTTGGATCCAAAAATAAAGAGTGGGTGTTGAAAATTTCTTTCTCAGCATTTAGCAACTTTGGTTGAACCTATGGTGGTAAGACAGTTGTTACAATGACTGGGCATCAAGATGTGGCTTTTTGCTAGGGACTGGCGGAATTATACAAGATTGATATCATACTTACAAAAGCTAAATTATAGCATAATTGACGCTGCGGTAACTACTATAAGAATAGGGTCTGAGGAAGGAAAATAAGATTTGTCCGTTCTTTTTTTTGGCTATGCCAGAAGTTGGGTTCTTTTTCTGACCGAATCTTACTGTTTACCTATACATTTGACCTTCATTACTTTTGGTGAAAGACTCCACCTTCTTTACTCTACCAATATCAACATTTGAGTCTAATTTGTACATGCCTAGGTAGTAATCAGTGAGTGAATCACAAAGTTAACATTGGAGTTAACTTAATATATGCCTAGGTGTTACAATGAGAACATGTACATTGAGCTGGCCGAATATTAAACAGTCATGCATCTTTGCGTTATACTTCTTGATTGTTGAATCTGATATGCATTGTTTTATGTTGGTGTGTCCAGGAAGATATAGATACCATTGATAGAATGATTGCCGATGGTGAGGCACAGTACAATAAGTGGAGGCACCCTGATCCTTACATTGGTAAGTTGCAGTAGAATGCAAATAACAAATCTTATTATTGAAAATCTAGTTTATATATGGAATTGTAACTGGTAAAACCAACGTAGCAAGTAAAGGATCATACTAGGGCCAGCGTTCATATTCACATTTCTGAAAGGGTCCCATTTTTGCATATAATATGAAGGTTTTAGACGGCCAGTTTTTTGTTGTTTTCTTAACAAAATTGCCTACATTTGTATACTCTCTCTATCAAGATAAACTGTGCTACTCTGTGATCTTTTCTTCCCACTCCCACAGAAACTCTTGTGAATTTCCAAGTCTGAACTGGCAAAAGTATAAGATGATGAATTACTTATGGTCACTACTTGACTGTCTTTTTATGTTTACTGCAATGAACAGTTCCATGGGCTCCTGGTGGCAGCAAGTTTACTCGCAATCCTACACCACCGTCTGGGGTAATCTTCTACTTCTTTCATTATTAGACTAGTATAAGGATTTTATGATCCGATACTCGTATAAACCTCTGATGTTGGGTAATAATGACTTTCTAAATGCTTTAGTGAATCCAAGGCTGTAAAATTCGCTAGGCGGGGAGTACTCGACCGGGACCTTGTAGCGAGTACTCGGCCTAGACGGGAAGTACTCGGGTTGGAATTCTTATATATAATCACTGTATTTCAGAATTATAAGTTTAAATATAGACTAAAAACATAAACATAATTGTTTGGAAACATAATAAGAAACATAAATAATCATATTAGTTATTAGGGCTTTTTTCCTCTACTAATTAGGGTTTTTTGCCCTAAAAACTCGACCAAACTTGGTCAACTCAGTTAAACTAAGTCAATAATAGGGTTTTTTACTTTCTCTTTTTTCTGTTCTCTTTTTTTCGCACAAAAAGCTAGCGCAAATGTTTTTTTTTTTTTCTCGCTACAGTTATTTTATATAAAATTTTGATATGGCCGACTAATAAACCGGTTCACCTCAAATCGCTTCGGCATATGGCTGACTAGCGATTAGTCGGGGATTAATTGGCCGAGGCGACCCATTTTTGCAGCCCTGAGTGAATCTTGTTTTCATAGTTTTTTAGCCTTCAGTTAACCATAATTTTTTGTGAAGCTGTAACAGCTTGGCTCCGGTTTGGCTTCAATGTTTGATTTCATGAAGATTTTTCTTTGTAACTAACAATTAAGGTGCTGCATGGTTCTCATCATGAACCATTTGGTAGGGTAGTCCAAACACTTAAATAACCAAACCGCTTTCATGGCCATGGAACTATCTTCTGTGTCGAAAAATGTATAAGAAGCTTTTTTATCACGATGCTTGAAGTTTGTTATGACGAGCTTTGTCCTTTTCTTGCCTTTTCCCATCTGCCTATCTTCAAAGTGTAGCCTTCTTACGTGCCAAAAAAGGCTTATTACCAAAAGACCGCAAATGCCCAGTTTTCGTTTTGTTGAACCTACTTTGACTTTTAGCCAGTTAAACAATTTTTTTTTGGCCATTACAGCGCTTCTTTTATCAGATATTTTACATGACATGTCATTGTCTCTTTTTATAATAAGAAAAACCCGTTAAAATGTGAATGTTCACATGCTTCCAGTACTAGTTCTCTTCGTTACTTAAATCTCGTTGGCACCTGGCATGTCTCGTGCAGAATCTTGCATACCATGTAGGAAATTCAAGACTGTATATTTTATTGGATAATTACTGCATGTAATGTAGGAGAATTGAATTGCACTCCCGTTACGTGCATGCCTATTAGCCTACTACTTTAAGTTGACCACATTCCATTCCATCTCCATTCAGTCACTATTTAGCTTCTTTGATAATTCCAATCCTTCCAGAAGAATTTTGTAACCCAAATGCCCCTTCAGGCTTGTCAAATTGTGTGAAATTTACAAACTTCTTTCGACTAATTTAGCTGACAAAGAAAAGGACATGTATTAAGCAGGTTATGGATTTGATCGGGTCTAATCGTAAGGATATAGAACAGCTATTGATTATGTATTTTGATCACTTCAGTTCTCCTTACAGTTTCAATTGAAAAGCATGAGAACCCTCCTTTTCTTTTCTAAAACCTTCACAACTTGCTTCACTGATCTCAGATATGATATATGCTAACTAAATTTTCATATTCTTCAAAATGTGGTCTAGAGATTGTACTTTATTACTGTACTACAATCACTTCACTTGACAGCACATAATGATGGTTGATGGAAATGAAAAAATGGTACTTACATGAGTCAAGATTGCTACATCCACAGTTGTTGCTAGGTTGTTATAATATCTTGTAATTTTAACTACCATATGGAAAGTTCACATACTGCGATTTTAACTTTTATCCATGTACATACCTTTGTGCTTAAGCTCTCTTCATTTTGTGGTTTTTGCAGATTGAGATAGTTTACAATTATGGCCGAGAGGATCATTAATTGAAAGTGATATGGGCTCCATGGCAATAAATCAAGGTTATTTATAAACTGATTATATGCCATATTATGATCCTTCTCTCCAAATGCAAAATGCTTATGGTAATTTACATGAAACATTGTGCTACCCGTCTTATATCCAAGGGTTTTGTGTTAGACGTGTTCTTGATTTCATTAAACTTCTAGGTTTCCATGCATTGCCTCGTAGACTGTTACTCCATCCTTTTCTTTTCCTTGCAAGTTTAGTGTCTAAATAACCTTTGACATTACTTTCTCCACAGAAGTTTCATCTTTTGTCTACTTTGTTAATATTGTATTTTGTTATTTGTTTCTAGGTGACTCAAGAAGCAAGTGTTATGTATGGCTTGTTGTCAGCCATGGCAATTAGACATGCATACTAGCTCTTTTAATGAATGTGTTTGATTTGTACGAGTGTTGATGAAAACTTTCCTGCATCATCCAATAGATTTCTTTTCACCAACTTGCAGCAATTTTCTTTTTGGTAACTTCCATGTTATCTTTAGTACAAATAAATTGATGTTATTGATTTGGGTCTTGTAATCTTGTAAGAAACCGTTGAACGATATCTTAACAAATGAGTTGAGGATCAGAATACCTTGAGAACTAATGAAACTTCTTGCGTTTGGGGCTACTTTCTTCACCCTTTTGGCAAAACTAAGCATTACTTAATCTAGTAATCTCTTTGTCTATGACTTGTATTTTCTTTTCTTTTTCCTAGATATTTTAATATATAATGGTTACATCTCGTGAGGTAAATAGTCAAGAACCGTGAACTGGTTTTCTTTAGTCTCAAGTTAACTACTAGTCAATGTAATTTGGTGTGATTTGGATAATGTTTAGTATTATGATTAATCATTGGAGACAAACATAAATTTAAAATGAATTATTTGAAACTTCCCGTGACACGGTAACATGTCTTTTTGGTCGTGATCAAATCTATAAACAATAGTAGAACAATCATTTAATTAGTATTAATCTATAATCTATATCTATAACTCCTTGTTGAACATTCATCATTTTTTCTTTTCAAAAAGAGATATGGAAAAATCCCATTATGCCCTTATTATAAAGTCAACTTAAAAGATTTTTGATATATATATACTAGTATAAAAAATTAAGTTTTTATTTATAAAAACTTTTATTATAATTTAAGATTCAACATATTTTCATTCTTAAATTTAAATTAGCTTTTATTAATTATCAAATGTTATTCCTTTTCATTTTTACACTAAAATGTTTTCAAGGCGTAATTGTCAAAGACAAAAATTCAAGCCATTATCTATCACCATAGTTAATCAATTTGGTAAAATGAGAAATAGTATATCAAATTGTTAATTTATCACTAATAATGAGTCGTACTCTGCTGTATAGTGCAAAACTCATACTATATTAATATTAATAGTGTACTTCTCTCTTTGGTGACCTAATGTTTGGTTTGGCCAGTGTACAAATGCAAAAAATTCAGTGTATAATATTAACATTTCAAGTAAACATAGCATAACTGATATGACTTGTTTAAATAGCATATTATAGTAGGTGAAATGTTTTTACAATTCTTTTGTTGTCCTCCGGAGTTTTAATGTTAATTAATCGTAACAGTTAAAAATAAATATATAAAAATCGATATATCCACTTTCCGTCGCCACTGATTATAAAATGTTTACAAAGTATTCAATCATATGACTTGAATGCTTTTTTAAAGTGTAAGAGATAAACTTTTATTCTTCTCAAAATCATTAAATTTTAAACGATATAGGCAACCAACTTTGTGATAGGTGTTCAATTCTATATAAATAATAAATTTGACCTCAACAAAAGGTATCGTTTACAACAATATGGATATAGTTGGTTATCATTAGTGCTGTGCTAATTAAATGCAACAAATTAAGCTGGTCCATATTTAAATATGGACTTTAAGTTAAATAGCCCTTCTCAAAAGATATGCATAATCAACGAAATTGAAGCAAACATGATATATATATATATAGTAAGCATCATAGACCTATAATTTTTCATTTTCAGTTTTATAAAAATGCAATTTTCTATAAAAATTAGGAGATTTATAATGTGTTAAAATATATATTTTTATTAGTTTTCAATATTCGAAAAGAAAAACAGTAGAAAACAACTGTAAAATTTAAAAGTATGGTTATAAAAAGGAAAGATAGTTTTTACATTCACTTCTTTACCACAATTGCAAGTTGAATATATTTGTTTTCTTTACAGGAAAACCTTACAAAATGAAGTGCAGATAACATTGTAGCTCTCGTTACTCTTTCTTCTTTAACTTATGTCATTCATTTTGTATAAGACTATTTTATAAAATTTGCCATATGCTAGTATAGAGACTTTCTATTAACTGTTATTTTTCATGGTCAACTACTCAAAAAAGTAGAGGGTTCTCGGAGGTCATTTTCAAGACTGATTCTTTATATTTAGTTAAGGCACTTCGTAGCGGATCCACCACAACATAAATTGCGAATATGTTCTCACAGATTTTAAATAAGGTTCTAAGTTTTAATGTTTGTTATCTGTCTTTTGTTAAAAGAGAACGGAATAATGTGGCTCATAGCATAGCTTCTTCAGGCTTATGTTGTACACACGAGATAATCTAGAGTTGCAAGTTGTGCATCTACATGGTTAATCAAAAATGTACTCATATCTCATATCGATTATTATATTCATGTTTTCATCACAAGAAGAAAAAAGAACAATTAGATCATCTGCTTATTTATTTTTAAAAGTGATAAACATGTACAAACATCATTTTGAAAATTGTTTATCTACTTATTTTACGATAAACAAGGAGTTAAAAATAATGATAATGATTCAAACTCGTATTTAAGGTAGATAAACGTTTATAAACAAACGATCCCAAACAACCCTGAAATCACCTTTTTACCACTCATCATAATATGGTCACAAGGCAAGCAACCATTGCCATGTTCCAGCTTATCTATCTACATGTTAAGAATCAGAATCAGAATCCTACAACCCAAATCTGGCAACTGACCCATAGGCTGTCAAAATCCTCACCGCTAAAATGAGGTTTCAAACGTATATGCTCATGCATTAATGACTTGTTCAGTACAATCTAACAATGTAACCCAATAGCCAAAGGGTGAAGACAAACATTAAACACCCCCCTGATCACAAAGGTACAATTTACTTAACTGCAATTAACCGCACTTAACCATGATTGTTCTGGATCTAACCATTCATGAGGTACACACATTAATGCATTGAGTACATATCTATCTAGCTAACTTTATTTGAATTTGGTGTTTTAAAGCCTCAAAGGTCCAAATGCAAGTTGTTCCATATTTGTTGTCTAGCAAATACATACTCATTTTCCTGCAAGATTTGTTTGGCCCTATGCTTTTAACAAAGAATGTTCAAAATATTCTCAAAACGTAGCAGCCATCATCATAACCAATTCCAAAACAATATTCTAAAGGCTAAAAAGTTTCACCCACCAAAAAAGAATACTAATTCTGTCACAGATAGGACCACATTCTTGTGGCTCACAAACTGTTTTATGCGCATCCTAAATGATAAACACAGGATAGGAATATCCAAAATGGGACGACTAAAACCGTAAAAGGAAGAGGGATAAGAGTTGTGGACCAAATGATTCATGGGTCATGATCATGTAACGGTTGGAGCATCCCAAACACAAAATCAACGCGTTTTTGCTAATCTTATACTCATTCCTTAAAAAACGTACTAAAACTTTGACTCTAACACCCAAATTAGTCCGCAATTGGTATTAGCGACATATTTGGGTACATAGGCCTACCATTTCATCACAATTTGCCACCAAAAAAGATCATAGTTCTCCGAACAATTTATCTACTTTATCAAAAGGTCATGGCCAAAAGATACACGACACATAAGGGATGATAGCCACATGTATGGAAATGGGAATCATAGGTCGCTTTTCGTGTGTTACAGCAAAATGGCTGACACGCACGTGGTACCCATTGCATATTAAAACAAAGAGGGTAGCATAGAAGCAAAAGATTCAAATCCTTGAACAAGATCACAAGTAAAATATGAAGATTATGCTAATGATAACTACAAGTAAACATACCTTTCATCATATTAGAGGGGTGAACATAAGGTAACTTCTTTCTAACGAATCAAATGTAAAAACCTGAACCCGTTAAAATAGCAGTAGCATAAATCTAAGTGAGACTCGCTAACTTATACAATGTAACTCTGCAAGCAAAGAATTCATAAAAATCCGGTTGGTTACAACTATAAACAAAAAGGGGAAAAAACGTATGAGCAAGATCACAAATTGTAAACCAATAAGATCCGAAGGAGTACTTCTATTACCATAGAGAATGAACTACAGTATGAAGAAAGAGATGGGGATAAACACCGAATGTACATAACAGGAGATTCGGATGTGCATAATAATCCCCAAACTAGATCTTCATAAATTTATCAAAAAAAGATAAAAAGCTCTCTTTCAATCTTGTTCATAGGAAAAAAGAGAGCAGAACAAAATTAAAAGACAACTACTTTAACTAAAAAAACATAAACAAAGTGATGTTTGTAGATCAGAACGACCTCAGTGACAAACAACGAAACCAGAGCAACCTTTATTTTTCTCAAGCACAGACATAAGACCACTGTTCATCGTCACCGGAAACTGCATCCGCTCCTCCGGCAGTGAAATCCTCATCAGAACAGTAATAGTACCCATTATTCCCATTTGCAGCAGCAACAGCAGTCAGGCAGCACGAAGCTCCTACACTCAGATACGGCATGCTATGGAAAGATTGAGCAATTCCACCTGCAATCATATCACCACCCGAATCGCCTTCTTCATGAACGTACTCTTCAATCCTGTGCTTAAGTGTCTCAAACATAATCTCTGGCTCATGCTGCATCAAACGGAGAACATCACTGCATGATGGACCCGGCACAGCTCTGGTAACTGCAAACCCAAATGGACCATCACTCTGAGACACACGGACCACACTAGGACCACCAAACAGATTGTGAACACCCCCAAGAGCTTCCTGATAAGCCCCTCCCAAGAACATCCCTAAATAGTATTTCATCCCGTTTTCGCCCTCCAATTCATGGAGCGGTAAGCTCGATTCACCTCCTATAAACTTGTCAATCTTTCCATCACTATCACAGGTCAGATCAGACAAAATCCCCCTTTTTGTTGGGTACTCGTCAAGGCGATGAATTGGTAAGATAGGAAACAACTGTTCTATACCCCAGAAATCAGGAACCGATGTGAAAACCGAAAGGTTAACATGATAGGTGCTAACAGAATTAGCTACCCCAATTTCCTTAGCAACTAAATCACACAACCCATCAGTAGCAGCCAACTGTTCAATATCCAAAGATCCATCTTTAAACTTCTCGACACATTTCTGCTTCATTTGATCAGCATAAGCCAAACAAGCTTCATAATCGCCTCTTACAGCACACTGCAACACGTTATGGTAATCCGAACGAGCATCCTCAGGGAGCCGCTCAACAAAATGCTGGACATCAAAAGATGACATGGTTGGAACCGTATACTTGCTGGAAGAAACCGCCTCAAATATCAGAATCGAATGATGCGACACAATAGCACGCCCACTTTCGCTACAAATCACAGGATGCTTAACAGAATTCCTATCACAAACAAACTTCACCGCCTGAACAACCGCCATTGCGTACTCTTCCAATCCATACCCAACAGAAATATCAGAATTAGTTGATTTCGAACCATCGTAATCAATCCCAAGCCCACCACCTATATCAATAACTTTCATGGAAGCACCTAATCGAACTAACTCACAATAAATCTGTGCAGCTTCACCAACACCATCAGCCAGCAAGGCCGTAGTAGGGATCTGGGATCCAATATGAAAATGCAACAACTGAAAGCAATCTATCATACCACATCGTTCAAGCTTTTTCACAACACGCAGAATTTGCATTGTAGTGAGACCGAATTTCCCTTTTTCGCCCGAAGTTGATCCAAAATGACCGGAATGTTTCGTACGGAGTTTAGCGCGTACACCAATTACCGGACGAACGCCTAACTTAATACTTATATCAATCACAGAATCTAATTCTTCTTCTTGTTCGAGAACAATTACGGTATTTAACGAAAGCTTTCGTGCAATTAAAGCTAATGAAATATACTCAGTATCTTTAAAACCGTTACAAATTAATAGCGATTCGGAACTACCTTTGCAGAGAGAGCTCATAGCTAGAAGGAGCTCCGGTTTGGATCCGGCTTCCAACCCAAACCTAAATTCGGATCCAAATTTCACAATATCCTCAACAACGAAACGGTCCTGATTGCATTTCACCGGATAAACACCTTGATAATGAGAATTGTAACCTTGAGATTTAACGGCGTAATTAAACGCCGTTTGAAGGCATTCTAGTCGGTCTTTCAAAACGTCCGGGAACCGGATGATGAGCGGCAGCCGGAGGTCTAAACCGCCGGTGGATTTCGAATCGGAAGCTTTTTTCACAACTTTTAAGAGATCTATCTCTTGGTGGCCCATTGTACGGTCACCGTGTGGCCGGACGGTGACGTTACCGGAGGAATTAACGGAAAAGTACGGCGCTCCCCAGCCGTCGATGTTATACAGCTCGTTAGAATGATCCGGCGACCAATGAGCGTTGGCGGCGGTAGCGGCGTTAGTCGACGGAGGTACGCCGGAGAATAGCTCCGGCGCGGGAAGAGAAAGTGCGGCCATGGCGGAATCAACGGAAAGCGCTAGGGCAGGCATCTCTTCTTCCCCGATCTGATTGATTCTTGGTTAACAGGGAGTTAAAATGAAAAAATGAAAGAATTAGAAGGACTGAAATTGACAAAGTTTGTAAAGGTAGGGGGCTTTACAACCCGCCGAGGCCGGAGCCCCGGCTACCCCCTCAAAAGAAGCAGAAGGAGATCGGAATCAAAGGAGAAACAAACCCTAGCCTTTTAATCAACACAAATATCCCCACAACTAACGTTCAGAAGATGAAATTAAATAATTTTAATGAAAATTATTAGGTTTGAAAACTAACGGCGTTAGGGAATTTAATGGATATGACCTGATTCCACCATGCAAAATTGGGAGGAGGTGACGGAAACCTAACGGCGGGGAAGAATGGAGAGAAATAGAGATAAAAAAGAGAGAGAAATAGGATTCAGAAATTGAAGTGGGCGAGAATTGCATGGGAGTTGATGGGCATTTATATAGAAGGCCGTTTTTATAGGTTGGCCAAAGGAACTCCACCTTTTAGGTTTAACCATTTATTTATTTATTTTCTCTTGAAATTTATTTTGGAGAATTTGAAGTCAAATAGTCAATCGTTAATGAAAACCTCCGATTATGTTATTGGTAGACGATTATGCCCTTTTTTTCAAAAGAATCGTAGATACAAGTATATAGTTGTGTAACCATGTTTTAAAGTTTTTAACATAACTAATTAGCATACTACATGTAAAAAGGTTATTAAATATTGATAAATATTTATTCTTTAATCGATAAAAGTTTAAAATAAACGATCACAAACACCCCGTTAAAAATAACTATCAACTCCTATATAATTTGAGTTAAAGATTGTTACTAAAGGACGTAAGTGTATATGTATTTGATTAAAAGTTAGCATAATGTTTCAAAACGCAAACAGTCAAACAAGAAGGATGAAACAAATATTTGTTTCATAGCTAAATATATAACTAGACGATTTCATACATTCGTTAAACAACTCTAAATGAGCACTTGAGGGGAAAGAATATGTAAGTAAATTTTACATCAGTTAGCTACCGTAAAGACTAAATTATTTATATCTATAATTTTTTGATTTTGATGTATGTATATTTTTAATCTTTTATTTAAAATAGTAAGGTGTTATTGTATCAGAAAATAAAGTTCATTTGAGTATACTTTGTTTTGAAAGTACGGGTGAATAAATTTCAGCCGTTCATTTCGATCAAAATAACATAATTCTCACATTTTTAAAAATCAAATATCTCAAAAAGCGACTAGTCAACAAATTATAAAAATTGCACCATAAAAATCGGCGTTGTTTTTCTCTTCGATTAGACATTTCACATGACATATTTTCAACGAATTTTTCTTTATTTTTTGTGAGTTTTGAAAACTGATAACACATTTGATAATCGTTGGTATCACATGTAATAGTCGATGTTAATACATGTGTTATTCGTTTTCAAAATCCATCGAAAAAATAAAAGTTCGTCAAAAGTATACCTTGTGAGATGTCTAATCGAAATTGAAAAAAAAAAAGTTGAGGGTTAATGTGAGGGTTAATGAAACCTTACCAAATGAAACTTTCTAATTGATTCTTTTGTTGTCACGAAAAAATTTATACTCATTTGAACTTTCCTTTCTATTTAAAATCTAAAATTTAATCTACGATCGGATACCAATTATTATTATTATTTTGTATATAAAAAGAATAATAAATCTATAGAAACACTGTCTCACTTGTGTATAATATAAATTTTTAATGTATAATTTTAATAAATTTATTATGAAAATTGATAGAGAATATCACAACACATAAACTCACTGCAAGTTTGCCTTGATTTTACGTCTCGTATGTTCACACGCCTACAAGACTAATAGAAGCTACTAAACTCAAAATTTGATTCTTTTATACGTACTTTTTTATTATGACGGACACGCTTGTTCATATTTTGCAATATCGCATTTGATTCAGTCGACATGGAAATTATAAGCATTTATCATGACAATATCTGATGTTTTCGAATATTAGTAAATGTTAATGTTAATTAATATTAATCAGTTCTAGACACAGGTACTCCCTTATTACTACTTACATATAAACTCATATTATACGAAATACGAAACAAGTAAATAAACAATTTGTACTACTCAATCAAATAAGTACAATGTAGAGATGCGGAAAATAGGTTAAACACGTAATAATCTAATCTGTACATATTGAAATAATAAGTTGGTTTATTATAGTTTACTCTACTACACAAACACTAATAAGAGTTAAGTCTTTGAGTATAAAAACAAAACTCGTTGGGGTGTCCAATGAGAGTAAATACACACTAATAATTGACGCATGAGATACGAGTATATAAGGAATTAGCATTTACTCCGATCCAACATTCTCTTTCAGTTTGGCAAAGTCTTAATGCATTTATCCTTTTGCAAGTGTACATTATAAGCTTTTTTCAGTTGTTATATATTCTCCAATGACCTTGTATGAAACCTAAACTTCACACAAAATCCTTTTGTGCACTACTTTTTACTTTCTTAAACTTAATATGTTTTCATCTCATACACTCAGATACGATTTGACTAAAGTAGCTCACATCGGATAAATCTCGTCTGCTAGGTTAGACGCTTTGGTGAATTCCACTCCATTAACCATAAGTGAAGCCGTGGGAGTGGTGCCATTGATAATGTCATCGAACAACATCGATTGGTAAGAACGTCGACGGCATTGTTCAAACCTGCATCACTAAAATAGGCATTTAAAATCCATTTATCCTACGTGGCAACAACTTAAAGTCATATCATTAGGCATCCTTGATTACCTCGTTTGTATTATCATTACCTTGCATTTGGGCCTTTACTACATGGTCAATGCATATTATCAATACCTCAAAACATTCTTGATAACTCGTGAATCTCCTTTTGTTTTGTATATAAACGTTGGATATCATCATATGTGTTTTTTCTCATTTACATATACTAATAAAGAATATACACTTACTACATGGCCAATGCATACTATCAATACATCAAGCATTCCCAGAAACACATGAATCTCTTTGTGATTTCCATATAAACATTGAAATGTCATCATATGTTAGTTTTCTCATGTAAATATATTAATAATGATCAAATATACACTTACAAATTTGTTGTAAACATTCACAAGACGTTCTTTCACCTATTTATAAATAGTCATCAAAAGTGTCAGGTAACGTATCGTATGTTAATTGACATATATATGGTAGGCGTGCATTATTTAGTAGTGCTAAAACCATTTGCACCCCTAACATCTTCGAGGTTTGTAATATAAAAAGTGATTGTGAATAAGTTATATAGAAGATATTTGACTATGCTAGCATCCCACCATAAATTCACAACTCTAAGGATAAATGCATTAAGACTTTGCCAAACAAAATTAACACCATAATATGAAAGGAAGTAAAGCGGTCTCAAGGGAATGAAGCCTTGATGTAGATGTTGAGAGTCCAATTCAAGACCAATGCAAAAGGTGATTGCAAAGACTACTGAGAAATGCAATATCGATAACCACCAAGCAAAACCAAAATCAATTGTACGTGAAACCAAAACCATTTAAATGCGGAACCAAAACTAAAAAAATTACATAACCAAACCAAATCTATTGCGAAACTGAAACCGAAACCAAAACCAATGAAAAACACAAATTTGACGTACAATAATCTGATGTAAGAAAAACTAGTCAAGACTAAATCGGACTAGTTAAGACTATAACATCACCGATGTGTTGTAAAACGAAATAAGGGGATAATACTAATTGTTGCAAATGCTTCTACAAATATAATACAAATGACGATTGAGATACCTGTTAGGTGAGAAGATTAAACAAGATATTGAAGAAACATAAGAGTACCCGCCTGCTAGCCTTGGTACCCGGTGTAACATCCTCTCCTGTGCCCTGGTAATTTATAGTATTTTAATTGATTATTTAATCGTTTAGAAATTAATTGAAATTATGTGTTTCATTGTGAAACTTAGATGAATAAGTTCTTTGACTTATTGTGATTAGTGAAATATTAATTGTTTTAAATTATTATAGATGACGGTAAAATAAAATAATATTTCTCGCAAACGGTTTTCAGGTTCCAGACAAAAGATTTGGGACGGGTATAAAATTATACCACTTTTTCACAAGCCGACTTTGCAAGCCGACTTTGAATTCATATATATCTTATTTCTTCTTCTTACTTCCTTTTATTTGAAAACTTGCAAATCAAATTCAAGAAACCCAAAACCAAAATTGAATTCATACCTGTGTTCCTGTGATTCCGAATTCATAACATCAGATTCATCATCATCTATATCTTAATTGTATCAGATTATCCATCCTTTAGTTTTCAAAAAAAGAAGAGAAAAGATGTAAGTTTGAATTGGAGTGTGTAAATTGAATTGAAGCTTAATATGTTGTTATTAGGTGTTGTTTGATGTTACTTGATGTATTAGAACCCTTAGAATTAAGTTTTATGAAGTTTTGGTGAATTTTGGTTCGAAAAACTGATAACAGCGGCTCAACTCGCAGTTTTCAGTTCGTCCTGCGAGTTGACTCTGCGAGCCGAGTTGACTTGCGAGTTGACTTGCGGTGCGAGTTGACTTGCGAGTTGAGTTGGCTTGCGAGTTGACTTGCGAGCCGAGTTGACCTGCGAGCCGAGTTGCGAACCGAGTTGAAACCTGCGAACCGAAACCCTGCGAACCGAACTGAGACTGCGAACCGAGATTGTTGACCTGCGAACTGAGATGTTAACTTTTGTGAAAATCTTAGGCAAAATAAGATTTTGATGAAATTCGCATGGTCACTTGGAAACGACCTAATACACAAGACTATTTATGTAATAGCCCCCCCCAGTTTTGGCCATTCGGGGTCATTTAGGACCCGAAAATGACATTTTTCAGTTTTAAGCGGCATTGCGAACTTTTTCTGAATTTATTTCTGAGTGAACTTTTGTTTGCCTAGACTTCAGGGATTACCTGATTTGATAAATAGGCTATAATGATGTTTATGGAACGAACTTCTGACTTGTGTATGACTTTCTGTTTCAGATCAACGTAAGACTCAGTGATATTAGAATCCTGGGTGTGGAATCGTCAGAGGTATCGGTGAGTGGATTCAGAACTCATCATTTTTAGTTGTAACTATTTGGTTACAACAAGTAAACGTAGATGTTTATTAGACTGTTTAGTCTTGATTATTGATTATTGATCTACGTGATGTGCGAACCAATGTGCTGTATGTGATTGAGGTCAACATGTAGTTGGACTTCTGGTTATTATGTGTATTACACAGGTTTTGATTCATTTGTTGTGTTTGAGACCTGTGTATGGGTTTAATAACCATTAGTTATCGGTCTATTCTGTATTGGCCATACAGATTGTTGGTAAGTGTTCTTGGGGGAATCCCCGGGTATTATGATATCCCCAGAGCCACCGATCCTCATTGAATTATGTGTGTTTACGATTATTTGGTGTAAACAACTAGTTATGCTAAGTTGAATGTTGTGTGATGAACCTATTCACTTAGCTTCGTGCTAACCCCTCATTTTACTTCCTGCAGGATATGTTTTGTTTAATTGTGGGTGCAGGAGGTGATTAGTTGATCAAGGAATGTTTGACTGCGCTCTTGAACTCTGATATGGTTTTTGTGATAAACCTTGTTTTGTAATTTTATAATACCCCGCCTTTTGTAATTTAAAAAGTTTGAAATTTGGTGTACTTTTGGGAAATGTAAACTATTTATGTATTTTAATTCATGCTTCCGTATTTATTAATATTATATTCTTATATTGAAAGAGGGGTGTTATACCCGGAGGGTAAAATGAGTGACCACTTGAACATAAATTTATCAAGCCAATTTACCTCGGTAGAAGTGGTGTACTCAACGGGTACTTGAGTTGGCCAGATAGTTTTGTTTGCTTGTTTGTTTTATACTATATATTCTAAACCCTACTCTTACAAACCCTAACCTGTGAATTTAATAAGATTTTTTCTCTAGTTGGTCGTGCACTAAACCAATCGAGTAGATTGGATATAACCACGTTAATTTGCTATGTTCGTTTAACTCTCGTACAATCTTTATTCGTGTTTTACTTGTGTTTAATCCGTTTATTGTTGTGGGAATAAACTTGTGATTACTTGTGTTTTTGGTTGGGGCTCATCAATTTCTAACAAAGTGGTATCAGAGCTTGTGGTTCGAGTTATCAGAGATTGAGATTGAAAAATTTGATTATAGTGATCGGATTCTAGAAGATGCAAATCAAGGATGTTTTGTATTTGAAAAAATTATATCAACCGTTGTTGGGTATAAAACCTGATGAGATGAAGCAGGAGGAGTGAGAGTTGTTAGATCGTCAGACGCTTGGGGTGGTATAAATTTTTCTAGCCAAGAACGTCGTGTATAAAATTGTGGGGGAAACCACCACTACAGGTGTGTTAACGGGGTTGTCTAACATGTATGAGAAATTCTAAGCTTTGAATAAGGTTTTCTTGATTCGACAGTTGGTGAACGCGAAGATGGTTGAAGGTGCATATGCAGCGGATCATGTGACAAATTTAATTCGATTTTTTCTAAGTTAAAATATATGGGGGTTAAATTCGAGGATGAGCCGGAAGCACTATTTATGTTATCTTCGTTGCCCGTGAGTTGGTCCGGAACGGTTACAACTGTTAGTAGCTCGTCTGGAGCTGCTAAGCTTACGTTCATGATCTAATACTCAGTGAGGGGATTAGGAGGAAGAATTTCGGTGAGTATTCGGGTTCGGCTTTGAGTGCGACGGGAAGAGGGCAGAGTATGAGTAGATTGAGATAAGGGAAAGAGCCATTGGAGAATAAAAACGTCATGTGTTGGAATTGCAAGTAATAGGGTCACTTCAGGTATCAGTGTCCGATTAGTAAGTCAAGTGTGAATGCAACGACTAATGAAACTGAAGATGCTTTGATGGTCTGTGAGGAGAATCTTGTGGAATCCTAGGTAATGGATTCAATTGCATCCTTTCATGCGAACCCGTGAATGGAAGAGATGACTGATTTTAAGTATTATTCTGGTAGGGTTCGTTTTGTAGATGGTAGGATACTTCGTGTTGCAGGTATTGGGGATATAGTCCTCAAAACTCACCTTTGTACGGATGGGGTTCTCAAAGATGTGAGGTTCGATCCCAAGCTCAAGAGGCAGTTGATCTTGATTGGGTAGTTGGATGATGAACGGTACCACATTAGGTTTGGAGATTAAAAGTGGAAGGTTATCAAGGGTAGTTTGATGATTGCTCGCGGGTATAAACGGGGGACCTTGTATATGGTCAAAATTTCGAATGAGGAATAGCTAGGCAAAAGGGTAGGTTTCAGAAGTCCTAGTAAACTTGAGCTTTCTCAGATTGTTGAGAGATCTGGAACGAGTGGGAGTTTGGGAAAATTTGAAACTAGTGGGAGTTTGGCGTTGAGTGAGAGCTTTGGGATTTCTACGGATCAAATTTGTCATCTCGGTGCCACTAGGGTCTTCAAGTCTTCGGTTAGATAATCTCCAATAGTATCTAAGTTGTGATTGACCGAGAGGGATGAACAAGATACTTTCTGGAGAGTCACGTTTGATATTACATCCGTACAGTGGGAGTTGGCTAGTTGGGAAAAGTTATGCTTGTCCGAGATCATACGTATGTTCATGGTTGGTGATCCTATGGTGAAAGCAAGAGTAGTTAAGTGGAAAGTAAAGGGTGTGATGACGTTCTCACACGACTGCCTTGATGGTATTATTCACGTGGTAGTTTTACTGCGTGGTCTTCTCTTTGTTGGAAAGAAAGATCGTGTAGACAGAATGTTGTACAGATGGGTTGCTCATGCAAGGAGGGTGTTGGAGCCGGGTCAGGCTTCAACCTATCTTCTCATGAACTAATGAGAGGGTGTCAAACTAGAGAGAGGTTTTGGTCCCAGTTTAGTAGCGGAGTTCAACTAACTTAGTATCGAAAGTCTTCCGATCCTGCGTGGTTGAGTGACGTGTCTCGGATGTATTTTCCGTCGGTATAGATAGGTTAGAACTGGCAATATTGAAGAGGCGATGGAGGGTTTCTGTTAGTTAACAAGTGATTAAGAGTTTTGGGTTTGTTGAATCTTCAAAGGGGAGATTGTTAGGTATGAAGTCGAACATCAGATAAATCAAATGTCAATGCAAAACAGAAATGAGTAGAACCACACATAATCTTAACACAATTAGACATAAGCACAACATAATTAGGTGTTGAACCAGACAAAACCATAAAAGAATTTGACGGTCTAAGAGCAGAATCAGACGGATTAGAAACCTAATGGAATAAACAATCCAAATCGTATGAGTGAACAACCACAACAAAATCAATAACTGATTGAGGAAAGCCTACAACCAAACAAAGGCGATCAAACCAATTCAACATATAGTCATATACCATATGAAACTCATTTTACGGAAGTCTACAACGAAACAAAGGCGATCAAACCAATTCAACATATACCATATGAAACTTATTCTAAACCTAACCAATCAAACCATCAACCAAAACAATGAACCAATCGAAGATCATCATCAAACTAACTTAATTGGAAACATCAAACGGGATCTTAACCGAAATCCCAAACAAACAAATAAACTAATATAAAAAGAATAACCAAGTCAACAAACTTAGCCAAGTCAACAAACTGATCAAACCTTACGTGTGATTCAAACCTTAATCGCGGATCCAGAAAACAAAACCAAAAATAATCAACTAAAATCCTTTCGCTCATATTGTGTACAGATAAGTATATAAGCTATGATACAACTTTTACAAGGATCCAACAGTTAACGAATATGCAACTTCAAAATATTTCAGAACCGCACAGAAACTCGCAAAAGGAAAACCAGCAGCAACTTTGGCTGATTGCACTATTCAATCATAGTCCAAAAATAATTTTTTTAATATTAACTATTATAAAGTAAAATTCTTATTAATTATAAAACAATATAGATACTTAATAATAATAAACTTCTATTAAAACAAACACCAAGTATACAACCATTTACCCATAAGAGAAATGAAAAATCAAATACGAGTAGTATCGTCTACATTAAATTTAATAATTAATAATTCATAATACTCCGTAACTAATAGTACAAAAGATTATATGTTAAAATAAGGAATTGAGAAGAGTTATCTTAGTCAAGTTTCTTTTGACAGTAATGATAATAATAAATATATTTTTTTTAATTTTAATATATTTATACTTTTGATAACAATAATATCAAAGTTATATTTTTTTATTAAAAATTAGCCAATTTTAAAATTAAAAATTAAAGTATTTATTTCTATCATTATTATTATAATAAACTTTATTATCTAGTTATTTCGTAAAAAAATCGATATACTCTCTGTTGGAAAACATTACAATAAAAAAGTTTACAAAATTGTTTCACAAAATGATGTGATCATGAGTTGTACCAATCAGATTTCTTTGATTTTTTTTTTAATTTATTTTATTTTGGAATATTTTTAACCTTTTATAAATGTATCATGTCTCCTTTGTATTTATAAGGTTCACTTTATTTTGAAGCTTAAAAAGAAAAATTAGATTATGAGAAAAGTAACCTAAATCCTTTTAAACATATAAAAATCATTGATTGACACGAAGATCCAAAATTTATAAATTAAGATCATTATTTCCTGGGGGAGGCGGTGGTTGGGATCGTTTCACGGAATCTAATCAACATCGGGTTGCAGAGTGGGCCCAATTAACACTCTCCAAGGTTCTTCCTATTTTCAATTTATCGGAATAGTGTCTTAATATATCGCGAGACTTTGAAGTGAATATACCATAAACTTTGTAACAAACTCCATAGGAAAAGACCAGGAAGCTCACTTCAATGTTCATCAATGATTCAACCATCGGAATTAAGGCACGTGGAGTTTCACTCTAATTGGTTTTCGATTTCGGCTTGTTCTCCAAATTTACCATTTTGTGTGGTAGACTTTATAGGATTTTTATAATAGTAATCTTGTTTTCTAAGTATTGACTGATTTTGCAGTTGTTACATAATCTTACACATTAACAATACATTCAATTTTGTTCCAAAAGACTATTAGTCTATTTATCGAGGTAACTTCGTACTCTTTTCGTTCTAAAATTAATGTCACCTTTTTATCTTAGGTTATATCTTAGGTTATCTAAAAATTACCGTATATTTTAAAAATAATATATTAATTTCTTAAAATTATTTATAAGTTATTTTTTTACAAAATTGATTTAAAAAGATTGTATAAAAAATAATGGTAAGAATATCACTTTTCTTTTATACAATAAATTAATAATTAATTAATTATGTTTTTTCTTAAACTATATATAATTTGATTGTAAATACTTATTATAGGACGTAGGAAGTCTTTATTAGGTTGTAAATTCAAATCTAAGGTTATGAAAAACGTAATTATCTCCGTGGATTAATTTATGTTTGTATGTAAATATTTGTCTTAAAAGAATTTAATACATTCAACTTTTTTATAAAAATACATTTTTAGAATTGGGTCTTGAGAGAAATATCACTCCCTCCGTGGGACTTCTATAAACTATAAAAAATAACGGTAAACAATGAGATTCAGAGATAAGTTTGATCTCCGTGAAATAGTGATCCATCATAAATAGTGTTAAAATTACTGTAAAAGTAGCTAGCTTATTTATTTTTACCGGAAGTGATTATATAAATACTTCAACCATTTTGAAAAAAATGATGACACTTTCGTAAAAGCAAATCGGAGTAAAATTGTTCGATAATAGTATAAAAGACGAAGGAATTTTTGGAATATCTAATGAGTATCACAAAGTTTGTTGACATTTACTTGGAGTGGTAAAACTCTCATTCTAAGCCATGTAAATTAAAATATTGGTGGGTAATGTAATCCAAAATATTTTCATACTAATCTTATAAAACTCTATTAATTTATAGTTATGTGTCATGAATTCAACATGGGGACTTTTCTTTTTGTTATTTCTTGACGAATTTGGCGATGATTAAGTTATCCACATTATTTTAGGTAACTACTACTAGTACTATATTAGTTAATTAACTGACATTTAACAGCTATTTGTCGTTATTTATACAGTATAAGTAGCTACGATTTCAAGCAATACAAATACACTATTAGGGCGCCTGTTTGTTTTGATACTCTTTTTGAATTTGAAAATGGGTTTAATAGTTATGTATGTGGTTGTTTAGTGTCTTAAAACAAAAGGATAAAAATTATACATTTAAATTTTAAACCCCTATAGTATAGTGGGTTTATATTAGGTTTATGATATTTAAGTCATGTCTTTTCTTTCTCTCTATGTTTATTATATTTAAAGCGTATTTAATATGAAACTTTTAAGAGTTTTAATTTTTATTTTTTAAATCTTTTTTTTTATAAGAATAAAAATTTTGTTTGTTATGCGCAAACGGTAGCTTTAGAATATAATGAAAAACTCAAAATTTTAAAACTGTTAAAAATAGCTTTTCATGAAAAGTTCAAAACTTAAAACTACAATTATAGTTATAACTTACAACTATAATTACACCCGACAACTACTTTACAAAACATACATTTATTATTATTATTTTATATTTTCATTTTAAATAAGTTAAATTATAATTTTTTAATTAAAAATAAATCAATTATAATAAAATATTTATTCCTTTTATCTTTGAGCCCATGATTATTGGGATGACAATGTCACTTGATTAATTGTAAAGACTATACAAAACATCGAGACAAAAATGTTATTTCTAAATTAAAATACTATTCGTCTTATGTTGGTCATCATGTTACCCTACTGTCATCTCTTGCGACAAGATTCATGTGCTAGCTTTGAATTTGATTACCTCCTCTATTCTCAGTTTATAACGAATTTTTTTGAAGTTTTTATACTAAACTTTGTAGAAAACAACACATAATATTACATGCTATTACATTTAAAATGAGGAACTATTTGTGTGTACGTGAAAAGATGGATTGCTGAAAATGAAATATAAAAGTTTATTTAGTGATGAAACTACACAAATTCTTCGTGCTCCCAACAATGCATATGTTTATTCATAATTGTATAATATATGTTAATTTATAAGGATATGTGTTTTTAAATGTACCTAACTTTTTCAAAAAGCAATTGTGTGTATCGTACTTTGAACGCCTATATTAAATGTACTCAACTCGTAAGAATACACAATTGTATGTAATATTTTGACGTGAAACTTTGTATAAGTGACACGTGGGTACTTGTATGGATGATACACTAGCCAAATTACATACAATTGTGTGTTTTACGAATTGAGTTGATTTAATAGAGACGTTTAAAGTACGATATAAACAATAACTTTTTTTAAAAAAAGTTAGATACATTTAAAAACACATAACCCTAATTTATAAGAGTATTATTTTATTATAGAAAAAATACAATTGAGTAATAGAGAGTACGTACATAAGTACTACAAAGTCAAGTTTGTGATGTATAAATTACTTGTTAGGATGTGAACATCTCTCTAAAAAATCAAAGAGTTGTTAAAAAATGGAGAAGTGAATCAAAGAGTTGTTAAATAACGGAAAACTCATGGCGTGAGTTTCAATTTTACGACATGATTTCTTGGATGATTTAAATTAGATTTGTACAAAGGGAAAACTCACTGTACAAAACTGAAACTCATAGCATGAGTTTTAGGTGGGGTTTTTTTTTTTTTTTTTTCTTTTCTTTTCTGTAAGTTGTTTTTTCCTGTTTAAACATATTAAATCATTGTAAACTATAACATCTCTAAATTTAATAAGAATTCTTTTTAGTTTTAACGTGAATTAAATCAATTATATAGATTGGATATAACTATGTTAATTCTTTGTGTTATTACTTTTTCTTTATCTTGACTACTTAATTTAGTTGCTTGTTTAGTGATTCGTTGGTCTATTTATTGTTGTTAGCGTATAACTATGATTACACATATCCATTAGGTGACTCTAAATTATTAGCATGCATCAATTGTGTTGGTATAAAAACCATCTCTTTTTCCATTCGGGTTAGGTTTAACTTGAACTTGTCAATTGTGCATTTCCTCAAGTCATTTACTCATTTGCATGCATGGACTTATAAATACTATTCTAAGTTTAATTATTAAAAGTACACATCGACTTATTCTAATGCAATAATTTGTCTATCTTTACAATTAAAATAACAATATAAATTATTTATTTCAAATATTTATTAATTATTATTATTATTATTAAAAAGTTTAATAAAACTTAGAGAAAATTGACTGAATTGCCCCTCTATGTCTTTAAAAAATCAAGTTTGACCCTTTTAGTTTAAATATTGTCACTAGATGTTCCTACGTTTGTTATTTTATTTCACTGTTCATCCAACTGACAAACTTTATTAGTATTCTAAAATAATCAAAATACCCTCATCTTCTTCCTTGAAACACTTCCTTATTAGCTTTTATATAATTTAATTACTAAATAGTAAAGAAATAATAAAATTCTTTTTAACCCCTTTAGCTCACTTCAACCCCTGCAAGAATCTCACCCCTAAACCTTTCACTCTCCAAACTAATCTTGCTAAGCATCACGCCCATCACCATCTAGATTACTTGATTCCAATTCCTAAACCCCAAATTTTAATGCCGTGTATTATAAAAATTAAATGTATCATACATTCTCCGACGATCCACATTATTAACCTTCCTAACGGTGAAGTCGAAGCTAAATTGGCCAGGTACAGTATTAAATAAAAAATTCGACTTTCTAAAATAAGCAATTGTGAAACGTGTTGCCCTAATACGATTCCGGTAACCGGAATCTCAGATCACGAACAAGATACGGAGAGAAAGTGCTAATTAAGTTAATTGAGGAAATCATCGTCACTAAATTGAGTGATTTAAGTTGTGTAATTGATTACTTATTGTTCGATTTGCCATGGAGTAGAATTTGGTGATGAAATAGAGGTAACTTAAAATTGACTTTTTTGAATTGAAGTACAACTGTGTGAATTAAACACAGATTCGATGGTGGTTATTTGTTTCATATTATATGATAGACTGCAATGCAACTAGCGCCATTCTTGATTTTAAGCATTTTGTACCACCAATACAAAATGTTAGAAATTTGGAGGTTACAGAGAAAAATTGTAACGAATCTGTGTATTATTTGAAAAATCAGTTTAGGGAACGAAGAGTTTAACGCCGTAAAAGAACTAGCATTATACTAGCACAATGATGTTATTTTGAAAATGATTAATTGGTGTCGTCAATTCAAATACTTTTTGATGTAGTTTGATGGTTTCAATTGTAATTTATATACGTATGTAATGTAACTATGTGTACTAGTATTTGTTTGAAACTATCGTATTTATCGCGTGACATTGCGAAATAAACTAAAGAATCGATGATCGTAGTAGTCATATTTCTTTTTCGTGCTCATATGTAGAGTTTTTAAATTTACCATAATGGGTTAACGGTAAAGAAGATAAAAAAGAATAATGAGTTGATTGAAAATTTTATGAAAAATAAAAATAAAAATTATATAAGTTTAATATGAAAATGTTGAAATTAAAATTGTTGAAAATAGAAATACTAGATTCATAGTATAGTATAAATTTTATGTTTAGTAATAATATAAAAGCTAATAAAGAAGTGTTTCAATGAAAAAGACGAGAATATTCTAGTTATTTTAATATGATTTAACGAAAAATAATAACGAAGTTTGTTAAGTATACTATCAATAAAACAAAATACTCTGTAACAAATACATGAATGCCTGGTAATGTTATTTATATTAAAGGGTCAAACGTAGTTTTTTAACAACACACGACGACTCAACCAATTTTCTCTAAAAGTTATAAGATCATGATCCATTTTAGGAAGAAAAAAATAACCATTTCTTTAATCTTTACTCGTTATTGACTCTGACTTTTAGTTGAATTGCATAATTTTGCTTTGCTTTCTTGGACATTCCACATGCAAAAGTTAGTTTTTTTATTTCACTTGACCCATCGCCTTATTACATGTCTAATAAAAAGAGACAACCCACTAAGAGAGTGTTTCAAGTGGATGTAAAACATAATGGATGCATGCATGTAATTCTTATTCTTATTAAACCATAAAAATATGTAATTAATAATCTAACATCTAATCTAATCTAATATATTAAAATAAGCTAATAGCTCGATCTGATGAAAAATTAAAAATATGAATAGTACTTTTGCACGAGTTATTGCTTAGAGACGTGAAGCTCCGAGCCTTGGTCGTATACATGATCCGGTTGCTTTGCCACAAGGAAGGATGTCGAAGGAGGCATTCGGCAGCTGATTACATACGCTTAATTAGACTTAAAAACAACATATGTACGTTCGACTATCAGGAAGATAACATTTAGAGGTGTGAACTAACTCAATTAACTTTATTTTCTGATTTGACAATTATATATCTACTATCAGCGAGTGATACACTTAGTTATAATATCAATTTTCATTAATTGATTCTGGGCGCAACAAATATTACAAAAAGATAACCATTAGATGAGTTCAAGTGACCGAGGGCGTGAGGTTTTGCAAATGATACCACCGTACAGGGTCTCTGAAATTTAAGACCTCAAAATTTCCTGCATAGCATAATATTTTTTAAAAAATGAGTATGAAGTTACGTATAATAGTTTGGATAAAATAGATGTGTTAAACTTTGTAACCGCTCAACTCTACGGTTAATCAAGTATTTAGTCGATTCCTACTTTGTAAATTTGATGAGTTAAAAGTCAAATCTGATTAAGTGATCAGCTCACGCTAAGAGACTTCAGTCATCTCAAGTTGAGTGAATCGTAGCTCAGCTCCGAAGACGAATTGAACAGATTTGATGACATAGATTATAGAAGTCAGATAAGATCAACAATTGTGTGATTGATAATTTTGTAGATATCTTATTTGTTTAGAATTCAAATACCGAATATAACTCTTTTCTAAAGTGTAAGTAGATACATCTAGTTATTGAGAAAGATGATGTTTTCTTAATTCAGTTAGGTGTATAAAGAGAGGTCATATGTCATTACTAGATAACACGGTTTTTTATATACCATTACGTAATACAAATATTAGTTATTTGAATTTATTGTTAATATTGTTCTTATTCCGTAAAGAAGTGTAAATAAAATTATTATAAAGGTTTTAATTGAAAGGATTATGTGCATAGTAATTATATTAATACATTTAATTTGATAATTAAGATACTAATGGTTCGTACCGATAAATTATCAAAGGGAAGATATTTAATATAAGTGATAACAAGGATGAGGTAATTAATTAGTCAGGAATTAATTAATTAAATGTGGGATTAATATATTTAGTAATTAAATTATAATTAATTTTAAATTTCAGAGTTTAAATTATAAATAAAGTAATATTTGTTGGAAAAGTAGATTATTATTTATGTATAAATAGATAACGTAAATAACTTAGCTAGGTTAATCAACATGTGTAATCTAACAAGATAAACCCCCGAAAACTGGCCCTCTCCTCTCTTGTTTTTCGGCCGAACCCACCTCACACCAAAGTCGCTTTCGACTTGGGGTTTAACCGCAACTCTTTTGTTTTTATTGCTTAATTATTAAATATCGATTGACGCATGATTAGTTTTTTACGTGAAACAATGAATAATCAAACAACTAACGGTTTTTCAAAGATGACCGGTGTTAGTATGAATGTGTTAGCAACCTCTAACAAGAAAATAGACATGATTAATATTTGATAGTAATAAATAAGGGTAAAATTGAAGTTTAATAATTTTTAATAGTTATTTTTTACAGATAAACAATCTTTTAGCGACAAACAAAAATAGCTATAAGAGAAATGAATGAGGTAGCAGTGTGTCCGCGTATAGTTGCGGAAACAAATAGTTAATTTGATATTCACATATTTTATTGTTTACACTATATTGTTAAGAGTTTAATTTAAGGATATGTAAAGTTTAAAACTTAAGGGTTGCAATTTATAAATTAGTGGTTCATTTGAAAAGTAATTAATAATTTTTGAGGGTAATTTGGAGATTAATCATTGTTGAGTCTAATTTAAAAAAAAAAATAGAAATGATTTATATATAGTTAAGATTAAGATAAACGAGTAATAAGGAAGAAAAAGTGAATAGAATAAGCTAATATGTGTATTTTTTAAGTTGAAATGAGACGGAAGAGAGTGAAATAATAATTTAGTGATAGTCATCCCATATTTGAGAGAAACATTTAAATAAAAGAAGATGTTAAACTTTCTTCGTCTTTCTTTATTCGTCTTCTCGTTAATATTTCTTGATTTTTCATTATTTTTTTCATTTCTACCTTAAGAAAATATTAATTTTATTTATTTTGTCCGCTAAATAAAACTCGAGAACACTACGCGAACTAGAATAGTTTAATATTTTGATTATCACCTATAAGTATTTTTATTTAGGATCGTAAAACCTAGAAAGCTACTTGTGACTCTTTTTCCCGTTTAAATTGATTACTTAAAAAAAGTACTTTCCGTTTATTTAACATAGAGGCATAGACCCCAAGAATCCTGAATGGGCCAACTTTGTAGCATCCAAGACACTAGTCACTTTGTGGCCCACATTTTGCTTTTGATTCTTTTGTATTTTTTTTTTCAAAGAGAATCCATTTTAAAAGATTAAAATATGGCAAAATTTAAAACTAAATATGGTTATTAAAAATGTTCTTACTAAAACGTTGGTTCATTTAAACTTTTATCGTTAAAACATATAGTTAAAAACTTGAAAGAAATACAAATTACATTTTCCGAGTGTAGGACAAACTTTATCACCATAACAATCATTTGTTCGGAACATTAACCACTTTTGTTTAAAGATTCAATTCATCTCCATGTTCCCTTGTCTCCTTAAATCATTTGTTTATATTTATATTATATATATATATATATATAATAATATATATGAAAAGGATCCATAAAGAAGCTTCAAATCTTGAAAAAGGAGGTAAGCAAATTTTAGCCTTTGATTTTTTTATAAATAAATGTTTTAAATAAGCATTTATGATGAATGTTAAATTTTGAAATTATTTTTAATTTTTAAAATTCATTTATAATGAAATTAAAGGTTGAGATTTGCTTCTCTCATTCCCTAATATTTTTATTTCCTCTTGATCACCACCCTATCTATATATATAATATAATATAATATAATATAATACATAATTTCCTAATCATAAAAATAATAATATTTACAAAGAATACAGAAAATAATAATTAATGGGTTTTAATCCCATCCACACATTCACTAATGGCCACATTATCTTCTCAAATATTAAACTTAATCACCTCCATTATCAGGTACTATTGATGAGTTTTCAATTATTAATATTTGGATTTTGCTTCAAATACATATAGTTTATGATGATGATGATGATGATGATTCACATCATATGGATGATTCAGATAAACATGACAAACCAGTTAAACTGAATTTATTGAAATGATATTGTACTTAATTAATTATTCAAAGAAAATCCGGGTCTTGTTTGTTTATGAACCATTAACGATCCAACCACCATTCGTTAATACGTATTTTTCTCATCATCTTTCGTTTCTTTATTCAAATAGATCTTGTTGGTTTGATTTGTTTTTTATTTATTTATTTTCTTTTTAGAAACAACAAATTAATCGATTACTACATAAAAAGCATCCCATTAATTATTTAAAGGTAAAATTTAAGAGTTGAAAAAAAAGTCTAGATCGTCTGTAGAACATTTGTCTCGAGCATAGTAATTATTCAAGTGTAATTCTTAAATTATATTAATCTATAATGCATTTATGCCATTAAATTTTATTACATCTAACATTTAGTCACTTTCTACACCAATACATTTCTTCAATCTTGACTATGCTATGACCATTTCTTCAATCTTGACTATGCTATGACCGATTCGTGATATTGAAGAGAAGAAAAATGGCATAGATAAAATTCTGTTTATTCATTATAGAGTTTTTAGTCTATTGATACGAAGGTAACATTTCAATCAGTGAGTTGTGAGTTCAAGTCTCAGTTAAAAAGGTAAATGTACAACTGTATGTAGGATATGAGTTGGATCGTAGGTTTATCGGTTTTTCACTATATATTGCAAGTCTAAACTAGTATATTCTAAAATGTTTAACCACTCAATTATTAATAATTGAATATATAGTGATTCAATTTTATCAACTACCAAGCTACTTGTATTCACATAAAGAACTAAAGAATCTAGAATGGCCAAGGTCTAGACATAAAAGGGCAAGCATGACCAAATAAAGTGCAACTAAAGAAACAATATGTAATATGCCAAAGGGTGGCTCAATGGTAACTAGATAGACCACAATATAAAGTGTCCGCCATAAAACAAAAGGAAACCCCACAATTTTTGTTTGATTGATTGGATTATGTGTTACCTCAATACCAAGAATATGACCTAATTTTATGTAAACCTTTATGTGGTGGTTGAATCATAGAATAAGATATAATCAAGCAAAGTCGGTAAGTTTCATTGATGCTTTGATGATGAGGTTTACATTAATTAGTTGCCAATTTTAATAAAAACTCTATACCCTTATCTATACTAACATCATATGTCATCAAACATTTGGACTAAATTTTATTAAAAGGATAAACGAATGCTGTTAATAACACAAATGTATGTATCATTAACATTAAACTTATACCTTAAATGCTGAGTTTTATAATGCATATCCGTTTAAATAGTTAAAAAATTTCAAAAACAAAAAAAAGGTGAAAATGTTTGTTAAAAGCAAATGAATTGGATAGATTGATTTATGCCTAAATATGACTTCTTAATTACCAAGTCGAATCGATTTCTAAAGTCACGCGACGAGATATTGACATATAGCTCGAACTCAACGACATGTTTCATGAGCTGAATAACATATAATTTCAATCGATGAACATTCAGAAATTAAATTAATTAGCTTATATAAAAATAAAATAAAAATGGATGATTACCCGTTGATCTGTGCGTACGTACAGTATGCTAGTTTTATATGCGGTTAATGGTTCAAAATGTAAGTAACTATCTGTTAATTTACATTTTCATTATCTTATATCAAAAAAAGGAAAAGGGATGACTATCCGTTGATCTTTGTTACGTACAAAATACTTGATTTATCTGGGGTTAAGTGCTTCAAAATATAAGTATTTATCCGTTAAATTTATATTGTTTGTAATTAACAAAATTGACTTTTATGATGTGGATGCAACTTTTTTTTTTTTTTACTGTTTAATGTAATTTGATTGGCGTATCATCTATCTAAACCATCACATGGTATCCATAAAAATTTTCATATCAAAATATTACATACAAAGAGCAATAGTTGAAAGTTGGATACACTAATACACACAATAAAAATCAGTTCTGTTAATACACACAATATAAATCAACGTATAGTTACTTAATTTTGAAGCACTTAATCTTTTAATTTATACATTTTACAAATAATCTACTCATTTTCATTTTCAAAAGTTTATAAAAATTACAAGCTTATCAATTTACATTTTCAATCTAAACCGAACTAAATTAAGTTAACAAACACTTCATTGGCGGTTTTCTAAACTCACATGTTAAATGATGGTAGACTGTATATATAGGTGCATGACTGGTCGATATTGTTGCTAATCAAGTAATTTTTCAAACATTAAATTTCCAAAATCATTTGTGATATAAGATAATTCGTGAACTGTTAGTGTTAATGGGACGAAACGGATTGGATCTTATCATGATTTAATGGATCACGAGATCCAACTAAATGGGTCTGGATCTGACCTATTTGTTGATAAATCGTGATTCGATCTAGGATTCAATTAATCCATATAAATGGATCTAGATCTGGGTCGATTCATTTAATTTAAAAAAGTTATTTATTTTCTCCACCTTTTTATATATATTTTTTAATTTCATTTTTTTAAATTTTCGTTCTATTTAGTTTTTTCATGGTTTTTTTGTTTTTGTCATTTTTCATTGTTTAAACTTTTTTTCTTTTTTTTATTTTTTTTTTTGTTTTTTAAATATTTCTTTTTCATTTTCTAAAACTTTTTTCGTATTTGTCGTTTTTAAATTTTTTTTTGTTTTTCCGTTTTTAAACGTTTTTTCTGTTTTTTTTTGTCTTTTCAATTTTTTTTTGTTTTGTTTTTTCAATTTGTTTCGCTTTTATTATTATTATTATTATTATTATTATCTTTTTGTCGTTTTTTCATTTTTTTCGATATTCGAACGTTTTTTTTTCTTCGGCTGTTTCTATTTTCAACGTTTTTCCCCATTTTTGTTTTGTTTGTGTTCGCTTTTTTTCACTTTCAAAAATAGAACTCAATAAAAAAATTATTTTGTTAAAATCTGTATTGAAAAACGCAAAACAAAAGTAAAAAAAAAAACGTTAAAAAATGAAAAAAATTGTTAATTATATTTTTTATGGGTCAACCTATGCGGGTCATGGGCCGCTCTAAGTAAATATCCATCTAGATGGATCAACCTGAATTACTTATTGGGTCCATGGACCCACTTTTTCGACCCATTAGGTTACATAATGGAGCGGGGCAGGTTATCATTTTACTTTTTAATTTATTACAACCCCAATATTTCTACTAGATAAGAAAAATAATACATATATTACTTTAGTTATGATGCATCATAGCTTATATCATAATGAATAATAACATTATTAAAAAGTTTGAGTTATAATTAAAAAACAAATTGTAAAATGAAACTCTTATAAAAAATGCAAGTAAAAACATTTAGATACAAGTTCATCATAATAAGGTAAAAGATGCATCATTATGATTAGAAAATTCAACTTCCTAATATTAGAAGGTACAAATCTTAAAACAAGCTAAACGGAAAATCAACTTCCTAATATCAAAAGGCATGAATCCTGAAACAAACTAAATGGAAATTTGATTTAAATACATCATATACATATAGAGAAACTGTCTTCTAAATTTGTGAAATGCTGCTTCCAACACGAAACTTTTTTCTTGGTAAAGTATTTGCATGGTCATTCTTGCAACTCCTTAGTTGTGTCCAAATTTTTTGGATATCATACATTCATTACAACCCTGCCTCTTCTTCGAAAATTGCTCGCCGCAATCTCAACTTTAGATTTATAACTTTTACGGCCTTTATTGGATGACGGACTTGGATATTCAAGTGTAATTTATGTCGGCTTAGTCACTCAAAGTAAAGAACATATAACATCATTCTTACTTATCTTCTTCAATACTAGAACATCAACCTTAGATTGCTCAAGTAAACTAAGTAATTGTGCTTGATACTGGTCAAACTTGTCTTCATCTTATGCTAGTCAACTTGCAGTTTCATCAACAATTTTAAGCATTTTACTAACATAATCGCTATTTGTTTAAGTGCATCCCACCAATAAAATACATATACAACATCAATCATTATTTAATGTCACATACATACACATAAACAACAAAAGTCGATGATTAATGAAACAAACAAATTCATGATAAAAAAAACTTAATTAAACTTTAAAAACAGTAGAAAAATGTAACTAATCTTACTTTCATCTTCCAATTGATCTTCAATTATAGTGTATCACCTCGACTTTTTTTATTAAAGAAAACTGCAGAAAGGAGGCTTCACCCGTTCGGGTGAGGGTCATTTGTTGTGTGTCCTGTCCGGGTGAGATTGTGCAGATCGAGAGCCAAAATTGGGGATCACCCGTCCGGGTAAGGCCACTTTTCAGCAGATAGTGGGTTAGCTCTAGAAGGTTTGGTCATGTGTACTCACTTTCTCTCAAGCTTTCACGTATCCAACCCCACACACACCTACATCTCTAGGAGGTTATTGATCATAGAAGAGTTGGTGGGTTTAGTGTCTTTATCATCAATTGAGCATTATTCATTGTCATCTACATCAATTAAGTGCTTATTCTTGGTATTTAACCTAGATATGTTGGGAAATTGGGGATTTGGGGTTAACATGAAGTAATGGACGAATTAAACTTAGAATTAACTCCATTTGATGATTGTAAGAAATTATTATTATTAGATGATGATTCTATATTAGAATGTGGTGAAATTTAACAAGGGTTAGAGTACCTAACTAAAAGAGGATGATTCTCATAAAATTTCGAATCGCTTATTAAATTGATAGTTTAAATGTGTTGTTTAGATGTTGTTGATGAAGTTTGAAGTGGTGTAAGAATTATTGAACTCTAAAATGAATTAAAAGTGTAATTTGATGAAGTTGTGATCATTTTGACTTTTAAAAGTCAAACTGTAGAATAATTAGAATTCAGTAGTGAAATGGTACTAAAATGAGTAGTATGAGATGATTGTTATGACTTCAATGTGTTGTCGAATTACTATATGATATTGATAGGTGCTAAGGAAGGGAGACTACATATTGAAGCATAATCGACGTCTAAACCAAAAGGTGAGTATGTAGGGGGTTAAATAGGTATATGGAGCATATAAACTCGGACCTACATCCGTGTAAGAGGGTTTATGTGATACATTGGGTAAGTTGCTTAAAGTGGTGTATTAAGTCTAATTTAGTTGTATCTTTTGTGGAGCTTGTTGTTGTGCTTTTGTTTAGTTGAATATATAGTATTGGAATGTATTGTTTAATAAGTGTTGATACGTTTGTATATGATGATATGGTATAATTTGTTGATTTATTTGTGGAGACATGATCTAAACTATGATGATTTAGTTGTTATATGAATGTTGGTAAAGACGTGACTACAATTCATTGTGAAGCTAAATGTTGGACTTAAACAATGTGAACTTGTTTGATTATCAGTTTTTAAACTTATTATGGTAGATATTGTTTCATAAATGATGTCAAGATGTTAATTGAGATCTTGAAAAGTTAAGTTGAATATTTGAAGTAGAAGCTGTATGTAATGTGTATGTATTAATGTGTTATAAAGTTGGATGTAATATGGATGTATCAATGCTGTTATAAAGTTGCATGAAATATGGATGTACTAAAGCTATTATGAGAGGAACCTTATATGTGGTAGTTGACCACGGATGATGATTTATATCAGTAGGGTATTTATCTGTGGTAGTTGACCACAGATGCTAGTTTATATAAGTGGAGATACATACGAGGTTGAAAAATATGGATCCGTGCAGATGAGTAGATGGTCATTGACCAAATTCAGATGTTAAATGTCACTTGTTATCTACTAGTTGTTTACAGTTGATAGTTGACTACAGTTTGTTCACGAGTTGTTTATTAGTTGATTACCAGTTGACAGTTGTTCAGTTGATTGTAAATTATATGTTGATGGTTTATTTGCAAGAAAACGTTGATTTATAGTTGATTATGTGATGCACCTTAGGGATATTTATAGATTTAATGCTAAATAACTTTTCACGAGGAAAATGTATACTTGAATGGTTGATATTACTTGTCAAAGATATTACTTGTTAAATTGTTATGACAAAATGTTTGTTGATTAGTGGAGACCTATATATTGATTTGAAGTTAAGTATGTTGCCAAAGAGGAGTTTATTATACATATGGTGGTTGACCACACATGTTGATTTACTAGTGAAGTTACCTTAGCCATGAGCTAAGTACAGAGGTCAAATGCATATAAAGAGGTATGGGAATCCGTGTAGTGTAGTTTCAGGTCGTCGACCCATTCAGTTGTTACTTGTTTAATTTTACCCGTTTTAGATGATAGATGTTTAATTTGATAATTGTTGCAAATGTTAGTTGTTCTCAAGTTGTTATTAGTTACTCATGTTGTAAAGTTATTATGTAGTTGATGGTTGTTACAGTTGTTAGTAGTATTCGAGTTGTTAGTCGTGTTATAATGTTCAGTTGATATTGTAAAAGCCGTGGAAGTATTAATTGAGTTAGATGTAGTAACGTTGTGCTTATTTGGTGTTATGATACTCATTTGATATTATAAATGCAGTTGAGGTATTAATTGGGTTAGTTGCATTAATGTTGATATTGTTGCACTTGTTTAACTAACTATATACTCACTAAGATTAAAGCTTACCCCATTAGTTGATAAATGTTTTGTAGGTACATGAGGGTTGGGTATTAGAGACGACCGAGGGAAGGGGACAACTTATAGAGGTGGATGTAATGCTTGCAATGTTTCAGACAAACTTAATTTTCTTAAATTCAGTGGTAGATGCTAAATTTGAACATGATGCCCATATTTGTAAACGGTGTCAAAATCAAGGTCAAGGTTGCCTTTGATTCAAATATGATGGTCAAGTAACTTTAAGTTACTAAACAAAGTTGTATCATGAATATTTTTGTATGGTCGATATAATGTTTTAATTAAAAAATGAAAAAAAAAATGGGACCTTTCATGTAGGTGTAGTAAACACACTAGATGTCATCTTTGATTGTAGCTTCTTTAAATGCAGTTTCTATAGATTAAAATTGAAAAAATTGAGATCAACGATACAAAAATTAATCGATTGAAACAAACACAGGATACCAAACTAAAACGCTAAAAACTAAGTGCATCATTACATTACGGTAAATGCATCACAATGATAAAACAAAAAACTGAACTTAATCATTACAACTAAGTCCATCATAATTGTTTAAGTGCATCTTACCAATAAAATACATATAAAACATCAATCGCTATTTAATATTATATACAGACATGTAAACAACAAAAAATGCTGATTAATGAAACATACGTATTCATGATTAAAAAAACTTAATTAAACTTTAAAAAAGGTAGAAAAATGTAACCAATCTTACTTTCATCTTTCGATTGATCTTCAATTACATGTGTAGTAAACACACTAGATGTCATCTTTGATTCTAGCTACTTTAATTGCAGTTTCTACATATTAAAATTGAAAAAATTAAGATCGATCACACCAAAATTAATCAATCGAAACAAACATTATATAGATAAAAGCAATAAACATAACGAAGATATGTGTATATCTATGTCGAATTCATAGAAGATACGAATTAATCGAGAGGATCGTGAACTAATTAAGTCTTAACGATTACGTGAAAAAAGGTTTCGACAAAAATAATTGATAAAAGAAAAAATCTCGGTCAACTAAAATTAGGACAGAAGGGGAAATGGAAAATTACAAAAATACCGTTATTAGGGGATCATATTAGGATATGATAGCCTTCCTATCTTCTTAGGTAAAACACCTTGTATATTAAAACTAGTTATTTATAATATTACGTTTTCTATCGCTTATAGGGTTAAATTGTGCTTGATTAGTAATGACTTTCATTGGACTGAACAGGCGAAATGAGAAGGTCAGTCTGGTACTAAAAAGGGTGAATAGCAATCGGGCTAAATACATGGCTTCGACTCCTAAATTCACCTTTAAAGGATTTTGTTTCAGCCTATAAAATCTCATTTATGTAAAAGTCAATTTTTTCGAATATAAATAGAGCCAAATAATCACATGGCGTGTATATATAACCGTCTCCCTCTTTATATTAATGTTTTCTATCAAATATGAAGTATTAGATTATCTAATTAACAACACCATATATATAATTAAGCTAACAATATACTATAGCCACATACAACACTTAATTTCCAGTATTAATTTGAACATGAAACATTAATACTTTTTGGTTTATTTTAAGAAGCAATACTATACAAGCAAAAAAATCACACTAACAAAGCTGTGGACATTAATTTAAGTATTATCTATTTTGAATGGGACACGTCACATAAAAACGTTAATTAACCAACTTCTTTTAGTACTAAAGAGATAAAAAGTGAGGATCATATATGATGGATCATGGGTCCATCTTGAAACACATGTTAACCTAATTTTTTCAGGTGATTAGTTTGAAACACATGCATGTGATTTCTTTTTCTTTTTTGGTCAATCAACTTGTCGTTTGAAATTCGTTAAAAGTATCGAAAAGATTCAATTCAAGGTCATTCCCTTCAACAATTAATTGTACAGATTTATGCAACTTCTTTTCGTACAAATAAAGTAATTGTACTCGTATAGTTTTGTAATGCAAGTAATCATTTATAGGTTTTATCTATACACTAGATCAAAAGATTGAAACACGTTTATCCACGAGTCTGCTCGGAACCAGTCGATTCATGAGCCTTTCATGTTCGATAACAAATGAGGAAAAAAGGTACTTTTCAAAGAGAAAGTGTATATACTGGATTATGTATTTATGAGTTCATATACTTGTGCTCCTTTGACTTCGTTTATGTAGCCTTTTGGTATCCAAAATCCCAATCCTTAGTGGGAAAAGAAGATTTCGTGACAATCGTACGGGGGAGTTGGTTGATTTGGTTTTTTGTTATGTATTTACCTCTTACAAGATTGAATTACTTTGAATAGAATCCAAAAGTTGCAAATAATGAAGTCAAGGGCAAACTGCATAAAATAAAAACGAATTGATTATCGATTTTAATAATCAATTACCGAAACTATAACTAATATAAGTCTAACTCTCAATTTCTTCATATATATATATATATATATATAGAGGAATGATCCAGAGGGAAGCTCTAATCTTGAGGGAAAAGGGAAGTACAATCTACACCATTGATTCACTTAAATTTTAAAAGTTAGCGCCCTGTTATGATTTCTATTTCCCTCTGCATGTTTACAGGGATGAGGGCAGTAATGTCTTTTTATGTTTTTTTTTTTAATTTAATTTAATTTTATTAATTAAGTAAATACAAATACGATGCAGTATATGTATCGTAAAATTCATCACGCTAATTCCTGTTACTGTTTTCGTCATTAATCACAATCAGCAACAATTCGCTTTTCTAATTTCAAATTCGTGTTTTCTAATTTCGAATTCGTTCTCAATTTTGTTAAATGGTGAGTTGCTAATTGTGATTTCAGTTATTACTAATTGAGATTTTTCTTCGATTTCAAATTCGTTATATTAGCAGATCATATTCTATACTGTTGCTTGATGTTGACGACTCGATTACCAACGTACTGCATCAAAGAATCAAAATATTGATCAAAAACACTACACTAGATGACGCCAATCAGAAGGCAAAAATGCAGTAACATGGAACTTATTGTTGAATGGTTAGTAAAAGAGAATCACATTGTGAAAGCAAGACAACTGTTTGATGAAATGCCCGAGAGAGATTATATGTGTTGGACCAGGTTGATTTCGAGTTATCTTAACTGTAAGTGTTTAGAGAAATGAAAAGTGTATAAATAGAATTCATATGTACCTTATTCTAATGTCAATTCATATGGAGATTCATACGAAGAATACACTGAGTAGTGATTTTGTAGATTATTTGTTGATAAATTTTGAACTGATTGAGAATCATAGATGTAGTTGATAATTTTGTCAGATATATTAACATTCATCAGGTGAATGTTAAATCATAATTGTAGTTGATGAATGACTGTAGTTGATGAAGGTTAGTTAATATTTCACGTGAACGTTAGTTAACATTCACCTAATGAAAGTTAAAAAATTTAAAAAATTATCAACTACAGTTATGATTTAGCATTCACCTGATGAATGTTAAAATTTTTAAAAAATTATCAACTATAGTTATGATTTAATATTCACCTGATGAATGTTAAAATTTGAAAAAGATTATCAACTACAGTTATGATTTAACATTCATCGTGATAAATGTTAGTTAATATTTCACGTAAATGCTACTTAACATTCACCTAATGAATGTTAAAATTTGAAAATAAATTATCGACTAGAGTTATAATTTAACGTAACTGCTGGTTAACATTCACCTAATGAATGTTAAAATTTGAAAATAAATTATCGACTAGAGTTATGATTTAACATTCACCCGATGAATGTTAATATATCTAACAAAATTATCAACTACAGTTATGATTTAACATTTATTGTGATGAATGTTAGTTAATATTTCATGTGAATGTTAAATTGTGATCATGTGAGTGTTGACTAGTAAGTTTAATAAATATACTAGTACATTGAGCTTGTCCCTTTAAGAAAATGCTCGACGTAGAAGGCTGCTGGAAGTACATTTACAAGTACACAGATTCAATGATGGGTCAATTATATGTTTTAACTATAGATAGGTCGGGATTCGTATATAAATAGTTTTCCATTAACAGTTTGTTACCTTAATTTATGTATACACAAAAACACTATGCAATGTTATATTTATTTTTCTAATGATGTTTTTTTGTAACTTTTGTTTATAATAGAACTCATACGTATCTTATTCTAATGTCAATTCATATGGAGATTCATACGAAGAATACACTGAGTAGTGATTTTGCAAATTGTTTGTTTATAAATTTTGAATGATTGAGAATCATGTTGATGACTCAGAAGGTTTCAGTGTGAATTATTACTACCTAAATGTGGATGGCAAGAAAGTTGTGAAAGGGCAGAGTGTCGCTTTATCAAGAATGATGATAGTCAAAATGGACTTCCTCAGAAGCACATCCTAGAATCCTATATCTGCAGAAGTGGCAATTTCTACCCGTTTATGTGGAAATGGGTTTTTTTGGGCTTTATCTAATACTAATGGTCAAATAGGTGAATTCAAGAGCTCCTAAATTGTTTCTTAAAAGCACCTGGATCAGTACAGTAATTCTCCATTATAATCATATCTAGTATATTATATAAAGTTAAAAAAAGATAGTAAAAAAAGGTTAGTAGATTAACCAAACCCGACCAGCCCAGTTCTGACCCATATACTAGCATTTACCCATTTAAAACCCTTTTACAAAAAAAGATTAAAACTTTCATGAACTCTTCATGGTGGTGAATGAAAATTTTATATCCAATAATGTTATAAATTAACGTTCATGACATTCACCACTGCTATTTAACACTTATCATGGTCAATGTTAGTTAAACATTCTGTGGTGAATGTTAACTAACGTTATATACGGTGTATGTTAAATCAACATTCAACACTGTTAGTAAAATTCTGTGGAAAATTGTTAATGTTAATGCTACAGAATGTTAATTAACATTAACATTTGCCACTGCTATTTAACATTTATGATGGGGAATGTTAGTTAACATTTTGTGGTGAATCTTAATTAACATTCTATGTGGTGAATGTTAAATTAGCATTCAACATTGTTAACAACATTCTGTGATGAATGTTAATTAACATCCTATGTTGAATGTTAATGAACATTCTATTTGGTGAATGTTGATTCATATTCTCTGTGGTAAAAATAACATTCACCAATATTAGTTAACATTCACCATGATGCAATGCAGGAAAATGACTCTAATAATTATTTACTTTTGTATGTTTCAGCACAATACTAAATTGATATGAAGATGGGACTATTTGGTGGTAGTATATGGTGGCATATTATTTTTGTAATTTTACTGTCGCGAGACATTTTGTATTTTGTTAAGTACTACTGGACATGTAAAAAGCATGTCTTTTTTTGTATTAATAGGTGAACCAAGAATATGTACAGCCATATGTTTGTTTTAGCATGTCCTGTTTTGTTTAATGGTTACCTTGGCAGTATACTGTGTCAAAAATTGTTAAATTAATATAGAAATAAACTACATTTGTAACAAAGTTGTAAATTAACATTCATTTGATGAATGATAATTAACATTCTTTGTCGTGAATGTTAATTAACATTCATCAGATTTATCAAAGTAAATGAAAATTTTATATCCAATAATGTTATAAATTAACGTTCATGATGAATGTTAACAAATATAAGAGTTCATGAATAAATATGGGTCAAAACTGGGTTTTAAATGGGTAAATGCTAGTATATGGGTCAGTACAGTAATTCTTTGTGGTGAATGTTAACAGACTTGATTAATGTTAACTTACAGTGGTGACTGTGAATGTTAATTAACATTCTTTACTGTGAATATTAACAGACCTAGTGAATGTTAATTACATTCACCACATAGTATGTGTTCCTTAGAAGCTCTAGTAACATATCAAAAGCCTCATTAGATGTGCCACCAATGAATTTGATATGATACAAGTGTAATGTGAAGGAAAAAGTGGAATGCTTGTAACCAGGGTATAGTTCATAACACATTCTTTTAACAACTTGTTATATGGATTACCCTTAACACTGTGATCAGAATTTTGGTCAGGTTTACTAATATCTCCATCAACGGTTGAATCCATTTCTTGCGCATTCTCAAAAGGCAACAACACAATTCATTAGCTAATTTTGGTCAGGTTTACAAGATTCATCATCACAACAACAATACAATCTTATAATACATATATGTGCAACAACACAATTCGTTAGCTAATTTCAATAACACAGTTGGATGAGGACATTTTCTAATCAAATGACAATACAAAAATATCAATACTAAAGTGCATTACAACAGTGGCAATTATTACCCAAATGAACACCTATCTAATTTATATAAACACATCTTGGAAACGGATTTGTTTGAGGGAAGTAGTCTCATCTTTCATGACTCACTTAACCAATCAACAAATCAATTTCCACCATAGAGAACGTCACTGCAACAACTAGACAAGAGTCAAACACATTCTCTATTGCATCCATCACCAACACAGAAGCAAATATACAACATACCATCATTCCAAAACAAGTAATCTCACCATTTGTTACTTAAATCCAACAACATAAACCAAAAACCTGTTGCAACACCTGCATTCTTATTGTGTTCTTCCATATCTTGTATTCCATGTCTAATTCTGTAATATATTTAGATGTTGGCATGACTAAATGTGAAGATAAAAAAAATTGATTAAGTAAATACATGTATTCATAACTGAATGTGAAGTTAACATTCATTGTATACAACCATATAACATTCAACGTATACAATGAATTTTTACATCAGATTCATTGGTTATCAAATCTAAAAGACAACACAAATTTTTAAATCAGATTCTATGTGTTGAATGTTAACATTCACCACTGTTAGTTAAAATTCATCATGCTAATAAACTTTGTGAATGTTAATAAACATTATTAACATCTGTTAGTTAACATTCACCAAGTCTTGGTAAATGTTAATATACATTCTATGTGGTGAATGTTAATTAACATTATTAACATTTGTCAATAAACATTCATCATGCTACCATAGAAAATGTTAATTAAATCTACAAGACAAAATCAATTGAACAAGGTAACAAGTTACAAACTTTAAACACAAAATCGATTGCTAATTTATACCTGAATGTTGTTGAACAATCATTGACTCATCAATTTTTGTTATAATGCATCTGATTTCTTCATTTATGTTTAATTTACCCTAAATTTTTCTTCAGCTGTTTTTCAATTGATTTGATGTCAGCGATTCTTCAATGATTCTGAATTCAATCGAATGTTGTTAGGATGCAATCGTGTCATTTTTGTTTGAAACATTTATTTTTTCTTTGTTGATTGATTTCCAATTGATCCGATTTCATGCCCTAATTTGGGTTATGTATTCAATCGATCGGATTTAATGTTGTAGTTTGTATTTTGATTGGGATTTCAATTTAATTTGAGTTGCGCCCTAAATTTGGATGAATGAGCGTGTTTTATTTTATCAGCTCTTTTTTTAATATAACAATTACAAAATGATGATAATACCCCTCCGCGTTTTTTTTTTTTAGATGAGCTGATCTAGTGGCTGAGATTAGCTTCCCCCTTCTCTCAAATCTATCACTTCCTCTTGATCACTCCCCTATATATATATATATATATAGCTATAGTAAAGTAATATTATATAGCAATTCAAAAAAATATATAATGTGTCTAACAAAATATTATTATAAGTATAAATATACTAAGATTAATTTCTATTGATAATAATTTTGATAGTTAAATTTTTAAATCGATAATAAGATAATAACATATTTATTTATTTTTGCGTCGCCCCTTGTCTGGATGACAGATGTCATATAAATTAGACTAGATATATAATAGCTAGCGTACCATGCGGACAAATTCAACAAAATTTAGAAGTAAGAAACATTGAAGTTAAATTATTAGCTAGAAACGTAATGATAAAATATATGGATAATTAGTTTTTTAACCAATATATTTATAGATTTAGGTTTCAATAAAAATTCTATATATCGTAAGAACGAAGAAAATAATTTTAAATTTATTTATAATTATTCAAAACATGTTATTTTACACAATTTTCTCCGTAGCTCCTTATTCAAATAACTTTAGAAATTATTTTCCAAATAATTTTTTTTTTTGACTTTTTTTTATTTTTTAATTATTTTTTATTTATAATAATCACATTTTTTAACTAGATAATCACATGAATAATATGTTATTATCAAAACCCTATTTTGTGATTATCTCGAACACATAATAATAACATTATATTAGAGAATAATCACATGTGATTATCATGTTATATTTTGTGATTATCTTGAATAATCACAATAGTAACGACTGTAAAAAAAGTTTGAGAAAAAGTTAATATTTTTTATTAAAATTTTTATCATAGCTTGCAAAAGTTATTTTAATAATAATCATTAAAAAGATTTTGAAGAAAAATATGTTTTGAATATTTAAAAATTGATTACAAAATCATTCTTACGTTCTTACAAAATTTATATTTTTTATTTGAACTTTTATATATATATATATATATATAGAGGTCATTAAGCCATTAATATGACATTAATAACATACTTTTCAACATAAAACCTTTTAAGAATTGTACTCTAATTTGATTTGTAAATTTGGATTATTTTTTTTATTTTTTATCATGATAAAAATCACACTATTTCAGTTAGATTCATTTGTTTCTTTTAACTCAACTTTCAAATAAATTATTATTGAATAGGAAATAAGTTGTAGTTTTAAAAGTATTTTCGTTACATTGAATTCTAGAGAGTTCGATGCACTATTACTTCAACCTTTTATATTTTAATATAAATTTTTTTACAATGGATTAGACTTTTCAAATTCTTTAAACTGACATACCATTATACCATTTTAATCACCTCATATAAATAAATATATATGTACATATACATCATTTAATAGATACTTTTTTCTATAAAATAAGAATTATAAATTAAATAGAAAAGTAAATTTCAAACACACGAAAAATATAGTCACTAAAAAATGATTATTTATTATTTTTATATCTCTTATATAGTTATTAAATGCTTCAAAGTATTTGATTTATAAATACATTAAAGTATTAGGCATTGAATAAACGAACTATTTGAAGGATCAAATATAAACATGTAGGCTGTAGCGGTATGAAGACAAATCATGCGTACGTGAAACTTTTTATCAAGGCAATGGAAAAGATTTTAGAAATACAAATAAAAGGTTATTGATGATAAAAGGATGTTAAACAATTGGGTGGGCCAACTTGTCAGGCATGTGCCCTGCCACCTCTCGTCCAAGCAGTGCTAAGTTCAATTTAAGCGTATAATAACACCTACACAGGCATGTGCCCCTGCCACCTCATCGTCTAACACTACCGTAAAATCAGAGCAGTGTGGATGCTTTAACACTATTGGTAAATTAAAGTAGATGATACTTGTAATCACAATGAAAATGAAGGTGTCTAATTTTAAATATCAACATGCAACATTGCCGACTATTGTTTTTATTTCGTGCCCTTTTTAAATTTTAGAATCACTTAATATTTATTTATTTTATGACAAATCAATGCTTCAATAAATATAAAATAAAAAAATATATACGAATTATAAAATTGAGTGAAATAAAATAAAATAAAATATATATTTTTCACTTTAAATTTCAACTTGTAACACAAACGGACTCTTATATTTATTTCGTACTCCTTTTACGTTTTAAATCACTTACTATTTACTTAATTTATGAGAAATCAATGATACAATAAAAATGATAAAGGAATATACACGAGATATAGATTTATTAAAACTAAAAAAATATGATTGGTGTTAATAGATGGTTTTTGCATAATAAAAAAAATATGATTAATTAATAGAAAGTTTGTGTTTAATGAAATAAAACAATATAATTGAAAAAATATATTAAAAATTTTGCACAAGATTATTACTAGTAATACCAAATACAAAATATAAATGTATTAAGTAATACATATGAAATCAAATAGAACCTAATATTTTGATTGGCTAATCAAACAACTATTTGATGTAAATTTGAATAATATATAAATATAATATAATTATTATTCTAATATAATTAAATTTTATCTTTAGTAGCATTTAACATATATATTTTGGTTTATTATGATAATAATACAAATAGAAAGGTAAAAATATTTATCAAAATTATAACGAGTGATCATTTACCGTAACATTATTAAAGACGCCGATCTTGTCATTTGTAAACGAATTCAAACCCCCGACATAATGGGTTGTTTGTTTAAACTTCGAAGATTAAATCCTTATTATTTATTTATTATTTATAATATATTTAATTAAAAATAATTGCATGCTTTCAACACAAATGATAGAAAATTATCATAATATGTTCAATAGCATTATTAACAAAACATAAGAAATAGCCCATCGGCAATATTGTAACCAACGAATGGAAGACACATTAAACAAATGGCTTACGAATCAAAAGACCAAAAAAGAAGAAGAAAGAAACCGATAAGTACAGGTAAAATGGCACGTTGAAATCTTGGAAAAGCCAAACTTGTGGTAGTTATCTTCATGGCTAAGTCGCTATGCTGGTCAGTCGTACACTCGTAGACGTATATGGTTTTTCATTGATATTAATGAAGACGTGATTTTGATAAGGAAAAAGTATATATGTTTAGTTGGGATATATGTATATAAATATTTGGACTGATTAACTATTTAGTTTAAATAACACACATGCTTTTTCTAGGAGTTATCTAAAATTAACTTTTAATATAATTAATTGATCTAATTGATTTTTTCTTTTGAATGATAATGTAATGTGATAAAGATGATTTTTATAGTATATTTAAAATTAAGATAAAATAAGATATTTATGTATTTATTTATCTATCATTAATAAACAACGCATTTAAGGAAAAAAATCGACCATTTAACTATTCATTAAATGGCAATAGATATAGCTACTATTAATAAATTAAAGCTATTGTTTATTTTAATTGACATATTACAATAGTGTAGATAAACATCACAAGTTACAATGAATTGTAAGCAATCTATACACAAACACTCTTTTCATATCATTAAATTGTAAGCAAACTATAAACAACAAATGATTGAAGCTAAAAATCCAAGTGTATGTACACAACACAACCTTAAGAAGATTGCAGCAAAATCACTAAACCATTGCAAACTCTTGGACAAAAAATTGAACATCTACTTGAAACATTTGTTTGTAAATAAAAGTTAAATTGACCTAATTATGTAGAAATTAAAAAAGAAAATAGAGATTCTTTTTTATTTTTTTATTTGGAAAAAGGGGTACACATGTTAAGGAGAAGGTGGTGTAGTTGATACAAGATTCCATATCTACAAATCTAGTGGGGTAACGTTCAATTTAGTTTGTGCAACAATCATTCATTGCTTTAAATATGTTTTTTATATAATACTGTGTTTAGTATATTTTTAAAACTTTGTAACTCGATCCATTATCTATTGACCTTTTCAAGGCTAATAAACGAATTAATGTTGAGGCTTTAACTTTTGCTTTGTAATTTGTTTTAGACATATGGTTTTAGAGTTTGGTTGTTCAAGTTAAAACACCATTAGAAGTTCAACATTAACCTTATAGAACATGTAGTTGAAACGCAATCATGTTGTTTTAGACTTTTCTTTTAGCATCATTTTCAGACCGGTGATATACCGGATCGCATAAACCTACAAATATGACGAAAACAAGACTAGAGTTAACAACCACATATGATATGTGTAACAGATACTAATAGTTTTCATACACGGATTTCATATATGTATTCTGATTAACTTTAATATTCAAGATTAGAGTATCATTTATGTAATCAGTTACCAACTTTAGCGATATTGTTATGTTTCTTCAAAAATTTCATGGATTTTAAAGAATAGTTGGATCTACAATCGCTGTACATGGAAAGAACAATACAGCCTTTGATTTCTTCAGTAAAGCCTGATGTTTGAAAGGGTAACGAATTTGCCCCTTGGCTTTGAACAAATCAAACTATAAAGATGTAAAAGTCTTTTAATCTCATCAATGTCAATGGGACTATAACAGTATGACGTACATGCAACATTAATGGAAATTTGGATATCGTCTCTTAGTTCGTGAAAATTCAGAATATTTGACATACCAAAGATGTAAAGTTTTCCTGTTCGTCAAGTATGTAATGTATTCTTGATGAAGACCACATGAAAGATTTGTTCTTGTTAAGTATCTTAAAACATTTGAAATTGACTCACAAAACAATTTAATCAAATCAAATACAGTAGTATCTTGAAAGAACGGTAGTATGTATTATGGAATGCAAGTCTGCTCGTTATCACAATATCAACCCAACCCAACCCAACCAAAACCAAACAAATGCCTTCATATGACGTGGTTTGGTTAAGAAGTTTCACAAGTCACAACCAAATAGTATAAATTTCATCCGCAATTCCTGCTAAAACTGAACCAAACCAGACTATGTACTGTCCCTTCAAGATGAATAAACAAACACCATAATGCCATAACAATAGTTTCTACAGGACTTGAAGCATGTCTCAAAAGGAGTACAAAACAGATACAAGTTCTCATCTCTTATTCCCCAGTCGACCGAAAAAGAATGCATATGAGCCAGAAATACTACCCATACAAAAATTTTAGAGTGTTGTTCATAAGACGGCAAACTAAATGGACAAAACAAAATGGAATCAATCTTCATTTTTCAAAATAACTACATACCAATATATGGCGTGGTTGTCGTCTTCTTAATCTGCTCTGGACTGACCAGCACGGGAAGACAAGATGATACCCACAATGAGACCGTATAGGGCCAAAGCTTCAGCAAAGATGAGAATAAGGATCATTCCAACGAAAAGTTTTGGCTGCTGTGCATTTGCTCTGTTTAACAAATAGGAGAAAGTTTTAGTAGGTGGCAAATCAACACATAAAGATGTTGTGGATAACTTTTAGTACTTTACCATACTAATTCTTCCATTATACTTTGTGAAACTACCATTTTGATGCTGAAAATTAGTCTAATAGTTTAACTTATTTACTACTTTAGAGCTCTTGATTAATACATGAATCATGGCTGAAAATGAATTCTTAATTGTTATATCTAAAAAACATGTTGTCCATTCTCCATGCTTATAAATGCAATGTCAGAGGGCTTTTCCAGTGTTTATGAGATTGTGAAGTGAAGCCTAAGAAAGCTTAAGCCAATAGTTGCCACGGTCCCATGACAAAGTCTTATCATAGCCAAACATCATGACGTCATGGCTCGCTAAAATATAGTGAAAATCATTAATGTATGCTATTTCCATGTGTAACTGTGCAAGGATATACAATACCATGAAGCTCAAATATACCAACATTCAACAATCAAAAAAATGTTAGATATTAGATACCACTAGGTACGTGCACATTTGACAAACTAAAGCAAGATAATACTTAACACCTGAAAGTAAAATTTTCAGTCACATAACACATTCACTATTTCACCATAGTACTTTTTCAGTTTCAAATATAAGAAAAACAAAAACAGAAGTATATAACAAAGCACCATAAGGCTTCGTGCCTAAAGTAGTACCTTTAAAGGTTATAATTTCCAGATTCGGGGAATGTTGCATTAACAACTTCCACGACGTGCAAAATAGCGTACATCGCTCTAACTTAACACATAACACATTCACCATAGTACTTACAGTCTTATCAATGCCAAACATCTTGACGTCATGGCTCGCTAAAATATAGTGACAAATCATTAATGTATGCTTTTCTATCTGTAACTGTGTAAGGTTGTAAGATACCATGAAGCTCAAATATACCAACATTCAACCATCACCAACAAATATTAGATATTAGATACCACTACGTGCGTACACATTTGACAAACTAAAGCAAGTTCATACGTAATGCCTGAAAATAAAATTTTATAGCACATAACACATCCACCATAGTACTTTTACAGTTTAAAAGATAGAAAAACAAAAACAGATTCAGGGAATGTTGCATTAATGACTTCCACATCGTGCAAAATAGCACACATCACTCGAACTTAAGCTTTGGAAAATTACAAATAACAGGTTACAGATAAAAACCTACTTATATCACTCAATTAAGAAGGACAAAATAGAAGAAGACCACATGCGACCTACACCATGATACAAATAACAGGTTACGGATAAAAACCTACTTATATTACTCAGCTATAAAGAAGGACAAAAGAGAAGAAGATTACAAGCTACCTACACCATGATACCAATTGACAACTTGATTCATTTTGTATCTACTCTTTCTGTATTTTCTTATACTACAACCCTCTCGTTCTTAATGCATCCCTTAATCCTTATGCTATCATGTAATCCCTATCCCTATTGATTATATGCAGTTAGCCAAGACTGCTCACACGTCCACAACACGGAAATGTGAAAGCATCGATAACCCAAAGTGATGGACTTACAGATGACACACATTCCATATTGTGTTCACGAAGCCTACAACATACATGCATCATATGAGGTTGTCTTCTATAATTCCTTGAAACATAACAAGCCTATTAGTATCTTCAATATACACATATGTAACCTCTAGCAATTCAATCTTCAAATTATTCTAATTATGTTATAATAAGTTAATAACACAAATACAAATCAATCAAGAGTTAAAAACAATACCTAACACCAGCATCACCAACAATCCCAATCGCCATACCAGCCGAAAGACCAGCAAGACCACAGGCCAAACCAGAAGAAAGATGTGCATATCCATCAAACAAATAATACGATTTCGCCTTAGGGTTAATACCGGTACTGATAATAACAGCAATAATCAAACCATAAATACCAAGCACACCAGCCATAACAACAGGAACAATAGATTTCATCACCAACTCAGGCCTCATCACTCCCATTGATGCCACACCTACACCACTCTTTGCTGTTCCATATGCAGCCCCCATACCTATAGATATACAAATACATACATACATATCAAATATATCAATTCAATAAAAACATAAATCATAATTTTCTACCAGATCTCTAATTATTATACCAATAAATTAACAATAAGGTATGAATTGGTGGTTAATTAACATATGAATAAAAACAGTAAATTTAAGATCTAGGGTTTGAAACTAGGGTTAGAGAGAGATATACATGAGAAAACGAGAGCAGCAGCGGCACCGAGGAATCCAAAGAAAGGAGCGGTTTCATCACCACTGAAGGTTGAATCTGCCATTGTTGATGGAAATTGGGAGTGAAATTGATGAAATTAGGGATCGGAGATTTGAAATCAGAGTGTGTATGTGGTAACGATGTGGATGGATGTTTCGGGGGTAGATTTATGCGTTGGTTCCTATCACCTTCTGACACTTGTGTACTCGTATGCTCATCACGTTGTTTGGATCTACTTATAAAGATCTTTTTTCGCTAAAAAATAATCATTTTATTTACAGTATTTTCTATTATTATTATTATTTTTAATCGACGTTCAGTTAAACTTTTTGATACTTGCGTCACTTCATTTCTTAATTTGTGTCGTAAGATGTTATTAACTAGTTTATTGACCCGTAATTATACAGATTTGATAAAAAATTTAATCATAAAAAAACATAAATTAATAAATCCTAAGTATTAAATATACAAAGAAATTTTATTTATTAAATTTTGTACAAATTCATTAAACACTATCGTTTATTTAATAAACTATTAAATCACGATAAATATACACAACATATTAAGAAACTATTAAATCACGATCCGTAAATTAAGAAATTAAGAAAGGTACCAACTTAGCAAGAATGAGAAGTAGATGAAGAACTGAGATAGAAGTTAATTTGAATTTAAAATCTCAATAAAAGAAGCTAAGCAATCACAAATTTAAAAAAGGACCTATGAATTAAATGCTTGTCTGGGAAATCATAAAAAATTTATTATTTAAAAAATTCAAAAAAATCAGAAAAATATTTGCACCATAACGCGCCACATCATCAAATCTTTTTCTTAATAGAGTGCCAAGTCAGCTTTAGATTTATTTCAAACCCCCCTTTAGTATATAGAATAGATTGATCGTATTCACTTACCCTATTAACTTTTAAACAATAATATGTGGTAATAAAAGGTCGATACCCAAACCCACCACATATTAGATAAATTAGTTGTACGTTTAGTTCGATCATACGAAATTGGGCAAAACAATTTGACACATAAATCATATTCGAGTCTGCTCTAACCCGTCGACTAACTAAGTGATAATGGCTTAGTGGTTACAACATTTTCTGCATCAAACTAAGTTAATGCTAATGTCAGCTATTAGTATTCCTTTTCATTCCCGTTAATGATACCATTTTGATTCCTTATTACGAACCAAGTGTTGGAACATTGTTGGAACTTGTTCTTTAATTGGGAACTTTTGATTCCACATGGAGCAAGGATTGTACCTAAGATCCTAAAACAATCAAACAACTAAGACAACTGGTTCTAGTTGCTGAAGTCACCTTCGCTCAGTTACTGAATTCAATTGGCAACAAAGACAACTGGTCTTTGTTGATAAAATAACCTTTGCTTAGTACCTGAATTCAATTGGCAACAAAGAGAACTAGTCTTAGTTGATAAAATCACCTACTCGTTGAAATGCTGAATTCAGTTATTTTTGCAACTGCCACAATGGTTCATGAAGGGTTGCGATGGTTGATAACCAACTTATATATATATGTGTTCATTTTGGAAACAACACACATGAAGAATACAACCCACAGGAAGAACACAACCCACATAATTCAGAATTAAAGAACCCAGAAACAGTTTTCTTCATCTTCGTATATTAGATTCGCTAGATTCAAGTTTATTACTTGGAGAAGATTGTTGTATCCTCTAGACAAAACAAATTTCTGTCTTAGGACACTGCAAATGCAGGCCTCAATCAAGTTGTTATAATCATCAATCGCTTTGAATCAAGTTAGTTATTCATGTGTTCTCTGATTTGTACAATTATACATATTGAATATATTTACATATATTGTTCTTGTTGATTATTTATAATTATTGTTTATCTATTTCCTAACACCAAGCACCCCTTAGTAGTGCTTAATGAGACCATTCACTTTTTTGGTAGTTGTATTTGGGATTGCTAAATAAGTGAGAGTATTCTATTACGCTACAAGGTTGAGCAAGACTCAAAGGAAAAACTCACAGTATACACACATGAGAGATAATTTGAGTTTGCGTACGAGATAAGGAATCTTAAGTTGTAAATTGTGATAGCTTTTCGTTTGTGATTAAAAAATAAAACAAAATGTATCGTCATGGTAATAGGTTTTTAAACATCTTTCATTAATATGCTCTTAATCACGAGGTAATTAACCGGTCAATTCCTTAACATGGGTGTGGTAATAACAACAGATCCAACAACTGAGTTAGTATAAATGTTTCTCCAATCTCCAAGCCGGTGGAAAATAACATAAAAGGCTCGACTCTTTGAGCTACATAAAAGAACTTGATTATTAGTACTTTTAAGGGTTTAGATTCTTGAAGATGATGAAGTCATGACTCACATATTTCTGTTTGGGTTCTTTCATCTCAACTTCAATTGAATTTTCAAACCATCAACTCATTTTTATATGAAGATCAAATTTAACAAAAAATCGGAAATTTAATTATGAATCTCGAGGTCTAGAGAGTACTCTTGGCTTAGTAGTTACCGGGGTGTGTATAACTCAGTGTAAAACGGAACTGCAAAACCAAGCTAGGACCAAGACAAAACAAGACAATTTCTATCAAGTTCTCAGGTTTTCGAAAAACCAGTTTCACTTCAGTGATCCACTCAAGACTTTTCACAAATTGGTTCCCATTGATACAAACAAACCCTTGATGTGTAAGAATCGAGTTATAAAAAGAATAAGGAAAGAATCAAGGTATGGACTATTACACAGCTAGACAAGTGTGCCTATCGAGTAGTAGCATAACAATGATAAGATTCCGAGTGATCGTATCGCAGGAACATATAATGTATTTTGAATATTATTTTATATGATTTTTAGTCAAATAAGTAAAGTAAATAACAGTGAGGGTTTTGCCTCTTAATGACTGGCATTCAAAGAGTTTATAAATTAAAGTAAAGAACTTTTAAACAAATAAAGATAGATTAGTCTCAAGTAGAGAAGATATGATTGCTTAGGCTATTTATCATCTAGCTATCAGATACATTGATTAAGTACTGGATTAGGTTTAATAAACTTAGAAAACACAACTCGGATTAACTATTTTTCACTAACTGATGTGTATTAATTTAGTTATAAAAATTAGCAAAACAAGTCAAAGCTAACTATTACACAACTAGGTAAGTGTACCTAATCGGATAGTAGTATAGCAGTGATAAGTCTACTGGGTAGTCTCTCACAGGAACAATTTATATGTACTTTGAAGGTTATTTTTCTAATCTATAGCTAAGTTATAAGGATAATGCCTCTTAACAACAGGCAGTCAAAAGGTATTTAAATTAAGGAAAAGCAACTAAATTGATAGGTTAAATCAAGTGATAGAAGTATGTTCATCTAGACTTGTTCCCCCTAGAGTTGGATAATAATTAAACATATATTTTGCATATAGGAATTAATAACCTAAACTACTTGTTTTCACAATGCAGTCGTTTAAATGAAATCATAAAGAGCAAGTGTCCTTGACAAATTTATATTTTCAATTATGGTTAATCAACTCAACTAATATGATAATTCAATCTTATAATCCTAGTGTCATAGAGATTACTAAATCATACAAGATGTCTCTCAATATGACTCATTCACATTACAATTCAATTAACCTAATTCAACCCTTTTATTGTGTCCAATTAAAAGTAAATGTAATATGACATCTAAGAGTTCTCACTCATTAGCACGATTATCACACCAATTGAATAAGCTAAATAAATTAAAATACAAATGGTTCTTGAATCAAATATGATATCATACACAAAATAAAATATAACTATTATAAATCCAACATTTAGGGTATTTAGTCTAGATGAACATAAAGTGTTTAGCCCATTCTCACGGGTTCAATCAAACAAATACTCATAATAAAGGAATGATTCATAATGTGATTACAAATATAAATCAAACATAAATAAACAAGATTCGAGTGAAAAGAAATAAACACTAACTTCTATGATGATTACAAGAGGAATGAATTGCTTAGGGTGTCCTCAAAAGCACTCCAAAAGCTCCCAAAATCGGCCTTAATTCGTGGTTAATCAATAGGTTAATGATAATTAGGGTATAGGGTATAATTTAGGCCAAAAAATTGTAACCGACCCTTCTACCCGGCGGGTAATAGGAGTACCCGGCGGGTACAAGGGCCTCCCCACTCGGATGAGTGTCTAATTCCGGGCTAGGGCTTGAAACTAGAAAAACATGAGTACCCAGCGGGTACATTTTTAGCCTTAAGTTCCTTTTTGAAAGTTGTAGCCGGCTGAGTTTCAAGAATTTGGGCACTTGAATCACCTCAATCGGAGTTTGTATGAGGGAGTTATGGCCAAAATCACGCGCAAAAGCTGCAAAAATCACTCTTTTCTTGATCTTTTCTTCACCTCTTCTCGATCTCTTATCGATTATTAACCTGAAACTAAATTAGACTAATTAAGTATTAAAAGTTTATAAAATGACTAAAATAATATACAATTAGGACCGATATCGCCCCTATAAATATGTCTAATTTACGCGATATCACTAACTCAATCGCTTAATTAAGATTATACAATCCAAGTGTCCTTGTGATTTTAAAAACTCCTAACTATGAATCACGTATTCAATAAAATCACAATTTAACTAATGGTTATACTTTCATAAAAAACATTGACCATACATGATATCTCTAAATTATGGTTCACCAATATTGATAATCTATTAATTAATTCAAATCTATCAATCACGTCTAATTGATATCCACAATCTAATAATAAGTTGTACAGTAAACAATATAAACGAAAGCTTTCACTAATCGCAAGTAATAAAGTTACTATTTGAATTTAGTAATCAATCACAATATCAATGGTTCGATCGTTAACGAGAAATCAAAGTATACAAACCCAATCACAAACTAATATCCGACAACTATACGCTAATTTAACCTAAACAAACATTAAGAGTTTAGCCCATGGTTATGGATTCAAACATTAACAAAGTAATAATCAAAGACGAATTCATATTCAATAGAACAAGAAGTAATCAAAGAATTAATTGTTATAGAATGAACAATTACCAACTCTAACTTCTCTAATGATTAAGCTAATAATTGTTAGCTTAGGATGTCTCTAAAAGCTGCCAAAAATCGCCTCCAACTGTCTCTTAATAATTGGTATTCAAAAGATAATCATTCATTAGGGTTTGAGTCGGAATTAAAGCCAAAACCCGTAACTGGCACAGGTACTCGACAGGTAGACAAGGTACCTGACGGGTAAAAGTAAATCCCACCCGGTTGAAGGCTTAGTTCCCGTTTAGAAATCAAAACTAGAAGTGATGATTACTCGGCGGGTACCATCACTTCCCAGCGGGTAAAAATGTAGAGTAAACTTATATCCGAAATCTTCTAGTTTGAGCAGAGAGAACCTGTTCGGGTAGAGAGTACTCGACAGGTAGCTTTACTACCCGGTGGGTAGGACCAATTCTCTGTTGTTTTATGCTTCTTTTCTGCTCAATCTTCTCACATTCAACTCGTGTCTCCTGAAATACAATTCTATCTTTTTAAGTACCGAAAGTTCACTATATCACAGGATTTAACAACAAAACGAGGGATACTGCTACAAGTAAACGTTTATAAATTAAGCGATATCAAATTCCCCCACACTTGAACTTTGCTTGTCCTCAAGCAAATCGTGATTTAAACATTATAAACCACTCCTCTTGCAATTAGTAAACAATAATTTGGTTTCATCAAGCAATTGTTAAATAACAATCATAAGGCAATTGTCTAACATATAATCTATGATCAATAGAAGCTCGAGACAATTATACACGTTACTATAAGCTTGCAATGTCAAGGTTTTTCAAAGCATCTATCAAAAATACCAAAATGAGTCGCAAAGTGGTATGACCAACGTAGACATTATGTTGGCGGCCCATGAAGGATTCAAAGATCGAACAAACTGAAACTTTCTTTTCGAGTCGGCATGACGTGTTTTAAGATGTCCCCAAGTTCTTTTTTCCGGAAGGTGTTATGAACAACAAACAACCTATGGAAGACAACGATTACGAGCCGGTCAATCTTGAGGAGGAAGACAATGATCCGCACCAAGCGAAGACACCGAACTTCGACAATTTATTCGCCGACGACACGATTCGTCGTCGACCCGGTTGGGCACAAAGTCGAAAAAGCCAAAAAAGTTCGGGTTCTCCGAATGCTACTTCCTCACGGGTTTCGACCGACAAGGTTCGCGCCCAACTTTTGAAAACCGTACTAGCTAGACCACTAATCCTAGCTGCCAACTCATCATTCCTCAACTGAATTCCCTAGATTCCGGCCATAATATCAGCCATAGAAGGTTGTGTTGGCATCTGCATTGGCTCTTACTGTTGTGGTAGTTCTGACTGCTGCTGAGGTGCTCTCCTCCGAGGCTGCTGCGGTTGGACATCGAGTGGAGTACGGTAGGGAATGACTCGGCCGCCCAAAATCGATAAGGCTCGTGCCTTAGAGTAGATGGCAGTACCAATGCTCCCAAATTGTGTGTCCAAGGGAGTTAGGTCAGAGTCAAGGCCGAGGGTAATCCCTAAGGACCGTGCAATAAGAGTGATAAAATGCCCGCCACAAATGGGACTAGTTGCCCGAATACCACCGCCAAATGTATTCAAGTACCAAGCTACAACATAAGGGATGTTCACATGTATACGCTCTTTGAACTGTTGTAAATACCAAAGGTCAAATAAAGTGACCTTTTCGGTATTCTCCTTTCGGCAACTAGCTTTAGTTGCGACATCTAAATAGGTGGTTTAAGTGTGCAAGGTTTTTAAGAAATTGAACTTCATTATTTGTGTCATTGATTCTTCTTCCAAGCGTCATGATCAGTTACAAGATACTATGATTTATGAATGAATTTTACATCTGCCCGAAATTGGAGAGCTTGAGAGTGGCATAGGAGCAAACCAAATCCAAAGTTTGCAAAGACTTGGAGATACAAGATGGAGTTCACATTATCGATCAATATGTAGCTTGTTGAAATTGTATAGTCCTGCAATTATAGTGTGATGTGACATTGCTATTTGTGGGTCTACTAATTCTCAAAAAACGTGATGCTTCTTTTTCTCTTACACACTTATTGTCATTTGATTTTGTTATTATTATACATTTTCATGAAGAAGATAATGAGAAAAATTGCCAAGCTTTGTCAAGCTTTTCAACGTAAATCTCAAGATATAGTTAACGCTTTGAGTTTGGTTTCCACAACAAAAGAGGTTGATTCAAAATCTAAGGATCAAGGATGACAATCATTTTTAAATAAAGTTGTTGCCTTTTGTAAGGCTACTATCATTCGAATTCCTAAAATGATGTGCACTTACAAAGATTATAGTGTTAATGTGTTCATTGGTGCTATTGATAGTCAGTTGCAAGAGTTGAACTCTAAATTCAATGAGTCAGTGACAAAACTGCTTCGGCTGAGTTGTCACACCCCAATAAAATCATGTCACGTTTAAGCAATGCAGAAGCACGGGGCGTGACGTGATCGATTCGACAATTAAATCGAGAGCGTATGATTATCGCAAACATATGTTTTTAGGAATGCCATAAAATGTCAAAGTAACGGTTACAAGGTTATCGCGTTCACCAGAACGATAATTGTTTAACAAAACGATATAACTACATTTATTCATATTAAATAAGTTCAATGATTTCAAAAGAAATGGCATCCTATGCTTTGTGATGAGGGTGGGTCCCAATATGCATGCATGATTCTTACTTCGTGTCTAATTCCCTAAAAAACATCATTATAAATCGTCAATAAAATTGTTGAGTGAATTCACAAATTTATGACTCTATCAATAAACCTTTATGTGTATAAATCAATCGCGTGTAAGCATAAACCTTTGCAATATCATATACAACCAATGTGTATAAGTTCATTATAAATCAAATAGTTTACTACCAATCAAATCATTCATGACGATGATCCTCCGCAGACTAGCTAGGTCTTGCGAGTTAAAGTATCGATCCCTAAGCCTATAACCAATCCACGACTTACATTACTTGCTTGTGCCTCTCGAGAAAACTAGATATACGATCCTTATTTTGATACAACGTTGACAGTTAGCGCGACTAACCGATAACAGTGGTGGGTAGTCAACCCGATAGTACTATTTATATATCCACGTTGCTAGCGTCATTTAGCTAATGGTTATCTTGTGCAAGCAAGAGGACTTCAATGCACTACATCATGTTAACTTAGGATCGTACAAAGATTCGTTTGTCATGTATACAAAACAGTTCGTATGTTTTTCATCCCAATTTGTAAAGCATTAAAAACAGTATAATAGGGGATGCGAACTCATCTGGTGAACTTAATAGTGCTAGCGTTTTAAAAGAGTGTTTGCCCAAAGTAGCCTCCTAGCGCCCTAAACGCATGAGGTTGTTTGTGTATGTAGGTGGCTACCCGATAACAGTAGGTTTGTAGAAGTAAATGGCTACCCGCACATCTATGTCCGTAATAGTAGGTGGCTACCCGCACACCTAGGTTTGTATAAGTAGATAGCTACCCGCATATATATGTTCGTTTAAGAGATTGCTACCCGCACATCTGTGCTAGTTATTCACTCAACTAGTAGGTTGGAAAAGTATTTCGTTTTCGAAAAGTGTACGACCCGTTGGTGATATTTTTTGTATGTATACGTGTATGTTTCTCGAAATCATAGTGATTTCGTTATAGCTTTTCCCTCCAAAATACTTTTGAAAATTCTCTTGCATAAAACGAAATTTTTCTCAAACTAAAATTACTCAATGGCAAGCTTAAATTCAAATTTTGGTAATTGATAAATTTTCCCTCCAAAAGACTCGTCCTGGTGGATTAAGGCTTAAAAGCTGAAATAAGGCTTACCCGTCCGGGTGGAATAGCCACCCGTCATGGTAAGGCTAAGCAGACCGAGTGACTGGCCACGCGTTCGGGTGACTGGCCAACAGAACTTCAGGTACTTTAATTCACCCGTCCGGGTAGGGCCAAAATTTGGCTTCACGCGTCCCGGTGAAAGCTCACCCGTCTGCGTAAGGCCAAAATCCGGCCTCTTCCTTGTTTTTCACAAAATGACTTCAAACACGATTTTTTGACATTCCAAACCAACTTTTTAGCATTTTAACAAGATGTAACATGTTTCTAGTCCAAAATGTGTCGTTTGAGGTCTTCACTTCTCGGTTTAAAACACTCGTTTCGTTCCTCATTATAAAAGCCGTTTCCCGCTCTTTTAACAACTTGTTCACCATTTGAACTACAAATCTTGTTTTTAACACTTTTAAATCATCCCATGTTACACATGTCATTAGCTTCATGTGTTTAACCAACTCTTTCACCATTTTTACTACCATTCCATGTAAAGATATCTAAAACATCTCATAGTATATATATATTACTAAATCATACATGTTGGTACTCATTTTGACACAAATCTTGTTCTTGATCATTTTCAACATGTTTTAGCTTGTTTTGAAGATATAGTTTTATGAATCAATGTCTTAACATACATTTAGTCTATTTTAACACAAGAGTGAAATTCTAGCATGTGGGTATTCAAAATATAGGAAATGACAAGATCAAGAAGAGTGTTTCCTTACAATGCTCTTAGATGAAATGGTAAGAATAGAAAAGAACTTGAAAGTTGCACTAAAATCCTTTCAAAACCCAAATCTACTAGCTTTCTTTAATGATGATGTGATTCTCAAGATTATGAGATCACAAGAACCCAATGATGTTTAATAGCTCAAAAGATGGTGAAAATGATGTATAAAGATGGTAGTTCATGGTGGTTTGTGGTGGTTTTATGGTGGATGTCCTTTGGTAAATGGTGAAGATGATTAGGGATGATGATAATATTGATGGAAAGTGAGAGGGAAATAAGGGAGTGTGTGTGCAGATTTTTGAATTTGTGAAGTGTGTGTGTTTGTGTTACAACTAATTTCCTACTTAAGTGCAAAGCAAGTAGAGTGTTTGATGGGAGGTCTCTAGTTACATCAAGCAAGTTGGCAAGGAGGAGAAGCATGTGGATAGGAGATGGTTTAGGGAAACTCAATCGTACACAAGAAGGAGGAGGGCAAGGAAGAAATCTTACCATTTGACTTTTGTGACCTACTACCTTGCTTGCTTGGAATTAATTTCCAAGTTTAAACTACTTAGAGCTTAGCTAGGTGCTTAGGTGCTTAAGTAATGTTTAATTAGATGTAAGCTAGATAATTAAGGTTAAATAGGGAGGTTAAGAGAGGTTGGAATATTGTTAGTCAATTCCAAGTTATTCGTAAATTTTTGATGTTTCGTTTAGTTAATCTCGTATTACCTTTCATCGCCGTGTTAAATTTAAATCGTATATGCTTGATCTAAATCTTCTGAAAGGTTATGCCATGAGCCCTATCATAATAATATAAGTAAATAACTACTATTTACATTAAATAATTTTACGTTATTTAGGAAATATTTATCACCAACGTTCGTGTTTATCGAAAATCATCCGATTTATATTGCACAATTTTCAATAATTATGTAAACGTAATGCATCATGCATTAAAGTAGTGTGCAACAAAATGTGCAACGTGGGCATGTGCTAGACTTATCTCAGTTTAAATCAAATTCATGTTGATTATGAGGGAATTAGCGTAAGAATGCATGATTAGGGTGTACGGAATTTACCGGTTTTCGAGGGTTGTCACATCAGTGTTGCTTTATACCCGTGTAAGCCCTTCAATGGAAATGATATATGTACATTAACAAAAACTTTCTATCTTTCAGACTTTACACATCAGAAAAATATTCAACTAAAACTTTAGTTGCAACATTTTGAGCTAGATGTGCCTAATCATCCGAATTTAAAAAAGCTTCGTACGGTTAGCGAGTTATGTAGAGGCCTACAAGAAATTGAGAGGTTGGAAGTATATCCCATGCTTGATAGATTGATTTGTCTTATATTAAATTTTCCAGTTTCAATCACAACAAGTGAAAGAGCTTTCTCATAAATGAAAATTGTGAAAACAAGACTTCATATGAGATGATAGATGATTTATCTTCCAAAAAATGTAGACGTGTTAGACTTCAAATGCCTAAGGTACATTGTTTTAAAGAATTTACTTTTCAGTGTATGTTTTATCAATATTTAACTTATGCTAATGCTTTAACTATGTCATTACTATTGATTGGTCATTCAATGAGAAAATGGATCGGTGTAGGCAGAAACTTAACTAATTTCTCGAAGATTAGTTTTGGCAAAATTATTTATTACTATAACTAATATGTTTTTTCTATTTTAAAACGGTTATCATTGTTCATTTCTTTTCTTAATAATAATACATTTTATGATGTACGTATAAAGAATTTTTGTTGGTATTCAATTATAGAGTAAGCCCCTCCATCTTCAAATCCTAGCTCCGCCCCTGTCTATAATATTAATATACTAGCTTTTAAACCCGTGTATATACACGGGTCATTTTGAAATATACGACATAATGCCATTGAACATTTTTGAAAATAAATGTAAGTTTAATTCGTAAAATATGGTTGATAAATTTAGAGTAGAAGCAAATATATGAGTAAATGTTACAACTTAAAAATACAAAGAAAAAAAAAGACAAATAATAAAAGATGATGAAGTTCATTGAAAATGAATTACTGAAATATATGAGTAAATGTTACTTAACTCACTAACCTTAGACAGCCTGTAAAATATATTAATTGAAGGTTTGAATGCAAAGATTTGAAGTATACGATATAGATATTAAGAATAGCTTTACGATAATCATAATTATTTAATAATAATTATAATATTATATATTACTAACAATAAACTTTGTAATCCTAAAACACGTTGGTTACTATATTCTTTTAGTGATAATCTTAATATCATTCTTGCTATTTTAATCTATGTTATTTACGTTAGATTTTATTAACTATCATAAATTATTTTTATTTATTATCTGTTATAGAAAGATATATTTTTATTATATATATAGCTTATTTAAATTGAGATATATATGAATATAAGGTTGAGTTCAAATGAGAATGAAAATTTTAGTAAGAATTAAGGAATGAATCCTAGCCATCCATTTTGCAAAATCCAATTTTTCTCTAAAGTTAAATATATCACAAACGGCTAATCAAAAAATTATAAAAATTGCACCACAAAAATCAGCATGATTTTCTATATGATTAGACCGCTGCCAACGGTTCAGTACTCGGCGCGTCCTCGAGATCGTCCTCGGCGTCCACCGTTGGCACGGCCCATCTTCGGCAGTTCGTCTTCGGTTTCCATCCTGGCGAAGAAAATGAAGGACGGGAAGCAAGTGGGCCCCAGTCTGAAAAAGTAAAAAAAAAAGCTTTTTTTTTCTGTTTTCTAGCCAACGTTCCAATTTTATATTATTTTTCTTTTCTTTTTTACACATCAAACCAAAACCAAACGGTAATAAAATAAAATAAAATAAAAAAATTAATTTTTTTTATATTCGTTGGCAACGGCTACTTCAAATTCTTTTTATTTTTTTTCTTTCTTTTTCTATCTATATATATATACATACATACTACCACTACATAAATCACACAACAACAACTACTACTACTTTCATTATTTCAATTTTCATCTACAAACTACACATATTATTTACCAACACTTTTTATTATCCACATTTCCACTCTTTCAACCACAATTACATACAACTACACACATTATTTACTTACACTTTCTATTATTCACATTTCCACTCTTTCAACCACAACTACAACTACTCAAATATTACTTCCAACTACTCAACCACAATGTCTAAAAAAAACCAAAACGCTCAACCAACACAATCAAACGATATGTGGAACAACCTCATCGAAAATACTATGAATATGTCACCAACGGGTTCGTCATCCGCATCTCAACAAAGCAATACCAACTCACCTATAATGGGTTTTACTCCATACGTACCACTTGTTAACCCTTTTTCAATGCCATCCAACGACCCACGCTCACAATTCTACATGAATATGTTTCAAGCATCACAACAACATTTTCAACAACAATACCAACAACTCCAATAACAACAACAACTCCAACAACAACAATTCCAACAACAACAACGCCAATCACAACAACAATTCCAACTACAATTCGAACAAACACCCCGTTCCCAAAACCAATATCAAGAAGTCCAAACACCACCACACGAAGACGAAGCCGATTTTGTACCCGACATTTCACCAAAAAAAGATCGTACGGGTAAAGGAAAAGGAAAAAGGGTTTTTTGGATTGATAGAGAAAGTCGGATCTTGGCGGAACGGTGGATCGACGCGTCGCAAAATGCATTAGTTGGAAATTCACAAACGCGCGATTCTTTGTGGCAAACCATCATGTCATAATACAACTCAATAGTTGAGACCAAACGGTCAATGGATCAACTAACGAGTAAATGGAATAAACTCCAAAGAGATGTCAAGTTATTTAACGCCATTTACGCAAAACTTGAAGCCATGTGGGAAAGCGGGAACGGTGTCGCGGATATTATGAAGCATGCCCGTAACTTATTCAAAGATCAGCAAAGACGCAACTTCAACTACGAAGAAGCATGGGCCGTTTTAAAGGATTATTCGAAGTTCTTTTCTACCGATGGTGTTATGGGCAACAAAAGACCCATGGAACAAGAAACCGATACACCAATCGATCTCGATGATGACGCCAAGATCCCGATCCGCACTCCGACTCAGAATCCGATGGAAATCTATTTGCCGATGACGTGATCCGCCGTCCTCCTATGGGTCGAAACAAAAGTAGAAAAAGTCAAAAAAGTTCAGGATCGTCGGATGCTACTTCTACACGGTATTCGAGCAAGGAAGCTAGAGAAGAACTTATTGCATCCGCTAAAATTCAACAAAGGATTATGGAAGTGATAGCGGAGGAGGCGAAGATACGAACAAAGCTCGCGGATAAACGAACAATGTTTAAAGCGTTTAAGTTTCTCGCTACGCCGGTACCAACAACCTTGCCACCCGACGATATTGATTTGATTTACCAAGCTAGGGAGGAAGTGAAAAAGAGTATGGTTCCCGTTTTCGACGACCACGAGCACCACCACCACCCGAAGATCAAGACGAGTGGATTACTACTTTAGTAGTTAGTTTAATTATTGTAATCGTAGTTTTAATTTCGTACTTTTAATTAAAAATGTCTAGTTAAGTAGTTAGTTTAATTATTGTAATCGTAGATTTATTTTAAATGTCTAGTTAAGTAGTTAATTAAATTATTGTAATCGTACTTTTAATTTTAAATGTAATGTTTTAATTTTAAATGTCACGTTTTAATTTTAAATGAATGTGTTTTATTTAAAAAAGGTTTTAAATTATAAATGTATTTAATGTAATTAAATAATTGGTGGGGTCCGTCAGTCTTTCTGAGGAAGCTGTCTTCTGTTGGCACGGTTCGGTCTTTGGTCAGTCTTTCTGAGGAAGTGCTGACGTGGCGCTGATGTGGCACGGAAGAAGCTCCCATTTTCAGTCTTCCATTGGGAGAGGTCTTAGACATTCCTCGTGATATACTTTCGATAATTTTTTTTTTTTGGGTCGAAAACCAGTCACACATGTGTTAGTCGCTATTAACACATGTGTTACCAGTTTTCGAAACCCACCAAAAAATGAAAAAAAAAGTTCGTCGAAACTATACCTTGTGAGATGTCTAATCGAAGAGAAAAAAATGTTGATTTTTATGGTGCAATTTTTATATTTTTATGAGTAGGCGTTTGTGAGATATTCAATTTTTAAAAATGTTGGGGTATTATTATTTTGATGAAATGGATGATCGAGATTGATTCCTCCATTTGCACAAAAATCTTATTCTCATTTGAACTTAATTCTATAAATATATAGAATAAAATTTTTGAACTTATATAATAATATAGTATAAATGGTTATCAATTTTGATTTTTAAAACAATTATTTGAATTTATCTATTTCTTAAATTACAATTTATGATATTATTATATTTTTAATAATTATCAATATAATAAAATTAAATAATTTTATTAATCAATTAAATTTTTGATATGATTATCAATTAATTTTCATATCATATATTATATCTAAGATATTTATATTATTACTCATATACGGGAAATATACACAATTATCTGCGCGGTAGGTTTTGTAAAAGTTTTGTTCGAATCTGCCGTTTAATTTTTATTATTTAATTTTTGCAAGTAGCTAAGCTAGTAGAGTAGCAGGTGTCACGAAATCCGCGCAATGGTTGTTCATCGTCAACGATATACATATAGAGAGAGAAACTATTAGTTTTAGAGAGAGATGAACAAACAGTGGAAGTCAAACCCTCGCCGGCTACCATTCTTCGTCCATTCCGTCACCATTTGGCGGAGAAACCTTAGCTATCTTGTACACTTATTTGGTAACCTATAGATACATTTATATAAACATACACACACTGAATTCTCTATTTCCTCTATTATCTAGTCTCTTGTATTTATGTTGTTGATATTAACGTTTTAGTTGTATAAATTAGGGTTTCAATTTTGTTACTTGTTTTATACTAAACACTTCGTAAGGGTTTGCTTATATGATTTTAGCATTTATTTTATAGTTCGATTGTTAGTGTTTAGAAATGAGTGAAACCGAGGAAAGATTACATTCATCCGTCCCTAAGTTACAATCACATGTTCCTTTTACTCATCTTGACATAAAACAGTGGAACACAAACCAATTTCGTGTCCCAAATCGACAGTTTTCGAGTTCTCCAAATTGTAATGTCGAAAACAGTGGTAAACGAGTTGGTATGCCTGCGGCGCATCTGCAAATCCCTTCGACATCGGTATGTTATAATCAGAAAACTGACGGTTTGCAGAATTTGACTCTTGGCACTGGAACATCCCATGCGAGGACTTTATCGCAGCCCTCATTTTACTCGATTGGTTCCTTGCCGCCTTTGAGCCCGTCTTCGTATCGTGACCCTGGTTCAGCAGCTATTGCTGATCACGTGAGTGCTGATGCGAGCCTACCTCCTCTTAAGACACACAGACGGTCAAACAGTGATATTCCGTTTGGATTTTCAACTATCTTGCAGTCATCTCCACCTTTGATTCCGTTACGAGGTTGTAATGGATCTGCAATGCCGGTGCCGTATGTGAAACGAGAATCAAATTGGGAGAATAATGTCAGTGAGAGCAATATGGAAGGTGAAGTGGTGGATGATTTGTTTTCTAATTATTTGAATTTGAACAATCGTGGTAAATTGAATTCTTTTAGAGCGGAAAACGGTGAAGAATTAGATAGCAGAACTAGTGGTACAAAGGCAAATGGTGGTGATAATAGTGATAATGAAGCTACAAGTAGCATAATTGGAAGCGGTAACAATATGCAGAGGTCGGCAGTCTCATCGATTTCCAATAAAAGAGAAGGGATTAAAAGGAGTGCAGGTGGATATATTGCTCCAACAACGAGGCACTATAGAAGTGTTTCTACGGATAGTGTTATGGGGAAGATGAACTTTGCTGATGAATCGCTTAAGCTGATGCCTTCTCCAGGAGGGCAGATTGGTAAATTGTCTTCGAGTGATCCGATTGATGCAAATTCAGATGCGTTTAGTTTGGAGTTTGGAAATGGTGTGTTTAATGGGGCCGAGCTGAAGAAAATTATGGCTAATGAGAACCTTGCTGAGATGGCTTTGACGGACCCAAAGAGAGTCAAAAGGTATGTAGTTTGATTATCAATTTTAAAATGTTTCATAGGCGGTGAACATTTCCCTTAGACTAAAGTGAAAGTCAAATGTAGCATTATAATGAGAAGGAATACATAGTCTATCTACCTTAAGATACTTTAGACTAAACTGCTTATTTAAAACTCCCTATTACTTAATAAACAGTTTGAAATAACCAGGTACCAAACTGTTTATCTACCCTAAGATAAGCAGTACCCATCCAAAAGATCTATAGTACTTACCCACATTTAAAAAACTCATTAGCAGATAAGTAGTTCCGGAAAAGGAATTTCAAATATCTTCAATCCTGCTACTTAAAGAGATTGTTTTTCTTGCTTAGGATCTTGGCTAATCGCCAGTCAGCTGCACGTTCTAAAGAAAGGAAGATGCGTTACATCTCTGAATTGGAAAACAAGGTTCAAACTTTACAGACTGAAGCAACAACATTGTCTGCCCAGCTTACATTATTGCAGGTGGGAGTTATTGCGTTGTAAAAGTGTAATTATTTTTGTACTTTATGTTGATTTTGGTTGTTTGCTTTTCAGAGAGATTCAGATAGCTTAACAAGTCAAAATAATGAGCTGAAGTTTCGTCTGCAAGCAATGGAACAGCAAGCCCAACTGCGGGATGGTATACTTAAATCCCGGCTTTAATGCACATATGCATAAGCAAGATACAAAGTTCATTTGACCTTTTTGAAATGCCATATTGATAATTATAGGGTCTTTTATAATAGCAACTATTTTTTGTTTGACTCTTGACAGCTCTAAATGAAACATTAACCACTGAGGTCCATAGTTTGAAGATGATGAGGATGGAGGTAGGTGGAGATACTGCTGCTAACTTTTCTCAACTATCAATCAATTCACAAATGTTTCAGATTCATCATCATCAGCAGGGGCAACAGCAAAAGTCGGACGTTTGATATACTATTATACAAACATGTCCCCATTTTTAAACGTATAAAAAATTTTGCCCAAGAAAAAAAAAAGTTGACGAAATGCCCCATCCGGGTTTGCTAGTTGCGGGTCGCAAATTGCGACTTGCAACTCGTAATTTGCGACTTGCGTGTCCGAGGACACGAGGTTGTGGCCGGGCTTTGTGACTTGTGTCCGATTTGCGTGCGGTTTCAGTTTTTTTTGAAAAAGTGCCTTATCTTTATTCGTTTTGGATAAGATTTTTCGAGATTTTTGGGATTCTTAAAATCACCCTAAGTAAACATGATCATCGGTTTGTTTCACCAATCTCATAAAATACTCCCAATACTCCCACTTTCTGTTGTTTGAAAAATCAAAAAAATACTTTCCGAAATAGTTTACACCGATCATTTTTGGCAGTGTCGGTTTTCCAAATGAAGAAGTTCATGAGTTGTTCACTGTTGCGTTTCGTTACGGTGGAGAATTTCAGGACGCAAAAAGAATGTACACGCAAAGTTTACTTACGTTTACTAATTGCGTATATGATGATTTTTGAACAAAATATTTGTATTACGCTTTCGAAGAGTTGAGTTATTAGGCTCCAGATAAGTGGTATTTCTACTTTGAAGAGCATGATAAAGACTTAGATATTGGTTTACAATTGATAACGAATAATGTTGAGCAATCGAAGCACATTACTAGCTATGCGAAAATACATAGAGAATTTGAGGTCTATGTTACATGCATAGATTCGATGCATTTGTTAAATTATGAAATTATGATGTTGGTAGCCATTTCTAAGATAATGACTGGCTCTTCAAGTGAAAGACGGTTGTTCGATTAGTTAATAGTCTATTATTGTAATTTCTATTTATCTTTCAATCAACCGGACAACTACCAAACTATGTATTTCACTTAGTGTATTGTATTGTTTATGTAATGTTCTAATCTTGATCTAAAAGTGTTTGTCAAACATAACAAAGTGAATATCAAGAAAAGTTATCGAATTAAATAAATCACAAGTAATAAAACATAGATAATATTGTTAGCTAGTACATAACATAGGTTTTGTCATTACAATAATATCAAGGTTGACTCAAATGTACACTTGAAAAAAGACTTAGTTGGTTGAGATGCTTTGGCTTCGACCTTTATCTTTGATTTTGGGGATGTTTTCTACAAGTCAAATTCAAGATGATATTAATAATACAAGGTAAACACCAACAAATACCCTAAATACCCCTTTTTCTTTCCCTACCAAATTAAAACCCTAGATTCCTTATTCTATGACAAAATCCCATAATATTCAAATCAACACTTCAACTGATATCATAAACACCAACCTTAACAATAACCCTAACTCAATTCAAACATTGAATGTTGAATATTTTCCTGGAATTTGTTCCAGGTGGATCTATTTCATCACTCGGGAATTTGGCTCCTTCCCTAAATCTGTAAGTACCATAGCTTTGAATCCTACCACCAAGCAATATGCAGTCATCCCACCTGTCATTGGAGATGAAACAGTCGATTTTATGGGTTTGGCATTTCATCAAACAGGTTGCTTTCATTACAAATTGGTTTGTATTCTTGATTGTGGGCAGATCCAAATCTACTCGTCCGATACAAAGAAATGGCAAATTACAAATAAGTTTTTTAATAGGTTTCATTATCACACTTCTTCTATGTATGTAGTTTATTGGAATGGAGCAATTCATTGGGCTCCATCAGCACTTGATTCATTTTAGTTTAGATGTAGAACAAAAACCTCTGCAATCATTGCGATTGCCTATACCCGTTGAGCAACTTTTTTACTTTGGAGAGTCTTCGGGCCATCTGCATTTAATACAGGCCACAGTCATCAATAATCGTATACACCTGAATGTGATGAGATGTTGATCGATATTTCGGGGTGGTTTGTTAAGTACAAAGTGGACCTTCATGAGCTAGTGATGATGGTCCGTACAAATCAAAATCCGTTGAGATATGAAATCGTTTTATAATGGGTTGTGAGTTTTAAATTTTAAGGCCATTAAGGAATCTAGGGTTTTAATTTGGTAGGGAAAGAAAAAGGGGTATTTAGAGGTGAAAAAATTAAGAATGTTAGATGACTGGAGTAGATGACCAGAATTTCACCGGAGAAGATGACTGGAAAACACGTAGCGCCACGTGGATGATGATGTGGCAATAATTTGAGTTTTACCAGTGACATAGACTTGCTAGCCGGTAGCTTACATCGAATGACCATTTTATCCGGTTAGATACATTAAATACACATACGAATACTTTGGTACATACAATAGATATCCCGTAAAAGTTTGATGCATTCCCCTGCCATAAGCTCTAATTCTGTTTATATATGACTAAAGGTTCGCAACTTATTTTTATAGTTCTTGATTTAGATCTTGATTTTTACCTTGAGCTAGATCTTGATTTGGTTCTTGGTCGACTTTGCCTGTTCGTTATATCGTAAGGACCCATACAACCTGATCGGCTATGACCGTATTCTTTGCAACGATTATGTTGTTGCTTGAGTTTCCTTTTCTCCTCTTCTTTGAAAGGAATACATGCACGAAAATTTGGGCGACCAGTTTGCCTCTTAAGAAGGACCAGTGGTAACACAATTTGTAAATCCCCTTGATCGATCCATTCTGAAGGATGAGCCATTGAGTTGATAATCGTTTTTAAGGTCGTTCGATATGTGTCCAATGTGAAATACCTTTCCGCATAGCAGCTTACATCGTACTATTTGAAGAAACGGGTCACTACAATAACGTGCCCACAAGGTAAACCGGAAAACTGCCATTGCATGGATATTTTCTAATAAAGGTTATCAAAAATTGATTTTTAACAAAGTTATTTAAATTTTATTGTTTTTTGAATAATGATGTCATCATGTCCTGAAATTTAGTCAATTTAACAAAACTAAGCAATTTCAATTGGATTTTTGATGGCATCAACAACCTCTTAATGTATTATATATATTATTAGCTTTTAAACTCGTATATACACACATGTTATTTAAGTCTTTATGATAAGCATGACATTAATAAAGTACGTTTTTTGACATAGAACTCATAAATATTCACGCATTAACTAAATCTTCCTAATCGATTATTACACTCGATATTATTTTATTATGATATAAGATTCACAAATCACACAATTGGATAATAGCATTCTATTTTATTCATGCGATTTTTCTCGGATCTCAAATCAACTATTATTAAGTAATATAGTTGTCTTAGCACCATTAGTTGTAAGGTTATCAGGATAGTCACATTATCACCTATAAAAGTTGAAATTTAGTTTGGGTTAAAAGTCTCATGTATTACCACCGACTATTATGGTTTTCATATAGACATATGGCTATCAAACATTCTCATATATTCGTTAAAGTTTGTTAGCGTGTTTTTAAAAACTATAATAATAAAAATATATAAAGGGCTATTTTAATCATTATCTTGTAGATAGGCTATCTCAAAAAATTATACGTTCGAAAAACCAAATAGTTGACATGCTTTAATAAATAGGCATAAAAATCAACCTAATGACATAAAACTTATTTATGGCAGCACGAAAATTTAATGATACAATCATTATTATACAATATTAAATAACCACAACAATTTGTAAGTATACTTGACATTAAACAAGAGAGGTTGATTTGTTAATAGTTTTAATCGTGAAAAATGAAGTACAAGTTAGTATGATCATACCCATAAGATAATACAAAATAACAATCTCAAATCATCTTGCTTCTTACTATAGGATATAAACGGAGCATTTAAATGACCAAATACACATGTACTTAACAAAATAACAACACAAAGTATAAAAGACACTAAGCCTATTAAGATAACCATTAACAGCATGAAACTAACTTTCATGAACTGTTTTCTCGAGCATTTTTTGTTGATAACAAAAATGGGCTAATTTCCTAAAACACTTCCATGTATAGTTGCAAATTCTTCAAACATAAAAGGCATTATTTCAATAAAATTATAAAAACCAACTTATTTATCGTATGAACTTGAATACGTGTGCGCTGACCTTCTAATTAACTTTCGATGTTTACTATCTTTGAAGTTAGAAAAGCTGCATTCGAATGACTATATAGTCAATCTAAAACTTAAAATTAACATACAATACATATACATGAAACTATGCAAATTTCTTCTAAAAATGTTCTCTTTTTTAATGTTGGTAAATCGAACTATTCATGACTCCACACAATAGGAATTGAAGAGAATCTAGCAAAATGAGTACTTTATATATAGTAATAACTCAAAACGTGTAATTCATCTTTGTATATATTTATTGTATTATAATTAAATAAATAATAATACCCAATGATTCCCCACATTACAAACTTGCAAGAAACAAACAAAACAAAAAGGAAATAAGACGAAAAAAAACTATGACCATATAATTAGATAGTATATCAATAGTACTTTCAACTTAAATAGTATATTAAAAAAGGGTTTATTGATTCACGATGCGCTAAACTTTAACGTTTTTCTATTATATAAGGTAAACTTTTAAAAGTTCAATTGTATGATGTAAGCCTGCTAAAATCATTACAGGTAACATCAATACGAGTCAGGTAAAACGGGTCTAAAACTGGGTTAAATGGGTGTATAAAAAGGTGACATTGTATGCCACATAGTATGAAAAAGTGACGTATTAATTTTTTTTACCAGCTACCTGTTGTTCAAGTGCAAAAGAAAATACAATAGATGTTTTAGAAGGTTTACATCATACAATAGATGTTTTAGAAGGTTTACATCATACAATAGAAAAAAGTTAAAGTTTAGCGCATCATGAATCAATTATCCGTATATGAAAAGGTGACGTGTTATGGCACGTAGTATGAAAAACTGACGTATTAATTTTTTTACCGGCTACCTGTTGTTCAAGTGACAAAGAACATAAAATAGAGGTTTTAGATGGTTTACATCATACAATAGAACTTTTAAAAGTTTACCTCATACAATAGAAAAACGTTAAAGTTTAGCGCGTCACAAATCAATAAACGAAGAAAAAATACTACGTAAATAAGAAGTAATAAATTAACCCACTAATTAACACATGATACGCTAACTAACAATTAAACAAATAACTGAAATAAACGATAAAATTTTTGTTATTCATTCGTAAAAAGCACCCATGCAAATTTAACAAAAGTTAGTGCCATGATAATAACATAGAGAAACTAGCAAGTGTATGTTACATACCACGATTTCAAACAATCAACATTGAATATGTATAATCTAATAAATCATTTTTAAAATAAATAAATAATAAATCTTACATAAAATATGATTTTAAAAATATACGTTTGATGAAAAACAATTATAAATTAAAGACACTTTAATATTTTGAGATATATATATATATATATATATATGGATTTTAAATTAAATATTATTATATTTGCTAAAAGATAATTGCATTATTTTAGTAAATTTTAAAATCATGATTTATGATGTGTTTTTTCCTTAATTTTTGCCAATTTGAGAAAATCAAACAGTCACGTTGGACAATTGAATATTTGATGATATCATTAACCGATTCTTATATTATATTTATATTAGATCTCAAACCCGTCTATACACGAGCAGTTGATTATGTATCTAATTTGTATTAGTATGAAAAATAATGTATATGATAAAATTGTAATGATTTATGACTTAAAATATATGCACTGTTTAAATTAAGCAAGCTATTGAAGGTAGTATGTATATTGACCATTTAATGTGTCATATTAGTGTTATTTTGTATACAAATTTAAATATGTAAAAAGTATATTTATAACTAAAAGCATTTAAGATAAGTCAAGTATCATCGTAATATGAAGGAATCTAATAATCCATCAAAACTTGCAAAACTCCATTTCATTCAAACTAGCAAGCAAATAAGGAAGAATAACATCAAAAACTTATACATTAAAAGTTATCAGATCATACATCAAAATCAACCCAATACATATTAGACAATTGTCAGATCAACTTATCACCAACCCAAGACAAATTACAATGTCATCAGATCACAACATATCGCTAGCCGAAAACAAATTACAATGTGATTAGATCAACATATCACCAACTAAAATCAAAGTACCATGTGATCATATTAACTTAGATAGTGATCATTACCTTAATTATTTGGTGCTCTTGGTTATTTGGGTCAAATGCATCGGTCAATGTACCACTCATATGCAGCAAACGACGAGCCATGTTTTAAGAGTTATAACCTCAGTCCTTTTCCCATCAGGCTCTTTGCTTGCTCTTCCTTTGACATTGCACTAACCACCGACTCCTTTGCCTTATGAATCATGGTATCAGTTTCAGGGGAACTCTCAGTTGTCGGATCAGATAGTGATTGCTTGTTTTTACCTCTTTGATAAACTTTTGGTTCGTCCACTGTTTCAGACGCCTGTCTTCAATGCAACTTATCCTATTGTCAAGCTACTATGCTTTCTGGTTGGCAGTCTGTCGGATTTTTTTGCCAAAATCTAAAGATTATCACGTCCACACCAACGCTAGTACCATACTTTTGTTATAGAATAGTCTACTCATTTCTCAACAGATTCAAGAGTGAGTTAGTTGAGACAAACTTCACTCTGTCTTTTTACCTATAACCAAAAACACAATAAAATCCATATAAATATGAACATAAAAGTCACCAAAATACTCGGTTATATGATAAATTTAAGAAGATGTAGCATAATGTCAATAACTGTTAAAGATGAAAATTTCAACCCATTTATTTATGAATGGGTCAATGCAGGTTATGCCTTATTTGTAATGGGTCAAATGGGTGACATATGTATAACCGAAAGCAAAATAAACTGTTCATGCCAGATTCCAAATTTTAGTATCTCAAAGCAATTTTAACCCATTCATGAGTATATGGGTCAAAACCTTACCTTAGTGCAAGTAAAGAACAAACGAAAAATTCACCACCATGTTTATGACACCAAACACAATATAACAAAAATTAAAGGAAAAAGAAAGATAATAATAAGATAAGAATTTTTATACGTTCTCCATGTATTTCGCAACCTTATATGTAAAAACAGTCACCATGCCATTTGCATTATGTAGATGTCCTTAAATGTGTATGAATCATGAAAGAATCAAAGAATTAAAAACCTTACATCCACCCAAAAATTTAGATATAACAAATTACTTCCATTGTTTAGGCCTTCTACACATGACGTTTAACTAGATATAACTAACAATAAATAATAATAGTCCTAATAGTAAGAAGGATAGTGTGAATAACAATAGTTTCTGCATTTACCATGATATAGGATCCGACATATATATTTGATCTGCTGTAATATATTGGAAAAGGATCTAGTGACCTTTTTAAGTTCTCATCATGATGACATTTTGGTATTATAGAACATTCATCGATAAACCCATGTATGTACATCATATCATGAGAATATCTAGACTTTTGATACGTTGGGTCGATTAGGGGTCTATGTTCTACACTTCGTTCATCTACTATTGGTGAAGACTCAGAAGGATCAACCACTCCAACAGTCCCGGTATCTAAGTCAGGAAAAAGATATGCAACTATCACTGTATTATTATTGTACAATTGTTGAAGTCAGAAAACTGGTGGACAACAATGTATAAGGAAAACTAAACATTTAAGAACACAAAAACTATACATAATTTAATTAATCCCTCCGTCCCAATTTAATAGTCCATGTTTCCTTTTTGAGTTGTCCCAAATTAATTGTCCACTAGATAGGGAAATTTGATCAACTTTACCATATTGTCCCTACTTGAAATTTAAATTATAAAAGTGAAAGGGATCTCTAATTAACTAGTCAAAGGTAAGGATGTCATTCTGCAAAAAGTAAAGGTAATGATTATGTTTTTCTAAAACTGTGTGTTTTTTTGTCGGAGGACAATTAATTAGGGACGGAGGGAGTAATAATTAATAAACTAAGCAAATCGAAAGAAGCAGAAGCACCCATCAAGAAAAAAATTATATCAAATAGGGGTGTTCATCGGTTCCGTTTACGGTTTATTCGGTTTCTAAATTTTTTGAGAGCGGAACCGAAAACCGAATTCAGATTTGTAAAACGAATTGAAAACGAAAACCGAATTGAATTCGGTCCAGTTTCGGTTAAAATCGAAAATCCAAATTTCAAAATATAACCAAAATAACCATAAAAATCGGTTCTGGCTTGTGATTGTTAGTGTGTTAGGGTTTCGTTAGTGTGGAAAGTGAAAAACGTGAAACTAATTTAGGGTTGGAATGTGAATAGACTTTTTGGGGAAATTTAAATATCATATATATACTATATATATATATATATATATATTAATAATTTAGTATATTATTAATTGAATTTGGTTTTTGGTTTTAACCGAATTCAAAAATTTTAAAGCCGAACATAAAACCGAATTCAGATTTATAAACCGAAGTGAAACTGAACCGAAAATCGAATTTGAATTCCGTTCGTTTTTTATTTTTATTTTTATTCGGTTTTGTATTCGAATTAAACGGTTTCAAATCGAATATTGAACACTCTTGATACCAAAAATCTCAATAAAGCATAAAATGACACAAAATTGTAAAAAAAGAAAAAAACTATAAATTAATGTGTAATTCATACCTACCAGTTTATTAACAATCGGAATGAAATTCAAGATATCTTTAGGCTTACAGGTGTTTATGTCATCCTCACCACTCCGGCTTCTCAATTGCTGATCACTTGTGCTCTTATCGTACCTGAATAAAGAAGTGTCGCATGCATTATAGTAGATTAGGACGTTATCATTGAAATAGTTGTGTTTAATTGACAATCGAAGTACAGTTGTGAAACACTCAAAACTGTTTCTAATCTTTGGGCAGAGTGAAACTAATTATGTTCTTCTAATTTATTAAGGGTCAAACAATCAAATTAAAAGTAGTTGCCACAAAACCGATCCCAATTATCCAATTAGCACTTAACATATATGTGATGCAAAATTCATCCTAACTAACTTTAAATTATCCAATTAGCACTTAACATATATGGGATGCAAAATTCATCCTAACTAACTTCGTAGATATCTACTGTCCAATAACTTAATCTTTGCAATACAAAATAACTAATTGAACCATTGTTATTTTCAAGAACATAACTATGTACACAAAATTAAAACTACATAACTACATTTTTATTTTGTATGGCATTTATGGATCTTCAAATTAAAACTACGTACACTAAAAGTGATGTGATAACTTATGACCAATATAAATAAGAACTTAATTGACATTAGCCCGACTAGGTCCCCCTGCGTATCTTTTAATTGTATTGATCAAGGAAACTTAAAATTGTTTCTAATATGATAAGAGAATGCCGATAACAATACGTACGATGCTGGAATTGATAAGTGAGTTTGGAATATTTTATGTGTATGAAACATAATGTACAAGTTGTCTATTGGTGACATATATAGTGCAACTAAAGCAGCTTGTAGTACAAGCTCATAAAGCAGCAACGACCCATGTATGTGAGTGTGTATTGTGGGAACCAGATCAAACATGAAAAGAGGAGAGTGGGGTGGTTTTGGATGGCAATTTAGGGTTGCAACCACCATCCCATGATTCCCTATCTTTGCCTATTTGCTCTATATCCCCATTCTATAAATTGAGGTCAAATGGTAGTCATTTAGGTGTAAAGAAATACACATAAATCCATAGAAGGGCTGTCGCGTTTTGTTGTTTCCAAACTTGAGTTTATGCTACTGCCATTGTAATGGTGTTGTGTTTGTTCTCTGACGAATTGTAACACGGGTCTACATTAATCCTTGGTCGTTATGCATGAGGCTTGCAGCGAATTGAACATGTAAACACCTTTTAAGGACATGGAATCTCTTCGTGTGCAAGACTCGTCGAAGTTGATCGATCGTGTTCTATAAAGAAGACAACAACTTGTTGTTGTGCTTGTTTTTGGGTCTGCATTACCTTATGTTGGATACTTGATTATCGCTTTCAGGTTATATCTTACTTCATAGGTCATATTGTGTTCATCATATTAATTATGTTGAATTATATATTTGTCATGTTTCTATAACACGAGAAGGTGTTACGAACTATTCTTTAAACAACATGAGTCCAACCATTTATGCAACAATCTTAAAAGGTGTTTAGTTGTACGTCATGTTGTTTAAAGAACTTATAACCCTTAATAATCTGATTTGAAGGGTTCATAAAATCAACATGTTTAGTTGTCATGTTGCTGTCTCACATACATGGTTGCAACCATGAATTGCCATCCAAAACCACCCCACTCTCTCCTCTTTCTATAATGAGTTTAAAGCATTGTTGTTCAACTAATTATATTTTATTAAATATTATGACTATGATGCAATTATGTTTTATAATGAGACATCAATTAGAGAATGAAAACTGATCAAAGAAGAATCGGATTGCTAGCATACAGTACCTTGATATCTTTGTGAAAGAGTGTTAATTATTAAACATGTAGGTTTAATAGTATCTGCAACATTTATACGTTGGTTATGCATCTCCTTTAATTGTGTAAAACAAAACCAAAACATGGGAACATGGGTTGGAAAGCTTCAAACATGATTTATTGGGTTCTTAACGTGATAATAAGAGACCACGTCTCCACTGTTTTGTTTTATAAATAAGGTGTGATGGGCATTAGAACTCATGAATTATTAAAGGAGTTTTGCTGCTAAATACTTTGTTATACACCCGTGAGATTTGACTTTGAATATGTAATACAATTCGAATTAAAAAGAATTTACGTTTACATAGAGATGAAGTCATATATATGCTAAAATAGTGCGAAATGTGGGAGTATATTGGAGAAAAAGAACAAGTATTGGTAATCTGCATCAGTGACGGATCCAGGAATATAAGTCGTGGAGGCCTTAAATAATTACTTTAAAACCGAAGTTCATAAAAAGAGATCTTAAATAGTATCAAAACAACTAAATAGAAGCAAAAAACTCAGCTTCCACAGTAAACAACATATAAAAACTTGTCTATCCTAAAAGAATCTTAAGAAATTTCATCGGTCGTATTTACTTAAAAATAACTTATATCACTAAAACAGCGTAAACGATGCAAAACAATAGAAATTTCAAAACGTGTTTATAAGAATTACAGTTACCATCCAAACACCGTAATAATTTCAAAACAACTTAAAAGGGATTATACTTCAATGATACAAGTTTGATAATTTTTTTAATAAGAATTTATGTCCAAATACTACTGGCTTCTAACGTTTCACATATAAATTAATAGAATCAAAAGTTAACGATCGAAATCTTACATAAATAAAATTGGGCTTGGGGCCTGTCTAGGTTGAACTTATGGGCCAATTAGAAAAATGACAAAATATCCATTAAAACATAGTGCTAGTTGTTAGGTTATGGGGGCCTGTGAACCCCTCCTTATTCACAGCATCCGCCTCGAGTCTGCATGAGTCCCTAATTAAATGGGATTTTGGTTGTGATACAAGGATGCCACGACATTACTTGGTTGCCTCACGTCTTGGACTCCCCAATTAATTAGGATAGGGAGTGAGGATTCCTAATACTTTTGAGAAACGGGATCAAACCTAAAGTACGAATGTGCAATACAACTAATATTGTAAAGGCCGAGATCTATGTGCCGTAAGATCCCATAGGCGGACAACACGATCAAGTTATGAATATATATAAATTTTTTGAGATTTGTTTATTTATCTTTTATCCATAACATATGTTGATGTTTCATGGAGTTTTGGACGAATATAAAGTTTAAGTAGAAACTTTGTAAGTACAATTGCCAAACATGAACTCATATGTGAACAAACTGGTGTCTAGCAAACTATGACTTTGACATTAAGATTGTCACTCTAAAGTTTTTACTTTTTAATCTTATACTAATTGAAGTCTAATGTGATAATTACATTTTTATAATGTTCGCTAAAATTAATGGAAAACTCATTCGTGTAAGAATAAAGTATTCCATATACCCATGAGTTTATTTATGTTTATATATTTGTTAACAGTTAGTTCTTATAGATGCTTTAACTTGATTAACAGATTAAATTGAGAGTTTAATTGTAATATTCAAGTTAATTAATATTCAAACAAAATTTATTTTTGGCAGAATCAAGAATAAATGTAACAACCATGATTAACTTTAAGAAATATGTATTATTCAATAATTCAAAAGTGATTACAAAAATGATTAATTCAATCGCACTTAGCTAAATCGAATTAATCAATCACAGAATATAGCCTATATAAATTCAAAGAGAATTTCTAAGTATATAACTATGTAAGCTATGTAATTAACATTTTCTATGAACAATCAATCACTTATTTATACATGTATAGGTATTGAATGTGAGTTAATGATAGGGCTTGATTTATGGAAGACTAAATCAAAAATCAAATTTGAATATTTGATTTGGCTGCGCATTAATATTTGAATCTGCAACGGTCTTGACTCTGTAAGTTTGACTCTGTCAAAGCAATCTTCAATCTGTAAGACTTGAGTCTGTATTCTTTAGTCTGTGAGATCTTCATTCTGTCAAGGTCTTAGTCTGTAGCTTAATAAGTCTTGATCATCTTAGTCTTTACAACACACATATTCAAATTATACAGTGTAAGAACTAACACTTAGTAAAATCCATAGAGGGGCTGCTGTGTTTTGTTGTTTCCAAACTTGAGTTTATGCTAATGTCATTGTCATTGTGTTGCATTTGTTCGTTGACGAATTGCAACACGTGTCTGCATTAATCTTGGGGTTGTTACGCACGAGGCTTGCAACGAATCAAGCGCGTAAACAACTTTAAAGACAAAGAATCTCTTCCTGTGCAAGACTTGTTGAAGTTGATCGATCGTGTTCTATAAAAACGACAACAACTTGTTGTTGTGCTTGTTCTTGGGTCTGCATTACTTTATGTTGGATACTTGATTATCGCTTTGAGGTTACATCTTACTTCATATTGTGTTCATATGATTAATTACTTTGAATTATATATTTGTCATGTTTCTATAACACGAGAAGGTGTTACGAACCATTCTTTAAACAACTTGGCCTTTTTATTTATTATTTATCATAAATGAGTCAAGCATTACACATAGAGTCCAACCATTCATACAACATATGATATATAACGAATAATTACGATATGACATCTTGACTTTTCGTTACCCGAATACTATTGTCATGGAATTATGATAATTATTACTCTTACAATACATGATATTACGATTGTTTCATTCGGATTTGTTTTCTAACACATGTTATACTTAGCTTTATAAATTAACACTTGTAGATAATTCTTGATAGGAATATTCCTGAGTATGCTAAATTTTTTTCGTTAATTCTGTTTTGTACTTCTCCTATCATGTATTCCGCGCAATTTAGAAAGCTATATGATTATGAATATGAGTGAGAGGTAGCTTGCTTAAAGAACTCAAGGAATTGTGCCTTAGTTCATGTACAAAGTATTAATGTCTTGAATAATATGGTTCCTTGGATTTTTTATACTATTGTTATGATAAGAGTTATGTAATACCATTAGATGAACCATGAACCTAACCAACTACCTAGTTGGTAGTTTTTATAATAAATGGGACACTTCCACAATCTATATTATACTTAAAAGTTTAAAAAAAACTTGTATTTGGAAAAATAAGGTTGTTACATAAACCTTTCGTCGGATTTAAGATTTCACAAGAGAGATAGTATGTTTCAAACCAATGATGCAATCACAACCCATAGTTGGCTTTTAAGTCTATTCACCATCTTTCTTTCATTTATCGATGGGATTGTCAACTTCATCAACACGACGGTCATCTTTGCCATTGGCACCACTGTCATCATCTTTGTTTAGTAACTATAGGTCTATAAACAGGATAATATATATGGCTTAAGTTTTCATCATTGTTAAGTTGTAGATACGCTGTGTTTGTAGGTATGAGCATGATGTGTATGTAATATGACATGACATATTGATATGCATTAGAGCATGAATAAGGATTCCGAGCAAATACAAAATTAATTAAGATGATAAAATTTAAGTGTAATTTAAATAAATTAGAATATCATTGAAAAACTGTGTAGTTGGAATAAATGGTGGAACGAATAAAAAGAAACTAAATTTGATGTGGCTGCCACATCAATGTCACATAAGCAAAACAATAAAGTATCTTTTAGAAAAGTTGAGACGTGTTCATATGAAAGAATAGGATAAATTACACTCTCTGTCCTTCTGGTCTTTCATTTTTTAACGGCTCATCCCTCTCAACTTTTTTTTACAGTTCTTACCCCCGTGGTTGCTTTTTTGTCCCAACTTCCCCCCTAATTCGTTAAATCTAACTCGTTGATCTTAACTCATAAAAAATAACTAAATTACCCTAATCTTCTTTATCAATTTTCATTTTTTATGAATTTTAAATTACTTATTTCTTTCTTTATTTTTTAGTTTTTTTTCAAGATTATAACTTAATCTTGCATCCTCCTCTCATCTTCTTCTCATTTCAAACCAAACCCTAACTCCTTCCTCAAATACAAACTAACTAGATCCTCAATTTTTAATTATTTACTTCTAGTTTTATCACCATAAAGATTTACCCAAATTAAAATCAAAATCCCTAAATACACAAACATATAAATATATATGCATATACATACATATTCGATTTGTGTTCACAAGTCACAAATTCATTCACTATCTCTCAAAAAGACGCTCCAAAATCTTTTGAACACCTCTGGTGACTGGAGTCCACTTCCGATTACCGGCGTTTTTCCAGTTACGATGACCTCCGCCACTCAACCTCCGATGACTGTCATTTTTCCACTTCCGGTGACTGCAGTCCACTTCCGATTACCGTCATTGCTCTTTCGACCTTCGTCACCTGCGTCTGTCAACCTCCCTCTTCGACTCTCCGTCAATCATTATCTCCACTGCTCTGGCCACTAAATCACAACTCCGTCTGTTCACTACTCACAACTTCGTTCACAAATCCAACTTCGTTCACAAATCCGTCTGACTTTCAGATCCGTTCATTTAGATCTGAGTTCCTGTTACAGATTCGATTTGTGTTTAAAGACGTTAGTTCGAATCGATTTTAAGTTTTGAAGAATTGGACAATGTGTGTATGTATATTAACATTTGTTGTCCATTTTTTGTTAACGTTTTTACTTTTGAAGAAAAAAACGGGAAGTTATGAAGCATGGAGATGAACATGATGACGATGATCAGACTTCCATTCAATAAAGAGAAAATATGATAATAAAGAAAATTGAGTTATTATTAGTGTCATAGAGATATTATTATATATAGGAAATGAAATTAATTGAAAAAAGTGGATTTCATAGAGATTTAGATATAGATTTATTGTATGTAAGTATATCTAAGATGGTGCGTGTGGAGTAGGGAATATGAGAAGAGAAGAAGAAAAAGGAAGAGGAGGATGAGGGTATTGTAATCATTTTGTATGAGTTGATCAATTCGTTAGATTTAACGAATGAGAGATAAAGTTGGGATAAAAAAGCAATCACGAGGACATGCACTGTAAAAATAGTTGAGAAAGATGAGCAGTTAAAAAATGAAAAACCATAAAGTCAGATACCGTAATTCACCCTAAAATATAAAACATCAATTACCTTATAGGTATTTTAGTAGTACATTACGTAATTGGAAATAATATAATAGTAGATTGTATATTATGACTTTTACATTATTTAATAAGTATCAGTCAAGAAGCTCCTCATTTTGTTACCTTTTCTATTAAACTGAGATCGTATGAAGTGATTAAAGAAACATATACAGTATACAAATCGAGTTTCTATTAAGATATTTGTCATGTTAGAAGTCGATACAACCTTTGTTTGAGGTAAACGTTATCAACTCTTGAATTAAGCTTATTCGATCGGATCAGTCCAAACAATGAACTTTTTGCATTGAAAATTCATCAATCTATCAATTAATAGAGTTAGGAAATTGGAATTCCAATTCGTCTTTAATTCAACTGAAATTCTTTAAACACATAACATGTTTATGCGTTAGCATCACAATAACTCATTTTCAATATCGAAAGGCTCAAAATCTTCGATCTATATCGATTGTCGATATAAAAGAACCGAATTTCATTGCAGAAGGCACAAACATCAATCGATTATAAAGCATCAAGTTATCAACATATTCTATTAAATTTCCTAATGTAAAAGTTTACGTAATTAACATAGGTATTTTTTTATAATAAATATGTGTAATTTCTTATTAATAAAAACAAACATGATTCATGTCTTTTTTAATTCGAACTTGAGTGTTAAGTAGCAGTACATAATATCATATCATATTTGACAACTTCAGAGGATAGTAACATGTAATTGTAATAATCACCTAGAAATTAATACCGAAAACATGTTTAATATGAATTCTATTTTTAAACTCTAATTATCAATTTAAAAGTAGAAATAATAAGAATAGTATTGCTAAGTTGCTGGCATGCAACTAGCTTTTTAATTGAGGTTTCATTAATATTTAATATAATTAATATTAAATGCATGGAAACCGTTCGTGGTGTATCAGATCCAATTCCCAAAGCATAGCATAACGGATCTTCTTGCAGGCGCTATGCTCGCTGCTGCTCACGTGCTTCCCCCGTGGCATTGCATAGTGTTGTTTTTTAACTGCAAATGCACCCCACTCAAATTATATGATTTTATTTTTGTTTTTTGCATTGTTTTTAAAGTACTGTTATAAATTCACTTTATTCGAAAACACTATTAAAGTCCTTTTTAGCAAAATCTTAAGCATTTATTTATTTACTTACAAAAGATTTACTGTAAATAAAAGACCTTGAAATCGGTACAATATTCAGTTGGTGTGATTTGTTTACTAATAATCCATACCAAAAGACTTCTTGTTAACATTGAAGTTGATATAACATTCAATTTAATTGGAAATACCATCATTCATGAGATTTGAGCCAATTTTTTATTTTTAACTTTTGTAGAAATAGTACATTGCATTTTAAGGAAACCAACTATATAATACAATACTAAATGCTTATTGTGTGTACGCGTAATAAAAAGAGTATCAATTTCATCGTTAAATTTTAAAATTAAGATTAAGATTAAGATATCGAATGAAAATAAAAAACATGCAAAATTAGATGAAAAGGTTATGAAATTAAAAATCATATATAGAAAGATTAGTAAACTATTTTAGTCTATTTTTAAGAATGGATAATTGTTGTTTTACAAATTATTGGTTGAAAATTGAAGCCGAATTATTAGTCAACATACATTAAGTTATCAATGACCTGTTGACTCTTTTTATTAACATACCTTTTTATTTATATCATTGTAGTCAAACTTAAATAAATATGGTTGGTAACTTTATCAATTATCATTACGAAGTGTAAATATGTAACTAATTAAATGAGTAATCTTTTAGCTTGAATGCAGTATCACTTTAAATTATTTCGTAAGTATAATAGAAAGTATTATATTATTATTATTATTATTATTATTATTATTATTATTATTATTATTATTATTATATCTTCTATTCATCTATAATTTTTTTTGTAAACATAAACAAAATATTATATTAATATTGTTATATTGTCTATCGTCTATTATATTAATAATGCAGTATCTTTTTTTCCCACATACAAAAACGAGCATTCACAATAAAAATAAACTTCCTGAATTTTTTTTTAAGTTAAGTTGCTTTTTACTAAAACAACTTTTAAATATCTTCTCACTCCAATCATAAATTGCTTTATAAAAGCTTCTATTTTTAATGGCTAATTATTTATAGATGTTTCAAACTTGTCATAAAATTCTTTTATATGCATTCATTTTCTAAAAGTTCTATTGTATTTAACAAAGTTATTAATCATTCTTATTGTATGTAGTCATTAACCTAAAATTGAAATTTTACTTATGTGGCACCGGTTAATCCACTTATATCCACATCTTATGTCACCTAGGTGTCACGTGAGACTAATAAATGTAACGAACTTTCCTAAATGTATTAAACTTTATGTATAATATATCTTTGTCCCATTTCATCCATTCAAGCAAAATTTTGCCTTCTTCTTCTAGCAGGGGAGTTTTGAAAAATAGGCCATGTGTATGTAATTGTGATCATCGATTGTACTTATCTTAGTGGTGGTTATGGTGGTGTCGCTAGAAAATATGGTGTTATCGAAAAATGTGGTTGGAGTTGTAGATGGTAATGACGTTGGAGATGGTTGTGAAGTAGAGATAATAGGGATGTTGGTTAAGGTAGTAGTTGTGGTGGTGTTACCTGAAAATATGGTGTCGCCGTAAAATGTGGATGAAATTAAAGATGGTTGTGACGCTGGAGATGGTTGTGAAGTAGAGATATAAGGATGCAAGTTAAAGTAGTGGGTGCGGTGGTGTTACCGGAAAATATGGTGTCGCCGAGAAAAATAGTGTCTCCGAAAAATGTGGATGAAGTTAGAGATTGTAGTGATGCCAGAGATGGTTGTGAAGTAGTGATAATAGGGATGTAGGTTAAGGTAGTGATTGTAGTGGTGTTACTGGAAAATATAGTGTCGCCAAAAATAATAGTGTCACTCGAGTATGTAAATGAAGTTGGAGATGGTGGTGACTTCGGGGATGATTGTGAAGTTGAGGTAATAGGGTTGTTGGTTAAAGTAATGGTTGTGGTGGTATTATTGGAGAAAATGGTGTCGCTGAAAAAAATGTCGAAGATGATGAAGGTGATGACATCAATGTAGTATAAAAAAATTATCTAACTTTCTGTTGAGATGATGATGACGTGGCAACAAAAACTCAATAACCCTTAGCCACGTAAGCAATGGATGATCGGTTACTTTTGCTTCCGATTAATGACTACATACAGTAAAAGAGATAAAAGAGATCAGTAACTTCGATGCATACAATAGAACTTTTAAAGGATATATGCATATAAAAAAATGTCGTGACAAGTTCAATATATTTATAGATAATTAGCCCTATTTTAACACTACATATAAATTTTCAAAATAGTGTTGCATGGAAAATTATTGATAAATCTCAAATTTTTGTTTAATATTTTTCACTTGAATAAAAAAAATATCAAATGTTTTTAGTTAGAGATGCTTTAAGTTTCAAATTACTTCAATTTTAACTATTGCATAACATCAACATATACCTTATTAATTTGACTCATAAGCAATTTGTAGTTTAACACCACCATCCATTCGATACTTATTATTGTTATTATTAGTTTTATTATACTTGCCAACTTATTATCTTTAACATATCGTGTAAGAGCATATTAATATTTTTGAGTAGTTAACCCTTGAAGTGTTTTATTTAAATTAACTAAAGCATAAATGTTTTAACTGCATTAAAAATCTACAAAAATGCATAAATGCTTTTAACAAAACATATGTGTTACATACATACAACAACATATAAATACCACATACATACATAATAAAATGATAGTTATGAAAAGTTTCTTGTTGAGTTGTTTCTTCAAATATTAAACATACAATATATTGCATAGTATATGTTTATTTAAATATATTGCTACTTATCATCTCAAATGATACTTGAACATCTAACATATTGATTGCTCGATCATTCGTATAAAAGTTTAGCAAAAGCTCCTTGGTAGACGAGTATATTGTTTTAAACATGACTATCACAAAAGAATGCAAATATGATATAACTAAAAATACAATAAATGTTAGATATTATAAAATTTTATACTATTAATGTACGTGTCATGTGGGCCGGGCATATAATTTTTCTAGTCTAACCAATAAAAAAAAAGTTAAGTACGGATGATACAGAAACATGTGTGCTAAAATGCAAAATGCAGGGCAACATGGAAATATTATTTTTGAATAAATATTAAATTAAATAAATTAAATAAAATCAAAAAATGAAAACACAACGGTCACATTTCCAGTGATTTCCACATGACCCCCTTGTTCTTTACTCTTCTGTCTTCTTCTTCTCCTTCACCCTTCTTATACCCACTTCAAATCCATTCACACTTCCCTCATTCTTTCTCCATATCATTTTTTATATTTTCAAATTTATTTGATTTGTTAATCCGCTAAACAAATATGGCTAATCGAAAGCTAATGGTGGAGGTTTGTAATGCAAAAAACCTGATGCCTAAAGACGGTCAAGGGACCGCAAGTGCGTACGTGATTGTCGATTTCGATGGTCAACGGCGTCGAACGAAGACCATTTCGAGAGATCTGAATCCTCAGTGGGATGAAAAGGTCGAGTTTCTAGTTCATGATGTTGCGTCAATGGCTACTGAAATACTCGAGCTCAATGTTTATAATGATAACAAAAGGACCGGCAAAAGGAGTACGTTTTTAGGGAAAGTTAAAATCACCGGAATTACTTTTCCGAAATGTGGTTCGGAAGCTTTGGTTTATTATCCGTTGGAGAAACGGAGTGTTTTTTCGCAAATTAAAGGCGAAATCGGGCTTAAAATTTGTTACGTAGATGAAGACCCACCGGCCGCTCCGGCGGCCGATGAACAGAAACCAGAAACGGCCGAAACGCCGCCGGCAGCTACTGAGGAGAAGCCGCCGGAAGAAGAGAAAAAAGCGGAAGAGAAACCGAAAGAAGACGGAGAGAAGAAAGAAGAGAAGCCGCCGGAGGAACAGAAAAAGGAAGACACTCCACCTCCGGCGGCAGCGGTGGCCGCGCCGCCGCCGCCACCGGAGAACACTGCGATAATGCAGTCGCCGAAACCGAAACAAGCTGAAGAGAACCTTCAGTTGATCCGAAAACCGTCCAATTTGGATACTGATGACGCTAGGGTTTCGTTATCAAATCATCATCGTAGAAGTAACACGTACGATCTCGTGGATCGAATGCCGTTTCTCTATGTGAAAGTTGTGAAGGCGAAACGATCAGAAAAAGATTCCGATGATTCGACATTGTATTACGCGAAGTTGGAGATTGGAACACATAGTATCACTACTAAAGCACTAGGTACAAGTAAAGATTGGGATCAGGTATTCGCATTCGATAAAGAAGGTTTAAATTCGACTAGTTTAGAAGTTTCGGTATTCGATCGGAAAAAGAAAGTAGTTGAAGAAGGAAAAGAAGAAGTTTCGGAAACATGTTTAGGAACGGTGTCGTTTGATTTACCTGAAGTACCTAAAAGGGTCCCACCGGATAGTCCGTTAGCTCCACAATGGTACACTCTAGAAAGTTCGGCGACTGATGTTATGCTTGCGGTTTGGTTGGGTACACAAGCTGATGAGGCGTTTCAGGAAGCGTGGCAATCGGATTCGGGTGGGTTGATTCCGGAGACCCGAGCGAAAGTTTATTTGTCTCCGAAGTTGTGGTATTTGAGATTAACGGTTATCCAGACGCAAGACTTGCAGCTATGCTCGGGTCCTGGACCCGAGCCTAAAGTAAAAAACCCGGAGTTGTTTGTTAAGGGTCAACTTGGGCCACAGTTGTTTAAAACGAACCGGACAATGGTGGGGCTGTCGAGTACGTCGTCAAATCCTACGTGGAATGAGGATTTGGTTTTTGTGGCAGCCGAGCCATTTGAGCCGTTTTTGGTGATTACAGTTGAAGATGCATCGAATGGTCAGACGGTTGGGCATGCGAAGGTGCATGTAGGTAGTATAGACAGGCGGACAGACGATCGGTCAACTGTTGGGTCAAGATGGTTTAATTTGGTTGGTGATGAGAGTCGTCCTTATGCAGGTAGAATTCATGTTGGAGTTTGTTTGGAAGGTGGGTATCACGTGCTTGATGAGGCTGCTCACGTGACTAGCGATGTCCGGCCCACAGCGAAGCAGTTAGCTAAACCACCGATCGGGTTGCTCGAGGTTGGTATTCGTGGGGCTAGTAACTTGCTTCCGGTGAAAACGAAGGACGGTACACGTGGCACGACTGATTCCTATGTGGTTGCAAAGTACGGCCCAAAATGGGTTCGGACTCGCACGATTCTCGATCGGTTTAATCCAAGGTGGAACGAGCAGTACACATGGGATGTGTATGATCCGTGTACCGTGCTTACGATCGGTGTGTTTGATAACGGGAGGTATAAGACAGGGGACGGAGACAAAAAGCCTAGTAAAGATGTACGACTCGGGAAGCTCAGGGTACGACTCTCGACGCTTGACACTAACCGGGTGTATATGGGTTCGTATTCGCTTATCGTGTTGCTACCTAACGGAGCCAAGAAACTGGGGGAGATTGAGATTGCGGTAAGGTTCTCGTGTTCTTCGTGGATTAGTCTACTTCAGGCTTACTCGACCCCGATGTTGCCACGGATGCACTATGTGCGTCCCATGGGTCCGATGCAACAAGATATGTTGAGGCATAACGCTATGAAGATTGTTACTGCACGGTTGGCTCGGTCTGAGCCAGCTTTGGGTCAAGAGGTGGTTCAGTTTATGTTGGATTCAGATACTCACACCTGGAGCATGAGGAGAAGCAAGTCAAATTGGTTTCGGATCGTTAATGGGTTGTCAAAAGCAGCAACTTTAGCAAGGTGGCTCGACTCGATCTGCACGTGGGTTCACCCGCCAACAACAGTCCTAGTCCATGTGCTTCTACTGGCTATTGTCTTATGCCCACATTTAATCCTGCCCACAGTTTGTTTGTATGCTTTCTTGATTGTATCATTGAGATACCGCTACAGAATACAGGTTCCAGTCACAATGGATCCAAGACTCAGTCAAGTTGATTCAGTGGGCCCAGATGAGCTCGATGAGGAGTTTGACGGGTTTCCAAGTTCTAGATCACCAGAGCAGATTCGTATCCGGTATGACAGATTACGAGCGTTAGCAGGCCGGGCTCAGACACTGCTTGGTGATGTGGCGGCACAAGGAGAGAGGTTAGAGGCTTTATGCAATTGGAGAGACCCGAGAGCCACTGGGATTTTCGTGGTGGTTTCTTTGTTGGCGTCACTAGTGTTTTACATCGTGCCGTTTAAGGCGTTTCTGTTGGGTTGGGGATTCTTTTACATGCGCCATCCTCGTTTCCGTGGTGACATGCCGTCACTCCCAATCAACTTTTTCCGACGACTTCCGCCGCTCTCAGATCAGATACTGTAAGGCTATTATAACCCACATCAATATTTGGGTGATACTTTTTTATGAATGTTTTGATTGTTAATTTTAGTAGCACTTTCAGTGCACTTCCTTTAGTTTAATTAGGATTATTATTTTTTCTGTAACCCTGTTATTGGATCCAGTTTGATAATTCATAACTTTAGAATGGGTACACAAATTATTTGATGCTGTATATGGAAGTTGTTTACAAAAAGACCAGAGATGGCCAATTAAACTCAACACAGTAAGCAAACCAGATGCATTTCAACAATTGGGATGAAAAAGTCAAACACAAAAAAAAAGTCAAGCAGTAATTAGATTCCTGAATGTATATGCAGCTTCAAGGACTTACAGAAAACCAATAAACCAATTCCCATCCCACATAACAAGTTAGTAACTTACTATTCGTATCACTTGATTAACTAGCTTTCATCAATCGAATAACAAAACAATATTGATTATAAATAATCTCAGAGACCCTCCCCAAAGAAATGAAAAGAAAAAACAAAAGGCAGTATTTCAGTTTTTTTAATACTGCTGTGAGCTGTCTCTAACTTCCACTAAATTATAATCTGTTGGTATTATATACACCACCAAGTGTTATTTCTGTCTTTAAAGTTGATGTTATCACACAAGAATCTGCGATTTGGCAGCCCCACGAGAACATTTCTTCCTGCTACCAGAGTTGCCACTTAGGGCACAAACGCATATTTCAAGAAGATCATAGTCTTCTTCCCAAAACAAAAGAGAAGCTTTGTCAGGATTTTCTAAAAGCATTTTGGATGTCAAAAAACCAGCAATTGTCCATGTTTGGTAAAGTCTAGATTGCTTTCCTATGAACTTTCCACTTCTAGTGTCATAATATTCCGGCCAGTGATCAGCATACAACCTGTCCTCAGCAAGTTCAACTGCCTTTCTTGCTAATTCTATTCTTCCCATCTTGATACAAGCTAATGTAAACTAGAATATACAACAAATGGAAAAATATGATTTTGTTAATCAAGAAACATCTGTAAGAAAAGGAGGACAATGAAAATCACCTGCCATAAAAGAGTTGGCCAAGAACCGCCATTGTGATAAGACCATGGTCTACAATTAGTCGAGAGCTTGTTATAGTTTGAATCAACATAGTACCAGAGGTGGCAATTTAAACCCATTTACTTATGAAATAGTTAGTATGCTTCATCTTTAACGGGTCAATTAAAATAAAAATAAAAAAACTCAAAGAAAATGGGTCAAATAGGTAAAGCAGGTTGACAGTCATACAAAGTGTATTTTTTGAGTATGATACCTTCTAAATCTGTTTACTAAATAGTAAAATTTTGTCATCATACTTGACATGCTAATTATCTACATATATTCTTTATAAAATTCTGAACAAAAAGTGTCTTGGGTTTACAAAAACTCTGTTTTGATCCCAGCCCATATTGACCCGTTACATAATTGCATGATAGTTGAAAGGTACTCACGTGTTCTTCGGGTCACTACCGGTGATTATACGCCACTCTTCTTTTTCCAAGGCAGGGTAGATGAGTTTAAGAGGCATATGACCAACAAGATCATCCCACTTGGATTCTATCAGATTCAGTATGGCATTGTTCTGTTTTGGAGTACTCAAAGAGGAAACAATTGACCAAATGTTACCAAGTGTAAAGAATCTGAAATCCATATGAGCTGGCTGTACATTACCAATCATGTAACCTCCTTCCTCTGGGATCCAATCCATTAACCAGTGGGGAATCTGTTCTGGGTAAATGTTGAATTTGTTTATTGCTTCTGTAGAATACTCTTCAGTTTTATATCGGTATATCTCATTGATTTTCTTCATGTCAACCCAATAATATTCTCTTATATGAAAAGATAGTGCACTAAGCCTATTGTTGACAGTCCTCACCAAAATCTTGGATCCTTCATCTAAAGCAAGCATCTCACGAGCACACCTCAGAGCTGAGTAGAATAAAGACTACAAGTAGGAAAAATAATCAATCAAATTTTAAAATAAAAAAGAGTAAAAGTTAAGTAAAAATAGAACTAACTTGGATCTCCAAAGGGTGGCCATGGATACCCATTCTTCGATCAATCATGCACGACCCATCTGTGACTAAAAGAGATGGAAACATATCGAACCCATCAGATAAACACAAGTTCAATATCAGTTTAATGCCAGTTTGAACATCGACCCTTTCTTGCATTGCATAATCACCAGTGATCTTAGTGTATGCTCTCAACATGATTATCCACCACAATCCTGCATTTAAGTCAATACTCAGACAAATAAACGTTACTTTCAGCAATCATTTTAACAATAGCTTATCAACAATTCAACATCGTACATGAATGAAAAAGATTGACTTTTTACCAGAGTCAACTGGTGCAACACGGCCTATAGCCGATTCCCCAAAATCCGGGTCTAAAACTTCTTCAACTTTCTTATCATCGAGAGGCACAGTTCTTATTTTAAAACTTGCAGGCATCAACCCCTGTCCTGGACTATAACAGTCCACAGTTTTCTCCCAGCTCTTAAAAACACAAACAAAGAAACATCAATGGAGTCTCGTAAATATACATCCTTTCTGTAGGTATTAAACTTATCAAAACTTGCTATTGTGTGCCACCGGTGACATTAATCGGTGTTCCGGGTGACGGGATTTTTGCAAGACATGGAAGCCATATACGATGCCACATTATCATAACCAGTGTCACATCATTGTTTACTTATTAAAGGAGGTAAGATACGTATGTTAGCAAAGTTTTTGGAAGTTGTATAGACTATACATACAACTATACTTTTTTTAGCTCCATAGATACAAAATAAGAAATGGTTAAGTTGGATACCATTCTAGTGTAATTAACCTGGTCTAAATCATAAAAACCTACCAAAACTGGAAACATTACAATTATGATCACAGTTGCTAATAACATTACTCGCATTTGTAAAAATATCAACACAAACATAATAGCATTACAAAATCACCAAAATTACCTGCAACTGCAAAGTATGCAACAGAAAGTTTTTAACTATCTCTCCTTCACCCTTCAACAAGAATGCTAAAGCCGACGGCACAAAATCCCGAATAAAAACCTGATCATAATTCAATGGCATTTTATCTCCAGGATCATTAGCAGCCATCGTCCCAACCGGACTCCCACAATATGTTACAACCGAATCCTTCAACAATCTCCATGCTTCTTTCTCTGCCTCTGATTCCACCCTTTCCCCACCGTCCTTTGATAATAAAGTTTCATTCTTTCCTACAACTATCGGTTTCGTTTCATCTAAATCACCACCACCATTCCCACCTTGAACATAAATATTTTCAAAATTCTTGTCATTCAAAGTTGTTGAATAATGCTTATTAACATAATTGGATTTTTTATTGTTTTTGTTATTATTACAGCATGTAATTGGAAAAACCCTAGATTGACCCCAATCTGGGGAAGTAACAGAATAGGGTTTGTGGGTTCGATTACTTGTATATTGAAGACCTAAACTTTTTAATGGGCAGATATGAAAGTTGCGAGTTTTTATAATTGGGGATTTCCTGAAACCTAAAACAGTTCGGCTTTGAACAAAAAGCCTGGAATTGAACTTCATATTGAGGATCTTGATGGTGTTCATGAGAAATAAAAATGTGAAATTGAGGAAGGGATTGTGTATATATAATTGGGTTATGAGGATTTTAGTGAATCCAAAAAGAACCAAGAATCAAATTGGTGTATTTTAGTGAATTACGGAGACGAAATTGTTGTGGTGGTGGTGTATATTTGTGAGAAGATACGTTTGGTGGGAGATAAAGAGCTGGATTATATATACAAACAAAGAAAATGTGAGGATTCATTTGGCAAGTTGGTGGAACGCTGTGTCTTGATGGAGAAGAATGACAGTCATTTTGTTTATTTTTAACTAAATAATTACTCCATTATCATTTTATAATTTATTGTTTCTAAAATTATTAAAATGTTACATGTTTAATTATTGTTTGGAGTTATCGCATACATTTAAGTTTAAAAGTGTCTATTACATGGATCTAATTTTAATGTTATATGTTTAGAACATTAAAAAATTAGCTTTTTCTATAAGAAACAACAATAAAAAATATATATAAATATGTATAATAGAACTTAAATACATACAATATTAATTTTTAAAGTACATCCCATATAATGATAAAATGTATAAAATTATATACTCTTTAAAACACTAAACTCTTTTTCTATTTGATGATAATAAAACCATAAGAAAATATGATTGTGCAATAGAGTGGACTAGGATGAAATATAACTGATATTTAAAAACATTGAAATCAATAATTACCTCGAGGAGAATCACTTTATATATATATATATATATATATAACTAGTTATGAACCCGTACAATACACGACAATTATATCTAATTTATATGTTGTTGGTGATTCTCAAACTTATATCTATATTTATTTATATAGATTCTAACAGAAGGTTTAATAGTTTAAAATTATTTTTCAATTAGTGTTTGAATATAATTTATAGAGTATCTAATTAATTATTATCATATTTAAATATTATCTCTCTAATTATTTATTTAATTTAATTTAAAATTTTTAGAAGTTGTCACGTGACATACTCTTAGAGTATAAATATATATATATATATATATATAGATAGATAAATAGATAGATATAAATAGAGATGTTAACCTCACATCAATATTTTTTTCATATTAATTTATGTCACTTTTAACCTACTATCAATTAGTATCAACGTCGCAAAGTAAATGGAAAAGTTTGTTAACTATTAACGTCGCAAAGTAAATGGAAAACTTGCTTCTAGCAGCGATCGGTGTACGGGTGTTAAGTTGAGGATGTCAACGCCCAGTAGAGTATATCGGCAGTTGCATTATATGTAAGCGCATAGGCACCAAACTTTAAAGACATTTATCATTAGTATAATTTCAAAGCTGAGAAAGAATCAATGTTTTGAAACCCGTTTGTCTGTTTGACCCGGTCACCCTCCCGAGTCCAGTTCAACCGCTGGCTGCTGTTCCTGCTGTGTAGCTGCTGTTTCTGTTTCTGCTGCCTGCTGTTCCAGATTATGATCCAACATAATTCCAACATTTCCAAACTTGTTTTTCACATTATATTCCAACAATAACAAATCCAACATTACAAGTTTACATCAAACAAGTAATACAATTACAAAGTTTAAACGATGTGGATGTGGGAACCAAAAGTCATAAAACAAGTACAAATCCATAAATTTAAAGTCACTTGGCATGTTAAAGCCATCAAGTTCAAACCATTTCATACCGTGCTATGGACTCATTGGCGTGTTAAAGGCATCAAGTTCACGATCACTTAACAAAAGGAATTCACTATCATCTTCATTTTCATCCTCATCCTCATCAACGAGACCATACACATCTTCCTTTCCTTTAATAATATATAAAATAAGAAATTTTAACATGATGTACTAGACAAATAATACACTAAAAGTGAATCTCAATCTTTAATAATATATGTAATACGTATAACCTTGAGTAGCCGGCTCTTGCTCTTGGTCATTAAACATATTTTGTATACTCATGATTAAGCTCTTCTTCCGGCTCTTCTTCAACAACCAAAAAGTCCGTATTATCATACACTCGTAATCAATTGGGTCGTATGACCTCTTATCAACCTTGAGCCTATAAAACACTCACCAAAGAAAAGTAAGAAAAAAAACATTGCAATTCAAAATAAAAGTTTAATCAAATACAAGGTCCTTGTACCTATTTTCTAAACGCAAGTTGTAATGAACATATACAAGATCATTTAACCTTTGATGCTCCAACCTATTCCTCCTTTTCGTGTGTATCCTTTCAAATACACTCCAATTTCGTTCACAACCCGAAAAAGATGCGGTTTGACTTAGTATTCGGATGGCAAACTTTTGCATTTGTGGGTACTCCCCACCAAACAACTTCCACCATTCATCTACAAAAGAAATATGATTCTAAATATATAAATTTATAATCATAATATTATATTAAATTATAACAATTAATAACTTACTTACTAGGACGAGTAACTTTAATAGCACTGCTTCTGCCAAAATCACCAACACTATCACGAAACTTGCATAAAGCATTAGTAACATTTATAACATCCTTTCCCTTATGATTCTTCTCAACCATATCAAGCACTCCTCTAAACACCTCATTTTTATTGCAAAATGACTCGGAATCAAACTGAAATGCAGGATTTAACCAATAAGCTGCACAATGAATACTCGTACGTAACATCTTATCCCAACATTGATCAATTATATCCATATAAGGCTTGTAATTTACCTTCTTCCTATTAAATAAATCCTTGATCCCTTTTCTTGCCCAATACATCCCCTCATAAACATAACCAATGTGGGTTTCTCATCGGCATCACACAATCGCAAAAGCCTTAACAAAGGAGTCATTACTCTCACTATAATCAAATAATTCTTCCAAAATGCTTCACACATGACAATCTCTTTACATCCAACCACGTGTGGAACTTTCAACATCTTTTTAAAGTCACTAGAGATAACCATAGCTTGCAAATCATTTTTATGATCTTGCAAACTTTTCAAAGCAATGAAAGCAGTACCAAAACGAGTAGCTCCTGGACGAATTATCTCTGTCCAACCAGGTCTTTTCCTCAACCAATTCAAAGGCCATTTATGATTGTAAATGAAAACAGTAACTCTAGATGCAAGTGTTACCAATTTGTTGACATTTTCTAATTCCGAAACATCCTTTAATATGAGATTAACACAATGAGCTGCACATGGAGACTAATTAACAGAACGATATCTTTCACATAACAATCTACCAGCAAGTTTGTAATTAGCAGCATTATCTGTGACAAGTTGAACTACATTTTTCACACCTACCATCTCAACTATCTCATCAAACAAATTACACAAATTCACCGCACTACTTTGTATATCCGATGCATCAACAGACTTAATAAATGATATACCTTTAGGACAATAGACCAAAAAATTAATCAAATGGTGTTGCCTAATATTCCTCCAACCATCACTCATTATCGTGCAACCATTTTCAACCCATTGCTTTCGATAAGAATCAATCAATAATGAGACCGACTTTTTAGCATCTTTCAACAAATTAACCCGCAAAGAATGATATGAAGGTGCTTTATAACCATAACCAATAGTAGCTATCTTATCTACCGCAAGTTGGAAATAAGGTGAATTACAAGCATTCATAGGTATACATGCATCATAAAACCACATTGCAATACTCAAATCAACATCATGTAACCTTTCTTTACTTAGCATATCGGATCTAATAGTCGGTTGAGAAGGATCATTTATAGCTTTAGAAAAGAAAGGATGCACATTACCGGTAGCTTTTCTTTTATTGGATCGTGGTTTAAGGGATTCCATTTAGCTTTCATCTTCTTCGTCATCATCATCCAATATGTAGAAACTACTCCCACAATCTTTTGCCTTACTTTTTTTCTATTGAGACAATTCGTTTATAAGACCTTGCATTAAAAATCGAACTTTCGGAATAACCCTCTTACACGATGCTACATTACCAGAAACACCCACAAGATGATACTTGATCCAATTTATACCACCACCATGAAAAATCTTTTGACAAAAATTGCATAAAATTGACTTTTTGCCATTTTCTTCCGTAGCTAATGTTGTATAATCCCAACCTTTATCGGATTTCCCTCTTACATTGGATTGAACCGAAGATTGAGACTCTACGGGTTCTTTATCTCTAGCTTCCATATTCTATAAACAAGAAACAACATTGATACAATTAGATTACATTATAATACAACTTGATATAAATTCATAATAGTTAACTAACAAAATCATAATACTTAAGAATGTAGATTACATTATAAATTTATAATACAACTTAATAACAAACCAATGCTTACTGTTACAAACCAAAGCTTATTGTTAACAAACCAATGCCTGATTTTAGCTACTTCCTTTCTATTTTATAATGTAACAGAATAACTAACCAATTGCTCATTTCTAATCATATTTTTAATTATGTAAATTCTGATCATATGTTCATATATTTCGTATCATCATCATCACCATATATAATACAGAGTGTCAATATAATTGAATAAAAGAGCAATTTTATAATGTAACAGAATCAATCATATCAATATCAATCTACTTGTATAAATGAGCAATTTTTATAATATACCTTTGAATCTTTGATTGATTAATTTCACTAAATGCAAGAGCTACTGGTGGTGGTCGAAGCCCGAAGGAGGCTGCTGTGTTGTTGCCGGGAGTGGGGTGCGGCGGTGGTGGTGGCTACCGGATGGGGGGTGCGGCAATGGTGGTGGTACGGCAATGGTGGTGGTACGATAGTGGTGGTGGTGCGATTTTAGGTTTTAGGGTTAGGAGGAAGAAAGCAAAAGAGTGAAAAACAGAACAAGTGAAAAACATGCAGGCGATTTTCTTCACATCTGAGTTTGACCGTTTGACCAAAAAAAAAATTAAAAAAAAAAAAACGGGTCAACTCCGTTGTTCCTGGTCAACGGGTCAACCCGGTTCGACCGGAAACCCGGCCGGGTTTGACCGAGTTTGACTTCCCTATTAGCCCTGTCCTTATCAGCTCGGAGTAAATGCCAGGTCGCGGTCCAACCGGTCGGACCGGCCGGCCCGACCGGCCGGCCCGACCCGGGTTTCAAAACCATGGAAATAATCGTTACAGCTCGAAAAAATAAAATATGGGCCCTACTCATTCAGCTCTAGCCTTTCTTTCACAGGAATCCTTTCCCTTTTCAAAAAAAATTTCGGTTTGGTAAAATGGGCTCTACTAAAATGGATTAATCTCTTCGGCTAACAAAGACTAACTTTTTGTTGGTGCATGTTTTGTGACAACAGCTTCTATTTTGTAATAGTTAGTTTTGTAGTTAATAATTGTTTTTGTTATTAACTTAAGCTTTTTGTTTTTATTGATGTAAGTTCGTACGAACTTATATGTTCGTACGAACCTAGGAAGTTCGTACGGACTTAGTAAGTTCGTACAAACCTAGAAGGAACTAAGTTCGTACGAAGTTAGCTGATTATAAATACAAACTTGTAATACTTCATTTGGATGCTTTTTTACTAAGATATTCGAATATACTCTACTAAGTTCGAATACATACGAAGTGATATTGTAAAACACTAATATTACACTTGTTTTATTGTTGTTTTGTGTATTAAAGGGTTTTAGGAACTGAGTTTTTGAGGCTTAGTTTGAATACTAGTGTGTGTTTTGAATGTAATACTTGTTTACATTCAATAAAAGTGATCTTTACATATTCGTGTTTGCTTATTTGTTATCGTTTAGTTTATGTGAGGATTCCGCACTCATATGAACGTAATTACCTCTAAGATCATCGATCGAAATCGAGAGTCACCTAGGATACCATCCATATCAATACCGGGCTACAAATCCCACCAATATCCCTTTTGATCCCACCAGTCATAATTTTCACTCACGATCCCACCGGGATCACATGAAAGTCACCAAATTATAGCAAATCTCCATGTTGACTTGAATTTTCTTCAACCATCAAAGCCTTAAATTCAACATACTGCACCATTCTTCAATCAACTAAGTAACTAGTTATTGACCACTAACCCACTCGAGGCCTACCTCATGCGAATATTCATGAAGTCCATGCATAGTTGGAACTTGGCTCTTGGTAACACCTTAGTTAACATGTCTATCGGATTCTCCTTCGTATCGATCTTCGGAATCTAGAATCTCCCAGTTTCCTAAATATCCCGAATGAAGTTCAACTAAATGTCAATAAGCCTCGTTCTCTCATGATACACCAAATTCTTAACAAAGTTTAAAGCACTTTGACTATCACAAGACCATATTAGGCTTCTCCACCTTAAGACCAAGACTCTTAGTTAAACCATGTAACCACATGCACTCTTTAATACCTTCAGTCATCGACATGTAATCAGCTTCAATAGTCGATAGAGCCACGGTTTGTTGCAAAGTTTTCTTTCAACTAACTTGTAAGTCCCTTAGGGCTCGAATCGACGGGGTAAACACGTTTATACCAGTGCGGAATCCTCACATAAACATAAACGATAACAAACGAGTATACAAATGTAAATATCACTTATATTCGAACTTAAACGAAGTTACATTCGAACATACAAAGAGTATTCGAACCTACACTGAAAAACTCAGTTTCTAAAACCCTAAAAACTGATTTTCGGAGTTGTGTATTTATAGGCAGCCAAGTTCGTACGAACTTAGCTGCTTCTAAGTTCGTACGAACTTACTAAGTTCGTACGAACCTACAAGTTCGTACCTACTCTAAGTTCGTACGAACCTACAAAATACACAGAAAAAACTAAAGTTAACGATTACAATGATTAACAAAATGACTTCTAAACCTAACTATTACAAACTAGAAGCTGTTGTCACAAAACGTGCACCAACAGACTCCCCCTTGACCAAAGCTCTGGTTTCACCGGAGATGTTGTCACCCGAGTTACCTGCGATCTTGATTCTGTTAAGATCTTTTGTCTTCTTGTATAGAACACCTTTTCCACAAAGTCTTCAACACCCTCTGACATCTTCAATCTTCATGTCTCTAACTATCTCTAGCTTCTGACATCTTCATCGAATCATGTCATACACCCTCAACAACTTTTGTAGCTTACCTTTAGGAATCATCTTTTTCAGATCTTAAATCCTCTCGGTCTATCACTACAATTTACCTTCAGACATTTCTTCATTTTCTGAACTAGACTTCTGTAGTTATTCTCTAACTCTGATTTATCACTATTAAACTTGTCAGTTCAATGGTATCTCTCTCTGTTAGATTGACAAGACTCCCCCTCACCCTGTTCAAGCGTACCAAGTCTTCCAGTTGAAGAGTTAGTCAGCTCACATTGTTTGGTCACTGTGATCATCGTCTGTCACAACACATCCTCTTTACAACCAGTCTTCACCCCTTGCCAGGCTTCTCCCCCTTGAGCTGCTGCGCTCTTCAACAAAGGATGTCCGCCTAAGCTATGGTGAAATAGTTGTAGTAGGTGTTGTTAGAATTGTTGTTGTGTAGGTGGTGGTGGTTGAGGATTAGGCAGCCGGCTCACTAATGATAACCCCACTAGACCGTCTTCTTGTTGGACCTTTCTAGTGAATAACGAGGTATCATTATCAGAATTAGCATTGTCATCTTGCACTGTATAATCATCGTCTTCATTAAACTTACGTTTTGCCTATATCCGTAGTAAAACGGGACCCTAAGTGAGATCCAAGTATGATGAGATCTATCCAACTGTGGAATTTCATCTTCATCATCACTTTCATCATCACTCTCGGTCCGTTTACACGCAAACCCCCAATATCCTCCTCGAATTTAGATCTTCTAGCTTCAATGCATGGTCATACCTAGGCTTTGAATAAATCGCATTCGGGTTGTTTTCTCCAATCGTATAGATAAACAATCAAAAGTAATTATCTCCCCATTTAGTAAGAACTTAAATTTGTACAAATTTAAAATGAAAAATAACTAAAAAATAAACAAACAAATATGAAATTATTCATATTAAAAAGTACATTCTTTTTGTGAGAGTCACTGTTACAAAGATCATATTAGCCATGATGTAGAATGTATACAGTAGGAATTATTGTATTCCTTGGTTATTATGTATGTCTAGGTCAGCATGTTTCAAGATGTTGCAAAAGAAACAGTCAGTGAACTCCCCAGATGAATTGTTTTATATTTATCTAATAACATGTATTCAGGTACAATCTATCTCCTAAGAATTAAGACTTAATGTCATACATCAAAATAGAGATTGCACAGAATAACCGTATTATTTTATATAGATTAAGTACTTGAAAACCGTTATGTCGTATGCCTACCAATACATCGTATAATGAAGCTATTAGTTACGTTTATATTTAAAGTACTTTTTACTATGTATGTACTACATCTAAAAGCGACACATATAATAATGTTCTAGGCATGGGTAATGTTTTCGTCATTTCTTCACGTCATTACAGTGACACTCATATTTTTATAATTTTTGCAACCTAACTAAAAATCCTAAGAAATAAAGATAGATAAAAGTTCTTAAGGGAGATATGTCACTCATGATTGTTATTCCAACGAGACTAACAACTCAAAACTTGACTTATCAAGAACCTTACCATAAAAATCAACTAGATTATCATCCAAGATTTTATCTTATCTCCCCCTCAGCCGTTACGTCTTCTGCTGAACTTGTAGCCTATGAGGATTGTGTTCCTACACACTAGATAAAAATCATTAGTTACAAAGGGGGACCCAAGCCACCACAAACTTGGATCGACCATTGTCATCAACAAATGTAAATTCCTTCAGATATCCGTCTCGCCTTTCAGGTGACTTAGATACTCTGGAATTCTCACTTGTTGGGGAATGGGAGGAACTACCACTAGCCCTTCTTTCCGGAGACTTTTGGAAAAGTCTTTGATTGACTGGCCTTTGGTTTGAAGAATATCTAACCCTAGACTTATAGTTACTACTACTCTGGTTAGAAAAACTTTTGTTGGGGTTGTTAAAACTTTTTGAAGGTTTCGACCGAAATGATTCTCTACTTGAGTTTCCTATTTCAAGAGAACTGCTCCTTGAACTATCATTTGTCGAAACTTTTGATTTCTTATATGGACACACACTTGCTACATGTCCCTTTTGATGACACGTGAAGCACGAATGCTTCTCCCAGGCTTTCTTTTGAGCCCTGAGAATCGCTTGGTGTTCCAATTCAGTTTGTTTACCTTTTTCATTTTTATCCTTAAAATTTTCTATTTTAGGTCTAACAAACTCAATTTTAATTTTTGACTCCTCATTGGTCGCAGACACAGCTCTCTCTGACTTGGTCGACTTGGTGAAGTCTACCATCTCAGAGACTGCTGGTCGTGTAGTCTCAGTTTTTACTGACTCTATTTTAGAAGTTGACTCATCTTTGGTACTTGACTCAGCTTTCTCTGACTTAACAAATTGTATTAACCCAGGGACTACTGATTGATTGAAAGAGTCATTGACAGTTGACAGCTCAGTTTCATCAGATGTAGAATTATAATTATGATTAAATGGAGGAGGGGTTTCAGTGTAACCCATTCCCCTGAAATTTGAGGGTTGTCACAATACGATACACAGATAGGAATTGAATTATTCCTTGATTATTATGTATGTAATTTATAGTTCTAGACGATTATTGGTATTGTTGTCCACTTAAGCAGTCAACCTCAGAATTTTCAACTACAACTTTAGTTATTGTTCACGATTAACTATGTATCTCACATTTGATATACCCTTAGAATCGAGAAAGTCCAGAATTCTATGTATCAGATGTTTTAACTTAATGTCATCTTTAAAGTCAAGTCCTTCATATTAAACGCAATGTACTTTTGTACATGTGAAGAGACTAGACTAGGGTTAGAGCCTAAAAATCTAAAATCAAACCAGAAGTGACAGGTCTGCACTTTCGTACAACAAAGCGACATAGTTTGACTAGAGACCTTGAAAATGGTATTCTTGTTTCTTGGTCGAGTTTGCTCTATTTTTAGGATACACTGACTGAGTCTAGGTCAACATGTTTCAAGATGTAACAAAAGAAACAGTCAAAGAACCCCCTAGATGAATTGGTTTATATTTATCTAAAAACATGTATTCAGGTACAATCTATCTCCTAAGAATTAAGACTTAATGTCATACATCAAAATAGAGATTGCACAGAAAAATCGTATTATTTAAGGTTTATTGGGTACTTGAAAGTCATTATGTCGTATGCCTACCAATACATCGTATGATGAAGCTATTAGTTACGTTTATATTTAAAGTACTTTTTACTGTGTATGTACTACATCTAAAAGCCACACATACAATAATGTTCTAGGCATGGGTAATGTTTTTGTCATTTCTTCACGTCATTACAGTGACACTCATATTTTTGTAGTTTTTCCAAAACTAACTAAAAATACTAAGAAATAAAGATAAATAAAAGTTCTTAAGGGAGATATGTCACTCATGATTTGTTATTCCAACGATGTGGATTAACAACTCAAAACTTGATTTATCAAAAGCCTTACTATACAAATCAGCTAGATTATCATCCTAGAATTGATCTTATCTCCCCCTCAGTCGCTACGTCTTCTGCTGAACTTGTAGCCTATGAAGTTTGTGTTCCTACACACTAGATAAAAATCATTAGTTACTAAGGGGGACCCAAGCCACCACGGACTTGGATCGACCGTTCTCATCAACAAATGTAAATTCCTTCAGCTATCCATCTCGCCTTTCAGGTGACTTGGATACTCTGAAATTCTCACTTGTTGGGAAATGGGAGGAGCTACCACTAGACCTTATATCCGGAGACTTTTGGAAAAGTCTCTGATTGACTGTCCTTTGGTTTGAAGAATATCTAACCCTAGATTTATAGTTATAATTCGAATTATAAGAATTCCTATTACTATTACCCTGGCTAGAAATACTTTTGTTGGGGTTGTATAAACGGTTTGAAGGTTTCGACCAAAATGATTCTCTACTTGAGCTTCCTGTTTCTGGAGAACTGCTCTTTGGACTATCATTTGTCGAAACTCTTGATTTCTTATATGGACACACACTTGCTACATGTCTCTTTTGATGACACGTGAAGCACGAACGCTTCTCCCAGGCTTTCTTCTGAGCCTTGAGAATCGCTTGGTGTTCCAATTCAGTTTGTTTACCTTTTTCATTTTTATCCTTAAAATCTTCTATTTTAGTTCTAACAAACTCAATTTTAGTTTTTGACTCTTCATTGGTCCCTGACACAGCTCTCTCTGACTTAAAAAATTGTATTAACCCAGGGACTGCTGATTGATTGAAAGAGTCATTGACAGTTGACAGCTCAGTTTCATCAGATGTAGAATTATAATTATGATTAAATGGAGGAGGGGTTTCAGTGTAACCCATTCCCCTGTAATCACTGGGCTGTTTCTGAACACTTAGTAGATTATCTAAAGTTTCGATTGAAAATCTTCTTAGTTCTAGTTTTCTAATAAGATCCGCAATCCTAACCTTAGTGTCTGCTAGTTCTTTTTCCTTATTTGAAGACTGTTTAGTTAAATCCAAAGCATGCTCACGAGCTAAGTCTATTATTTGACTCTACTCGTTCACTCTGTCTTTTCAAACTTTTAAATCCTCTTTATCAGATTTAGCTTTATTAACTAACTCAAAGTTTCTAAGTTTTAAAATTGTGTTCTCTTCTTTTAAAGCATTTAGCCGAGCCGTCATCATATTAGATGATTCAATCAAACTCTCAGCCTGCTATGCAAAGTTAGTACATAAAACACAAGCATTAACTACAGAGTCTAAGTTTAGAATAACCTTATGCTTCTCAGCATCCATGTTGGCCATATATGCAATGAAGTCCTTTGTACTCATGGTATCAGTTGATTCCAATCTTATAACCCTGGTATCTGAAGCAGGTAACACTCTCTCAGTCTTCTTCTCACTAGCATCCTTTTGATCTGCCTCATCAATTGTGGTCACGAATTCCTGAGGCTCTTCAACATGTGTACTCCGATCATATGAACTGTCATATGTTTCAGTAACTAAGGCTCTGGAATGTGTACTATTCCCTGAGTATTGATCACTAGTAGACGTCCCTTGATATGAGTAAGCCTTACTCTCTTTCATCTGTTCACTACCATCAAACCTTTTCTCGAAAGCTACCTAGAGCTCTCTAGAAAAGTGGCAACATGTGAAGGTATGTTTAATTTCACGAGGAAGACACTTGATGATAGTAGACAACGCCTTGTTCTCTGCTTCATACATCCTTTTGTCTGCCTCCTTCATCCTTTCGTACGAATAAAGCCTACGCTTCCCTTCGAATTCATAAGAAGGTGTATCATACCCTTCACTTATACATATCCACATATTGATGTCATTGAATTTTTCAAATGATTCAAATCTTTCTCTCTACCCAAAGTAATCTTCAGCTAAAAGCTTTGGTGGTGAAGTAGCTTTACCTACTTCATTATCGATTTCTATCAGCTTGTTCACATTTGACATCATGAAAGAGTGTATATGGATATGAGGTAAGTTTGTAGTAGAAAGTCAACTAATGTCAAGTTCACTCGAAACACAAATTTCCCTCCAAAAATTCGCGAAACTTTTCCGAGTAAAATTTAAATTTTCTCAAACCAAAGTTAAAAAACGGTAAGCCTAAATTCAAATTTTTTTTTATCGAACTTATGAAGGTTAAGTTCGTGCGAAGTTAGGATTTTTCGAACTTATAAGTTCGTACGAACTTAGTAAGTTCGAACAAAAACTAAGTTCGAAGGGTAGGTTCGTACGAACTTACATGTGTAAGTTCGTATTGTTATTCTGGGTAAGTTCGTACGTACCTTTCTAGGTTCGTACAAACTTAGTAAGTTCGTACCTATTCTAAGTTCGTATGAACCTACAAGTTCGTACGAACCTACAAAATACACAGACAAAACTTAAGTTAACGATTACAACGATTAACAAAATGACTTCTAAACCTAACTATTACAAACTAGAAGTTGTTGTCACAAAACATGCACCAACAACTTACTACGTACTAAGGTTTAGCAAGTGGTGAACTTAGGTGTCGTTCTTAACACTCAACGGGCATAGGATCTTAGGGCATAAGTTATCTTTGGAAATCTAGCTCATTTTCTTAAAATGATAGGGGTTTTAGTTTTTTTAGTTATTCTAATATAATTAAATAAAACAGTAAAATAAAGGGGTAAAGAGTTGCTCAATTTGCAGGTATATAGGGGTGTCCACTATGATATCGGTTTACGTTGGATTAAGGTAGTTATGATGTTATGGCATTAGTAGTAATAGGTTTCTACTTCTGGATGAGTCCTTTCCACAAAAATGCCTCTAATCTGACACGAAGTTGTCCATAATCAGCTAAGGGGCATGTCACTTGGGTGGTGGATACGCAACGTCATATAGCATCGGGATGTCTCCAAGTACTATAGCCAACTTAATCTGACAGACATCCTCGAGTCTTGATCCTCATTCTCAGACATCAGAGATATCTGTATTGATGATATGAATCGTTGAATGAAGGAAAACATGAACGGGTGTTACCCCACCGAAACAAGTTGGGATGACTTTGTCTAGCGGCCAGTTAAGTTGTCATCATTTATACATAAAAACTACAACTACTATTCTACTACATTATTATGAACATACAATAATCAATTTATATTCAAAGAACTAATCATGCATCTAACCGAGTAGTGTGACAAATTGATACTGGCTAAATACCTAAGCAACAATCAAACAAGAACATGCAATAGGTATGCGAGGACAGTATTCAGTTTTACGAATCAGGTAGAGAAACTATCTAGGTTGTGGATATTCTAAAAGTTCTCTAACAAATATCCATTATGTGATACCAAATCTAACATATCTCTACTCCCATGAACCGTGTCTCCACGGAAGTATTTCAGTCAGGAGAACAGTCGCCATGTCGAGTTCAATGAATCTTCTTACACAAAATAATTAAGTGACCTACACCTATGAATTAGCTACGTTCATTTTAGAGGCAAGGTTTTAACCCCAACATGAGTTGGACAGGTAAACAATGGAGATTCGATTCATATATTCGTATATTAATTAATTATCGTGTGGATAGAGTAATAGTATAATTGGTTACATAACTACACCAACGTAAACTTTTATCATAGCCGACACTTTAAGGTACTTAGCCTAACATGGTAATTATAGCATGCATTTGTAAATAATAAGTAAAGTAAGACATATTAAATTTAAATGTGTAAATAGAAATAATTAAAACCTGGTACAGAAGAAATAACGTTCTAATACCGCAATGTTTGGAGCAACTCCTTACAAACTACTAGCTCGAATTACCCTCCTAATTAATTATTAATCTTAGTGATTAATAACTAATTAGAGAGAGAGAGACTAGTGAGAGAAAGTGTGTAAAAAAAAGGTGTGAAAAGGTGGTAAGGTGTAATGGTGTGTGAAAGTTGGATGAGGAGGTTGGTATTTATAAGCATGTTCCTAAACCGTATTTTGACCATCCGAACCGTATTTGACCTTCACAAAATGGACCCGTATTGCGCGAACCATATCAAGATGCAAGATTTAAGCCTATACGGGTCGCGCAAACCGTATACGGTTCGTTTGAGCTGTATACGGTTCAATCCCAACCGTAGACGGTTGGTTGGAGCCGTATACGGTTCAAAATGAGCCGTATACGGTTGGTGCGCCCCTATTCGCGAGGTCGTGCTCTTGTGTGCGGGATCGTAATTCGTTCGTGCTTTTCTCGTCATTACTTCTTCGTTTCTCGTCCCTTTTTAGCGATTCTTGAACCCACGCAATCGTAATCTTCTGATCTTCAATTTGATGTTAATCAAAATTTCTATAAAATTATCAAATTGATGATTTGAACGCGAGCGAATCGACTTGTGTTGACTTTGCTTCATTTACTTCGGTTTTTGCTCGTTTTTGGTGAAGTTTGCAGCATCGTCTTCGTAATTACCTAATTAGCGCAATAAAGAAAATAAATGTAATATTTGATTTAAAATTTTAATTATTTAATTAATATGGACAAGGAAACGTGTGTAAAAACGTGACTTTTTACGCGTTATCAATATCCAGGGTGTATGAATAAGGTAACGGAATGCTTTATAATATCTAACCTTTCTTAACACCTAAGTCTACTTGATTTTATTAGGGTATGTGCTAATTGTATTAGTGGTTTAAGCATCTGTGACTACCGATAAGTCTTGGCTTACATTTCTAAACTCCATTTAAAAGGTTTAAAAGCTCAACTATTTCTATCATAGGCTAGACCCTCCTTTACAATCAATTTTTCATCCCTAAACCTACTTACGATGAATATAACGTTTCCCGGTATATTCGTAGCTTTCGTGTTCAGACCATGTTCAAGAAGGGTGACTCCTATGTATTTTACAAAATAAGATACCAACGGCTTTTTCCGGGCTTCTACAATTGTACTACACACAATGGTGGTTCCATTGTTATACCAGGTACTTAGCCGAATTATAGTAGTTATGTCGTTACATTCAATAACACAGATCAATTCCTAAAACTTAAGTGGTAGCCACGTGAAGAACTCGAAAGGGTAATCTATAAATTAAGTCTAGTGCATGATGAGTTTAACCGGATACATAGCACAGCAATTCCCAATTTTATAATTAAAGGATTAATTTAACATCATCCATACTTCTAATTATCTACATTTCAGCACTGACAATAATAAACTATTCACTAATCATGACGACAAATAAACCGCATACAAGATAAATATGCAAGATAACATTTTATAAAGTATGAGAGAATAGATTTCACCCAAAAATAAGTAGCGTATTATCGAGAACTTTGCAATCTTGAATTAAAGCTTGTACACCACAATCCTTAATTACAATTAGTAGCTCCTCTAATCTAGCTTAATTACCACTAACTAACTAACTAACTAACTAATATTTACAAAGCTAGTTTCTAGAGTGAAAAACAAGAGAGAGAGAGTAGTGAAGTGTGTGTGTAAATGGTGTAGGAATTGTGTGTTGAGGAGGTTGATAGATGGGGTATTTATAGGCTTAAGCAACCACAAAGTACACCTAAGTTGCTCACCAACCGTATTGGGGTGTAGTATTAACACACCCAATAAAATCTGATCACGACTAAATAAAGCAGAAGCACGGGGTGTGACGTGATCAATCAATAATTACTTAAGAGCGTATGATTATCGCAAACATATACTTAGAATGCCATAAATAGTTTAATATCACAATTACAAGTTCATCGAATTGACAAGAACGATAATTATTTAGCAAAACAATATGATTAACATTTTAACCATATGAAATAAGTTCAATGTTTTCCAAAAATAATGGCATCCTATACTTTATGATGAGTATGGGTCCCAATATGCATGTATGTTCTTACTCCGTAGCTAATTCCCTGAAAAACATATTCAAATTGTCAACAAAAATGTTGAATGAATCCACATGTTTAAGACTCTATCATTAAACCTTTTATAAATCAATCGCTTGCAATCATAAACCTTTGCAATGTCTTATACAATTAGATATATAAATAATGTAGGAATTAGTAATTCAATTAAAACAATGACTGAGATCTCTCGCAGACTAGCTAGGTCCTACGAGTTAAAGTGCCAACACTTAGGCCTATAACCAAACCACGAATTCCATTACTTGCTTATGCCTCTCTAGAAACTAGATATATGATCCTTATTTCGATACAATGTCGACAGTTAGCGCAACTAACAATAACAGTGGTGGGTAGTCAACCCGATAGTACTATCCGTATACCCACGTGGCTAGCGTCATCTAGCAAATGGTTATATTGTGCAAGCAAGAGGAATTCAATGCACTCCATCATGTTAACTTAGGTTCACACAAGGATTCGTTGTCATATTTTCCAAAACAGTTCATATATTTTTCACCCCAATTTTTAAAACAGTAAAAACGGTAAAATGTGGGGCTGTGAACTCACCTTGTGAGCTTAGGAGTGCTAGCGTTTTAAAATGTATCGTTTGCCCAAAAAATTTCTTCCTAGCGCACTATTCGCATGAGAGTTGGTCACATTAGTAGACAACTCTATTGTGACAACCCTCGGAAACCGGTAAATTCCGTACACCTTAAAATCATGCATTCTTACGCTAATTTCCCTTTAATGAAATCAAACTTGATTTAAACCGAGACAAGTCTAGCACACGCCCACGTTGCACATTTTGGTGCACAATACTTTAATTCATGATGCATTTCGCTTAAGTAATTATTGTGAATTGCACGATATAAATCGGATGATTTCCGATAACCACAAACGTTGGTGATAAGCATTTCCTAAATAACGTGAAGCCATTTAATAGTAATTAATTTCCTATACTATTATGATAGGGCTTAAGGCATAACCTTTCAAAAGGTTTATATCAAGCTTATACGATTTAAATTGAAACGGTGAAAGGTAACACGTGATTTATTAAACGATACATCGATAATTTACGAATGATTAGGAAATTTCTAACAATGTTCCAACCTCCTTGAATCACGCAAATTAACCTTGCTACACCTAATTAAGAACCTACTTAAGCACCTAAGGAACTAGTTAATCTCTAAGTAGCTCAAATTTGGAAATTAATTCCAAGCTAGCTAGCAAGTATGTCAAATAAGTCAAAATGCAGAATTTCTTCTCCTCCTTGTCTACGTTGCCCTTGCTAAGCTCAATTCTCATCCACAACTTGTCCTCCTTGCTTACTTGCTTACTTAAATCACTTACTTACTTGCTTGATGTCTAATGCCACAAGCAAGATGGCACCTAGCTTAAAAGCAAGGAAATTAAATCAAGCAAGATAGCACCTAGCTCTAAAGATTGAAATTAAATCAAGCTAGGAGGCTACTAGGTCAATAAGTCAAAAGGCAGATTTCATTTCATTTCCTCTTCCTTCTTGAATACGTTTGTTTCCTCCCAAGATGATTCTCATCCACACCTTTCTCCTACTTGCTTGCTTACTTACATCTTTGGCAAGTTGTTGAAATGACTAAGCACCTCACATCAAACATAACAATTTGCTCTTCACTTAAGTAGCAACCTACTTGCAAGATTAACACACGTACACACACTTCACATTTCACTCTTCAAAAATCTGCTCCTAAACTCTCTCAATTTCCCTCTCATTTCATCATCCTTCATCACCTTTCAATAAACCACCACCACAAAACTCCATTTAACCACCATCAAACCACCACAAAACTACCATGAACCACCACCACAAAACGATACTTTTAAAACGCTAGCACTCTTGGTCACCAGGTGAGTTCACAGCCTCTCTTTTACTGTTTTGAATGATTTATAAATTGGGGTGAAAAACATATGAAGTGTTTTGTAAAACATGATAACGAATCTTGTGCGACTCTAAGTTAACATGTTGTAGTGCATTGAAGTCCTCTTGCTTGCACAATATGACATTAGCTAGATGACGCTAGCCACGTGGATATACGGATAGTACTATCGGGGTGACTACCCACCATAATTGTTATCGGTTAGTCGCGCTAATTGTCGACTTTGTATCGAAAAAAGGATCGTATATCTAGTTTTTCGAGAGGCACAAGCAAGTGATGTGAGTCGTGGATTGGTTATAGGCATACGTGTTGTCACATTAACTCGTATGACCTAGCTAGTCTACGGGGGATCACAGTCATGGTTTTGTTAATTGATATGTTACTTATCTTAAAATGTTGCAATGGTTTATGCTTGCAAACAATTGATTTATACAAGTAAAGGTTTAATGATAGAGTCTTAAACATGTGGATTTACTCAACAATTTTGTTGATGACTTATAAATATGTTTTTCAGGGAATTAGCAGCAAAATAAGAGCATGCATGCATATTTTGGGACCCTTGCTCATCACGATGAATAGGATGCCATTCTTTTGTTAATATTGAAACTATGGTTTATGATTAAAATGTTAATCATATTGTTTTGCTAAACATCTATCGTTCTTGTAAACACGGTGAACATGTAACCGTTGAATTTAAAATATTTATGGCATTCTAAGTTTATGGTTGCGATAATCATATGCTCTCGATTTAATTGTCGAATCGATCCCCGTCACGCCCCGTGCTTCAGCATTGCTTAAACGTGACGTGATTTTATTGGGGTGTGACATCTATCGGCCCGTCTATGCTAGTTGTTCACTCAACTAGTAGGATCATTACTTATCATTCAAAACATATGTATGACCCGTTGGTGATATTTTATTTATATTACTTCTCAAAATATTAACAATTTCATACGCTAGTGTAATATCCGAAAATAAGCGTCGTCGGCTTGTTCGTTAGATAAATATGTATACGTAAGTGATATATTTATTACGGGAAATGATTGTACTATCGTTTATACTTAAATTCATAAGTTTCTCGAAAACATAGTGATTTTGTGTGTGTGTGTGTGTGTGCGTGCTTGGATTATGGGTTACATGTCCGGGTATGGCATAACCGGACCAGGTGACATGTGTCCCGTCAGGGTGACTGACCAACAGAAGTCCAAACCTGTTAATTCACCCGTCAGAGTGAAGGGCTACACGTCCGGGTAAGGCCAATTTCGGCCAGTTTTCTAGTTTTCATAAAAATGTATGTCAAACACGATTTTGCTATTTTAAACCGGTCTTTTAGCATTTTAACAAGACGAAAACATATTTATAGTCCAAAAGATGGGGTTGGAGGTTTTCACATCTCGTTTTAAGGCCTTCGTTTCATTTTCCATTTAAAACCCGCTTTTGATATTTCTCGTTTCGTTTAACCACTTTTTCACTATAAACCCGTTTTAACACATCTAAAACATCGTATAACTCCAAATCATACATATATATACTCATTTCAAAACTTATTTCGTTACTTGATCGTTTAAACGTATTTTAACGTATTTTAGCCGTTAAATCTTTTAAAAACAATGTTTTTAATATATATATATAGTCAATTCTAACACATGAGTGAACATTTGGCATGTAATCATTCAAAATGAAAGAAGTGAAGAGACTAAGAAGGAAATCTCCTTACAATGTTCTTGGATGAAAATAAAGAAAAGAAGAGAAGAACTTGAAAGCTTCCACCCAAAATCCTTAAAACCGATTTTCCTTAGCTTTTCCCTTTAAATGATGTGATCTCAAAATTATGAGATCACAAGAAGACCAAATGATGTTTAAGAGCTCAATTTAGTGAAGTAAAGTGGTGTAATAGTAGTGGATCATGGTGGCTTATGGTGGTTGTTCTTGAGGAAATGATGAAGATGATGAAGGTGATGGTGGTGTGGGAAATGAGAGGGAGAGAAGAGAGTGTTGTAGTAGATTTTTCAAGTGGGGAAATGGTGTGTGTGTTTGTCTCATCTACTTCTTGTTACACTTAACACATAACTTAGACAACCAAGATATTTTAGACATGGTGTAAACAATAAACAATTGGTGAGGGAGTGGTGCATGGAGTTTAGAAATGATCAAAGAAGAAAAGGTGATGGAGGTGGTGTGGTGATGGGGGGAGGGAGGGAACCGGCCAAACAAGTCAAGGGGGAGGGGCCTCTTTGACTTTTTTGACATGTGTGTCTAGTTAGTGTAATTAAATAGATCTTTATGTGCTTAGGTTAAGTAGTGATTGATTAAGTGTTAATTCCATAATTAGGGTAATTAAGGGCAATTCAACGTGAATTAGATTATTGTAAGCTGTTTCGATAATATATGTACATTACCTTTTATTAGTTTAAACAATTCACTAATCTCTACGTTATTGTGTCCGATAGAAACTGTGCACATGTATGTCTTAAACTATCCACAACGTTATGCTACTAACCCTAGCTAAATAACTACTTTTTATATTAAATTGTTTAAAATTATTTACGAAAGTTTATCACCAACGTTCGTATTTGTCGAAAATCATCCGATTAAATCGCGTAAATTACGTCTATACTTACTTGTCTATCAAACCGGTGTTTTTCGATCATAACGTCACCCTACATATAATATATGAAATTTGTAAGTTCGAGGCGTACAATACCTAGTTTTAAAGATGGTTACTTCGAATGGTAAAAAATGTAACGTTAGATACATAACGAAACTATTATCCTTATGATTTCCCATCTTCCAAGATTTAAGGGTTATAAGGTTATATTAGAAACCTTTTATAAGGGTTTTAGATTTTTCAAATCAGTTATTCAAATGCGCAAAGAATATAAGAAAGGTAATTATCTAAGAATTAGGTATATATCTAGCTATTGTTATTTTAATATTAGTACCTCATATTCCCCAAAAGGAATATCTTGTACTTTCGCTAAGAAACTTAAGAGTGACATACCAACATTTAAGTTTTTATGTTTTACTTAAACTATACTTGTCGCACTCTTTTATATCGCAGATATAATAGGCGGCCATAAAGAATATCCGAAGTCAACATATCTGACAAAACAATCATTTTCATATTGGAAATTCGGATTTCCAAATATAACTGCGATACTAAGTATATCAAGTCCTTGAATGGACCAAAATGTGTAAGATTCTTTCTCGATCCCTTCGACAAGCTCGCCTAAAACCAAGTATCCGGAATTTTTAGTACTAGACGTATTTTTACCTATTTATACCAATATTAGTTTCGATGAACACTCAACTTCTCCGGTAGTAGTTTTGGCATATCCATAGATACTCGGTCATCACTCTCGCCGTCACTTTGTTCCATTTTCAAGGTTAACTTCTTTATATGATCATGGGCTTACACAAATTTCCAAGAATCAAGCAAGATAAGCCAAGAATGCCGATATATCATCCATCTTCTAAAGTGAAGGATATACCAAAAGGATATTTCTCCGTATATGTTGGTGAAACCACAAAGAAGAGATTTTTAGTTCCATTACCATTTTTAAAACATCCTTCCTTTCAGATGTTGTTAAACCTTTCTGAAGAAGAATTCGGCTATGCTCATCCTATGGGAGGTCTAACGTTCCCTTGCAGAGAAGAGATCTTCATTGAACTCGGCCGAAATATTTATATGTAGCTAACGTTATTTTGTCATTGTAGACAACTAGCTAGCTAGGAGTATGTTTTAGTTTCTATTGTACGTTAGTAATAATTGAAGCATACTGGACGTGGTAAATGAATTGTGGTGTGCATGTTATATATGTATCGACCATCTAGCTGTTTTGACATCCTAGAAGTTGTTCGTTCTATCTTTGCGTAAGCGACAATATAGCACAACAATCGTTTAGACGTGTTTGGAGACAGAAAATTATATCATGGGTACCTGTCCATCAAATTCAATATTATTCCAAAATTTGTTTGCTAAACTTTGAGGTTGTGTTAGCCATAATCCATTTATGCCACAACCTTTTGTGACGTGTGCGGATTTGAAGTAATTAAATAGCTCACCTTTGTTCCATAACGATGGAATTAACCGTTACAAAATTGACGTGAATAATATAGGTAAGATCAAAAACATAATAAAGTACGTTAATAATAATAAATATCACGTAATATTATGAAATAGAACACGAAACTAAGATAAATTTATATGAATTTATAATTTTGAAATATGTAAAGTTGTTTATATGTTACCGGAATGGTTAGGTTTTGCTTTTTACTGTTATTATTTTTTTGTATTGCTTCTGTTTTTAAAAGGCTTTTTTTGGAAATGTATTATCAAATGTGTGACTTGTAATGTTATCTAAAGAAAAATTTTCATGGTTGTTAGAGTTTGTTTCGATATGATATGATTGAATGTCTTTGAGTTAAAAAAAGATATATTAAAGTTTCCATTATAACGATTAGAGTATTCATGATATTATATTTAGTTTACTTGTTTACTTTTAGTGAGTTACTAGTTGAGATAGTTATCCTATTAAGATTGAATGAAAATAGTATAATATGATTTTAAGTTAATTGTTTTGTTATATATTTAACTTTATATTTTTTACTACTATATTCAATAACTTTTTAAAAGTCATATTGCATGTGTCGAAATTTACAAACATTAATATTGTATGTAACGACTGAACTGAAAAGTAGGTACCCGGTTGTTTCCTCTTAAAAAAATATCTATTGTATGTATCGAACTTTGTCTACATGTCTATTGTATGTATCGAAACCGGTGTTTTTCGATCATAACGTCACCCTACATATAATATATGAAATTTGTAAGTTCGAGGCGTACAATACCTAGTTTTAAAGATGGTTACTTCGAATGGTAAAAAATGTAACGTTAGATACATAACGAAACTATTATCCTTATGATTTCCCATCTTCCAAGATTTAAGGGTTATAAGGTTATATTAGAAACCTTTTATAAGGGTTTTAGATTTTTCAAATCAGTTATTCAAATGCGCAAAGAATATAAAAAAAGTAATTATCTAAGAATTAGGAATATATCTAGCTATTGTAATTTTAATATTAGTACCTCATATTCTCCAAAAGGAATATCTTGTACTTTCGCTAATAAAGTTAAGAGTGACATACCAACAATTAAGTTTTTATGTTTTACTTAAACTATACTTGTCGCACTCTTTTATAATCCAAGCTTTTATATAGCAGATATAATAGTCGGCCATAAAGAATATCCGAAGTCAACATATCAGACAAAACAATCATTTTCATATTGGAAATTCTGATTTCCAAATATAACTGCGATACTAAGTATATCAAGTCCTTGAATGGACCAAAATGTGTAAGATTCTTTCTCGATCCCTTCGACAAGCTCGCCTAGAACCAAGTATCCGGAATTTGTAGTACTTGACGTATTTTGACCTATTTATACCAATATTAGTTTCGATGAACTCTCAACTTCTCAAGTAGTATTTTTTTCAAATCTATAGATACTCGGTCATCACTCTCACCGTCACTTTGTTCCATTTTCAAGGTTAACTTCTTTCTATGATCATGGGCTTACACAAATTTCCAAGAATCAAGCAAGATAAGCCAAGAATGCCAATATATCATCCATCTTCTACAGTGAAGGATATACCAAAAGGATATTTCTCCGTATATGTTGGTGAAACCACAAAGAAGAGATTTTTAGTTCCATTACCATTTTTAAAACATCCTTCCTTTCAGATGTTGTTAAACCTTTCTGAAGAAGAATTCGGCTATGCTCATCCTATGGGAGGTCTAACGTTCCCTTGCAGAGAAGAGACCTTCATTGAACTCAGTCGAAACATTTATATGTAGCTAACGTTGTTTTGTCATGGTAGACAACTAGCTAGCTAGGAGTATGTTTTAGTTTCTATTGTAAGTTAGTAATAATTGAAGCATACTGCACGTGGTAAAAGAATGGTGGTGTGCATGTTATATATTTATCGAACATCTAGCTCTTTTGACATCCTAGAAGTTGTTCGTTCTATCTTTGCATAAGCAACAATATAGCACAACAATCGTTTAGACGTGTTTGGAGACAGAAAATTATATCATGGCTACCTGTCCATCAAATTCAATACTAATCCCAAATTAGCCATAACCCATTATTACCACTTATCTGTTTTTATGAGTGCCGATTTGAAGTAATTTAATAGCACACCGTGTTAGGGATGGCAATAGGCGAGAAAAAACCCACAACCCACGAGTACCCGCACATGTGGGCGGGTAGCTCTGTCAAGTTTCACCCACGGGTTGTGGGTGAAATTTTGTACACATCGATGGGTGACGGGTGAGGTACCCATCGCGGGTAAACCTATGACATCCATTTAAAATACCCACGGGTATAGCCGTCAAAATACTTGTGGGTATACCCATCAAAATATCCGTGGGTGTATGTATCTATAAACCCATTTATGTTAAACTAAAATTAATTATACTACTTAAAATATTTATGATGTGGTTGGTATATATTTAATAATTACCAAGTCTCAAGAAAACACACTGTAAACTAAAAGTTTGTTTGAGTTTCAAGACTAAAAGGGGAATATGAAAGATCAAACAATCAAAGTTATATGCATGTATAATCTCAGTTCGTCCTTTGTGCTCAAAAATATCAGTTCTTCCACGGTAATACACAATTCACAAATACTTCTTATCGGCTTCTCACTCGAACTTCCACTCACCTTTAACGTCAATTATTCCCTTTATTAGGTACACACCTAATACATCTAAATAGTTATGTAAATTTTATGTTTAATTAGATTGTAGTTGGCTTTATTGGTTTTCCCCAATTAGAATTACAGTAAGGTTTATTGGTTTAATTATTTCTTTAATGTTTAAATAGTCTTGCTCAAATATGATTAATGGGAATAAGTGATGTTAGAATTACAGTAAGGTCTAGGTTTATTGGTTCAACCATTCTTTAATGTTGTAATAGCTTTATTGGTCCTCCCTAATTAGAATTACAGTAAAGTCCATGCTAGTATTGATGTTCAAAGTTACTAACTTATAATAGATGTTCATGAAATTCTAGTAATGATAATTTTAGTCATTGTTTCTTCATTTTTTTATTTTTATTTAGTTATTACCTGCAATGGATGATAAATCTAGTTTGTTTTTCTACTTTCAGAAATAGACATGTTTGATATGGGTTCTCCATCTGGACCATCTCAAAATGCCTCTAATGTTGATTCAAATACCAAAACTAGTTCAGTATAATAAGCCCAAGCCAAGGAGGGGCGGATGCAACTATTCCCTCTCCTAAAGAGTTGTCCGTGACTTATATCCGAACGAAGAAAAGAAAGAACATCATTGATGATGATCAAGGGCGGAAAAGACCACTTACTTCAGAAGTTTGGAATCATTTTGACAGGGAGTTCGTTAAGGGCGAGCGGAAAAGCAATATGCAAATATTGTAAGAAAGCATTGAGTGGTGAACGCGGAACAAACCACCTTCGTAATCATTTTAGTATATGTCCTCAGCGTACAATAAGGGATACCAAGCAAACAATGCTCAATGCAAAAGTTTCTCTAGATGGAAAAGCAGGTCTTACAAAACATATGTTTGATCAAGGAGAGGCTAGGAAAGAGCTCTCAACCATGATCATAATACACGAGTACCCATTATCTATGGTTGAGCATGTCGGGTTTCGACGTTTCACTGGAACTATTCGGCCTCTCTTTAAACCAGTTAGTCGTAATACTATAAAGAAGGTAATAATGGACATGTATGATTGTGAGAAGACTAAGAGTATGAGCTTGTTAGAGGCCAGTAAAAGTAAGATTGCAGTCGCCAGTCGCCATTGATATGTGGGGGGATTCATGGTTTTAACAGCTCATTTCGTTGATGAATCATGGGTATTACAAAACCAAATCATCAGGTATCCACCAAAACTTATTTGTTTGATGATGTATTTTCTATATTTTTTTGCTAATTTATCAGTATGCTAATTTTTGTTTGTTTTAATAATTTTAGGTTTGTGTAGGTTCCTTGGGTTCGGATCTACGAGGTAATCTTGTTTATATGAGTGCGGAATCCTCACATAAACGTAAACGATAACAAATGAGTAATAACAAATACGTAAAGATCACTTTTATTGAACGTAAACAAATATTACATTCAAACAAGGAACTATGACTGAGTTCGAACTTACAACTGTGAAATCCTATTTCGGACTTGTGTATATATAGGTAGCTAAGTTCGTACGAACTTAGTAAGTACGAACTTACTAAGTTCGTACGAACCTACAAAATACACATACAAAGCTAAAGTTAATAATTACAATGATTAACAAAATGACTTATAAAACTAACTATTACAAACTAGAAGTTGTTGTCACACAAAATGCACCAACAGTTTGCATATGTACCTCATCCGCATACTGCTAAGAACCTTGCCAACCAGCTTATTGATACAATTGTTGAATGGAACATTGATAGGAAGTTATCCACGGTAACTATAGACAATTGCTCAACTAAAGACTCAATGCTTCAAAAAATTCAAGAGAAGCTTTCCGGGTGATGGATAAGAGGTACCCAAGCCCATTGCCTGTAACATCCTATCATTCGGTCTGGTAATTTCTATTATTTTAATTGATTATCTATTTGTTTTAGAAATTATTTAATATTATGTGTTTCGTAGTGAAACGTAGATAAATAATCCCTTTGACTTATTGTGACTAGTAAAATATTAGTTGATTCAAAATTTGTAAGTTTTTGATTTTCTGCGACACAATGGTTGTGTCGCGGGACTGTGTCGCAAAACGGACTGAACTGAAATTAATTAAGGAGCTTAAGTGTAATTGTGTGTTAAATATATATACACACCGCCCAATTGCTTCCAGACTATTTCCAAAACATTTCCAGATCTTAAAATCGTTTTGAGAGAGAGAATTAGAGAGTGGAAGTGATAAGTAACTTCAATTTCTTATTTGAAGCTTTTAATCCGTGATTTCGAGGTAAGAGTTTGATTATTATGTATTGTTATTGTTTATAAGTGAATTACACGGATTGATATAGGTTAATTTGATTATTACATGTTTGAATTTGTGAATTTTGAATCTGGGAACTGGGCTGTTCATCATTGCGACACAAGGGTTGTGTCGCAGGTTGTGTCGCTTGAATGTTCAGCGACACAGTGGTTATGTCGCTTAAGGCGGCCATATTGGTTATTGCGACACAATGTTAGTGTCGCAGGGTACTGTTGTGCGACACAGTGGTTATGTCGCTAGGGCTTGCTGTGCGACATTGGAGACGCGGTTTTGTGAAAATATCACTAACTCGAATTTAGTTGAAATTCGCATAGTCAATTGGAAACGACCTAGTAATCAAGGCTATATTCTATTAGCCTAGGCTGTTTTTGGCCATTCGGGGTCATCTAGGGCCCGAAAATGGCATTTTTCAGGTTTAAGCGGCATTGCGGACTTTTTCTGAGCTTATTTCTGATTGAACTTTTGTTTGCCTAGACTTCAGGGATTACCTGATTTGATAAATGGACTATAATGATAATTATGGAACGAACTTCTGACTTGTTTACGATTTTCTGTTTCAGATCAGCGTAAGACTCAGTGATATAAGAATCCTGAGTGTGGAGACGTCAGAGGTATCGGTGAGTGGATTCAGAACTCATCATTTGATTTAGTTGTAACTATTTGGTTACAACAAGTAAACGTAGATGTGTGTTAGACTGTTTAGTCTTGATTATTGAATATTGATCTACGTGATATGTGAACTATGTGTACTATGTTATTGAGGTCAACGTGTAGTTGGACTTCTGGTTATTATGTGTTTTACACAGGTTTTGATTCATTTGTTGTGTTTGAGACCTGTGTATGTGTTTAATAACCAGTAGTTATCGGTCTATTCTGTATTGGCCATACGGATTGACGGTAAGTGTTCTTGGGGGAATCCCTGGGTATTATGATATCCCCAGAGCCACCGATCCTCATTGAATTATGTGTGTTTACGATTATTTGGTGTAAACTGCTAGTTATGCTAAGTTGAATGGAGTGTGATGAATCTATTCACTTAGCTTCGTGCTAACCCCTCATTTTACTTCCTGCAGGATATGTTTTGTTTAATTGTGGGTGCAGGAGGTGATTGGTTGATCAAGGAATGTTTGACTGCGCTTTAGGCCTCTGATATGGTTTGGTAATAAACCTTGTTTTGTGAATTTTTATAATACCCCGCCTTTGGTAGTCTTAAACAGTTTGAATGTAATGTAAATATTGAAAAATATTAACTGTTTATGTATAATGTTTGATATATACTAAGGTAATGTATTTTAAATTCATGCTTCCGAGTTTATCAATATTATATTCTTAAATAGAAAGAGGGGTGTTATATTGCCCGCAGGTGCCATCCTTACACTGTGTATAGAAAACACAGTATTAGAGATAAACGATAACCTTGTGTAGTGACTTTTGAAATTAGGAAAATTAAAAAAAAAAAAAAAAAGAACGAAAAAGACTGAAAAAAATGAGAAAAGTGGAAAAAGAACGTAAAATAAAACGTTAATAACAAGAAAATTCTGCTTTAGTGGTTGAACTTGAAACAGAGTTTTGTTTCTTACTTAACCAACTTACTAGCTTTTCTCCTAGGAATTGGCAGCTGCCAGATGTACTTGTTTGATCCAATTTACAACCAGCCTAATCAGAGTCAGAGTATCCCTTCAGTGAGAAATCTGATCCAGATGGATACTAGAGACCCAATCCACAAGTTCTTTTGAGATATCTGAAAATCTTCTTGACAACAAGTAGATGTGATTCCTTTGGATCAGTTTGATACCTAGCACACAAACAAGTAACATACATAATATCTGGTCTACTTGTAGTCAAGTATAGCAGTGACTCAATTATGCCTCTACAGGCAGTGATGTTAAAAGATTTATCATCTAGATCATCATGCAACTTAATAGCAGGTAAGGCAGGTGTAGCGAGTGCAGAGCATGATGTAAAGTTGGATTTTTATAATAAATCTTTAACATATTTTCCTTGGTTTATAAAAATTATTGTTTCGGATTGTTTTACTTGTAATCCCAAGAAAAATGTTAATTCACCCATCATGCTCATTTCATAACCTTTAGTCATAAGGTCAGCGAACTCCTTATACATTTCCTTATTTATAGACCCAAATATAATGTCATCAACATATATTTGCACCAATATGAGATCTTTCTTATCTTTCTTAATGAACAGTGTGCTATCAATTTTACCTCTTTGATAGCTACATTGAACAAGATAGATAGACAGTGTGTCATACCAAGCTCTTGGAGCTTGTTTGACACCATACAAAGCTTTTTCTAACTTGTAGACATAGCTAGGATGATTTGAATCACTGAATCCAGGTGGTTATTTGGCATACACTTTTCTTGTAGTTTACCATTCAGGAATAGAATTTTAACATCCATTTGGTAAACTTTGAACTTTTTGTAGGCAGCGAACGCAAGGAAGATCCTGATAGCTTCAATTCGTGCAACAGGGGAAAAGGTTTGACCGTAATCAACGCCTTCTTGTTGGCAATACCTTTGAGCAACCAGCCTTGCTCTGTTTCTAAAAACAACTCCATCATCATCCATCTTATTTCTAAAAATCCATTTTGTACCTATTACTGATTTTCCCTTTGGTTGAGGCACCCATTTCCAACCCAAAAAATACCTGGGAACAATAAAAAAAACAAAAAAAGATATCTCGGAAACAAAAACTATAAGGGGTTGTATTGGCGAGATCCAACGGTGAACAGCTGCCCAAAAGAACTTTGTTTCTTTCAAAGTGAGCCAGCTCTTCTTGCATTGTTGATATCCAATTGTGGTTAGTGAGTGCTTCATCAACCTTCTTGGGTTCCATCAGTGACACAAAGCTTACAAACATATAGAAGTTAGCAGTAGCAACCCTGGTTTGTACCTTGGATGAGGGATCACTAATAATCAGTTTATTATCATGAACCCTGGTCTATTTTGTCATTCGTTGTGGTTCTGCTTTAAAAGGTACAGATCTATGAGTATGTGATGATTCCGATAGAGGTGCAAGCTGGGTGGATGCATTAGTAGAGGTATCAAGGACTAGAGATGATGACTTTGATATAATACTCGTTGGTGTATCATTTGATAACTTAGAGTTATCATTCTCATCATCAGTGTCTGAAGAGAAATTTTAAAAATTCTCCTTAGTGGGTGGTGAACATGAGTTATCATCCTTAGACATACGAGTTTCATGGAAATTGAGTGACTCATATTCTTTCGAATCAGTGGATAGCTCATCATAGATGACATATATGGATTCTTCAATGCATTCCCTTTATTTCTTGTGTCTTCAACACAAATTGACCTCATTTGGGTAAAACATGCAGTGCTTACAGCTTATGCCCAAAAGTAGTTCTTTAGACCAGCTTCTATTAACATTGATCTGACACTCTCAATCAAGGTCTTATTTCTCCTCTTAACTACCCCATTTTGCTGGGGAGTCCTACCAGCTCAAAACTTTTGAGAAACGCCATTTGATTTACAAAAGGTTTCCAACTCAGTGTTCCTAAATTCAGTGCCCAGATCAAATTTTCCATCTTTTTAATAAAACTCATGATATAACCTGATGCTTCATTTTTGGTTTTAAGAAAAGTACCCAAGTATATCTGGAATATTCATCTACAATTACCAAGCAGTACTTCTTTCCACCTAAGCTAGGTGTACTCACTGGTCCAAAAAGGTCCATGTGAAGTAAATGAAAGAAAGCAGGGATAGATGAAATTTTTTTACTTTTAAAAGATGTAGAATGTTGTTTTCCTTTTTCACAAGCTGAACAAAACTTATCTTTAACACATGTCAGGTTTAGAAGACCATGTTTCTTTTGCTTAATTTATTTATAACTTTTAATTTCAAATGTGAAAGTCGCTTATGCTATAGCCATTTTTCTTCTGAGACACTTCTTGAATAGAAGCATGTTCTAGACTTTGTAGTGTCCATGGTTACCACATAAGTGTTCCCTCTTCTTTTGGCAGCGAGTACAACACTTCCAATTTTATTGTAAACCACTCATGCTTAATGATTAAATAGCACTTTGTTCTTAGCATCACATAATTGACTGATACTCAACAAATTATGCTTTAATCCTTCAACATAAGCCACCTTTGTTAACAACATTTTACCATTGCTTAATTCACCATTCTTTTAGTCTTCCCAACATTTTTGTCTCCAAAAATGATATCAAGACCTCTTTCTTCCTGATAGTCACCGAGCAGGGACTTATATCCGGTCATATGTCTAGAACGTCCACTGTCTAAAAAACTAGATAGTCTCTCTTACAATGTCATTAGATAATGTTTTAGAATCCCATCCACTTATTGAACATTTACTAGTGACTTCATTGATGACATTTTGAAATTCAACATCACTTACCTTTAAAAGTTCTGGTCCAAGCATATTAGTGCCTCATCTTTAGCATCAGATGATGAGGTGTCGATTTAAATTCACTTCCTTGTCTGTGATATTAGTGCCTCAACTTCTTGTATTTTGCTTTACACTTTTCATACATATCCCCTTTAGAATTTGATCCCTGGTCAGTGGGATCTGTTAGCTTTGATCTACAATTAGTAGTGTAATGGCCACGTTTGCCACAGTTGTAATAACTACTTAACGATTTAGATTTGTCAGGGATAGGAGCACTAGTGAATTTGGTGCTTCTAGATCCCTTTCTAAAGTTTAACACCAATATAGCCATATCACTTTTTAACTGACCAAGCCGAGCACCCTCAGATTTATCATGTGACAACCGTCAAAATCTCAGGTCATTACCGCACTTAAATTCTGGAATCTCAATTATGTTTACAGGTTTCTCAAATTTCTATCAGTAATTCTAGGTTACGACTCTTTAAGTGTATCGAAACTACCGAAATGCTTTAAAAATTGCTTAGCGAACCCTAGGTCTATGAAGATTACTCAATTAGGTTATAAAGAACTAAGTCTCTTGACTTATCTAAAAATTCTATCACATCGCAATTCGGGATTAAATAAAATTCCGTAACTACGTAAACGAAACTCGAATTCGCCAAATTAATACTTGAACGTCTATTAAAAGCATTCTAAATACAATTTGAAGTATTTTAGAAATTAGGAACATCAATTTTGATAACTCAATTTTTAAATCACTAAAACATCACAAAATAAACCTTATATTATATAATACTTACACATTTTTAATAAAAAGTAATTACACAACTTTTAAACATAATATTTATAAAAAATAAAAAATAAAAAATAAACGATTAGGGTGACCCCAAAACTCCCCCAAAAATCTGCACTCCCCCCTCCTCTCAATACAAATCTCTACCTTTTCTTACTTATTCACTCATACACTTCATTCACACTCATTACATCCTACACTCTTTCTCTCTCAAGAAAACACACATTTCCTCTCAAACTCTCTCAAGAAATTAGCCTACAACCACTTAATTTCCAGAATTTTTAAGGTGTTCTTGAGCTATTTCAAGAACACAAAGGTATAATACAACGTCTATAACCTCATTTCTTACATTTTTAGTCTTTAAATCCATGTTTTTCATTCAAAATTATGGATTCTATGACCATTATGGTTAGAAATCCATCAAAATGAGCTTGATTTTTGTAGATCATTCTTTTCATATCTCCGTGTGTTTTAAAAAACATGATGATCCATGATCAAACCGAAATTGAGTTCAAAAGATGCAATACTTGTTCATAATATTGCAAAATCGTCTTTTTCATAACTTTTGATGTGAATAAAAGAATATTATTGTTAAAAATAAGTTAATCTCTAGAATTGATGGTGCATGCATTTAAATCAAGCCCAAATGATTGATTGGGGTCTAGGATTAAAGTGGTAGTCTATGACAAAAAAACTTAACTTACACTCAAACATGCAATCTGCCAGATTTTATAGTCCGACTTTAACAGGCCATAACTTAATGAATACTTGTCCGAAAATTATGATGTTTCTTCTGGAATTTAGCTTTAGGGGTTAGTTTTCAAACCCAAGTAGTCTCAATAAAAAATATTGAGTATTCAACCTCTGAAAATGTGCCACAAAATTAGAGCGCCAACATAACTTTTTTGAAACTATTAAGCTTGCGATGCATGTTTATGTGTTCATATGCATCATGAAAATTACAAAAAAATGTTTTTAGTCTCTTAAAATGTTGACGTCAGTAGGGTAAAAATATTATGTCTTGAAAATATTTGCTTGTAAACTTAGAAAATGCTTAAAAACACAACATGGAAATTCTTGTGAAAAATGACTAATTGTGAGTTGTTCGTGTTACAAAGATCATAAAATCAGTTTAAAACATGTTAAAAATAAGAATATAATTTTTCACAGCTTCTTTATGGTATAAAGTACTATGGGAAATAATTTTGGATATTTTGGAACTTATATGTATTTTCTTTAAGAAAATACAAAACTAGCACTAAAACTAGGAAATAAATTGTAAAAATTTGTTTTTCAAGCCAAAAATTCCTGAAAATTTTTATGTGTTATTTTTAATAGATAATAACAACCCACACCAAAAATTACATTATTTGGATGCTTTTTGATATTTATTTTAATTTATGCTTTATAAATCCTGATATATTTGAAAACATAGTTTTGTAGCTTCAAAAAATAGAAATTTTTACGCAAATCTTTTTTTATATAGAAATTGATGTGGTGAAAATTTCATAATTTTTCATGATCATTTGCTATATAATTTGAAATTCCATCATATATTAGACATAAACTAATAGTAAATAGACTATAAATCTAAAAATTTCCAAATATTTACAGAAAATCTACAAACAATATTGTGCTATGTATAAAAAATTTGGTAATTTTTGGGTTTAGTATTCATGTGTTTCCATTATTTTGTTTGTAATCCGATTATAATTGTTAACAAAATTCTAAGGAAAAATCGGCTCGAAATGGCACTTTATAATTTAATCAGCTAGTTATGCAATTCTAAAAAACTAAATTAGACAAGAGCATAACCAGAACCTTCGTGTTCGTAGGACTTGAATAGGAGTCGTAACGGTTTGCATGCGGAATACATCCATTTACTAACGCTCAAACTCAATCGTGAGTATTCACAGCCCCTCTTTTTAATGCTTTTATTAAACGTTTTGGGTTGAAAAGCATGTCATACTTGATGGAAATACTTATCTTGAATGCTTACTATTTATACGCTTATGTTATATGTTTGTTTTATCTATCGTATCTTAGTCCCCGGTTTTCCTTTACACAACCTATTAACTCATTATTGAGCTGATAGATGTTATGGATAGTACTATTTGGGGGGCGACCGCCTCCCCACTCACACGCGCATGTGAGTGCATACCACCAACGACATGTCTACGATAAGACATTGCTTTGGGGCGTTATTTCGGGCCTGTAAGTTTGGTTGTGGACTCAAGTTATAACTATTGCTCTTAAATGAGCCTCGTTGTTAAATGAACCTCATTTTGCGTATAAACAACTACTCACGTACCAACGTGAATCTTTTAAACATGATTTTGATATCTTTTAAATGGTTTTTCGCATTGAAACCTGTGAACTCACCAACTATATTTTATAGTTGACGCCTCCTTTTACATGGTTTTCAGGAAACGGTCAGTAACTGTGGATTGAACCCACGTTTACCTTTATTAATGTTGTTGTCATGAAATTTACTTTTGCTTTATCTTTTGGATGTATTCAAATGCGTGATCTTATACTTTGTGTTGTAAACATATGTAAACACTTTGTAATCTCTAGTAGTAGTATGTCATGAACGGTGAACTTATTGTACCTTGCGTTATGAAATAATTGTGTTGTTACACCTCGTGTTTCCGCTTTAGCGGGGTGTGAAACATCATCAGTTTGTTCTTTGATTCCAGCTTTCTCTTCTTCTTTACTTTTAACACTTTTATTTGTCTTTTTAGCAATTAGTGCATGCTGATTATCTTCAATTTGTTGAAGTTCAGCAACTAATGCATTAAAAATCTTTTGAGTTCCTAGAGTAGCCCTAATATGATCATTTTGATCGGATTGTATCTCTGATTGTTGACAATTTAGCAAGATTCTGTAGACTTGTGTTAAGTTTACAATTGGATAGTCATTTCTCTGCTTAGTACACGTGACTATTGTACCTCAGATTTTCCTAGGTAATATGTCTAGAATTTTTTCAACAATGAACCTCTGTCCTTTACCAATACCAGCCTTTTCCACTTTGTTCATTAGTGACTAGTATCGAGTATAAGTAGCAAATAGTGTTTCATTTTGTTTAATTCCAAAAAACCCATATTGCCTAGTTACATTCACTTCCTTGTAGTGAATTATGTCTGGAGTGCCAATATGAATGTTCTTCAGTGTGTCCCACATTTCCTTAGCAGTGGTACATAGTCACATATTCAAACACCTCATCAGGCTGAGCCATGCCTATAATGATTTTTGCTTGCTTATCAAGCCTAGCTTATTTTCGGTCCTCATCTGACCACTACATTACAAGCTTTGGTACTAAGATCTTTGGAGATCTAGGAGTAGTAGCAATAGCAGGAACTGCAGGAACAATGTTTGTGGGAACATATGGACCATTAGTTATGATATCACACAACTTATCATCAATTAAATAAACGAACATAATCATCCGGGACATCCAGGTTTCAATCCATGAATGATCAAATGCTGGAGGTTTGGTTGTTGAACCATTCCCTTTCTAATATAAAGAATCGACACAACTATACTTAATTAACTCCTTTAAAAATCTGGCTATTTATTTTAAAGCACTCTACTCTGATACCAATTGAAAGTCCCGAGTATCACTTATTAATTAAGTGATGTAGAGTTCAATAGTATAGCTTGAATTCTAGAGGGAGGGTGAATACAATTTAACTCGTTAATTATAGTACTTTAAAATTCTTAACACGTATTAGTAATTTTAAGATACTTATATAATAAACAGAGTAAACAATTGCAAAGTATGAAAGACGACAAACAAAATGCTTGAACACATATTTAACTTGAATGATGAATTTATTGATAACAAATTACATGAACATATTGAATTGCGTTATAGTCAAGCCTCAACTAAAGAAAAATCCAATATGATTACAAGTTATTTCGTTACTCGTTGTGAGAATAAAATTAATATTACTCATTGACTCTAATTTTTACTTAGAAAAACATATCACTAAACGAATTCTAGTGATAGCTACGAATTGGTAAACGACTAAGTACAATATATCACTCTTTTTATAAACAGGAGAATTCCCATAAATATCTCCTAAAAGATAGGAAAAAAAATGACACGTGTCGCTGTGAGATTGGCTTCTTTCTAACAAACAAACGATTAAAAGGAATCTTTTGTGGTCCCACTTGATCATGTGTTCTTCGTGTTTTGTATTTCCACCAATCACAATGAAGCATGACGTAGATATTTCATCACTGAGACTTGAACTTGATCGATTCATTATTACTTTATTTATGAAGTCTCTGGAGGACAAAGAAGCTTCCTCACTCACTATGAGGTAATATTCTCTTGTATAATGACTTGGGTTTAATATCTTCGAATATCCTCCTTTTATTTAACCACAACGATTACTGTGATTATAGGTTACATAAGCACATAGTAACTTATCACACCTGTGAGCAGATTAACTACCGGCAGTGACTATTTGCTTAGCAGTGACATTCTTCTTTTGCAGTGAATCGCATCTTGATGTATCTTCAGTATTTATCTTCATCGATAGAGAATTCACCGAGTGTTATCACTTAGCGATAGAATCATCAAGCAATAGAGAATTCACAAAGTGTTATCTTCATCGTCTTAGCATTAGCAATGACTTGGTTGACCAACGACTAATGACATAACTTATCTTTGGAGTTTTGATTTCATCGTTTCTATAATGAACTCCGGTGATTTAGCTAATCACATATTAGTGACCCAACAACTTCTGTATTTAAAATAATTTTTTTTGCAAATATTGTTGTACTATCCAACGTCTTACTTACAATGTTATTTAAAGAAAGATTTGAATTTTCATGGTTTTTAGATTTTGTTTAGATATAATATGACTGAGTGTCTTTCGGAAAAAAAATATATATATATATTTATATATTATAGTTTTATTATAAGGATTTGACTATTCATGATATTAAATTTAGTTTATTTGTTTAGTTTTAGTGAGTTACTAGTTGTTATAGTCATCCTATTAAGATTGAATGAAAAGAGTATAATATGATTTTGAGTTAATTGCTTCGTTATGTATCTAATTTTTGCACCCACTTTTTAAAAGTCCTATTGTATGTATAGAACTTTACAAAAATGTATATTGTATGTAACGGGTGTACCCGGTTTTTTCCTCTTGAAAAAATGTCTAATGTATGTAACGAAGTTTGTCCGCATGTCTATTATATGTATCGAAACCGGTGCTTTCCAGTTATCCGGTCACCCGTTACATACAAGAAACGAAATTTGAAAGTTCCACGCATACAATAGCAAGTTTTTAAAGGTGTTTACATACAATACAATAATAAAAAACGTAAAGTCAGATACATAACGAAATAATTAACCCTATGGTTTTTCCATCTTCCAAGATTTAAGGTTTTAAGGTTATATTGGAAACCCTTTATAAGAGTTTTACATTTATCAAATCAGTTATTCAGTTTCTTAAAGAATTTTAAAAAAAAATAATTACTAAGAATTATGAATATATCTATCTAATGTTATTTATAATATTAGTACCTCATATTCTCCAAAAGGAATATCTTGTACTTTCGCTAATAAAGTTAAGAGTGACATACCAACAATTAAGTTTTTATGTTTTAGTTAAACTATACTTGTTGCACTGTTTTATAGTCCGAGCTTTTTCTTAGACAGATATAGTAGTCGGCCATAAAGAATATCCAAAGTTAACATATCTGACAAAACAATCATTTTCATATCGAAAATTCTGGTTTCCAAATATAACTGCGATACTATATAGATCGAATCCTTGAATGGACCAAAATGTGTAAGATTCTTTCTCGATCCCTTGGACAAGCTCGCCTAAAACCAAGTATCCGGAATTTTTAGTACTTGACGTATTTTGACCTATTTATACCAATATTAGTTTTCAATAAACTCAACTTTTTGAGTAGTATTTTTGGCACATCTAAAGAAACTCCGTCATCTCTCTCGCCCTCACATTGTTCCATTTTCAAGGTTAACTTTTTAGTATGATCATGGGCTTACACAAATTTCCAAGAATCAAGCAAGATAAGCCAAGAATGCCAATATATCATCCATCTTCAACTGTGAAGGATATACCAAAAGGATATTTCTCCGTATATGTTGGTGAAACCATAAAGAAGAGATTTTTAGTTCCATTACCGTATTTAAAACATCCTTCGTTTCAGACGTTGTTAAACCTTTCTGAAGAAGAATTCGGCTATGCTCATCCTATGGGAGGTCTAACGTTCCCTTGCAAAGAAGAGACCTTCATTGAATTCAGTCGGAATATTTATATGTAGCTAACGTTATTTTGTCATTGTAGACAACTAGCTAGCTAGGAGTATGTTCTATTGTACGTTAGTAATAATTGAAACATATTGCACGTGGTAAATGAATTGTTGTGTGTATATTATATATTTATTGACTTCTAGCTCTTTTGACATCCTAGAAGTTGTTCATTCTATCTTTGCATAAACAACCATATAGCACAACAATTGTTCATATGTCTTTGGAGCCAGGAAATTATATCATGGGTACCTCTCCATCAAATTCAATACTAATCCAAAATTAGTGTTCTAAACTTTGTGGATGTGTTACCGATAACCCATTTATGCCACTATCGTTTTTGACGGGTGCAGATTTGAAGTAATTAAATAGCACACCGTGTATAGTAAACACAGTATTAGAGATAAACAATAACATTGTGTAGTGACTCTTGAAGTTAGGAAATTCCTTTCTTAAATGACGACACCGGATTGGAATCTTCTCATGTTTTATTTCAAGTTTTTTTTTTTATCATTTACCATTAAAAAATAAAACTTGAAATAAAAATATAAGCAATCTATGTTACAGAGGGACAAAATTGAAAGTAGGTTGTGGTTTTTGGTAACTAACCCAAACAGTAAAGAGTAAAAATGTCATCTTAGAGAATATCAAATTGTACTGATTAATTTTCTTAAATTGTGTAGTTTTTGTCTGTCTATAAAAAATTAGGGAGGGAAATATTATGTTGGAGTATCTATGTGATATCGAAGATTGCATATTTGACAAAACAAATATGTTCATATCAATCCATGGTACTTTCTCATAACTTTACTACGATGTTAACGAGAAGTAATCCTCGGATGGACCAAAAGTTGTAAGATGCTAGATCCCTTAGATGAGCTCCTCGATCACATAAATATTTGTCTACTTTAATGAAACTATGTATAGAGCTTGAATGCGACTTTGATTCCCTTGAAAATTTCATCTTCGATCATTCATGTATTTAGTTGATCGAGACCTATTTTCAGCAATACTAGTTTTGTTGAACTCACTTTGTCTCAAGCTTCTACTCCACAGCCTCTTAAGAAATTTGTGCTCCCTAACATCAAATTATAGTTTCAATTTGAGGATAAATTTAACATGATCATGAGAATACATAAATTGCCACAAATTAAACATGCAGGGGATGCTGATATATTATACATCATCATCCGTCACTGATGTACCGAAAGGCATTTTATCGGTAAATGCTGGTGAAAACAGAAAGAAGAGATTTATGGTTCCATTATCGTATTTAAAACATACTTCGTTTCAAACCTTATTGAACGAGTCTAAAGAGGAGTTTGGCGACGGTCATCCTATGGGGGGTGTAATGTTCCCATGTAACTAAAGAAGAGACCTTTATCGAAGTCGTCCATGGTATCCATCTGACGTTAATTGCATTGTCAAACATAAAATAGAAGATGAGTTTCGATTCATTGTCATTATAAACAACTAGGAGCAGCAATACTGTGGTTTAGGGTTAGTAACTATTAGTGGAGTACCTTGTCAGAACATTGCGTTTTTCGGAGTTTATAAAATGCTATTAGAAGCAGGGGTGGATTTACTCGAATACATAGGGTATCAAGTGCTACACATGAATACTTGTCGACAATGTGTAATTTTTTTGGTATCTAGCTGTTATTTAATATGGTACCAGATTTTATATATTTAGAACTCGTGAAGAAATACAAAAGTTGCTTGTTAGCCCAACCGGTACAGTTTTTCATTAGATACGAAGGGTCATATGTTTAAGACCTGTTTGAAGCAATATTTAAGTAGATATTTTTAAGTTTTTTACACTTTCAGTTTAGGTATAGTTACTACAAATTAATTCACCTCCCACAACTTATTATTTCAATTTCAGAACTTTCTAATAGTAAAGGATTATGATTTTTTAATGTTTCGATTTTGAAGCGACACAATATGAGGTTAACCAAGCATTATTTATTGGTACCCGTGAATAATGTTTTTAGATCCCCCATTGATTAGAAGTATGATAAATGAATTGTAGTAACAATTATCCGCCTTTCATACCAAAAGGCTTTTGGCCTAGCGGTATGAGAGGAGCCCATCAACCAATAGGTTGTAGGTTCAAGCCTCACTTGAGATAGTGAGTGTATATATTTGTGATTAAATATTGTATGTGACCTAGGTTGTAGGATTGCCATTCTAAAAAAAAAATATCCACCTTTTTCATATGTTCATAAAACATTGTGTTTTCAAACTTTCGGTAAATGTTAATTCATGTCATTATTAACACAACAACTATAGCAAACAATTGGAACTGCACCTTTGCACCTTTTAGGCATCTTTGGTGCAATGAATTCATGGCCTCGATCTTCTCTATAACCTTCTGCCCATTGGGGGGTATGTCAGGGACATCACGCAAGGATCGCCTTTAGTAGTGTGTCTCAAGTAATGAAGTGTACAATGATATTAACATCCCACACAATTTGGGAAGTCGTGGACGTTCTGCTTTTGTCCCACTGAAACTGTGCAGAAATTAACGACAAACACAAATGCCCCATTTTACTACATCTCATTTAAAGTTCTTCATCTTGAAGTCAAATACCTGACCTTTTCTGTAAACTTGAACACCATACTGAAGTGATTATACTGGAAGATCTCTCAGTGTTCACATCCCTTCCAGCTAGCTTTCAAGCTAATTGTCAGAACCTAAAATCTTGAAGTATTTATATTATTAGGCTTGCAACCAGGCCCCTTCCCTAAAATGTCAATATCACAATTTACATTCAGAGCATGTTTAATGTTCCTCCACATTTCAATTGACCAAACTTCGCTATCAAACCCATTGGCTTATTCGAAAAATTAATACCATTATCTTCTTTCTCACCGAACTCTGCTACCAGATAAGAATTTATTTTGTCCAATTTATATGAATAGACACAACCTTTGATACAGCATTCCCGCAATCTATTCAGCCTTTTCATCGATCTAAGTTCTCTGCCAACGTAATGCACTTCAGCATGCAACTCATCACACGTTCTCATTCCATGGTCATTATAAGCATTTCCCACTCCATCATTAACCAGAATCTCATGACCCACTTTATGAAAACACTTAGTTGTAATCCTAAACTTGATCAGATCACCTATAAACTTCTCATGGCCTAAAGATTCTGCTGAATTATCATCTACAAATAAACTTGTAAGTTGAAAACCACATTGAGGTATCTTTTACCAAACTCAAAACCCAAACAATTATGTGAAACACTTTTCTAACACAGATATTAGTAACCTGTTTAGTCTTCCATTTGGGATACAGATGCATCATTGCCCTCCTTTTGAATGGATTCTAGTAATTTTGAATCAATCCCAGCTCTCTAGCTAAGACCAACTCAACTTGAGTAATAAGATGTGTTGGATGCTTTAACTTACTAGAATTATCATCCTTTGCAACTTCATTTTCTTCATACTTTGGACCATAGCTCGTACATGCTGCTATAAGCTCGAGTTCGGATCTGTTATGAACCTTTCCAATGACTTCATACGATTCATTTTCAATTTGTGTTATATTGCTACGAGTCTTTTTCCTTTTAGGCCATTTTCGTATGTCAAAATTCACACATGCCTTTTATACCATTTCCAAAGGTCAAGCTTTTCCTGATCAAGATGCTTCCTTGTTAGTAGTGTTGACAATCATCAGATAGCGAGTAATCTCATCAGTTTTGTCATTAAACTCTTGAAATGATCTTGTGAACTTATCCCCTCAAATTTTCTTTTGAGTAACCACTATATAATAACCCAAAAATATCCTACATGTATAAGTATTAATTTTGTATTAATAATAATAAATAAATAAATAAATAAATAAATAAATCAAATTAAAAGAATAATAATTAAATAATAATGATAAGAGATATCTTAGAATTTGAATTGAGACGTGAGGCAAACGGAATATCCCGACTTCTCGGCCAAATTCGGTGTTAGCGGCAAGTTAAGATATACATGCCTAAATAAAAAAATAAAAAAAAAAACGATGATCATTCCAAATCATTCATTAACCACCAAAAATCACACATAGGAAAACCATTCTTCAAAACTATATTGAGAACAAACAGAGAGAAGGCCAGAAAACTCAAACGGGAACGAGAAGTCTTACGTGTTTAGTTCGGTGCTAATTCGGTTTCACTTTGGAGGTAAATCTGAACTTAACTTGAATATTAATCTGTTATTAGACTTTATTAATCATCTACTATTCATATCTTTAATTAGAACAAACCGAAATCAATCGTTTAAAATTACCGTTTCGATTACGTTTTCAGAAAGTTTCGGCTTATAAAATTTAAATATATATAGTAATTGTGAATCGGAACCAAAAGACTTATACTCATATGTTTAGTAATTTGATACTTAACTATTTGTGCAATTAATTAGAGCTACAAGAATTAAACTATATGAAATTAAAAATTGAAAACTTCCTGTACGTACGCATGAAGAAGACGACGATATCATGGAATAAGTTTTGTAAATTTACACTTTGATCCCTGGACTATATTAAATGTTACAAATAATTAAAATGCTATAATTACATTTTGGCCCCTGATGGACTTCTGTTTTGCTAAACAATTAATAAGTATGATGAATCTGCATATAGGCCCCTGTGAAACGTAATTCCTTTCAAAACAGATACTATAATTGTTTAATATGTGACTATTGTTTTATTAGCTTAATAAGAGAATTTAATATTTAACTTAACTATGGTTCGTATATAAATATTCAAATAACATTATATAAATAATTAATTAGAAATGAGACATGAGACATTAGGAGAAAAATAATTAAGACATGTAAATATTCTAAGTTAGTTAAATTATTTATTTTGTGTAGACCTTGTTGGGAATTGTGGAGTATATTTTCGATCTTGAGAGCTAGCTTTAGACATTTATCCAGGTACGGATGTCCGTACTCTTCTTTCAGCGTTATCTTGACATGCTTATTTGATTATCTTGTGATCTCTTTTGTCATTCATTGTGAAATACTTGCGCGTTCTGATTCCTTCTATTTGAGTTGAACTGTTATATGAGTTTTGATTAAATTGTGGAAACTTTTGAGAAAACTTGCGTGAAAAATGATTTTGGAAAACTTGGTGATTTATTGGTTTGCGAGCCTTTGTGATTCATTTGGTGTAGGTTCCATATGCATGGTGAATATAATCTGGTGTGTGGTTGGTTTATACGTTCACTGTGCGACCATAGAACCCTAGAATTTTGTAGACAGGAGATAGGTATACCGAGTCATCTACCTGTGGAGGTACCACAGGCTTGTCATTGTGGCGCCAATGACTTGGCACTATCCGTGGCGGTGGGATTAGTCCACGGCGTCTCCCCTTTTGTTATATTATTTGTGTGCTTATGCTCGCGGGAGAGCTTTTGGATTATTTGGGAGGCGTATGGATGCATCCTAGGCTATGTTATGATTTGTGTAGAGCGGTCGTGTGGTGTAGTGCCATACACACCTTCCGATTAGGGGAAACACCTGGAGTCATGACCAGTGTGTATTTGTGATATTATTTGGCACTGGTTTGGTGCAGTCTGGTTACATTGTTGTAGGGTACTCGGTATAAATTAACCCAATCCCTCGTTGTTTCAGCCTTTATTCATTTGTTTACTCTGGTGTAAGGGTGGTATTACTCGAAGGGTGATTTTGGAAAATTATATTATTTATTTCGTTTCATTCTTATATTGAGATATTATTACTGTTATACTTTGTTTCTGTCAACATCCGCGCACTGAGCAATTCGCTCAGCCGCATTTTCTTTTCCTGCGGCAGGTAATCAGGGTACTGTGGGATGAGTGAGAGAGCTTCAAGATTCTTGGAGATACCTTAGAGACCTACCTTGATTTACTAGTTTGGACTTATTTATTACTTTGAAATTTTAAGTTATCGTTGGAAACAACATTTATGGTTGCATTTAAACCTTGGTTATTTATTATTTTAAGAAAACTATGTTGACTTTAATTATTTAGTATTAAATGTGACCTTCTGTTTCATTATTGGAACGGGGGTGTTACACACTAACATTCTTCACGTGCAAGTAATGATCTACATAATAAGAAATGAAAGTACTCCGGTGCACCTTTTTAGTAGTTGTAGCCCCTTCTGATCCATACTTCTGATTCTTAGTTTGGATTTGGATGGTCCCATTAAGAGACTCTACATTCACACTTTCATCTGCAAATGAGTTTGAATACACTAGATGACTCGGGCTAATGCAAAGAGTACTTACAGTTTCATCTTTTAAGTCATTACTAACCGCAACTATATCTTTAATATCCTCTTCTACTAAATCTGGATTAGACTCGATTTCATCCCCTTTATCAGTCTCTTTAATAAGCTTTGAAGAAGATAGCACTTTACTTGAGTTATCAAGATTCACCCAACCACTGTTGCCATTGTTCACCTCTTTTGAATCTTTAAGAATGGAAACATGTAGCAACAGTGGACTGATTTTTCCTTTCATAAGACTAACCAAATCAGTGTTGCTCTTTACCTCATTAGCACCTTCAACCTTGGGAGTATGTTGCAATAATGGTGGACTGGTATTACCCTTCATTAGATTGTAAGTTGTTTGTTGCAACTTAGCCGAACAATAGGCATCCAAAAGCGTTTTGGCCTTTTGGATTTATTCACCTTAACCCACTTTCTAATTTCCGGGTGCAACCCCCAAATGAAGATATCAATGACATATGATTCATTTAAACCCGTATTTATAAATAAAGAATCAAATACATCATAATATTTTTGAACCGTACCTTTTTGTGTAAAATTTTCTATTTTGAACATTTCATTGAACACTTCGTGTGCACCTTCCTCATCCTTACTGATTCTTCCATTTTTTACCCCTTTTCCCCAAGGAATCAGTTTATCACCATTATTTAACACAACACAATTCTCTGCATTCAATTTTTTCACTTCATCAATCAAAAATCGTTGGTTGTATGAGAAACAATAATCGAACTTGAAATCCTCCTCAAAGATCTGCTACATTCTTCCAGAGTTTGGCTCACTTCTGCCATTGATGCTTGAAGTGTAGGTTCAATTGATTCAGTGACAGATTGCTTCGTAACTTCATCTTTGATCACGTCACTTGCCATTATGGTTGTCCAATGTCAGAAACTAAAGTCAAATTGGTTGCCAAGAAAGTGGCTTTGATACCAATTGATACGAATCTTCTTAGAAATCAATTAAAAAATAAAAGAAGATTACAATTAACAAAGGAATCACTGGATCAAGAATGTAATTTGATTGAAAATTGTATGAATAAGGTTCCAAGAACTCATTACAAGATTATAGAGAAAAGAGAGAACTCAAATGAGTTATTATCAAAAGCCAACTAAATCTGTTACAAGCATTTGCTAAATAATCTCCAACAAAAACCCATAAGCTGCTCACATGAACCCTTTCTTCCAATTCGTTATTTCTGTTAATACTCACACGCTAAGCACGTGATTGAATTGGTCTGTATCAAATAAATCACGAAAATGGCCCATGCCTTATGTGCCAACTTACGAGTTATGAGCCAGTCCCAATAAACCATATATTGTCCACTTATTGGTCTATTACCTTCTTTTAGGTTACCTATTTCTTTCATTTTCCACAATTAATATTTAATACTTATACTTTACTTATGAAGTATGAACAAAATGAGATAAAATGTATTTGGATTGGATATCATGAAGCTAGCCAGCCTCACTAGCCTTTTTCTTCTTATTTTTCGTAGCTTCCAAGTATCCACTGTGCAACATAGGAGATATGTTGATATTAGATTCAGAGTCTAAATCGACAACATCATCTTCACTGTCCAGCATATATCTACGATAGCAATTCATGATCTCGAAAGATCTTATTTTTCATTTCTTATTTCTGAATGCTAAACTAAGAGTTGTAGGTTTTTTTCTTTGTTTTGTGTGTACAATCGAATTAAACAACCTAAACCCATTTTAAAGCTAGATCCTCATTTATAAACCAAGTAGAATCTTGATTCCCATCTTCTATGTATCCCACAAAGCTCCAAAAGTCCAATTGGCTTAACTCAACTGGCCAGTGACCGCCATAGAAGAGTTAGCCCAGAAAAGTATAAGTTTACTGGAAGAATCCCGTCAGAGGTTTCAGAACAATCCCCTTTCAAACAGACTATGCTTGTTAATGTTAAGATACTATTAAAAAACATAGAACACTATATCCTGTGCTTTTAATTCAACCTTTCTAAAATAATACTTGACATTTTTAAAAAGTAGTACTCCATATATGATAAGATATTAGTAAAAAGATAAAAAAAAAAAAAAAAATGCTTAGAGTCAGTAACTTATTTATTTATGTTAGAGGATCCATGCGGTATCATACTAATTTAATACTATAATCCAAGATGTCCTCACAAAGAATATCCATAGTTTCGTATATGACAAAAGAATTATGTTCGTAGTTGTGGTACTGTTTCTTAACTCAACTGCGATATCAAATAGAACTAATCCTTGGATAGACCAAAAGTTGTAAGATGCCAGATCTCTTAGATGAACTCGTCATAAATATTTGTAAAGTTTGGAGTAGCTAAACTTGGTGTAGAGCATGACGATGAATTTGATTCCCTTGACAATTTCGCCATTGGATTATGTAGTTCAGTACGTACCTATTTATAGTGATATTACTAGTTTTTGTATGAACTGACTTTGAGCTTCTGTCTCAGAAACTAGCTAGTGCTCCCTGCTATCTAAAATTTCCAATTTTTAAAATCACTTTCACTTTTCTCATGGGTATACATAGATTGCCAAAAATTAAGCATGCTAAGCACGGGATGCCAGTATACTATTCATCGTCAGTAATCAATGATATACCAAAAGGCTATTTCTCGGTATATGTTGGTGAAAGCAGAAAGAAAAGATTTATAGTTCCATTATCATATTTAAAACATCCTTCGTTTCAAACCTTGTTGAACAAGTCTGAAGAGGAGTTTGGCTATGCTCATCCTATGGGGGGTCTAACATTCCCTTGTAATGAAGAGACCTTCATTGAAGTCGTTCATGATATTTATCTAACATTATTGTCGTTATAAACAACTAGGAAAATTGTCCTTAGGGTTACTATATAATTAGTGGACTACCGCGGCAAAACATAATATTTTTCGGGCTTATTAGATGTTAATAGAAGTATGTAAATGATTGAAGTATCCACCTTTCATATGTACATCCAGCGTTCTGTATTACGAACTTTATAAATGTTCTTTCATGCCATTAATTATTTGTGCAATGACTACAGACAACAACTGAACTCGATCAAACAAAGATTGTTAATTAAGAAAAGATTCATAATTATTTGCGCCATTAAATATATGTGCAATTATTTGCACCAACACTGCTGGTTTGTACCTGTAGGTCAAACAAAGATCACAGATCCTTAAGTACCTATTTGTGGCTAATAGATTTTTTTGGTGTTCTAACGAATAAAGATATGCGCGAAAAAATGACTTTCAAGTCAAATATAACTTTCAGAAAAAAATAAAATAAACTATTAAAACTGCGTTTATTATTACTGATATAAATTCCACTATATATTCAAACACAAAGTGCATAGTGCTAAGTCATTCAAACAATTTTAGTGTCATGTAACTAATAAACTACAATTATCATCTTTTAAGTCTCCCACATTTGTGCAATGTGTGACAACAACAAAGCAACCATTGTTTTGTGTCTTTCAATCGAATTAAACATCCTAAACCCATTTAGAGATACATACTCATTTACCAGTCCACTAAAATAGTGATTCAATTCTTCTATCTAGAGGTGGCGAAATGGGCGGTGGGTCGGTTTGGGCAATTGGGTTAAAACGGGCTTACATAAATAAAAAATTTTGTAACTTAATTTTTAGTTTCCCTTTGAATTTACTAGGTTATGTATTTCAATTAACTCCAAAAAATATTTAAAAATAAAATTCCAAAATAATATGATTACTACGTATTAAAAATAATGAAATTTGCAAAGGAGTATATAAAATATATAAAATATCAATATCATTTTAAATTACTTGCGTTTCTTATTATTTAAATATTTTGTTATTAAAATAACATGGCAGTAGTGTAATGTATGGTTTACTGTTTGGAAATTATAAAACTTTTTATAAAACTTTAGTTTCTCACCCATTTGCCCATTATACCCGAAGTAGAGAAGATAGACGCCCAGGACTCATTCGAAAAAAAGGAGTCATGTAGAACTCAATATTCATAGAAAATAGTCCATTAAGGCTATTTCTTTGAAGATTTGGGCTAAAATTGTCGGCTCTACTTCTATCCACATAGCTCCAAGAGTCCAAGTGGCCTACCTCAACTTGTTAGCCGCCTTAGAAGAGTTTATTGGGGGAATGATTCTAATTTCCTAAATTAGGAGATTTTGAAAATCAAGATAACTTTGGGAATAAGAACATAGGACACAATGCCCTCTGCTTTTAAAATAATACTTTAGATTACGTTATGAAAAGAAGTATTACACTCCTATTTTTCTATTTATTAGTAGTGAAAGTATCAGTGTTGTATCGTACTAATGCTATAATCCAAGGTAGTCGCCCAACAATTATTCCATAGATTGCATATTTGTACATATGACAAAAACAAATATATTCATCGGCATGGTACTTTCTCTTAACTTAATTGCGATATCAAAGAGAAGTAATCCTTAAATGGAGCAAAAGTTGTGAGACCTTGGTGCACAACTTTGTGACCTTGGTGACAGCTTTGATTCTTTGAAAAATTTTGTAGACCTTGGTGACAACTTTGATTCTTTTAAAAATATCATCTTTAGATCATGTATGAAGTTGATAGAGATCTATTTATAGCAATACTGGTTTTATGTCACGAACTCACTTCTTAAGCTACTATCCAAAGTCTCTCAAGAAACTAGTGCTCCTAGCCATCAAATAGTTTCAAAGTTCAATAAATTTCATTATTATTATGGGTATACATAAATTTCCAAAACTTAAGCAGCATGCTAAGGAGGGGATGCCGGTATGTTATTCTGTCACACCAAAATAAAATCATATCATGATTAAGTAAGGCGAAAATACGGGGCGTGACGCGATCAATCAATAATTATTCAAGAGCGTATGATTACCGCAAACATATACTTAGAATGCTATAAATAGTTTAGAATCAATGATTACAAGTTCATCAAGTTTACAAGAAACGATAACCGTTTAGCAAAACAATATGATTAACATTTCAATCATATAAAATAGGTTCAATGTTTTCAAAAGGAATGGGATCATATTCGTCATGATGAGCAAGGGTCCCAAATATGCATGCATGTTCTTACTTCTTGGCTAATTCCCTGAAAAACATATTTATAAATCGTTAACAAAATTGTTGAGTGAATTCATAGGTTTATGACTCTATCAATAAACCTTTTATAAATCAATCGCTTGCAAGCATAAACCTTTGCAATATCGTATACAACCAATGTGTATAATTTCATTATAAATCAAACAGTTCATTACCAATCAAATCATTCATGACGATGATCCCTCGCAGACTAGCTAGGTCCTGCGAGTTAAAGTACCAATCCCTAAGCCTATAACCAATACACGACTCACATTACTTGCTTGTGCCTCTCAATAAACTAGATATATGATCCTTATTTCGATACAACATCGACAGTTAGCTCGACTAACCGATAACAATTATGGTGGGTAGTCAACCCGATAGTACTATCCGTATATCCGAGTGTCTAGTGTCATCTAGCTAATGGTTATATTGTGCAAGCAAGAGGAGTTCAATGCACTACATCATGTTAACTTAGGATCGTACAAAGATTCGTTTGTCATGTTTACAAAACAGTTCATATGTTTTTCACCCAATTTATAAAGCATTAAAAACAGTAAAATAGGGGCTGCGAACTCACCTGGTGAGCTTTAAGAGTGCTAGCATTTTTAAAACTATCATTTGCCTAGACAGAATTAGCCTTCTAGTGCCCTATACGCATGGGGTCAACTATATTAGTAAACGGCTCTATCGGCCCATCTATGCTAGTTGTTCACTCAACTAGTAGGATCATTACTTGCCATTCGAACGTATGTACGACCCGTCGGTGATATTTTATTATTAGTTGTCAAAACGTCAATAACTTCATACGATAGTGTAATATTTAAAAATACGCGTCCTTGGCTCGTTCGTTTAATAAATACATATGTACCTGATATATTTATACCGGAAAATGATAGTACGTATTGTTTATAGTTAGATTCGTAAGCTTCTCGGTAACATAGAAATTTTGTCTTTTATATATATATATATATATAATTTTTCTAAACAGACATTTTTTTTTAAAGCTAAAACAAGGCTTACCCGTCTAGGTAAGACTAATCAAACCGAGTGACACGTCACCTGTCCGTGTGATTAGCCAACAGAACTCTAGGTACCTTAATGATGGCCTTTTTCCCTGTTTTTCATAACTGACTTCAAACACGATTTTTGCTATTTTGAACAAACTTTTTGGCATTTTAATAAGATGAAACATGTTTCTAGTCCAAAATGTGACGTTTGAGGTTTTCGCTTCTCGATTTAAAACACTCATTTTGTTTCCCATTTGAAAGCTGTTTTTCGCTCGTTTAGCAACTATTTCACCATTTTAACTATAATCTCGTCTTAACACTTTTAAATCATATCATAATACATATGTCATTAACATCATATGTTTAACCAAATCTTTCACCATTTTTACTATCATTCCATTTTAACACATCTAAAACATCTCAATATATATATATATCACCAAATCATACATGTTGGTAGTCTTTTTAACATAAATCTTGTTCTTGATCATTTTAAACACATTTTTAATTGTTTTGAAGGTATCGTTTTATGAATCAATGTTTTAACATACATCTTTATCGAGTTTAATAATAGAGTGAACTTCTAGCATCAAGGCATTCAAAATAAAGGAAATGACAAGATCAAAAATGAAGAGTTCTCCTTACAATGTTCTTGGATGGAAAAATATAGGAGAATAAGAAGAGAACTTGAAATCTTGAATGCTTCCACCAAAATCCTTTTAAAAACCCAAATCTACTAGCTTTCCTTTAAATGCTTGAACCTCAAGATTATGAGATCAAGAAGATGATTAAACCATGTAGATGCTTGAAATAGTGATAAAGATGATGGTGGTTTAATGGTGGTTTGTGGTGGTTCTATGGTGTTTGTTCTTGGAAGATGATGAAGATGATGAGGGATGATAATAATGGTGATGGAAAGTGAGAGGGAAATGAGAGAATGCAGAATTTTGAAGTGTGAAGCGTGTGTATTTGTCTTGAAACTAGGCATACTTAAGCACCTCTCAAGTGGATGTGTAAGTAAGCAAGCTAGTAGGAGGAACATGTGGATGGGAGGTGGTTTGGGGAAAAGCAAACGTACACACGAAGGAGGGAGGGAAAGGTGACATATGACATGTTTAACTTTCTTGACCTAGTTGCTTGGTTGCTTGATTTTGAGCTACTTGGTGATTAGTTTATGTGCTTAGTTTAAGTAAGTGGTTAATTAGATGTAGGTTAGATAATTTGGGTTAATTAGGGGAAATTGTAGGTTCCTGAGATCTGGATCCACGAGGTAAAAAGCATAATTGATTGCGGAATCCTCAATTAAACACAACGATAATAACAAGTAAACACGAAATTGCTTCTACTCTGACTTACAAATTACACAAACAACTGACTACTTCAAACACAGAGTGCAATATGTAAATAGGACCTAAGTTCGTACGGGCTAGACCCTACGAAATTGACTATCCTGAGGCCCATACGAACTTGGTATGTTCCTAAGTTGGTACGAACTTACATACATTGTAAACAATAGTTAATAATTACAAAGATTAAACAAAAACGACCTATTACAAACTAGACGTTGTTGTCACACAAGATGTACCAACAGACTCCTCCTTGACAATAGCTCTAGTTTCTTCAATCTTGATCTTGATTCTTCTTTAGCTCAATTGACTTCCCGCCCACAATCCTCTTTCTACACAAACCTTCACCACTTTCTGATATCTTCTTCCCTCATGCCTCCAACTATCTCTGTAGAGAATCTTGTTTACATGAAGCTTCATTAGATCATCTTTAGACAAGTTTACCAGATGTAAACTGTCATAAACTCTCAGCAACTCTTTTCCTTCAACGTCTTCCATCACCGCTTCTGCTGTCTTATTATCAACATACCACCATTTCAGCTCAGCAAGAATATTCTGTGGCATCTTCTTCAAAAGAACTCTCTTCAAGCAGTTAACTAGTTTGAAAACCATCTTCATCCACGGCTTGTTCGTTATCAGATCTATCCTCGTTAGGTCTGGAACTCTCTTTTCGGCTCTTAGCTTCAAATCAACAAAATTGTTTGATCTTCCTTTACGCTTAACAATTATTTCCAATGTTCGAGCGTAAGGATCTTCGCCGATATTTATCAAGTCTAGCCAAGCCAGTTCCTTAAGTTCAATCTTCGGCAGTGAGCTAAAAACTTTTAATTTATTCTCCAAGTATTGAATCCCATCATATCTCTTTATTATGAAGAGTTTCAGGTCGCTATCATAAAACCAACTTATGATGCCCTTTTTCAGCTCACCCGATCCCTTGACTTTGATATTTCTTTTGAATTTAAGCTCCGCTTCCTTTTCGATCTTTTTAAACCACAAATTTCTTAACTCTGCTCTTGATGGTTCTTTGTCAGAATCTGAGTCACCTTCAGGAACTTCATCATTTTCAGACTCTAATCCCTCACGGTCAATCACATTCTCACCAGCTTCATTTTCCATGACTACTTCAGTTACAGGTTGCTTTGTCACTATATGTTCATCAATATCAGCATCGACATATGGTATGATCTCATCATCTGACCTCCATTCTGCAATTAGCCAATATCTCTCCTTCCTCTAACTCAGACTCACTACTATCATACACATCCAGATTGAGAAGTGCTTCAATAGTTTCAGCCTTTGTCAGATTCACTGGAGTTTCCTCGGTTCCGCTACCACTTGATTTCTAACTAGACTCTCCCTGAGCTTGTGCAACTAGTCTTCTAGTTGAAGAGCTAAGCAGCTCACATTCTTTCGGTGGATTGGGATCATCGTTTCTATCTTCATCATGCTTCTTCTTCAACTCATCTTCCTTACATCCAGTCATCTTCCCCTGAGCTTCCTCGCGCTTCATCAGATTGAAGATCAACTTCTCATTGTGTAGGCACTGCTCTTCCAAACTTTCATTTTGAGCAGTAAGATTTTGGATACGAGTCTCTTGACTCCCATCTAAAGCGGAAACACGAGATGTAACAGTACAATGATTTCACAATCGAAAATTACAAAACATCACCGTTCAACGGTCTACATTAAGCACAATACATAGAGTTTTACGATAATCCCAAATACAAAAGTACTATCTGAATCGTACTAATACATTCCAAAAGACATAAAGTTCATACGCTAATTAGTACATAAAATCAGACAGCAGGTTTAGCTTCAATTGTCAGATTGTGACAGGTTCCTGAAAAGCATGCAAAATACAGGTCAACTATGGAATATAGTTGGTGAGTACCCAGGTTTTATGAAAAAAAATAGACCTCCGTTAAAATTAATGGAGTCCAAAGGTGGTATGATGTGTCATACGGGATTAGTAGAGAAAATTTTGATCCAGTGTCGAGCTCATAGAACGAGGATAAGTATTTGTCGTTTAAGTGAATTCAAGTCTTGACGGCATATAAGTATTGTCTAGTGTAAAATAAAAGTGAATTGATACTTGAAACTCTTTTGCTAACATTTTATAAATTCAAATAATTTTCATGAATTGATGGGTTTATTTATTAGTGTTGAAAAGTTAATATTTTAGATGGTTTAGCCTATAGATGTCGTAAGAAAAGGGGCATTGCTTTAAGGCCATGCCTATAATCATCAAGACCGTTATGATTTCCTTTTATACACTCTGATTACGATACAAAGATTCATCAAGAATAAATATTTTTAATTGACATTGTCAGAGTAAGGTTTGAATCAAAGTGTGTAACTTTTTAATGGAAAACTATTTCAAATGTCTAAGTCATCCTAGAGTTCGAATCACAGGTTGATAGTTTTAAAAGGGCATTAAAACGTTATATGTAGCGAAATCATTGTTTTCATTCGTTTTGTTAATAAAATCCATGATTTATTTATGCTTGAGTCCACAACCAAACCTACAACCGATAAACCCTTGCCCCAATAGTGATGCCCTATCGTTGGCATTTAGGATGATGGAATGCACTCACGTGGCCGCGTGAGTGGGGAGGTGGTCTCGCTCCCAAATAGTACTATTCAAATGCATCATTTGGCTCATATAGAGTTAATGGTCGTGTAGAGATTCCGGGGACTTTAGATACGATAGTAAACAAGCATATAATCATGTAGCATCAATAAGTATTCACAACATGGTAGTTCAAGTACCATAAACATGACAATCGCAAGTAAATAAAATCATTCAAATCATTCGTGCATGCTTTTCACCCCAAAATATTGAATTAAATCGTTAGAATAGGGGCTGAGTACTCACAATTGTTAGTAAGCGTACGGGTATGGATGTAAAGCGCGACTCAACCAAAGGTGACTCCTATCCAAGACCTATGAATACAAGGTTCCTAATTAGATTCTTGACTAAGATGGTTTGTTAAGATTGCTTAGCTAGTTGTTTACAAAGTGCCGTTTGAGTTTGATTTGTCGTCGGTAATTACTCGGGTTATGATTAAAATAATGTGAACACTTGAAAAAAGATTCCAAAAATCACCAAACTTGGTATATAATATGAGAAATAATTCACAAATTTTCTGTGAAAATTTGGGAATTTTTAGATTTACATATTATTTTTAATCATTTATTGACCAAAAGAGTGGGATAAATAGGAGAAAAATAGTAATTATTCCTGAAAAATTACGAAATTTTTACTAGACCAGTTTTAGGTCATTTCTAAGTTTGTGTAAAAATTTCATGCCATTTTGGGCTCTCGAACATTGGTTCCTAATCGTAGGTGTTTAAACAAATTGTACATCGGATAACATATCAAAACAGTTCCAATGAGTGTTAAATTTTGAGGATAGTGTCATTTTATGTGGAAAATGACACAGTAATTTTCCCATATTTTTCTGATGTCAAAAAGTATTTTTCATGAATATTTGGCTTTCTAGAGACTTTATTTGCATTAATTCTAGAAAAATACTTAAGTTTTTCCAAAAATTCTCATTTTTATTTTCAAGGTTCTTTTTAAGATATAGATACTGAGAAAAATAATCCTCAAATTTTAAACACGTTTTATCTATATTTTGTGTATTTTACATTCATCATACCACATCTTCCATGCATTTACAAGACTTAGATTATGCATGTTAATCATGTATTTTCTAAAAATACTTAGTTAGCAAAATAAATTCCTATCTTTTTATAATACTGAGATACATGTGTTAAGAATATAAAATAATTTTCTCACATGTATTTGAATTGTTTAAGACCCTTAAACAATTATCAATGCATGATGTTAACAGCAAACTCACTGTTTGCGCACCAGTTTTGTTTGGTGCATTTGGGGGTCTTAAACTCAATGGTTTTGAGTGAGACCGGTGGGCTTTTAAAGGTAAGACTTCGAAATAAATTCCAGAAGAAACATCAGAATTTTTGGACCATTATTCACTGAGTTATGGTCGTCTCAAGTGAGGTCAAAAATCTGGACAGATTCATATAAGACAATAGCAATCTTTTTGGTGTGTTTCCACATCTCACGATTTTTAGACCTCATCCAATGATTGAGGCTTTGTCTTACATGCATGAATATGTACTTTTACAGAAATAAAAATATACTTTAACATAAAATAAGATTTAGATACTAAAATGGTACATGCAAGCCCAAAAATCGGGTTTTTGGGTTCTTTTTCAAGAATACCCCTTGCTACCAAGCTCTAGATCCTATTTGCTCCTTTAAATCTTTGATCTAACACATTCTTGGTGTTAAAATACATTCAAGATGTGTTAGAGATGATTTTTAGTAGTTTAAACATTTTTATACTAACTAGAACTAGTAGATGAACATCAAAACATAGAAAAGACGATTTTTCGGTTTGTTTTTGGTTTGATCATGGGGGCTGGCCAGATTTTTCAAGGGGGTGGGGGGGGGCTGCATTTTAATTATTTTTTTTTTTTATAAAATGTGTTATATAAAAGTCTCAAAGTTTATATAATTAATTTGTACTAGTTTTGTGAGTTTATAGATGTTTAATTGGGATTTCTTTGCGGTTTAATTCGAGTTACGAATCTTTATTTTTTTATAAGTTCATGACATTCATCATAATGTATTTATTTTACTTATAATGATTTTTGCGAATTAATTAATCGATTTACGGTTGTGATTAACGATTTACTGAAATTTTTCCGATTTTTGTGATATGATAAATATTTGGTGACGACTTATGAAATTTAATTTCATTTGTTTTCTTTAGCACTTTGTAACCTAATTTAATGTTCCTTAAAGTCTTTAAAGTTCGCTAAGCAATCTTCTAAGACATTACGCGATTTCAGTAACTTACGGACTAGGTACTTAAGGAGTCGAACCTAGACTTTTTCACTAGGATTTTAGATTTCTATAAAAGAAACTAAAAGTACTAGGATTTTAATTGCGATGTTGACCTGAGATTTTGACGGTTGTCACATCAATTAATCTAGTATTTTAAGATTGTCCCTATTTAACAATATAATAATCATAATCCTGAAAACCTTAATTATTGAAATTCAGACACACACTTCTCACCTCTATTTACTTTATCCTTAACTTATTTCCTCTTTTATTTTTACTACTTATCCAAATCCAAATTTGGAAGAAAAAAACCCAAATATCAAACCTACCTACTTTACAAATCTATCTAAAAGAATTATCTTATTTAAAGCTTCATCTTCATCTCATTTCGTTGTGATTTTAAATAACGACCTTAGATTATACTTACCGCTTACTCGTTTCAAATAACAAGTAGGTAGTACATATAATTTAAGCTCAAGCTAAATATATATATATATATATATAACAACCACTGATTTGTTGACCCGTCATTTTCCAGTGTTCCCATCAACGATGCTCATCATGACCAACCGACGATGACATATAACTCACCAATAGAAATAATGTATGAATATCTACATGATGGTTAATGCCCATGAGACACCTTTCAGTGTTGCAGTTTAATCTATGTTAACTCTGAGAGACTCTGATAACTCGTAAAAAGTCACGTTTTAACGCACGTTTTCTTGTCCATATTAATTAAATAATTAACATTTTACATCAAATATTACATTTATTTGATTTATTGTACTAATTAGGTAATTACGAAGACGATGCTACAAACTTCACCAAAAACGAGCAAAAACCGAAGTAGATGAAACAAAGTCAACACAGGTCGATTCGCTCGCGTTCAAATCATCGATTTGATAATTTTATGGAAATTATCTTTGATTAACATTAAATTGAATATCAGAAGATTACGATCGTTTGGGTTTAAGAATCGCTAAAAACGGACAAGAAACGAAGAAAATTATGACGAAAACAAGCACAAATAAATTACGATCCTGCACACAAGAGCACGACCTCGGAGATACAGGTCGCACCAACCATATACGGCTCAGTCTGAACCGTATACGGTTGGGATTGAACCGTATATGGCTCAAACGAGCCGTATACAGTTCGCACGCCCCGTATATGTTTAAATTTTGCATCTTGATACAGTTAGCGCAATACGGGTTGATTTTGTGAAGGTCAAATACGGTTTGAATGGTCAAAATACGGTTCAGGAACTTGCCAATAAATACCAACCTCCTCATCCAACATTCACACACCATTACACCTTTCTTTCACCTTACACACACACTCTCTCTGCCTCTCTCTCTAGTTAGTTATTTAATCACTAAGATTAATAACTAATTAGGAGGGTAATTAAGGCTTGTAAATTGTAAGGAGTTGCTCCAGACACTGCAGTATTAGAACGTTACTTCATTTGTACCAGGTTTTAATTAAGTCTATCTACGCATTTAATTTCAATATGTTTTTCTTTATTTATTGTTTAGAAATGCATGCTAGAATTACCATGTTAGGCTAATTAATTTAAAGTGTCTGCTATGGTAGAAGTTTACGTTGGCGTATTATGTAACCAATTATACCGTTACTCTATCCATACGATAATTAACTAATATACGAATGTGTGAACCGAATCTTCATTGATTGTTGTATGACTAATATACGATAATTAACCAATTTATCACACTACTCAGTTAGATGCATGACTAGGTCTTTAAATATTAATTGATTGTTGTATGTTTATAATAATGTAGTAGAATAGTAGTTGTAGTTGTTGGTGCATTTCTTGTGACAACAACATCTAGTTTGTAATTGGTCTTTTCGATAATTATTATAATCGTTAGCTTTAGCTTTATATGAGTATGTATGTAAGTTCGTACGAACTTAAGGTAGGTACGAACTTAGGAAGGCCTACGAACTTAGCCAAGTTCATATGGGCTTCGAAGTGGGCCAAGTTCGTAAGGTCCATTCCATACGAACTTGACTAGTATATATTCATATGTTCGCAGATTTTCATAATAAGATAGAGAAACAGAAGAATAGTGTTTTGTAATCATAGCAACTTCGTGAGTTTCTGAGTGTTAGTCTTAGTTTGAATGTAACCGAGTTTATATTCAATAAAGACGTGCTTAATTGTGATCTTTACTATTCGCATTTACTCGTTTGTTTATCGTTGTGTTTAATTGAAGATTCCGCATTCAGTTAAACTAGTAACCTCGTTGATCAAGATCAGGAACCTACAGTAGTTTCCGTGTATGAATGATGACAACTTAACTGACCGCTAGACAAAGTCATCCCAACTTGTTCCGGTGGGGTAACACCCGTTCATGTTATCGTTAATTTCAACGATTCATGTCATCAATACAGATATCTCTGATGTCTGAGAATGAAGAACAAGACTCGAGGATGATTGTCAGATTAAGTTGGCTATAGTACTTGGAGACATCCCGATACTATATGACCCTTCGTAACCACCACCCAAGTGACATGCCCTTAATCTGATTATGGACAACTTCGTGTCAGATAAGAGGCAGGTTCGTGGAAACGACTCATTCAGAAATAGGAATCTATTACTACCAAAGCCATAACATCATAACTACCTTAATCCAATGTAAACCGACATCATAGTGGACACCCCTATATATCTGCAACTGAGCAACTCCTTACCCCTTTATTTTAGTGCTTTATTTAATTAGATTAGAATAACTAAAAACCAAAAACCCTATCACTTTAAGAAAATTAGCTAGATTTTCATAGATAACTTATGCCCTAAGATCCAATGCCCATTGAGTGTTAAGGACAACACCTAAGTAATACTCACCACTTGCTAAACCATAGTACGTAGTAAGTAATTTAGGATACCCCGCATTACAAATATAAAAAAAAAAAAAAAAAAAAAAAAAAAAAAAAAACACAGATAAAGCACCGCTTGGTCACCATCTGACGATCTCAACCTGCAACGACAACCCCGCGACAGTAAACCGACCGGTTCGGTGCGCATCAGACTCTTAGGTACTATTAACTACCCATATAACCCTACATACGCCTAGCATAGATAGCCTAGACACCCACATTACTTCTGGCACACAGACACATAAGGTAAGCATTAAAGATGAAGTCCATGTCCTGGACTCAACTACCCCCTCTCAGCTCCACAATCAATGTCTTTAACCATATATACCTCAAATACAAGCTTGACTCACATTCCACATATTGAAATCTCCTTAAATAATGTTGCACAAGTCGCCAATGCTACACTCATATCACAGAGTGAAGTACAAACTTCAACCCTTCTGTTTCCAAAGATCTCTCATCTTTTAACTAGATGAGATGTGAGGTTACGCCATACTTACAACATTTTTCCAATGATCTCTTTTTTTTTTCACCAGAAGAGATGTGAGATTACACCACCCCAACCCACTATTTCTAATGATCTCTCTTATATTCAAGGAGAGATGTGAGGTTACAACTTCTACAATATATATTTCATGTGATCTCTTTTCTTCACAACAGGAGAGATGTGAGGTTACAACTTCTACAATATATATTTCCAGTGATCTCTTTCCTTCATAACAGGAAAGATGTGAGGTTACCACAAACCTAACCTCTTATAAATTTAATACCAACTCAGTATGAGGCTCCTAAGACAATCAATGATGTACTTTCAGCCATTATTGGTATGTCCAAGAAAGTTGAGGACAACTTTTAAAAGAGTGCAATTGAGCTTAATAATAATAAGAAAGAGCTAGATTAGTTGAAGGGTCTAGTCTCTACTTTGGTGAAGGATATGGAGGTATTAAAAAGAGACCGATTGATATATACTAGCAATGTAGGTGTTTCTTTGCAAATGGTAGATAGCAGGTTGCATACTCCAGAAATCAAGATTGAGGCAATTGATGATCTCAATGTCAGAATGTTGAACATGCAAAATGATATCTCTAGTATTTTGGATGATGTCAAAAAGGGGGAGAAGGTGCATGAGATAGAAGTTGATGTCACAGAGCAAATAGAAGAAAATTTTGAAAATATGTGTCACATCGCGATTCCAGTGACACAAACACATCGAGATTCCGGTGACGCGATTCCGGTCGTGATTGTTCGTTCCGGATATGAAGTAGAACCCTAACTATTCTGGTGACAATACAGGCACGATTCCGGTCGTGATTGTTCGTTCCGAATCTGAAGTAGAAACCCTAACTATTCCGGTGACAAACACAGGCACGATTCCGGTCGTGATTGTTCATCAAAACCCAAATTTCTTAGAAACCCTAACTTAAAAACGAACAAGTTAGGGTTTAGGGAGTCGCCAGAGTTCCTTCAGATCTGCTGCCATGGTTTGCTTCAGATCTATGGTGGTGGCGGCGGTTGTGTTCATCGGAAATTGCTTCAAATCCATATTTACAGGTAGCCGAAATTGTGTTCATCATTTTTAGATCTCGATTGTGAATCTGTAAGTTGCGAATATGTAAATGTTGTTGTTGTTGAATGAATGTGCTGCTGCTGTTGTTTTTTTTTCTTTAAGATTTCATGTATCTGTTCGGAATGATGATGAAATTGTATGAATGATTTGGGTTTTGATTTGAAAATCATGAATTGAGAAAGAATGTGTTTTTGTTACAGGTTTGGTTTTGTTGATCTGATATGAGGATGATTATGGATATGAATTTGAAATGTATGTGCACTGTTGATCTTCTGTTCATCATAAAAAAAAACATAATTTTGGATCTGGTAATGAAAATCCAGATTTGATTTCGATTTGTGTTTGAGAGCTCGTTTTCACCAATCTGGAATCGATGATTTCTTCCATTTGTGTTTTTGTTTTGATTTCGTTTTGTGTTTGGGTAGCAATTGGTTGAAATTATGCTCAGGGTTTGGAGGCAAAGGGAAGAGGCAAAGAAGATGAGGTGAAAGGAAGGGTATTTTGGTATTTTTAGAAAGTTAACGAAAAACTTAACGAAAGTTAAAAAATTGGACAAACTTGGCAAAAATTACAACTTGTGGGACAAAAAAATTGACCAAACTCGAAAAAAGATAGAACTTTCAATACGCGACTATCACAGGGACAAGAATGGACAATTTCCCTAATAATAATAATGGTGAAGATAATGATGGTGATGATGGAAATGATAATGATGGTCCTGGGATTGCTCAGACCAAGAGCGAGTCACAGATTCAGGGGGACAAGGTTGTGAATGGTGATGAAATTGAAATTGATGTTAATACTTCCTATGTGTTATTGATACTAACCTGAATGGTCGGTTTTGTTTCGGCGTGTCGTTATCGGTTGTGAATGTCAGACGGTGACCGAACAATGCGCAACCAGTGGAGTGTTTTATATTTTATATTTTTCGGGGCCTAAACCTCCTAACTACCTACTAGATAGTAGTACGTGGTAAGAATGATCAGGGCCATCTCTATGACGATCGAATTTGAAGTGAAACTCGTTTGGACAATTCAGTATTCAACATAGGGTTTGGATAGTTGGATAAGATTTTGGTTTTTAACTAATAAACTACTAAAGCAATAAAATAAAATAAGTTAGCTAACATATAAAGAACAACTAGGGATAAGGAAGACGTGGTTTGCTATGATTTAGTATAGTGTCGGGATGATGTTTATTATAAAGGCATTCCTTAGACTAATAGACAGATATACCTTGGTGTAAACACTTTGGTGTAAACACTAGAGCCCTACCAGTTTAACATTCATTCTAAATTGGCAAGTCACCATAAACTAGTTTGTTGTGATACTGGCCGAATAAGTTTGCTCGACTCCCATCACGATTCTTATATAGAATTAAGTGACCTATTTAGGATGTAACCTTAGGTACATGAATAAAGTAGCAGACTGTAATTAATGATTCAGCCTTTCTTAACACTGATATAAGTCTATCATTCTATTTCTAAATAACTTATCGACTTTTCTTATCTTTCTAACGATATACCTTAATTATCGTTAAGAGCTAGACTTCTCCTTTTCAAACAGTTATACATCCCTGGATTATTCACAATGTTTTGCATTGCTTCATATGCAGATCATGTATTTCTGTAAATTGCAATGTATTTTACTATGTATTAATTCTTACATTGGATAATCCGCTAAGAGATTTGCAAGGATTCCATAGTAATTGCTATGTATTACGTGGTGCTCTTGTAGGTTCCTAATCTTATGATTCTTTACACAGATAACTACTTACCATAATCAAGATTCATGACTTCTTGATATCTAGGTTATAGCCACGTGGATAACTGGAAAGGGTCATTCGTGAACTAAATCTAGCTAAATTTAGACGATACAAAGTACAATAATACTCTTCATTTATAATCATGTTCTGAATTGCTATCTGTAAATGGTTTTAAGGAATCCAACAATGATAGACATATTCAGAACATTAAGACAGTAATCCACAATGTACTATACCAATGGCTTTTTTGTGGCTTCCACAGTTGTACTACACCTAGTGGTGTTTCCATTGTTATTCCACCGACTTGGACGTTTTACGGTATTTACGTTGCTTCATAACGATCCATTTAAAGATTATTTAAACCTCATTCGTAACTATAATTACCTAAATCATGGCGAACATACAACTAACTACTAACTAAGCATGACAATAAACATTTCTCATATTAATAAATCACAAACATCAAACAAGAACATTAGGACGAATTAATAAAAGAAAAAGATAAATATTACCCGTAAATATTGCGAGCAAAATAACACTTGTATTTCTTCTGAATATCCAAAGCATTACGTTGCTAAGCTAGCTACTACTACTAACTAATACATAACTAATTTCCTAATTCCTTACTTATCTCTCCCTAAATTAATTAATTAAATTAATCTAGAGAGAGAAAGTAGAGAGAGGAACTAACATGAAGAAATATTGAAGAGAAATTAATAGAATTGGATGGTGTTGGTATATCTTGTGTGACAACAACATCTAGTTTGTAATTGGTGATTTTGTTAATCATTGTAATCGTTAACTTTTGTCTTATATGAGTATATGTAAGTTCGTACGAACTTAGATGTAGGTACGAACTTAGGAGGGCATACGAACTTAGCCAAGTTCGTATGGGCTTCGAAGTGACCCAAGTTTGTAGGGCCCAGTCCATACGAACTTGAGTAGTATATATACATATATCCGTAGGTACAAAAGGATAATCGATTATTCAGTTTGTAAACTCAGTCTTAGAGCTTAGTGCAAGTTCGCAGGAAGCTAAAATATAGAGTTTGAGTCTTAGGTTGAACATAATCAAAATTTACGTTCAATAAAGATTAATTTGTGTTCTTTACATTTTCGTAATTACTTGTTTATTATCCTTGTGTATATTTGAGGATTCCGCACTTAAGTATACTGATTACCTCGTGATCCATCACCAGGGAACCTACAGATGGAATGGGACAGAATGAGATGTTTAGGTTGTTGATGGAGTCACATATATAGAGGCATGTCCCCCAACCGGATTTTTGACCCCTGAGCCGTATTTGACCAACCCAAAAACGAACCCTATTGTGTGAACCGTACCAAGACACCATTTTTACGTAGATACGGGTCGCGCGAACCAAATACGGGTCATGTGAGCCGCATATGGTTCATATCTAGCCATATACGGTAGGTATGAGCCGTATATGGCTTACAAAAAGAGAATGAGAAAGAAGTAATTATATTTGATTTTTTATAATAGACTAAACTTTGTAAGAGACTTAAATATGTATAAAAGTCCATTTCAGTTTTTGCAATTAACTGTTCATAATTACATAGAAAGTTTTGTAAAGGTTTTGACATCATCAGATAAGGGGAGATTCTTGGGATAAACAATGATTAAACACAAATTATAAATCTGATGAGTTAAAGTCCGAGTCTAGGAAACTTATTAAAAAATAGACTAAGTATGACTAGAGTCTGGGATATGTGCTCAATATGAGTATGTATCACAAACTCAGACTAAGACAGACGGAAATGGAGAACCCAAAGGACATACTCAAGCTATGCAGACTCATAAGAACGTGGTTAATAAGATATGAAGATTTGAAGATATCTTAAATAGATATATTGATTTGAAGATATGTGATTATATTGTTTACATAGAGCACATTGCAATTAGCTTTATCTCTATTAGTTAGAGAATTGGTAGGATCGTATTTCCTAATCGACCTATATTGTATATATAGTTTCTATATGATTCATAGAAACTAAGCAATCGAAAAATACATAAAACAAATACGTTCTTCTTTGATAATTCTGTATGAGATTATTGTTCTTAATTCCGTGAAGATTAATATAACTTGAATTGTAATTAACTTAATGTTAAATGTTGAATGTTTAATTTGTATCGACTAATTCATTGTGATTAATTGATAATTTGGTTAACAAGTTTATTGGGATATTACTTTACGACCTAACACTTTTCACCAATAATCACTTTGTTTATCTATATATAAATATGATTTGGTCTTTTATAATCATATGAACGAATAAAAAAATCGCTTTTATGAAAGTGCTTTTTACATGAATCAAAATCTTATCCAAGATATCTATAATTATCATCATATGCAAATTAACCAATTTCCAACTACTATATACGATAATGTTTTAGGAAATTGTTACAGCTAAAATGAAAAAGTACCATGGACAAGTTAAGAAAAATAAAGCATTAGTGTTTTAATTTTTATTATGGTTACATATACGTTCTTTCGTCTAACGACTTTCATAACATCAAACTAAACTAGTGAGAAGCTAGATAAATTACAATGAGAAGACAATTTTATTGGTGATTATAATACCAAAGCTCGTAGTGTAGTCCATACATCTATATACTTTTATCGAAGTAATTAAAGGTGCAAGGCCTGTTAGAAAAACTTGTCTCTTGAGTCTTGACCACTTCTTCAAAAGTAATAAATAAAAACACCGTCTTTTTGTTGTTAAACATGGAGCTTAAGTAGTATACTCCATTATTTATTTATTTATTTTTTGTAAAGAGGACGGAATCCAGAAAAAAACTTTTATTAAAACAAAGAAAATATATAAAATTAAATATGGGCATATTCAGTTAAGTACAATTTTGTCTACCCAAATTATATCGAACTACTTGGATATGTTTAATTTAACAAAATTTGGATGTAATCAATCTTCAATTATTTATTTGAGCAAATTGCATAGTTGTCCTCTTGTTTTGTACTTTCTTTTTATTATATTAATAAATTATTAAAATTATTAAATTAATATTAATATTTTACATAGCACTTTTCAAGAAAAATGTATCTTGTACTTTCAGTTTCAACAATGAAACAAAGGCTGCCTATTATTATTAACAATAAAGTTAACAATAAGCATAAACTTTCAACTTTTTTGTATCGATGCTAGAATATTGACGTGGTATAATACAAACATTGAAGTCCATGCTGGCCACTAGATTAAGAGTATCCTTAGATAGCATGTACGGCAAATTTAATGTTCATATTCTAGGTACTTACAGTTTGAAAATTAACTTATTATTAAATAAGGACCATTTGAGAATATTTTCTAAGATGGACCAAAGCTTGTAAGATTCTAGATTTCTTGCTAAAAAACTTGATTCCATAAAATTTGTTGTCTGGTGAGCATTGTAGTTAACTAGACAACTATTTATACAAGTATATATTGGTTTTGAATGAAGACTCAAAGTTCACTAAAAACTCACAATCCCTCATAACCAAACAGTTTCAATAAGGAGATTACTTTTCACTTAATCTGATCATGGGCTTACAAAAGCTTCCTAAAATAATCATTCATGCCAAACAAGGAAAGCGACGGATTATTTCCTCCTCATTTTCCACTGAAACACCCAAAGGGTATTTCTCCATTTATGTTGGTGAAAGCCAAAAGAAGAGATTTTTAGTTCCATTATCGTATCTAAAACATCCTTCGTTTCAGACGCTGTTGAACATGTCTGAAGAGGAGTTTGGATATGCTCATCCTATGGGAGGTCTAACATGTCCGTGCAAAGAAGAGACTTTTATTGAACTCACTCAAAACATTATTATATCATCAAATGCGAAAAGAAGATGACTTTCTTTTTTGTGTTATTAGACATTTAGGAAACTTGTATTTTGTTAGTAATTATTCAAAGGTATAGTAAGTGACTTTATGTATGAGTGTTTAATGTGTTCATATAACTTATGGCCTTCCCGACTTTCTAAGACTCTTAATTCCATTCTTTTAATAACAACAGCAGCATAACTGGTGTTAATGCATCAAACACTTGCTTCAACGATTTGTTAGACATCTTTACGTTAACCTCTCCCCTAATGAAATACATACTAGAAATTCCATCGCTATGAGATGCTGAAAATTACAACACAGACAGCTTAATTATCAATTGATTGAACACACCCAGCTAACAGATCGTTGCATATATATATATATATATTAAGTTCATTTTAGTTAGGAAGTGATATTTCTAGAAAATGATGAGAAGGACAGTGGAGATTTGTAACATATGGCCTTACCACGATCTCAACACGATGACTTCATTCATCCTAGTATTACTACAGCTTGAGTATACTTAACTATAGAGTTATCATGGGACACTGTATGCTTGTGACCCCAAAAATAGTTGTCTTCTAAAGAATTTACCTTATAACCCATGATCTGTCATGTAAATAAATGATGTTGAATACGCCTTAAATGTTACACTGAATCTCTCTATTTCAGAGCGATGCGTGATTAGCCTTAGATGTTGAGCGATCAACGAGCAATTTTGAGTTGTAGCAAACAAAAATGTTTTGTTTGTTTCCAAAAGATGTGACATCTTTAAATAAAAAATTGAATTGTTGATAGCGGCTATAGGTGGTGGCAGTGACGAATGAAAACCAAAGAACAATAGAGGAGCGGTGAATTTTTTTTTTGAAAAAAAAGATGGCTTCAGCCAAGTGACATCAAGCTCCTGGCGCAAACGTTCTCATGAGACACAAAAATGAGGATTTTTGTGAAATACGTCATAGATTAAATCTTAGCTCCTCGCGATTCACAAAAACAGCTAAACATTGCATGAGATATGGTCATTGGGAAAAGCGTAGCATTGAATCCAAATAATCCCGAGTCAAGGCTTCCCGTCAAAAAAACCTTTTGTGAAATAAAGGAGGGGTGATTTTTTCTATTTAAGCTGAAATTGTTATTTATTTGGTAAGTTATTGTGATTTTACCAAAGTATCGTTAATGAGCTAAAATAAAGAACATGTGGTATGATAAGGAAGCTTCCTCTACCATTTTTCACCACAGGAACCCTTTCTTTGCATCACCTCTCTCTCTAGTATTCATGCATGTTCACTTAAATGCTGAATTGATACATACGTACAAGTAAATGAGCTTTTATACTGATAGTTTACTTATATTATACAATCTCTACTTTTACTTATATTGTACAATCTCTAGTTTTTCTCGGCTTTAATTCTTCTTTAGAAGAAGTTATTGACACCATAGTTGTTATACTCTTAAGAGTCACAAGACGAGTCAAAAATTTCAAAAATAAGGTAACTTGGACCCAGACTCTTAAATGGATTTGACTCTTACGAATCATATATCTACTCTTCCGAGTCGTGCGGTCTCTTGACTCTTTGGAATCATAAAATCGGACAAACTGTTAGTGTAATATTGGAAAAAAATAGAAAAATAAGTGACTAGAGTTTGTTTTGAAGTAAATAGTAGTGGTTTTGCTAGTCTACGACTTCACCATCAAATCTCGTACAGTTATTTTATTGACTATGAATATATAAATATATTCATATACCCAACAGAATAAATTTAGCGGACTAGATTAGTATAAAGCAACTACCAAATTGACCAAATGGTCATTCAACCACCTCGTTTACATCCCATGGTCCGTGTCAGAGTTTTTTGCATTGAACTAGTCAAAATTCCCGCTTGAATGTGAACTGTGGGCCACCGAGATCTTCCAACCAATAATACACAGCCAGCCATGTCGCACAAATCCCGCAGGTTAACCCGAAATCCCTATGTCAAACCTTAATTCCCTTTTGAATGTTTGAACGTGGTTAACACATACCCACTCGAATGCTTCAGTTACCCACGGGATTTGCTTCAAATACCCGTTGAAAGTCACCTGGTGGATATAAAGTTGTATCTCTTTCATTTTCAAGCGGGATAAACCATCCGACACAAATTCACTTTAACTTGATCATGCCTTGGATAGATTTTTTGATCACAAATTTGCTTGAAATTATCACACTTTAAAATGCATTATAAATGTGACAAATTCATTAATCCTATGTGGTTTCCTAATATGCAATTTATCACTTATTTGTTGTAACATTAGTATCAATCGGATCTTGATCTGACTCAACTTGATTATATGTTAGGAGTAATTATTGTAACGTATACTCAAAGAGTACGGATGTAAAATAGGCCAATCTCCATAAAACTCATGAGCTTTATATCTCGAAACTTTTACTTGAGCTATATATGAAAATCTTATTACATGAACACTAGTTCTTGGATCGACTAAACTGAGTCGATTTTGGTTACCTGTTTAGTTGGTCACTCGGTCTCTAATAACTTGGGCGTTGGTTTGACTTTGTTACACTCTATTGTGTAGGAAAGTTTTCAAACTTCGCTATATGCCTTGGTAGAATTGCCCAAAAGATTTACAGAATTTGTGACATTGAAATTTTATCAATCTAAAGTCCAATGTTCGAGCTAAACTAATTATCAGATAATTTTTATGAAAAAACTGCATTGTGAAAATCCCGTTGTAATTGTGAGAAAACTGCTCGCATCAATTATAACGCGGGATCTTGTGTTTGACCGAGGGATTTCGGGTTGACCTGCGAGATTCATGCGATGTGGCTGTGTATTATTGGATGGAAAATCCTGCTGCCCCGCAGTTCACATTTAAGAGGGAATTGTGACCATTTGATACAAAAAATTCTGATACGAACCATATGATGTAAACGAGGTAGTTGAGCGATTGGGCAATTTTCTCGGTGCAATATGTTTCGAAGAATAGGGTAACCTTTGTAACCAAAAAACCTAAAAGGACTTTCGGTGAAACTACAAAAACTATTCTTGTAACTTTTTGTAAAATAGATGAATAAGGTCAAAAAGAGACTTAGGTAGACAAGTATTTTAAGGAAAACTATCGGTGGCTTAAAACATCGAGCTGCTACTTCACTTGACGATCACGTGACGCTAGTCAACGGATTATGTTGACTCAAACTATTTGCTACCAATGTTTTAAGAACCGGTCGGACCGGTCCGGTTGGACCGGTCGAACCGGAAATTTCGAGAAAACCGGTCTAAAAAAAACCGGTTTTTGGCATAAGTTGACTAGTCAACGGACCGCTTGGACCGGGCGGTTGGACCGGGTCGGACCGGAACCGGATTTGCATGTTGAACCGGTTTTTGATATATTTTTTTGTTTTCTAAATCGAAACCACGTTGGTCAACGTTCTAAATTAGTAAGTCAACCGTGATCAAGTTGGAATTACTTTGTGTGCTTGGCTTAGAATATATAGGAGGTGATGGTAAGCTTTGGTTTGTCTTGCCACCAATGTGGGACAAATTCAACACTAAAGGAAAATAAACACAACAAAAATGTATACCCCATATTTTGAACCTCTAACCTTATGCTTGTTGAATGATTTGATTACCAACTAATCTAGCCATTACTTTGTGACATTGTTGTAATTATTATTATTTTCTTACTTGTTTGTAAATGGTTATTTTAATAATTTTTTAAATAGTATTTTTAATGATTATTTTGACAATCCTATAATAACTTGATAGTCATTATATGTTTCATTTCAAAATATCATAATTTATAATTGTAGTTTTAAAAGTTTGAGGTATGAATTTTGAAATGTCATATATTTTCACTCGTAATTCGGATTAAATCACCGTTTTTTCTTTTAACTAGTATATTTTTTTCAAGATCTATTTGTTGACAAACAAATGCGGTTTGTTCTAATAAAGTTATAAAAAGTTAAGAAAAGTAAAAAAAATAATTATAGAAAGTCATAAAAAATAGTAAAACCTTAAAAAGTCAAGAAAAGTCAAAGACCGGTCCGACCGACCGGTTCGACCGGTTCAACCGGTCCGACCGGAACCAGAAGGTCGACCGGTCCGACTTAAAAACCGGTTTTTAAAACATTGTTTGCTACTCAATGTTTTTCTCCAGCTTAAAATAAAAATACAAAAAATAATACAAAATAAACACTTTCGTTCCCCACGCCAAACACAAATAAACCCTTTTTTTTTCACTACAGTCCCTTTCAATTTCATCTTCAAAAGGGTGCAACTACAAGCTACCTCATTCAAAGACACCTGCTTTTTTTTGAGTTGGTAATTTTTTGCTTCCGGGTCCTTTTCTTTCTATATGTTTTATGTCAATTTTCATGCTTTTTTGCTGTCCCTTTTTGCTACTGTAAACTATTTGTCGTTCAATTAGTACTGTATATAACTTGTTGTTTGATGATGGGAAGTGATTTTGGTTCTGTCTTTTGATTGGATCTACTTTTTATGCCATGATAAGATGTAAATCTCATAAGTTATATTGAGTTGTTATAAAGTAAACTACTTTTAGTTTACGGTTTTAATTTGTGCTCATTTTGAACAATTTGAAATGGGTTTGGGTCTTCACAACAGGCTTTATTTATTTAGTTTTAAGAAATTGGAATGGGGTTGTCTTTTATAAGATGAACTGAATTCGTATTTCAGAGCATGGAATTTGGTTAATTGTGTCTTGAATGAGATGGAATCTGCTTCTATTTTCTCACCTTAAGAAGTTGAATTCTTGAGGCCATTAATATGGCCTTTTAATTTTATAACCCTAAATCGCTAATTTAGAATCTGTAATATTATATGTGTCTGGCTCGAATTCTGTTTCTCAATACTGGAACCGGAGCCCCCGTGATTATGTAATGCTACTTTCATTTGTGTTTTTCTGTAGGTTTGTAATGGTGCTTCTTTTAAAGGATGGAATTCAATGTTATAATAAGAATTAAAGCTATTTAGTTGAATTTGAACGGGTTTTATTCGTGTTCTGCTAATCTGCTATCAAGCCATAAAGTTGGAACTTTTAAATATACCTTACTTTCATTGGACTATTATAGTTTTTGTGATTATATGGAATATTCTACATGTTGACGTTTATTTTAGTTTATCATGCAAATATGTTCATTTTGATCTATGAAATATTTACTGATTTTATGTGTTTATGACATTTGTGAAACAGATAATCTAAAATGTCGAACATAGACATTGAGGGGATTTTGAAAGACCTTCCTAACGATGGTCGTATTCCAAAAACAAAGATTGTATGCACACTGGGCCCTGCTTCTCGTTCCGTGGTGATGTGTGAGAAGCTACTGAGAGCCGGAATGAATGTTGCACGGTTCAACTTTTCACATGGGACCCACGAGTATCATCAAGAGACGTTGAATAATCTTCGAATTGCCATGCAAAATACTCAGATTTTGTGTGCAGTGATGCTTGATACCAAGGTAAAAGTGCCAGTAGTTGTCTTCATGCATTTTAGATCAATATGCTCTTTTAAAAAGTGGGCTAATTCGATTGGTTTTAGTTTTAGTTATTGAAGCGATATCAAGTTGAGCTCAAGTTGATTTTATAATACAATAATTTACAGTAATGTGATTTGTAGTAATGAGATACAGAGCTTATTAGTATATTAAGGCTTATGCATTTAAGTTCATAAATCTATATTTAAAATCATTAATCGTTTAGGTATGATTTATCAAGTTCTTCATGACCAAGATTTTTTTTTCATCCCTGTACCTGAAACAAGGCTTACAGTTTTGACTTATAAGTCCAAACTTGGTGCATTTGCAACATGGGGATTTCATTGAAGTTTCAATTCCAACATATTTTATGTTATTTTGTTGATTACAGGTCGTTGTTCCCTTCTAAAAATTCATGGCATATGCATCAATTCTATAACAAAAACTAGTCCATTTGACTCCAAATATCAACATATTTCTTTGGAATGGAGTATGAATTCTGAATCCTTTTGTTTTTCTTCCTGCAGGGGCCTGAGATTCGAACTGGATTTCTGAAGGATGAGAAGCCCGTCCAACTCAAAGAAGGCCGTGAGATCACAATAAGTACTGATTACACCATTAAAGGAGATGAGGAGACCATATCTATGAGCTACAAGAAACTGCCTGTTGACTTAAAGCCAGGAAACACGATTTTGTGTGCTGATGGAACCATCACTTTAACGGTTATATCATGTGATCCGGCAGCTGGCACTGTTAGATGTCAGTGTGAGAATACTGCCATGTTAGGTGAGCGTAAGAATGTGAATCTCCCTGGTGTAGTTGTGGATCTTCCAACGCTTACAGAGAAGGATAAAGAAGATATTCTTGAATGGGGTGTCCCTAATAATATAGATATGATTGCACTCTCGTTTGTGCGGAAGGGATCGGATCTTGTGAATGTTCGCAAAGTTCTTGGTCCACATGCCAAAAATATTCAGCTGATGTCAAAGGTATGTTTTTTCTTGAAAATTCGTTGCGTTTTGATTTGGGATTAAATAAGTAAAGTTGAAATATCTATAAAAATAAGAATACTTTTTTTTAATATAATTATCAACAATTACAATGTGAAGGTTGAGAACCAAGAAGGAGTTATAAACTTCGATGAGATCTTGCGTGAGACCGACTCATTCATGGTTGCTCGTGGCGATCTAGGAATGGAAATTCCAGTGGAAAAAATCTTTTTGGCACAAAAAATGATGATTTACAAATGTAATCTTGTTGGCAAGCCTGTGGTAACTGCAACACAGATGCTTGAGTCAATGATCAAATCGCCTCGACCCACTCGTGCTGAGGCCACTGACGTCGCAAATGCTGTTCTTGATGGCACAGATTGTGTCATGCTTAGTGGAGAAAGTGCAGCTGGTGCATACCCCGAGATTGCGGTCAAAACCATGGCCCGTATCTGCATTGAAGCTGAGTCATCTCTTGACTATGGAGTCATCTTCAAAGAGATGATAAGGTCAACTCCGCTGCCTATGAGCCCGTTAGAGTCGCTTGCATCATCTGCTGTCAGAACAGCTAACAAGGCTAGAGCTAAACTCATTGTTGTTCTAACCAGGGGTGGAACCACAGCTAAGTTAGTGGCAAAGTACAGGCCAGCGGTTCCGATTTTGTCAGTGGTGGTCCCTGTTTTGTCAACTGACTCGTTTGACTGGACCTGCAGTGACGAGACGCCAGCTAGGCATAGTCTTGTGTACAGGGGATTAATTCCACTTCTTGCAGAGGGGTCAGCTAAGGCCACCGATGCTGAATCCACTGAGGTGATTTTGGAAGCTGCTTTAAAATCGGCATCTGGGAAAGGGCTTTGCAAGAAAGGTGATGCTGTGGTGGCACTACATCGTATTGGGGCTGCATCCGTCATCAAGATCTGCGTGGTCAAATAAAATGATCAAAGTTAAGTAAGTCAGGTTTCTATTGTTGCTTAAGGCATGTTTTGAGTTTAATGATTTGGATCATATGTGACCATGGACCAGTTTAAATAAGAATTTACTAAACAACTTTTGTATTCGAATCCTAGCTCTGACGCCAAAAAGGGTTCTTTGCAGTGAACTATTTAGATAAGTTTCTGTAGTCTGATAATTTACATTTGGCCAGAGCCGATTACAGATAGGGATCATGAGACTTGTTACTGCTGAGAAGGCTAAAAACTGTCATGCACCGTTTATATGTTTGTCATGTTATGATCAGAGTCAGGACTGCTATATTATGGCTTTGTGGGACATGAAAGGCCCGATATAGGTTGTTTTTGATAGTGGATGTTTAGGTGGAATCGAGATATTTCAACATATAGCGAACACGGCTAGCTTTATCAGATATCAACTGATTAACATCAGGGTTGTAAAACTCGGACTAGGTGGCGGAGTACTCGGGGAGTACTGGGTGCTCAGGTGTGGTCCTTGGCGCCTAGGCCTGAGTCAGTCAATGGGCAAAACTCGGTAAACGTTTTAATATGATCTATAATTAGGGTTTTGAGTCCATTTAAAAGTTTGGACCGCTTTTCTCTTTTCTGTTTTCCCTCGGTCAACGTTTATGTTTATGTATCTAGTCTAGTCTATATCTAGTTATATAACTTTTCCTGAGAACTCCTTGCCTAGGCCGAGTACTCGAGTACTCACTATAAGACCGCTACCCTCGGTAGCATCTTTCTACCGTCCTTCCACGTCTTTCGATGGCACCACCCCGTCTTTCTTCCTCCTCCCCTTGCCGTCTCGGTTTTCTTCCTAGCCAAGAAGGTGAAAGACGGGGCAAGCGGGGGCCCAACTTTTGTTTTTTTGTTTTATGTGTATTGAATTATTATTGGTAAATAATGGGTCCAGTCTTTCTGCAAACCGGTCATCTGTTGGTAGTGTTGGTAGTGTTGGTAGTGTTGGTAGTGTTGGTAGTGTTGGTAGTGTTGGTAGTGTTTCAGTCTTTGTTCGGTCTTTTTGGAAGTGTTGACAAGGCGCTGAGGTGGCACAAAAGACGGAAGAATATGACGTCCAGTTGAAATCAAGAAGTCTAAACGCTGCCACCATCTCCGTCAAAAGAAACTGGCAGTTGTGGTCTTTAAAAGTCGAGATCTTGACGGTCTTTGAAAGTCCTGATTCTCGGTCTTGGATTTGAATATCTCAGATCCGGTAGATGGTGTGAGGTTCTTTTAATATTCGACAAACTTCGTAGTATGTTTGTTGTATTGGAACGTGATGGTGGTGTAAGCGTCGAGGGAGTTCGCGGCGAATTTCATGGTGAGTAAGATTTAGGGTTAGAGTTTGGGGTGGTGGATTTCGACGGTTGTTTTGGTAATAGTGGTGGTCGGTGGTTAGAGAGATTAAGAGGGAGTGACCATTTATGTTAATGGTGGAAGACGATTTGAAGAATGGTCAATTTTGGTCATTTTAATGTACTTAGCAGCAGATATACTAAACTTAACGAGGGAGGCATTGTCTATCCAAAGTATTATTATGATTATAATGCATATATGTAATTTTAATTTACTTAAATTAGTACTATTATTTGGTTGACATTGGCTATCTAATTATCTTGAGAATAGTAAGTTAATATTTCTTTTTTAGTGAGAATATTAATCGGTGAGATAGCATTTAAATGTTTAAGTAAATATTCAAAGACAATATAGTCATTTTCTTCAGCTAAATTTAATTTGAAGTAAATGAGTCAAATGCATTGTAAGTAGTAATAAATAATAAATAAAAAGTAATAGATAGGCACATATATCCCGATCGTATACAAATAAATAATTAATGATAGGCACATATATCATTAATTTCCTTGTCCCTCAAGATGGGAAACGTTAAACTAAAAGTTTATTTCTACACAAAATGATTTACTAGTTTATCGTCTTTAGGTTTCAAGAATTGTAGATCATTCAAGGCCAGATACAAATTTTTGGAGAGTCTAATCATCAAATAATTAAACCAAATACCGATTAATCAAAAGAATTGTGAACTCTACGTCTCCCCTTGCTGTCAGCCTATATATTAGTTTTAACTCCTAAATGGCTAAATGTGCTATCAATGTTGGGTTTTGAAAATAATACAAAACGACAATGTATTGGACCCATAATATCCGATTGGTCACTGTTAATCACGATTTCGACGGCTGATTTCGAGCAACTAAAATACTATGTACAATAAATTAATCAACTATAACTTACTATCAACAATTAGTACGTGTATAACTATAATCATTACTACAAGAAACTCACAAGCAAGACCGAATACCATGGATCTAATACGTATACTTAGAGACCAAATATTCAAAATAACTGTAGTTTTATAAAGGGCAAAGTGTCGAACTTTTCAAAACCTCTAATACGCGTATTAAATTTTTGATTTATTACTAATTGAATGGGTAGGTCTTTGTGTGAACACCACATGGATGCTTTATATGGATGACATACCAATCAAATTATACACAATTAGCAATAATCGAAAATTAGATATACGTAATATAGATTTTGAAAATTGATGCATACAATAGTTTTTTCATATTTTATTACATTTCCAAACACTTAGAACTTTTATAAATACCTAGTTAAGTTCTTATACCTGATCCAACAAGGGTTAATAAGTAAAGGTAAAACAAAATTTTGTGCAAATCGAAGCATACAAATAATCTTACAGGACGTGGAAAGTTACACCTTTCAGTCCACGTTTTTACTTTTTATGTGCACAAGTTTCAAAATCATGGTTATGGAATATCTATGTCACAAAACCAACATATATTCAAAAACCGAATACCTCATAATAATAACACACTAAGGAGCCTAATATCCAACAAAATGTTAGACTATAGAACTAGTAAACCAATAAACTAAGGTATATCCACAATAACAACGTAATTCATATATCGCATGCATGTACATCAAGCTTAAACATTGGTCCAAGATTTTTTTCATCACACTTACCTTTGGTAGATTTCTTTCATAATCTTATTCAAAATCAAGCATGATGATTAACTTCGTCTAGACTCTAGAAGTGTAATGCTCATAATGACATGTAGTTTTTTCATCAAGAAATTAGCTAATGGTATATTGCATCAAATCAAACTATATAAATACATAAAACTACGTAAGATAAATCTACAATTAATGTACATGGGACAAGAAGTTTTGTATTAAGGTATGGCCGACATAAAACAAAATAAATTAATGTCAATCAGTATGAATAGTAAATCAGTTCTATGAAAATTAAAAATATGAAAAGAATATGCATCAAGCTTAAAAAGATTATGCTCGTAGCAGCGATTCATATATACGCATAACCACGGTCTATTAGATTAGAATTCAAAGAAACAATTACACTAGAGTAACTCAAAATCACTAGTATAAGTAAACTTGATCCCCAATTTGATCAGGAACGTTATATATATATAGGAACGATCAAGAGGGAAACACTATTTTTGGAAGAAAGGGAAAGCAGTTTACATTCATCACAAATAATGTTATCTTTGTCTATACAAATCACACAAAAAAGAAGAAGTGAAATTTAATAAACATTAATCAGAATTAATGCTATGAATGTTAATGTTCATTGATAAATTTTCTATGCAGGCTATAACATCAATTGATAAATATTAAAATCCAAACTCATTAACATTCATCGCGGTGAATGTTAGTTAACATTCATTATAATGAATGTTAATTTAGAAATATCTATCAACTAATGTTATGATTTAACATTCACCAAAATGAATCTTAACTAATATTCATCTCAAAAAATGTTATGCCTTAAAATGGAAATTTATCCTTGAATATATTCTTTATACTATCGATTTTGATTAATATTTACCGTAAAGCTAACTTTTTGTTGACATTTTAATAGGAGTGTGACATTGTTCATGATGAATGTTAACTAATATAATAAGGAATCTAAGGATTTCAAAACTCAAAACTCAGTAAGTTTATCCAAAATCTAGAGTAACTTATATTTTACCGTAGAATAAAAAAATAATAACTTTTCAGCAATTACTTTTAATACATTTTACTAAATTACGAGTTGTGCCTAAAACCCGCTATCATGAATTTTATTATTCTTTGAGCTCTTACATCTATAACGACATGATTCTTTAAATCATATATACCGAATGTCCACAATTCTTTTCAAATTTAAGTGAAAAGAAACATTGCAAAGACTAATCATACTGCTAACCAAGAATTGTTCAATTTTATACGCGGTCATAATAACAACAAACAATTAAAACTTAAAACTTTATCTGCACCGTCATAGAAAGTCAAAATACTTTAATTTTCAAGATCAATTATAACTAAAGAAAATCAATGACTCATTGAGATCACTAAACGTGATCTTAACACATGGCAAACGGTTTTGCATGACCTATTTAATTTAAAATAAAATTATGTAAGCATCACGTGTAAACAAAATTGACTCGAATGAAAGACTTGTAAAAAAAAAGAAAGATTTGTACCCGAAGAGTAACCGTACGAATTTCAAACTCGAATGTAGACACTTGTGCTGATAATGTGTTTTGAAACTAGTAAACATAATAGTGGTGAACAAGATATAGAGGAAAAAGAATGAAGAATTATTTTTATTCATTTCATCAAGGGGATCGAGAGGGAAGCAAAAAAATTAGGAAATGAGTAAAGTAAATCTCAACCTTTGATTTCATCATAAATAAATTTTAAAAATCATAAATAATTTCAAAATTTAACATGAATCACAAAAGGAATGTTAAAAATATTTATTTATGAAAAAATCAAGGGCTAAGATTTACTTCTCTCCTTTTCCAATATTTGAAGTTTCCCTATGAATCATTTTCTTATATGTATGTATGTATAAAAGATTGAGTAACTTACAAATAATTAATCTCCTACTATGGTACAAACTCTAACTAATATAATAGATATGGACATTCATTATATATTTATCCATAACAAAGTACCGTTTTACATCACTTATTTTAAGTACAGTAAAGTTTTGAATGTTTTAGAGTAGTGACTAAAAGTATACATATTATATGAATAATGTTGCCTTTACACTACAAAATCTATTACATATCATTTCCTCTAATTATACTTGGTGTAATTCCTTTGTTGCCCTTTTTTAGAAACTTGCACACGGTAAAAACTTTTTGGTGAAAAAAACATGGTCCACCGTTCGCAATCAGTCTTGTTGCAAACAGCCGGGGTGTAAGTTACTTACCAGGTCAATCTGTTGGTCGTTGGTCGGGTCACAAGTTGCTTTGTCGTGGTTGTGATACCTATATGGGTTGTCAGTTACTTATTGGAAAAACGTGTTGGTCTTTGGCCGGGTTGTATGTTGCCTTAGCATAGTCGCGAGTGTGTTGTCTGGGTTGCTGGTTGAGCCAGATTTTAGATACAATGTATTATTCCTTACCTGTTTTGGATTAGATTTTCTAGTCTTTTTGAGATTTTACAGATTGTCACATAAAATGATACATTATTTAAAATTTAATCGGTTCAATTCAAAAAATCTTCCAAAAACACTTTCAATTATTATTCATTTATCGGATTTGTAGATAGGGCCCTTCGGGAAGCATCCCAGGTTCAACCCCACCGGTGGCTAGGAGGAATCTAATTTATTATAAGATTTCCTTGGTATTTTGGATAACTTGGTTGGGTCACCATCTAAGGGGGTCGCTCGGTGAGCTTGATTTACCTCTCACGTGATGGGCCTAAGGTGGTCTAACATTGGCCGATTAAGATTGCCAGAATTTTAAACTTTTGAAATCTATAAAAACCTTCATATTCGTGGAATTATTAACGGATTAAAGAGGAGAAATTTGAGGTACAAATCAGAAACTTAAATTTACTTTATTTACTGTTTTTCAGAAAATGAGTGGAAGTATATATATGAGAAGATTAATAAATGTTTTTGGTGGAGGACAGTTTGAGAAAAGTAACACGACGTTAATATATATATCAATAGACTATACAAACGAGATTTTAAAACTATATGTTGCATCACAAAAGCTAATTTAAAAAGTTAGGGATTGAGACTATATTGTATTTATTAGCAATGTGACAAAACGTTGATAATAATGCAATGAGGATATAATGATGAAGCAGGGGTAAACTATTATAAACTAATAACAAATATATTGTATTTATTACGTACATTGAAAAAGTAGAAATTTGAAATGAAGAGTGGTAGTTGAGTGAGTAACACTACTTATAAAACTAGACTATTCAATCAGTCGTTAACTTCCAACCGTGTTTTTATCACAAATTCTTTTTATTGCTACAGTGTCTTGTCTTTAAAATATTACTCAAATAGACAATCACCATTTAAGATTTTTATTTTCAAGAGAAGTCGATGATTAAGTCGCCGATCAGCAAAACAAAACTACTACCGCTTAATTCAAAACAAATTCTAGTCATTTATTTTTTTGTTTTCTTCTTTTCTCGACTCGCAAGAGTTGCGAGTTGGCACGACTCGTAAAAGTCGATAGATGACTCGTAAGAGTCAAAGCCATTTAAAAGTCGAGATTTGAGTCGCCTCATTTTTCAAATATTTTGACTCGACTCGTAACTCCAGAGAGTCTAATATCATAACTATGGGAATAAAAGATTACTTCAAGACTGGTTCTGAACGCCGCGTAACATCATCTTCAACCAACCTCCATCGTACCGGTGCGACCACTAAAGAATTGCTTATACACTAAACAGCTGCTTATATACGCTTACTAAAAGACTGACTTTTATTCATATTTAATTCATTAGGCCAGCGTGAAACTAAGAAAGATAGATGTGCCTAAGGCGTAAGCAAACTGTGCACGCTAAGAGATGCCGAGTATCCCACCAAACTTTAATCTGTTCACTTTTGTGCATATCTCTTTCGTAAGATCTTTCAAGCTCATTCAGTTATGGTCAAACATAACCTCTACAGTACTTCTGAATATTACTTGTGCTCGATTGCATCATATTGCTACCATCTTTTTTTACTGATTTTACTTTCGGAATATTCTTTTTTTAAAGGCAAAATATGTTAATGATCAAACATATACAGATTACAAGAACTCACAAACTAATGGGAAGACGGGCCTTCCAAATTATACAAGAACAAATAAAATCAAAATACCAAAGCAACAAATCTCACCGATTCAATTGCAGCAAACAGATAACCAAGCTCCCAACTTCAGCTATTCGCCCAAATTACCACCTTAAGTGAAGTAGTCCCATCTTTCATGACTCACTAGACTTAAAGCAATAGCTCCACACCATATCCTTTTCAAGCACACTTTAGTGACATACTCTCCCATTTTAATCCCCACAATGATGCAGCTCTAAGAACAGCTTTTGACTTTTTAACTCTTAAACTCATCAGCTTATAGCTATCATTATGAATGACTTTAATCAAAGCTTCCACATTTCTTGATTCCTTCTTAAAAATCCTGAAATTTCTTTCTGCCACACAAAGTACACCACTGCTGCTCAGGGCCGCGCCTCCCTATGGGCTATATGGGCGATGGCCCAAGGCAGCAAGAAAAATAGGGGCAACAAAATTTAAGCTCAAGTTATATTAGGGTAGGTTCAATTAACTAGCATTTTAGGCCCAAGTTACAATATATTAAAGTATACTTATTTGGCCCAGTTTAACAATTTAAAACCCAATAAAAGAAACCACAATAGGCCATCTCTATACTCTTATGTGCAACCCAAATTACAATATATTAAAAGCTTGGCCCAATTTCACATTTTAAAACTCAATAAAATAAACCAAAATAGGTCATCTGTTGACTTATTTGCGGAGAGCGGACGTGCAGTGGATATTTTGTGGAATCAATATTTGGCCATGGCAAAAGTTTAGAAGCAATCTAAGTAGTTGAACAGTCAAAGTTTTGCGATCATAGTTGAATGATCAAGATTCAAGGGAATAAACACATTGATCAATTATTCTTTTCCCCTTTATCATTTTGATCGGGTGATATTTTTCCATACTTGTTATTTTTTTACTTGAATATTATTTGATTATAAATTTAAATTATCATGTTTCCACGTAAACAACCATTAGGGGCTCAAAATAGAAAAAGAAAGAAAAATCAACAAGAAATTGCTGAATCCTTACAAAGATCTTTAGAAAGGTTTGTTGTTAGACAAAAAAAAAAAAATAATAATAATAATAATAATAATAATAATAATAATAATAATAATGTTGAAGAAAATAGTGAGAATGAAAATAATGAGCCGCCTAGCTTGACTAGGTTCCAAACCCCTATAAACTAAATTGTGTTGTAACGTTGTTTGCTAACAAGGGGCATTTTTCAGTCGACTCGCCCTGGGCATCATAAGACTCAGGACCGGCCCTGCTGCTGCTATCACCAATCTGTTATAATACTCCAATAGAACTCTTGAAAGGATAATCAGAAAGAGTATTAACACCATCAGATCATTCTGCAGACCTTTAAACAGAATTTTCTCCTTCATTTCAATCAAACTGGTTTAGTATATGCACACCGAAAGAATAGGTGTGTATGTGAATCGGCACACTTAACACAGAAGGTACACTTAAAATGCCCTGCATGTTGCTAAACTAACATTCTCTCTTATGTAGTTAGTCTCCCTTGAATAGCAAGCCATAATTCAAAAGCATGTCTTATGTTAAGTAGGGAGAACCAGACCACATGATTCCATCTAACAATAGACCAATCATCCCTTAAATCCATCCATGCTTATTTAGTAGAAAATGGCACTTCATCTCCTTTATTATCAATCAAATTTGGAACACCAATTCTCTGGATAACAGGAAATCTTGCAATCCATTCACTTGGCCACTTCCATTGGTTACCTCAAATAATATCAGCCACAGACAAATTGTCGGCTAATCTTTCATCATACAGATCTCTTTGGGATATAATGTTTGCTTATGAACCAATGTCATCCCATTTGTCTTGCCACATTAATGTACTCCTGCCATTACCTACTTCATGGAAATACACGAGATTTCACAACATCTCTAAGCTCCATAAGTTTCTTCCGTCCCCAACTATCAGTTGAACTAACAATTATATCCCATATACTTCTGCCTTTTAGTTTGACCAAACTGACCCATTTACCCATAAAGAGTCTTTTCTGGTTATTATCTTCCACAGCTGTTTGATTAGAAGCACTTCATTCCACTGCTTTAATGACTTTATGCCCCAACCACCTTGCTCTTTAGGCTTACACACTGTCTTCCAAGATACTTTTGATTTTCCACTTGTTAAAGGACCTTGACACCAAAGGAAACCTTTTAACAACCTTTCAATATCTTTTATTACAGTTTCGGGCAACATGTAAATAGAAGCCCAATACACTTGCATAGAAGAAAGAACTGATGCTATTCATCAAATTCTTCCCGCATATGAGAGAGTTTTATTCCTCTAGCAATTGATCTTACACCTTACTTTGTCCAGCAAGTTTTTGCAATCATTGAAACCAAGTCTTTTAGCTAGCAAAGCACCCAAGTACCTCATAGGTAATTTTCCCACTGGGAAAGGCAATACCTATAGAATCTCCTGTTGTACACTCACTGGAACCTGAAGTAGATCCCACTGAGAAAGGAAATACCCATTACATAGAACCATTAAGTCATCAGCAAAACAAAGATGAGATAGTTTGAGAGTCTTACATCCATAGAGGTGCTTGAATCCTTGAGCTTCCCTGATATTTTTGGCAATGATAAGTTTGAACACTTCCATAACCAATGTAAATAAATAAGGAGAGACTGGATCTCCTTATCTTAACCCTCGTCCAGCTTTAAAGAACTCATGTACCACACCATTCACACAAATAGAAAATGAAGATGAAGTAACACAGTCAAGAATCCACTGTACCATTTTCAGATGGAATCTAAACTTTACAAGAATTTTGCCAAGAAACTCCCAACTAATAGTATCATAGGCTTTTTGAATGTCAATTTGTAATGGACATCTCTTAGCTCCATTCAATCTATTATAGACCTTTAATAACTCTTGGGTGATATGAATATTATCCTGTATATGCCTCTCGGAATGAAAGCATTTTGATTGTAATTAACAACCTTATTTAGACCCACTTTAATTCTATTAGTCAAAATCTTGCTAATACATTTGTACAATACATTAGAGCGAGCTATAGGTCTAAAGTCGGAAACTTTATTTGGAGTGGGGAATTTTGGAACTAAAGCTATGATTTTTGGAAATTCAAAGTCAGAAACTCCCAACTCGTTGTGCAATTCAAAATGAATGTTTTATATTCAAACTTTCTGAGATCAATTGAACCTATCAATGTTAAAGAAGCTTTACAAGATCATGATTGGATTCTTGCTATGCAAGATAATTAAATCAATTCAATCGTCTGAAATTATGGAGAATGTTCCTCGACCGACTGGAAAATCAATTGTTGGTACCAAATGTATTTTTAAGAATACGAAGGTGAAAGTGGTATTGTGGTTTGGAACAAAGCTCGCCTGGTCACAAAGGGATATAGTCAACAAGAGGGAATTGACTACGATGATACATTCTCCCCTGGTGCAAGGATTGAAGCTATTTGGATTTTCTTGGCCTACTTTGCTCAGAAAGACTTCACAGTGTATCAAATGGACGTCAAGACGGCATTTCTGATTGGTAAATTCATGGAGGAGGTCTATGTAGGTCAAGTTGAAGGATTTGTGGATCCAAAGCAACCAAACGATGTCTATATCTTGCATAAAGCCTTGTATGGATTGAAACAAATCCCACAGCTTGGTAATCTTGGATTTACATGATAGTTTGAAAGTGTATTTTGATAAACATGGTATAAGTACCCAAGGGCATACAACTTGTAAAGGTTTTTGCTCATTTTGTAATTGTATGGACAATCATTCAATAATTATTCTCTCTACATTTACGTACTGTTCATCACTCTGATTACATTTTTGTCTTTAATTCTTGATATCGATCTTTCAATAAAGATTATAACTTTGTTGTTCGTGGTTGGCCGATAGAGTTTTACGAGAAGAAAAGCTAGGTAGGGTTAAATGCGGGATCAATTTTTATTAGAAATTGTCAATGGGTGTTGGATTTCTTGGAATCATGGGCTGATGTGGGACCCAGATCACCGAATTTCGCAACATGGGATAGATTTATTAGACGATTTCAAGCATAAGTCATCCGACCAGACTGCGCTGGCTTACTTGTTCTACAGGAAACACCAACAGCGGTCGGATAAAAAGATGTTCATGGAGAATATATGATCTACATGGGTATTGGATAGCTATCGTCGACAAACTCGAGATTATAGCAAGAAGAACTAGGAAATTGAGAGGACGACAGCAGGGGAGATGTTACGAAGGCCGCATGCAGAGAAAGTAAGTGAACATTATAGAGTGTTAAGGGACCCTTTTTAAAAGATGCATGTAAAGAATATAGTTGGCCATTTGTGTCTCATTTCACCGGCTGCCAACCATGTAACGGGGATCATAACCCGTTGTACACCGGAGATAGTTGTGGGAATGGGATGATTAAGGCTTTAAACTTCGCGGACAATCAGGTGCTGAGAGATTACGGGTTTATTCATCTGACTTTATCAGATTCTGCTGAGGTTTACCCGGTGTCATTTGATAATCCAGCAGGATTCATTACAAGTTGTGATGCAAGAGTTGTCACTAACGATGAGTTACTATTCAGGGTTTTTGGTAACACGTTTTCCAAATAATAATCTTGTCACGTACTATAATTGATGATTTAGTGCTACATAATAGTTCATCACTTGATAAGACTTGAATCTACAACTTAAATGTTTAAGTTGCCTTGCCACATTTCTAGATGTTTTTATTTATTTAATATATATAGTAGATGTCGAGTTTTCTTTTACTAGTTTGATCATAAGACAACTAAGATGGGAACTTTAATGAACCGAACCATTCGATTTGATATTCTTTTGTTATTAACAGGTTTCTCATTAATTTTATTGAATAATAGTTTCAAAAAGTTCGTATTATTTAGATCCAGATATGACAAACGGTTTTGATCACAATCTCTGGGTTAAGCATGATTCGACGACGTATGATGAACTAAAGTTTAGCCGTTGAAGGAAAAAATGTCGAAAATAAAATCATTAAAAACTGTCGAAAAAAGGCAATGTATATTGGACTGGGTTAAAAAGAAAGTTATACCGGTCGTTATTAGGCTGAAGCCCAATTTTTAAGAAAAAGTTTAATATAGGACGGGCCGACAGGGGGATCACTCATCAAGTTCCAATACGTGGGTTGATCGACATCGTAATTAATCACCTTAATCCGATCCGTTATCAAGAGCTTGTGATGATATATTTTTAACTTCTAGTGTTATCATCCTTCCATATAATTAGTAGTTGTTGGAGATTAAGATGTTAACATAACTTTTACGACTATTGTACTTATAAAATTATATTTCAGCCCCATCTTTTAGACTCTACTTATCATAATTGACCAATTATATTATTCTTTGACCTTTTAAAATATGAGATTGGCCTTTAATCTTATAAATATAGTTTTGGTATTGGACTCTAGCTTTGCACAATCGTCTTGTATCTTTAACAACAATTAGTAATGTACTTAAAGGAGTAATAAAGATGCAAACCATTATTAGTTTCTCGAAGGGTGTGTTTGAGTTGAGATATTTCAACTGATCCTGAACAGAGTCAAGACATACGAAATCGATTAAACAATGGCGTCTTATTTATGATCACGTTACTACAAATATTTATTATGTCTCTTTTATAAACAGAGTGTCACGTTCATGACAAGAAACAGTTGACATTTTAATTCTAATACATCAATACAACTCAATAATTTATAATCTAATATTCTTGTAAATGTATCCTTGATATATATAAAGTTAGGTTACTATAATTGTACGCCATCAAAATAGTTAATACTTGTAGGGTTTTTTGTTCAAATTTGTTGTCAACGCGTAGCAAACGTGTCAACATTACAACTTAATATACTTGGAATATTTCTTTTTATTCATTATAAATTTTTTATTGTATTTTGTTATGTCAAGCTACTAAATCAGCTTGATTTCTCACGTAATAGACCTGAAGCGGTTTGACATAAGTCAGATCGGATTATCAGTATCTTAACCTTTAAAAAAACACGTATAAATATGCCCAATTATGTTCGTTTCGTTTAAAAAGGGTTTGTATATCTTGAGGAGCCCTTTAACATAAACTTGTAAAGTAAAAATTGTAAAACCCATCTATCATAGTCTTTTTAATTACTAAAGAAACAAGAAACCACCCCGACTTAAGTCAAGTAAACGGATTAATGACAAGTAACAGAATAGACTGATGTCATCAAATAAGTTAAAACAATTAAGAAAATTGAGTAATATATTGATTAAAAAAGTAATATATAGAATCTTGCTTTAAATGCAATAATATAAAAATGTCAAGTTATAACTGGTGAGATCCAGTTTGGATCATGAGTAAGGGTGGTGAGAGATACGTCAAATAAAATGATTCATAAAATAAATTATATACTCATATTGTGAGCTTCCATTGTTATACAATAGGTGTATGAATCAATTTTATTTTTATTTTTTATTATTTTTTTGGTATTTATCGCTTTCCATGGGTAAAATCAAAGTTTCACGTGAATACATGCCTTGCACAACATTCGAGGATTCGACTTTGACTTTAGAAGATGCGTTGCTTGCTATGAAGCTCAACTTAAAGTTATTCTTTGAATTAATTCGTTAATAGGATCAATTCTTTGGTTAGTTTCACTGGTCAAAAGGCGATATTGAATCCCAGAATTTGTTGATTATAATCAAAGAAAAAAGAAATTAATAAGTGACGTATGTACCATCAAAATAATAAGACATTCCTTAATATTTATACTCATGTTAATAACGGATATTGTGTATCATCTAAAAATTTGTTAGACCCTCTTAAATATCAATTGAAATACAATAAATAGTGCATCTCTAAACTTATTAATGACAGGTTTTGGTTAATAAAATTCAAAGAAAACATGAATGCAATTGATTTTGTACAATTTAATTTCGTGTTTCTGGACTTTATGTTTTAATTAGTTACTTTTGACGTATTTATGTTGATATTTTCTTTATTTCAAAATAAGTGTTCATGTTTCTTTTTTAATTTTATAAATAATTTTTCACTTTTAAAAGTAATATACTAACTTTATCAATAAACCTCTAATTTATTTTTTCATAAAATATAATGCAAAAGGTGAAGTTAACATTGTTATTTTTCTATTACATAATATACGAATTATATATACTTTTAAAAATTTTATATAATCTGATTACGACACTTATTTTGAGACAAAGACAATATTATGTAATTTGAAGTGTGCTTCCGTTTTTTCCATATGATATGAAAATATAGATGATTAATTCAAAGTTATACATACATCTAATATCAACGATCCATTTAATTATTTTTCTACGCATAGACTTTTTATTTGTTTATTGTAACTTATTTACTAGTAGCTTTCTCGTTTGGTTGAAAGTGAAACGTGTCCAAAAATTCGATTATATAAAGAATCGTTTGCGTAGAGTTGTGATGAAACTGAAATTCTTATTCATGAGTTTGGGTTAAAAAATATATATTATATACATATTTAAAGGTTTAAATAAATACACTCTCTATAGATATATATATATATATAGGGAAACGTGTTTGTAAGAGAAATGGGTGTTTAACCCATATTTAAACATGTTCAACTTGAGCTTCACACTAAATTTGTTACAACCTACTCAAGTAAATACTTAAACTATCGGGTTATGTTGTATTAATAACTTAAGTATTACGGAGAGTTTTTTCTATTGGAGTCAAGTAGTTACTGATATTTTTGTAGCAAAAGATACTATATTCTTTTTTATAATAAAAAATATTCTATTGTTTTCTATATATTAATATTAAATTAAATGTATTGTATGTTTTTATAATAGTATAGTCTTATAGACTCATATTTTTATATTAACTATATTCTATACTAACCTTTGATATGAAATAAGGGTAGATTACAAAATATAAATATAATAATTAAACTATGTTAGTGCGGGACATATAATAATTTTTTTCTCACTGAAAATGAACATAAGTTTTAATCTTTATCGACATTAAATGAATGGTACGAATATTTATATTTATTATTAAAAAATCACTAATTTATTGGCAAATACTAAATTCTACACTTAATTTTAGAAATAATAAATTATATAATACATCACACATTATTTTATCTTTTTATTCGACATTTTTTATATTAATTTGCCCTTGATATAATGCTGTAATTGAGGGCTAACTATAGATCTAGAGGGTTACCAAGTGCCAAAATACTACATTTGACCGTCTGTCTTATGGAACGAAAGTTAGGTCCAGAATAAGTCCAATAATCATTCCGGATATGGTGGATGTTGATTTGAATAACAACAATTCATTTATTTTATATATAAATATAAATAACAATAAAATCTAATCTAATAATCTGTTTTCAAGAACAAATATATACAATGCAAAATCCAGTATATATCAGTGTTATATGATGGACATTAAAAGCACACATGAAACGATAATTATTTTTATACTATACTATAACTAGCTCCATTTATACCCCCCAAAAAAGGTGAAAACAATAAAATACATCTAAAGCATCATAATTAACCTTTTAATACATTCTGTAATCAAGCCGGATAATCAAACGGCAACGGCAAAACCACTGACGAATTCGATAAGTCCCGATGAACAAATCCGTAATTCCTAAGCACTTGATTATCAGCAAAATTCAAAGCTTTATTCATACCCTCCCTACAACTTTCACTAGAGAAAATCGGATTGTGTTTCCCATTACACGGTTGACAACCCGCAAAATGTGTCACAAAAGGCCTTCTCCAACTTCCAAACTCGTTACCTGCGTCTTTTAGTGACGGTTCTCGTAACAAACCGTACCGCTCGCTCACTTTCTCGGCGTGCCGCCTTCTTAACATCCCCGCACTTGTCTCGATCTCTAAATATTTTTCCGTAATATTTTTTAACGTATCCACAATTAATACCCAATATCCTTCTAGATAATAACCGGTCTCTATAAGCATTTTTTTCCCGTACCATTTTCTGTGCTCCTGTAATAATAGATAAGCTAACGCGGTCTGATCATCATTCTCATGTTTGAACTCGTTTAATAACACATTTTCCCACTTTTCATAATTAGGGGAACGTGGGCCCATATCAGCCCAAGTTTCCAGAAAATCTAAAGACCACTGGCAATTTCTTATCAAAAACGACCCTGCGTTTAACCCTAACCAACTTTTCTTCTCGTAAACTTCTCTCGGCCACCCGTGAACGACAAAATTATAATCTTTATACCGATGAAACGGGATTTTATATTCCATATCCGTAAATGCGGTATCTTCATCCATCCACCAGATCCATTCAGCTTCCGGGTGGGCCACCATTGCGGCCCGAACCGTTGCAATCTTGGCCCAACAAGAAGGCATTTCGGGGTCTAATAACACATTATTGTAAAAAATATCGTAACCATGAATACGACAATAATCAACTTTATTTCTATAGAATCTTAACAAATAATGGTCACCGGTTCGGCTGGGACATGGGGTGGACCTTGACCCGGTTACAATAAAAACCCGGTCTTTTGATTTGGGTTCGAAAGATGGGTGGATTTTAAGCCATGTTTTTCTTTTTTGGTCCCAATTTTTAATTGGTTTGTTGATGGTGTAACCGAAAGATGGGTCGTCGTAGAAGGTGGAAACGGGTGGGTCGAATTGAAGGTTGAAGGCCGGGTCGGGTTGGTTGCATTTGCAAGAAGTGGGTTTCGGGTCGAGAGTAGAGAAGAAGAAGAAAGCCCATAATAACAGTAACGATGAAACAGCTCCGGCGAGAAAGATGGAGGGGCGATCGAGTGTACGAATCGTTGGTTTTCGCCAGTTAGAGTTTGCGAATACAACCATTCTGATGTTATGATAAATTTGTTTGCTTTTTCCAAAGTAATGATGGTTAAATACCATGTGAATGTGATTTTATATTGGTATAATTTTATTTTTATTTTAGTCTTTAGAATAAGGTATTTAATTAACAATTTGTTTGTTTCTTTTAAAATTAGGATAAAATAAATATAATATTTTTTGTTTTTTTATAGTCGATGATTAAAAGACGAAAATATGTAATGTTATTTAATTATTAGGTCACGGTAATTGAATAAGCAGTGTAGTGTATAATTAAATATCCTTATATTTATTTATGTATTTATTATTAAAAACGAGACCAATTAAATTTAATGCGTCATGGAGACGGTAATCCATTAAATCAAGTGTAACTAGCTAGGTAACGTGAGAATCTAGTGATGATAATTTGTTAGTACAAGTTTTATGGTACACTCCAAAGTAATTTTATTTTTCATCCAAAAATAGTCACCACTCACCATCGTATGTCGTCAGCAGTTGGTGGTGACTGATCTACATATAGGGATCAAGTCATCGATGGTACCTTTTCCTACACAAGCATTTTCTTACCATTCTAAATGGTGTTTGGGACTGCGTTCGTAATGTAACTTTTAGATTGTAGCATTTGGAATTAATGATTTGTCAAAAATAGTTGTCACGAACACATTGCTCGCATTTAATAATCACTATTTTAATACTCTATCTTTTGTATTGCAGCCGAGTGTTAAAGCACATATCTTTTGTACATCCTTTACCCTTTTTAAGTTAGAAATGAAATTTTAAACTCCCTTCGTTTCAAATTAAGTGTCTTGTATCAGATTTCACGGAGTTTAAAAAATTGTTTTGTCTGTTAGTGAAAATGACTTTTTTACCCTTACTTTTTGCACAAACTCTCATGTATCAATGTTGAGAAAGGATAAAATGGTAAAGTTAATTTGCTACTTTTGAAAGTGGACATTTATTTTGCGACAAACAAAAAAGAAAAGCAAGACACTTAATTTGGGACGGAAGGAATATTAATCAGATATGATCTATTATATATTATATATTTTTTAACTAAAGAGATAAATTTTGTGGGATTTTATTAACATATTTTCAATTAACTATCTTATTTATAGTTTTGTTTTTAATAATACTAGCTATAAGCTATAGTTGTTTCTAAATCGTAGGTGCCAATTTTCTTAGAAACGGCAAAGAATTATATTAAAACACTTCAAAAAGGAGCAAAAGGAAACATTAGAGCTCTAAGGCAGAGGATATAGAGCTGTTTTGTTATAATATTCGTAAGGTTCCTAAATGTTAGGAATTTAAGTGCCCAACACAACGCATATAATCACAATTATACATCTACAATAATATATGGATTAACAAATCACTAAACAATTAGTTAAATCAAACAATCAAAACAACAATAAAAAAAAATTTAACGTGATTATATCCAATCTAATTTATTGGTTTAATCTACGGTCAAATTAGAGATAAATCATATTAAATTCATATATTTAGGGTTTACAAATATTAAGGTTATATTTATAGTGATCAAATCTTGAAAAGTTTTATGGTAGCTACTAATTGCGCTTCGATTTATCTGGTTCGTGACGCGATCTCATTTTCACACAGTGAAAATACAAACTCACTCTGCATGTTTCTTGCTGTAAGTCGAACAGATCAGTGATGTGTGATCACGTCACTATTAATCCTAGTCGTGTCGCGACTTCCACTTTTGCAGCCATCTTCGTTTCTTCATTTGATGTTCACACTCAACACTAAATTGATAACAAAATGAAGGTTCAATACCTTCAAATAGGAAAATTGAAAATAAAAATCTACTCTAATACCTTCAAATAGGAAAATTAAAAATAAAAATATATTCTAAAGATTAAATAAAAGTGTAAAAATTGAGACACTTTAACATGACGATTATCTAAATTCTTTTCACATAAGTGTAGTTCTTATGTAGCTTAACAAAACACACATATTATCAGTCAAAATCGATTAGAGTGAGAGCATCGGAAGAAGAAAGTAAGAGTTTGCAACTTGTCTTCAAGATATTGATTAGGTATAACTTTTACTCATTCTTCAAATTAAATAGATATAAATCGTTATTTTAGTGTGATTAACATATTAATAACGTTAATTTTAGTTCATTATTGTGTTTGAGGTCCAAATGTCAAGGTAGTTTATTTTATTAGAGCTCAAAGATAGCCCTAAAGATTTGAAATTAAAATGATGTACCTACTTTTAAAGATTTATTTTTGTTAAGAATGGTGGATATATACATGCAGTTACAAAAAGAGATTTGATGTAAGAGAATATGATCAGATTATGAAGCAACTTAAAGTTTCATGGTTTTTCTTTCCAATTTTTGTTGCTACTGCGTTTTTTGTACGATCAGGAAAAGGCAGGAAGGCCAATTGGCCTGACTTTATGGACTTATAATTTGACCAGCAGCAAAGTAGATGCAGACCCAACTAATTTTTGTGTTGGACTTGCTTTGCGTGACTTCAATTTTTGGGCTACAACTCTTGAAATACTACTTTCGACTAGAGACGCACAAAATCGGTTTAGACCGGTTTACAGATTAAACCGGTCCACACAGGTTTGGCACCGGTTTAGTTTAAACTAGTTTCAAATCAGTTAAGACTCAGGTTTTGACCAGTACCCGGCAGGTAGAAACCATATTCGGCGGGTACTTTAGGCTCTAAACATTTATGCTTGAAAGTATCCGGATCAGCAGTGTACTACCCGACGGATAGGTGTTGTACCCAGCGGGTACTTCCGGGATTCTTTGTTTTGTTTTCGACTTTTCCCATTGATACATCTCGTATCCACTCGTAATCTCTAAAAACAGTAATTAGGCGAACAAAGTACCAAAAGTTCATAGAACTAAGGGATAAATATATACATAAATTAAGCAATATGAAACTTGTTTTTGGAGTAAATTTTTTGTATATTCTCGTTTATACAAATATTGGGAAATACATAAAACATCTTCAAACATAGAAACATAACACAAAGTCTTCGAGTCGTCGTCATTTATTTAGTCTTCTTCATAAGCCATGTTGTGTAAACCTTCTTCATAAGCTAACTCTTGCGCGGTGAGTGGTAACAATAATCCTATTGCTATCTCTTCCTCATGTACTTCTTGCTCAACCCTTAGTATTTCCCCTTCGAGTGGTGAAATATTTTGTATTCGTTCAATGCCGTCGAGATAATCTTTCAAACAAATACATACTTCCACCGATAAAGGGGTGAGTTTGGTTCTTCTTGGTGAAATAACCGGACCACTAATCGAAAAAGCGGACTCCAAAGCTACCATAGAAGTTTGGATGGTTAATAGATCACAGACCATAGCGTATATAACTGAAAATTGAGCTTCATGCTCATTCCACCAAGCCAAAACATCCAAATTGTCAAACTCTTCAATAGTGAAGTATGTCAAAAATTCAGAACCAAAACACCTTCCTAGTTCGCTACTAGGAGTGCTTGATCGAGCTCTTTTGGTATTCTCGTTTCTCGAAGTGTTATATAATCGCATCCGTGCTAACTTGATCCGGATACTGTCTCATTTCAAATCCCGTCATGAAGGGATGTGGAGCCAACATTAAACAAATTTTTGAAAACTTTTTTGAAATTGGAAATTTCATTTCCCGCGAAATTCGGGTCTTCCTCTAAGAAAACCAAATATAAGAAATGCTTTGAAGTAAAGTTTAAAACCCACCAACATTTAAAGTCGGGTTAAAAGCGACGGAACAAGTTATAACGGGAGACATTTCTTAAAATATTTTATAAGGTTGGATTTCATTGGTTGTACCACGTGTTCAAAAATGTCACCCCTCATTTCAAACTCGTTTATTTTGGAACACATTAAAAATATTGGTTGACACTGATAAGGGAACACCATATGCACAAATGGTTAGCATGTGTGTACATTTTTTCAACCTCTGAAGATGCCATTTTGGATAGGGATGTTAGTTCCACAGTGTTAGTGAATCTTCAACTTAAATCTGCAACAACTATAATGATCTTCATACTCTATGCTGGCTTCAAGTATACTTCATTCCCATTGTTTGGTCTTCAATCTTCATATCCAACTTCATCTTAACTTAGTTGGGCATATTGAAACGTAGGTAGCACATGAAACATCTTTTATTAGGATGAAATAGTTGTCCAAGGGTTTATTTCTCTGTGCTGACTGCACATCAAATTCTCTATGATGGGTGAGCATACACCAGAACCCTTTAAACCCAACTCACAGAACACACTTGTAAGTTGTCTTAACTATCTTTTGAGATCTCTATGCTAGCTATACATAAGATCATTTTGGTGTTACAAACAAGTTATTGTCATCATAAAATCAATGTAAAAGGATCATGCCTCAACAGAAAGGCCGTTAAAGGAGTATTTAAATGTGGTTATTCCCACCCCGGATGGGGGTAGGTCTTTGTAAAGAGTGATGTGTAGTATGAGTGGACACCTCCCAAGTGTGATGGGTGTAAAGTTTTTAGTCATTCTGATGATCAATGTTCGAAGAAGGTGGATGTCCCTAGACCGAAATTGGTTGAGAAATCTGATGGGTTCCAATAGGTATTGAGGAAACCAATGTGTGGGATTCAGATTGGTAAGCAAGTGCTAAAGGTGGATGTGAGCTTTAACAAGCAAAGTCTAAGTTAACTTATAGTGTTGTAAATCGTAATGATAAGGATGCTTATACTTCAACCAAGGCTATTAATCAGAACCTATGTATTAATTTGAATGATTTAATTGATGATGACAGTGAGCTAAATGAGGATCTTCCTTAAAGGAAAACAACTCTAAAGGGGCTGATTTTAATGATGTATGTTGCTCTAAGGAGGTTGAGTTGGGTGGTACTGAGTATCTAGTTGATTCAGATTCAGGTGTTGAGGAACTTATGATGCGGCTAATTATATGAAACTTCCGATTGGTGAATCTTACTTTTGAAGGGGCAAGCACTCCTAGTCACACGGTTTCTCATGTTTAGTCTAGCTTCTTGGAATATAAGGGGCTTAAACCGTATCTCTAAACAAAAAGAGGTTTAACAGGTGGTACATGATAATAATTTAAGTGTTTGTGTTGCTTTGGAATCACAATTTCACTCATCCCATTTTCAAAAAATCTACTCAAAGGTTTCTAGTCATTGGACTTGGATTTCGAACGCAAGCAAGTGTGTTAGAGGCTCGAGGGTTATTCTTGGTTAGGACCCACAATTAGTGGACTTGATGCTGATTTTAGACATTGATCAGGTGCTTCTGTGCTAGATTAGTGCCTGTGCTACTCACAAATTCTTTTTTTTTTGTATTGTGTAAGCAGGTAAATTTTATATCCATAGAAGGGAATTGTGGACTAGTTTGAGAAAGCATAAGCTTTTTGTTCGGGGAAAGGCATGGGTGTTAATGGGAGACTTTAATTCAGCCCTTAACTTGGAAGATAGCTCTTCGGATGCTTCAGGTCTTTCTATAACCATGCGGGAGTTTATAGAGTATGTGGTGGACATTGAAATGGTGGATATTAATATTACGGGTCTCCATTTCACTTGGAATTAAAAACCAAATGATAATGGAGGAATTCTGAGGAAGCTTGACAGAATAATGGGTGATGTTGATTTGTTGAATGAATGGTTAGGTATCATGGCTATTTTTCAACCATATCAAATTTCTGATCATTCTCCGGCAATTCTTCATTTACTTTCAGCCCAAAAAAGGATGATTCGTCCTTTTAAGTTCTTAAATTGCTTGACTTTTAAGGCTGATTTTTGGAAGCTTGTTGAAGCTAAATGGCAGGTCCAAGTTTTCATGGTGCATATATTCCGAATAACCGGCAAACTGAAAATGTTAAAAAAATCCTTTTTTCCGCGGGTTAATGGGTCATCAAAGGAATCTTCATGAACGGGTATGTAAACTTCAGGTGGAACTTGATGATGTTCAAAAGTCTTTGGGTCTGAACCCGGATTCGGTAAAGCTTAGAGATGAAGTTGCTTGGTACCTGAAAGCCTTTAATGAAACATTACTTGATGAGGAGAGGTTTCTAAAACAAAAATCTAAGTTTCATTAGCTTTGTGAGGGTGACAGAAATTCTAAGTACTTCCATATCGTGGTGAAAGAGAAGTCAAGCAGGAATCAGATTGAGTTGGTTTGTGATATCCCTGGTGTTCTTTTTGAGGGAAATCAAGTTCATCTTGCTTTTTTTTTTATCATTACCGACAGTTTCTAGGTGAAAATGAGAATTTAAATGCTACGGATGTCTCTGATCTGTTCTCAAATCAGCTTTCGTAAGCGAAAGCTAATGCTATGATTCAAAATGTCATTAGAGAAGAGGTTAAGGAGGCTATGTTTTCGATTGGTGATTGCAAGTCTAGGGTCTTAATGGATATACTTTTGTCTTTTTTTTTTTTTTCAAAAACGCATGGAATATCGTTGGCAATGATGTTTTTTAGGCGACTAAAGACTTCTTTGTTAATGGAAAGCTTCTTAAGGAGATTAATTACACGATCATTGTTCTTATTCCTAAAGTTGCTAATCCATCCCCAGGTTAGTTGTTTCCTTCCTATCTCACTTTGTATGTCATTTATAAGTATATAAGCAAATTGGTTACTAATTATATCAAGGTAAGGAAGTTTTGAACTTAATACTACCCCCCCCCTCCCTAATTGTGTTTTTAAGGTGGATATCCAGAAGGCGTATGATACCCTAGATTGGAGTTTTCTAAGGGTTGTCCTTACGGGTTTTGCTTTTCACATCCTCATATGGTGAAATTGATTATGTCTTGTGTCACCAATGCTTCATTTTACATTAGTCTCCATGGCCAAGTGTATAGGTTCTTTAAAGGTGAGAGGGGTCTTCGGAGAGGTGATCCCCTATCTCCTTATTTATTCACGTTGGTTATGGAAGTTCATACATTGATGTTTAGACGATGGGTTACTGCCTCTTATGGGTTTCATTATCATTTGCATTGCCAGAGACATGGGATAGTTAACATATGTTTTACAAATGACTTTTTTTTTTATATATACAAAGTTGAAGTGCATTCAGTTAAGACTATTCATTTAGCGCTTACTAAATTTACAGGTGTTACGGGTCTTGCTCCTAGTTTGCCAAAGAGTACTGTAATGTGACTGGTTCTGTTCAGCATGATATTCTTTCTATCATGCCTTTTACATAAGGGGAGCTGCCAGTGAGATATTTGGGAGTCACTCTAATCTCTACTCGATTGGTTATTAATGATTGTAAACATTTGGTTGAGAAGGTGCGCAATAGGGCTGGTGATTGGGAGATAAGAGCTTATCCTTTGCATGTAGACTTCAGCTTGTCTAATCAATTCTTTCTTCTCTGAACGGGTATTGGGATGATGTGTTTATTCTTCCTGTGGAGACCATTAATGACATAGATAGGTTAATTCAAGCCTTCTTATGGTGTCGAGGGGAGATGAAACATGGTATGTCAAAAGTTTCTTGTGATGTGGTGTCCTTACCCAAGAAATAGGGGGTCTTGGTATTCGGAGACTATTTGATTGGAATGTAGCTCTTATGAGCACCCATGTTTGGAATATCTTGACCCATAAATATTCTATGTAGGTCAACTGAATTTATTTGCATAAGCTTTGTAGTAGAAGTTTTTGGGATATTCTGGCTACTTAGAATATGAGTTGGGTTGGAGGAAACTTCTCCGGATTCGTGATATTCTTCAATATCATTTATGGTTCCATATAGGTGATGGTAGGGACGTTTCCGTTTGGTTTGATAAATGGGATCGTTGTCAAACTTCATTACCCCTTGTGTTATTACTAGGGACTTCCAGCTTACGGATTCTGTTACAGATATGATCCTTGATAATATTTGGAGATGGTCATCTTCTTGGTCCTTTAGATACCCGCCCATAACCCAGCTTGCTGTCACGGTTCTTTGTAATCAGCCAGATAGGCTATTTTTGAAGTATTTGTCGGGAGCGTTTGTGAAGTTCAGAACCAGCCATGTGTAGGAGTTTGTCCGACCATGGGCTAATGTGGTTGACTAGGCCCATAATGTATGGTTTTTTCTTTGTATTCTCCAACATTCTACCATTTTATGGCTGATTGGGAGACAAGTTGAAGACTCAAGACCAGTAGAGGCCATGTGATGTCAGTTCAGCCATTGACTTAAACCTGCTTTGGTGTCTTTTTTGTGGAACACAACCAGATTCTCACTCTCATTTATTTTTTGAGTGTTGTTTTTCTTTTCATGTTTGGTTGAAGGTGGGGCACTTTTCAGGATGACATCTCACTTCTAATCTCTTGGAAGATACGGTTTATTGGTTAAAGCTGATTGTTACTCAGAAGATGGTTTCTAGAGTTGTCTTTAAGCTAGTGCTTGGGGCGACGACATACTTTATTTGGGATGAGCATAATTCTCGGCTCTTTAAAAAGGGCAGCAGATCGGTTGAGCGGGTTGTTGGGTCTATTATTGACATTGTCAGACTTCAACTTTTCTCATTTCGGTACAAGTCTACTTACCATTATGCTCAGATGATGGAGAAAGAGGAAGCTTTCGAAGTCTATCATAATCGAGGGTTGACTTTATTGATGTGTCTCTATGCGGTTGGAGTGAATTATTGCTTGACATTTTGGTGACCTTTTGATTTGGTCTAGTGATTTGGTTTTCATAATGGTTGTTATATATATGGTCTGTCATGTATATATGTTTAATCTTTTATTTTTACGTTAGATTAAGTTTATGTGGCATTTCACATCTCTTGTATTGTAACGCGTATTTTGTTGATATATAAATTTTGTCGAGGTCAAATTCTCTTTACTTGTAAAAAAAATTCTTACACCATTTTTATGAAAAAGAAATTTTTTTTTTTTTTTAAAAATATACCATTGAAGATGCTATAAAATCAAGTGGGTATATGTCAAAAAGGTAAAATTCTTATAAGACTGACAATATATCCGAACAATGAATCAGAAAATAAAATTTAAACTACAACGATGAATCGTTTATAATTTTGTATCATCTGTATTCTTTTTCAATGAATTAATCATTTTTATAAATCGTTGATTATATTGCATTCGCTCAATAGGTTGAAAACATTGTTTCATCTAGCCGGCCCTCTTGCTTGTTTTGAAGTTTCTAATTAATATTTATGTTGTTCGAAAAAAATAGTTTGAAAACATAACATGTGTGGTGGTGGAGAAAAGTTCTAAATATAATAAAAACGTTTAAATTACATAATTCTTAAATTAGAATTAAGGTTAAAATAAAAGATGAGACTGCATTAGATGTATAGATTATAGGACAAATCGAATAAATAGAATGAATCGTCATGTCCTATTTAAAAATCAGTAATCGAGTCCTTTGACCATGAACAATCTAAACTTTCGATCAAGTTTAATAACTATTTAACGCCCTCATGGTAGTTAAGGACGCCAAATGAACACAATCTCAAGTTTACCTACCAGAATAGAAAGACATATAAGGTGGAAAGTTAAGCCACCATAATTGACTTTGGAAAAGAAGAATGACGTGTGTACTAAAAAGACGAGGGAAACTATGCCATAAATCAAGGAAACATTTATGACCAAAAACGTCCATTATCAATTCTTTATTGAAACCAAAATTCATTGACAAAAACTAAGGAAAAACTATAAATTATAATGCACGTTATGAACAAACACACCGTAATAACAATTAGCACCAATTGGGTTTCCATAACGTGGAAATTACTCGGTCATCTATATATATATAATCCAATCCAATAGTTAATATCTTGACAATATATCATTGATTTCTGTAGCAAAAATTTGTATTCACTAGCTAGAATATTCATGTATGTGTTTTTTTATAATTCTTTGAACACATTTAGATACCGAGTTGTATAAGTTGGAGTGGATTAACATATATTAATTTTGTTTTATTGTCACTTTTATGTTTTGATTCCCTTATATTTTGTTCATCGTCACTTCTGTAATAAATGATTGCTTCAGATACAAAGCAGAATGACAAAGTGTCTGGTTAAGTTGTCGTCAATAACAGGTCCTTGGCCTTTTATGTGCCAACAAACCTACCAAACACCAAAATATGTTAGCGGTCAAATATTTTGTAAATTGTACTCTAAGAGGTCAAAGAAGTTGATAAAAAAGAAAACTGACACTTTCTTTTTCTTACATCCATTTATAATATATACATCAAATATTACATTAAACTATCAGTAAATAAAAAATTTATAATGTTTATATCAAATGTGACGTATACACTAAATATCTACACCACACTATAATAATATCTATATATTACCCTTAACTATTTTTATATATATAATAATTTTATTTGTAATTTTATATGTTAAAAATAAATTAGCAATATTAAATGTAAACAAGTGATATCGTTATAAAGATAAAGTTCATTTTAAACCGACTATAAATATAACATATTTATTTTTAATCTAACAAATATTATTACGGCTATAAAGATTGAAGATGAGGTGTATAAATATATGTGTTATTATAGATAATAAGTGAAAATTTTAATATATTATATCATATTAACGTATTCAAAAGAATAATAAGTTGTCTAGGTTGCAAGTTTGATTGAAAACAAAGTATAATGTATACAAATATAATTTGATATATACGTTTAAGACAAGTCTCTTTGTAGACAAAGTATAATATATTCAAATGAATTATAAAACTAATGCCGTTCAAAAATTTTTTTATAAAACTAATGACTTTTACTTTTGTAAGTTTTGGACTTGTTTACTAAAATTATTTTTATTGAAATACTTAAAATAAGAATTAGAAAATTTAATATAAGATTTAGTGTTACATCAAATTTAATACAAAATCTATAAAAATAGAATTAAAGCACTCTAAAATTTACATTGAATTTAATAAATTGATTACAAACAAATTTTTATACCAAAATACCTTTAATATTTTGATGCACCCATTAGAGATGGCTTTAGCCATTTTCTAATAATCTCTATTTCTCTATCTTCATAAATAAAAAACATCAACTTTCATCAACAAACCATCTCTAAGAATAAGTATTTTTGTTCCAAATACGAAGAAAGACAAGTCTCTTAAGAAATCTTCTTCAAATTGGGAGCAATGGTTAAAACATGATTTCTTCATTTTTTATTTTTTATTTTATTTCAAATCTTTATATCTGATGATAATTTCATATATGGAGTACCCATATGAGATCGAGGGCCTTATGAGCACGGGAGTTTATGGCCTTTAGCACCAGAAACTCAGCGTTAACTACTCTCTATTGAAATTAAAAGCTGAATTGAAGTTAAATTCTAAGCGCCAGTTAATCTTTTTTTTCTTCGATTTTAATAGTTCACAAATCTTTGATGAGTTCTTTTATTAGTGACGAAAATTTTCGACTTTAAAAGGTCTTCAATTTTGGTAACACCGTTGTCGACCAAAGTTTGTTTGAGCCCCAAAGTTGGGTCCCAACAGTTTTTGTTTTCAACTGATTTTTTTTTCTTTTAAATCTCATTAATTCAATTTAAACTGTCGGTTTCTTTTTGACACTTTGTTCTACATTTAAAAGCTCTTCCTAAAATGAATCTCAATATTGAACTCATTGTTGAACAGAATACTTAGAAGTTACTGTAGAAATAACAACTACTTTCAGCTAATTTGCAACCCATGCTGGTTTTTTCTAGAAAAAAGAAAGAAAAAAATTGACCATATCTTTTTAAATTTAAATTAAGCTAATTGTTTCCCTATACGTTTAACTTTCATTTTTTATTATTGTTTACCTTGACACGTATTGATCGTTAAATAAGGTTAATTGTTTCGATCTTTAAATAGGCCTTGACATATATTCTTTAAAAATATATGGAGAAGCCATATATATGTATCGATCTTTATGAAATGTAATGTAGGAGCGATAAGGGGCATAAAAGCAGGGATAGAGACATGTGGAACCCAATCCAAGGCATTAAACTGGGAACTAAATTATGAGGGTTTCATTAGTTATCCTTTTTCCGTTTCCAAGATGTGTCTGCATGCGTGTTTCTTTTCTGCTCGACGTGCCCATCCTAATCCTGAAGACTGTACGTTAATATGAGGCCGAGGATATTATTTTCTCCTTTAACCTTTAATATTCGAAAAATACCAAGTGTGATAGATCTATACCACTAAAAAGTTTTAGACTTACACTGCTGAACATTGAGAGATTGTATTGTTCTGATCAGGTTTCAAATGAATGTTGTAAAAACAAATTAGTTGTCTTGAGTACAAAACTTTAAAAATGTCACCAAAACCATTTAATTTATTCTATTTACTTATTTTTAAACTGTTTGAGAAGGCAACTGCCCCTCTACACCTCTAGATTCGCCCATGGTTCTGATTTCTCTAACGCTTGTGCTGGCTAGGTTTTTAAAGTTTGGGTTAATTGTTTCATTTTTAGATTAACTTTAACTTTTTAATAGTTTATGTTTTTAACTTTAAGATTTTATATTATATCAAGTTATTTTTAAAACTTCTCTATTCTATGTTGCATTGTCTTTTTTTACCTTAACAGAAGAAAAAAATTTCTTTTGTTGAAAGGGTAAAAAATAAAAAAATATTATATATAACAAAATATTTTAAAACTGATAACATATAATAATAAAAAATTAAAGTTAAATATATAACGAACCAATTAACTCTTTAAGTTTTCACCAAAAATGTTATTATTGATGTTCATAATAACAATATGTGATTATGCTATTGTGATGAGATGATGATTATGATGTTTTTACTTTTTGATTCTTAAAATACTAAAGTTGCAACAATTTACAAACAAAAATTTATAAAATGATAGTATAGTATTAAAGTGTTAAATCATGATCTTTTCTATGATGATTTCATGATGACAACAATTTATACTTAGCATTATGTATATGGTTTGTCCATCCAGCAATGGGATTGTTAAATTTGGTGCTAAGTCATCTGTATGCTGGCTGCAAAGGATTTACTATTCTAGTTCACTCAGCTGACAGAAATCTGAAATTTTAACCAGCGGACAGAAAACTGACAGTTTAACCAGCAAACATAATCTGACAGTTTAACCAGCACAGAGAAGATTAACTACTTAAATAATCACACATCACTCTTGTTAGTGATCAATCATGTAATGAAGTCTGAAGACCCAACATAAAAGATTGAGTTATGATTGAAGTCTGAAGACCCATCATAGAGACTGAAGTTCACTTTACCCAACACAGAGATTGAAGAATGATTTGCTTGTTGCAGATTCAAGTGAACATGTTACCAACACTTAGAGACCTGTGTGTATGACCAAATGTCATCTTCATAGGTTGTACTCAGTGTGCATAGCTGCTTACTTTGGTAGTTTATGCACATAATGTTTCCTTATCATGGTCAGCCTACAAGACAAACTATGCAGTGTTCTTTCTGACAAACTGCATACCTGGTCGTGCAGAGCCTATCAGAACACACAAGCAAGCATGTTTGAAGTCATCCAATGAAGATGAAGACATTTGAAAGATTTTGATTGGTTGATCAAGTTACAAGTGATACACAAGCTCCACTATAAATATCAGACTTAAGAAAGTAGTATGTGTGTGAATCATGAGTGAATTTTATAGTAAGTCAAGAGAGCATTAGTGTTAATCAGGCTTAGCATTACTTGTAACCAGCTTTGAGTTTGTTCTCAGCTGATAAGAGTGTTGAAATCTGTATTCAATTAAGTTAGACATTCCGCATCTAACTTGTAATTCTTTGATTTATCCAAATAAAAGAATTAATTGAAAAACGACCATCTGTTCTTGTTATTATTTTATAATTCAATTCACTCCTTAGTTTAATTTCAAAAAGAGTTGTATTCACCCCTCTCTACAACATCTGTTGTTAGTTTTGGGACCAACATAAAGTTTGACCAATCAAATAGTATGTTTGTTTTTCTTTTTAATTTTCTTTGTCTACATGATTGGTTCGTTTCACATTTGTATAAGTTTTGTATAAGCCTAAGATGCTCAATTTAAAATGGAGTTAAAGTACACGTGGTAAAGATTGTCAAGTTGACATATTAGGTACTTGTGTCGTCAGTTTTTTTCACACATATGCAGCTAAAAATAAGGTTTTTAAACATTTCAACACGAAATTTTCCCGTTCGTTGTATACCTTGTTACAGAGTGATAAAATGAGTAGGTTGCATGTCATGAGACAAAACGCAGAATAAGTTGTCGATCCTCATCATTTACCCTTTACAAAATGAGGTGTACCTATCACATCAAGTGAGTATGGTTATAAAACTCAACCAATTCGATTGAGTACTTGGGGAGTAATCGTGATTTGGGGATGGTTCAAAGCGATTCGGTCTGACTCGGACTTCAAATTCAGTCAACGGGAAAAACTCGAAAAAAATCGATCAAACGCAGAATAACACGGTCAAACTCGAAAGACCTCGATCAAACTCGGGATTATTGGGTCAAACTCGATCAAATTCAAACTTGGTCAACATTTTAATATGTTTTAAGATTGGAATTTTTAGTCTAGTTAAATGTTTTGACAACATTTTTCTTTTAATCTCACTCTTTAGTCTCGTCCACTAACGTTCTTCCGCTCTATAGATTATATTTATTCATGTATATTTAAAAAAAAAAAGTCAATCCGAGTACTCCCCTCTTAAACCAAGTACTCGTTACCAGGTCCCAATCGAATACTCCAACCTAGCAAATTTTACAACCTTGCAAGTGAGAGAATAATGAGAGAGAAAAAAGAAATGCATTTTATTTATTAACATCTTACACTTTCACATCATTTTGATAAAATGTATTTGTAAAATTTTAGTGTGTCTAACATTACTCTTACAAAACTAGCAGTTTTTTAAAACAAATAAACTCACATTTCTATTAAAAAAGTTTTTCTCATACTTTCAGAATCTCATGCAATAAGGTTCAACTCCAGTTACAAACTTTAGCCAGTTGTTGTTGAACACACTTAAATAGTCACATTATCAATTATAAGTTCAAAAATTACATGAAAATAATTTTATTAGACAAATTAAAAAATAATCACATATGATTATGTTGGTCCTAAAACTAACAACATATGTTGTAGAGGGAGCCGGGGGGGGGGGGGGGGGTTGAATACAAATCTTTTTAATTTTGACTAAGGAGTGAATAAAGTATATGTATGATAATGAATTAACAATAAGAACAGATACTCATTTTTCAATTTAATTCAGTTATTTAAGTAAATCAAAGAATTACAAGTTAGATGCGGAATGTCTAACTTAATTGAATAGAGATATCAACACTCTTATCAGCTGAGAACAGACTTAAAGTTGGTTACAAGTAATGATATGTCTACCAACACAACTGATCTCTTAACTCACTATAATTTTCACCCAGGATTCACACACACAAACTTCATTGCTTAAGTCTGATATTTATAGTGGAGCTTGTGTATCACTTGTAACTTGATCAACCAATCAGAATCTTCCATATGTCTTCATCTTCATTGGTTGATTTCAGACACTCTTATTTGTGTGTTTTGACATGCTCTACACGACTAGGTCTACTGTCTGTCAGAAAGTACACTGCATAATTACTGTGTGCTGGGTGAACTAGTACAAGAAATCCTTCCCAACCAGCATATTAAATAACTTAGCACCAAAGTGAATAATCCCAACTCTGGATGGATAAGCCATATACTAAATGTCAATTATAAGTTATTGTCATCAAAAATCATCATAGAAAGGATCATGACTTAACAGATTAATACCAAAGTAGTAATCACGTGTGGTTAAAGAGTAATTGTACATGTAATTAAATATAAAGTTGAATCGCGTATGAATTTTAATCTACCGGTAATTACTTATCACATATAAAATTTAAATTTAATTGTAATCACATGTTATTAAACATAAAATTCACTAATCTTATGTGATTATCAATGAAAATAAATGCAATCTTTCAAATCTTATTTATAATTATTCATTTGAATGGATATTAAATAGTAATTATGTGTGAATTAACATATAACATTAATATATAGATAATCGTTTACCAAATCCAAAATTCTTTTGATCATATATCACATGTGATTATACACAAAATCACATTCGTTTTTAAGACCTGTCAAAAAATCAATACAAGAAAATGTTTATCGAAGGTATAGGTTGTCTGATCTCCAATTAAAGAAAAATAGTCTCTAATTAAAGAAAAATAGAGGATTTCAATATGTAAACTTTATAATTTATAGACATACCATATGTAAGATATTTAATTATAAAAATTCGAGTGAAAATAACATTTTGAATGAAAAAGCAATTCTATTAATGCCCTCATTCCTTAATTCTTTAACATTCTTTGTTGAACTCTTTCTATTTATTATTACTCTTAACGTTTTTTCCGTCTAATATTTCTCTCTTCTTTTATCTATTTTTCTAAAATACTACTTAAGTTACAGTTATTATCGATTATAAACTTATTTTCTTTCAGACCTATACTAATTCTCAAATTCATTTTGAAAACGAACACACTAAAAGTATTCTGGTTTCAATTTTTTCTTTCTTTTTTTGGTTAATCAGTAAAGATTAAACAAAGACTATCGATTTTGATATGACCTAAGTATTATTTTTTCTTAATGATCAGGCTTCGTCTAATGCTAACTGGTCCAATGATGAGCCAACTAGGCCTCCCAGAGTCCCAGTTAGAAGCTGGGCTTCTGACCTAAATATATAGTTTGGGTCGTAAGAAACGGGCTTTAGCTTGATGGGTATGATAAAGTATAAATACTTTCCCCTCCTTTAATTAATTATTTAATTTAATTTAATATCTAATACTAACTATAATTTTTTTTATTGAGATGTTAAATCTTAATTCTTAGAAGAAATCAAAATTATTCAATTATCTCTATTACATAAAAGGAAACTAATATTTGTATTAACTACGTAGTACATCATTATTTACTTGTCAGTTTTCAAATGGTTAAACTTGATAATTATATATTACTAAAGAAAGTTGACAATTATTATAATTTTATGTTTATGACGAAGTATTGATCTACTTTGAATTAACTAGCAGACATTGCGCAAAGCAGCGGATAATTTATTTCATTTAGTGATTTTATGGTACACTTGTTTATTAATAAACTAAATTGCATTTAATTTAATATGTAATTATATCTTAAATATTTATATCGTTTACAAAATTAGATAAGGGTAAATTGGTCTATTTCGTTGAAGAAGAGGTATTTGTATCATTTTCGTTCTTTAAAAATTTAACTTGTTAAAGAAAAGGGCTAAGATAATGATTTTAGTAAAAGATAATTAATTTGTAGTACTTTGTTTTACTAAAAAAAGTTTATTTGTATAATCAACTCAATCAGTTTAGAATTTTATCAAATGATTTTAATGAAAATGTATAGAAGATTTATTTGTAAAACATTTAGTATGTTTATATTTTACGATTGAATATATTTGAGGATAACATGCTATTTAATGAATATATTATTACACGTAATAAATATAGATGAAAGAGTTGTGAACGCTGCATTCCGCGGGCAACATGCTATATGAGAGTGATTCGTATTACTATTTTTTTCCGTACACCACTATATCTATATTTAATAGTGTTGTATTATGCAATATCATAAAGCACTATTAGTAGTGTATCGAGAAAAAAATAGTGATGTACGAATTAGTCCCCTTAATAATATCGTGTTTCTCACATAATTAACATGGTAAAGTGAAATTGGAAAATTCAGAAGTTTTGACAAAAAAATACGTGAATTCAATCCAACCAAGTATAAGCCTAAAATTTACGTTCATATGAGACCTCTAAAACACTTCGGACTGAGGAATCAATCTAGGCCTTCAGATTAACAAAATGAATGATGCATATTAGCTTAAATCACATATATTCATGTAAATGAATTTTTTAGACACATATATTATCACGTGTGATTCGATCTTAGAGCATATGGAGTGGGTTTACGTGACGTCGTCATTCAGCATTAAGAACGCCGAAGTTAGCGTTCCCAATCGGCAGCTGACCTGGGACGCTGAATTTTTGACATTTCTTTTTGTTCAATAGCATTTCTTAATTTTATTTCTTCAAATATAGCCGTTTATATATATATATATATATGTTAACCGTTTTTTCATACTCTATACATACTATACTTCTAACGCAATTCAAAACTCATAAAACACTCATTCTTATCTTCAAACACTTCAAAAACTATTATTCACTATAACTCACAATGTCGAACAACCCAAACAATACAAAAAATCTGTACCACCTACAATCACAATGGAACCGTTTCAAAACGTGTCATCATCTTCAAACCCGTCTACACCAACCTCATCAAACGCACATATGTTGGGTTTTCGTTTTTAAATTATTTTCTATATTATGTATTTTTTCAGAACTTGTAATATCTACCTTTTAATTCAATAATGTATTCCTTTTATTTAATTAATTATTTTGTTATTTGTTTCAATTTATTAAATTTATTAAATTTGTAAAAAAAACTCTAGAAAATTGAAAACTCAGTGTCCTTCACTGGCCCAATTCTTAGTTCCAATGTTCTTTGAAACTCAGTGTCACCACTCCTCATACTTTTAACTTTTAAAGTTTTTACTTATGGGCCAAATGGCCATATCGATTTCTTGGTTGTTAAGATTTTTAGATGGTATTCAAATGACCGATATCAGCTACAATGTGATGTATAATGAAAATGAAAGTAAACCTTAATAACAGTGTACATTTAACTCGAAATTGAAAGTAATATTATTAAGAAAGTAAGTACATAATAAAAAAATACCCGAAGTATTTATAAGATGGGCTTCATAACTAGCATCCTAACTTGGCAATGAAACAAATCTTGGACTTTTATTCAAATTAAAACTGATTAATCATAAAAAACGATTAAAAAGGAAAAATGTCGTTCTAAAGCTTTAAATGATCTCGAATGGCTAAAATTGTCCTTAGATCCTGGCAAAGCGAGGAGTTTTACAAGTTATGACCAATTTACAGAGAAACAAAACATGAAGATAAAGGGAATTATAAAGAAGATAAATTCAAATGAATGTAACCAGTCAAGTACGGATCGACTTATTCATGAAAATAAAAACAAATAGAAAGAAAAAAGAAAACAAAAAAGTGTTGTTTCTAGTTCCTGCAAACAAAAGAAAACACGTGAAGATAAAAGTTTGGTGGTTTCACTAATTGTTTGTTGGTTTGATGGTGTAGTGGTTTTCTTTGTTGGTTTGATGGCTTGCGCTAAAAACTTTTTTGGTGGGCTTGGGCTTAAAGCTTGGGCTACTGAATAACCAGTAAGTTACAGGAAATTTGACAATCACATTCCTGGTGTATGTTCCTGGCTTACGTAACAGCGTAAGTTGCCTGCAATTTGGCGAAGCCGGTTGAACCGGCCGGTCCAATCGATCCGACCGGTTCGATCGGAACCAAAGGTCCTACCGGTTCAACTAAAAAACCAGTTTTTAAAACATTGCTTATCCTTTTATTTTCTTTCTTTTTTCCCTTTATCGTTATTTCATATCTCATATTACATATTTCAAATAATACCTTTCTCTAATGTATATTGATTTATATTTATATTATATGCAGTATATACATGTTATACTTTCTAAATGAAAGCTTATATAATCAACTTTTTTAAATAATATACTCACATGTATGTTTACACATATTACTACATGGTTCAATAAGTATGTTAAAATTACAAATGAACACATATACATATCTATGTATAAGTATATGTCTACATCAACGTCGATACATATAAAATATATATACATCCAATAGTAGTCTAGACCTACATACTAACAAACTTATTAATAAGTATAAATATTGTATTTTTCATATGCTTACACTTGTATAAACACATAATTAATACTCGTATCTGTTTAATAGTGCTTGTAAAATAGAGAAAACGCAAAAAGAAAAAGGTTTTGCATCAAATCTGTAGCAATTCTAGTTGTTTTGTGACAAATTTGCTACAACCTATTTTGTTTATATTTTTAAAAAATAGTTTTTAAATAAAATACACATGTGTATGTTTATACATATTACTGTATGACTCAATAAGTATGTAAAAACAATTAAAAGCGAATGAATATACATATCTATATATAAGTATGTGTGTATATCAATGTCGACATATAAAAATCATATATACATCTAATAATAGTATAGACGTACCTACTAACTAACATATTAACATGTATAGATATTATATATTTCATACGTTACACTTATATAAAAAACTTACTTAATGATCGTATGTGTCTAATTGTGTTTTTAAAATAGAGAAAATGCAAAAACGTGAAAGGTTCTGTAGCAAATCCGAAGCAATTCTAGTTGTTTTGTGACGAATTTGCTACATCATATTTTGTTTTTATTTAAGAAAAATAGTTTTAACTAAAATAAGCACATGTATGTTTATACAAATTACTATGTGGTTCACTAAGTATGTAAAAAGCTTTGAAAGGGAGAACGGATATACATATTATATACAAGTATGCGTGAGTATCAACGGTATTGTATCTTTCATACGTTACACTTACATACAAACATAGCTAATGCTCGTATTCGTACGTGTCTAATTCTGTTTGTAAAATAGAGAAAACGCAAATATGTCAAAAGGTTCCGTAGCAAATCTATTGCAATTCTTGCTATTTTGTGACGGATTTGCGACGTCTTGATTATTTTTAGTTTATCTGATTTTTAATGATTAAATTTTGTGACGGGTTTATGACAACTTTCCCTTTTTTATATCTTATACAATTTTTCTTAGTTTAGTTTTGCAACCGATTGCCACAAGCTTTATCATTTTAGTTTCTAATTTTTTTAATTATTATATTTGTTGTTTAGCCGTGGCAAATTTGACACGAATCGGTTGTAAAACTTAGTAAGTGTTTGAATTTTGATAAGTCCTCACAACTTAGACACTAATCTGTCGTAAATGTAGTCAACAGTTTGACTTTTGATATGCCGTCGCAAATTTGACCCATAATTCGTCACAATTGTTAGTCAAATGTTTGACTTTTTTTCTTGAAAATTATCGTCTCAAAGATGTGTCAAATTCGTGGCAATAGGTTCAAAGTTGCTAGAGTGTGGTTTCCGTCAGCAAACTTTTTTAGCTGTTGTGTGTTTTTGTAATAGTGCTAATCATCTCGATCCGAAATTCTCTTAGAAAAAGAACATTACACGTACAATTAAATACATAAACTTATCAAATGCATCAATTAATTGTTATTCTTTCGTTTATGTAGTCGTAACTGATCCAAAACTGCATATTTTTGTAATTAGATTAGATTATATTAGTCTTTTTTTGATATTTAATATGAACAATTTAAAAGAACTATATTGTTTTAAATTAAGTTCAACCACTCATGTGTGTATATGCTCCAGGTATCACATGGCATGTCACATAACAAAAGCATTGAGCTAGATTTTGAAGAACTCCATTTTCAATAAAAATAAAGATTAAATGGAATTTTTCTAGGCCTACCATGTTAAATGTTGATACACTGGAGGGCCCTAGCTAATGAACTATCATTTCATATATGTAGCAAATGGATTATTTGTGAGTTGGATGGAAGAAAGAGTAGAGTGATATGCAACTTTATATCGATTTGGATTGATCATTACAATTGTTGGTTTTCTACGCGAAGATTCTAGAATCCATGAAAAGCATTCTACTTTCCATGTTCGTGTTATATCCATTGTATATAGTCCAGCTAAATATCACTCCAATTGCGCTTTTAAAGATGAGATAAGTGTAATTAATTAAATGTATCTAATTGTGACCCGGAGTCGATTGTGTGTATATAATTTTATTTGGTATATTGAGTGCATCAACTTTTTAATTATTGTTATTGTATGTATTCGACCTATTATTACTTATAACTACTGACGTGGCAATTTTTTTTTGATGATGTAGCGACTTATACGGTTGTCATGTCATCAAAGAAACCGGCTACCGGATAAACAAGTTATCGGATATATACAATATCAATAATTAAGATTAATACACACAATAGATCAAAATGAAGTTGAATAAACACAATTGACATTGATTTATAGTTAAATACATTTGAAAACACTTATCCCTATAGAGATATATTAGAGAAAAAAATAAGGTATTCTGCAAGTAAAAAATTAGCGTTTTTTTCTCTTCGATTAGACAACTCACATGGTATACTTTCGAAGATTTTTTTTCAATTTTTGGCGGGTTATGAAAACAAATATCACATGTGATAGTCGCTGGTGTTTTGTTAAAATGACTTTTGTACCCTTCCAAATGAAACTCTCTTATTGATTCCCCATTTTCACATAAAATTTTATACTAATTAAAAGAGAATTTATAGTACGTACGGTGATCCTAATATTATTATAAGACATGTCCCTATGGTGTGGCACATTATCCGTTCTAGGGCCAAGAACAACCACCCATAGAAGGACGTCATAGGCATGACACCATCTTTGCCGTTTGTTCTTCTGGCTTTTTTCTTTGCCGAACGGAGTGAGGACGGAAGATACTGAACGACTAAATTTAAAAAAAAAAAATACTTTTGTAACACTCCAAAATTTATAGGTAATATTATAATACGCGTAAATATTTTATTTTATTGACTTAGTGGTGTAAATTACGTGTATTATTATCATTTGCGAAACATTCGAGTTGCTTAAATATTAAGTTGTGGGGTGTAAAACCGAGTAAATGAGACTAGAAGGTTAGAAGTGTAAATACCCAAATTAAATCCCTTAATTAATAAAACACAAGAATTATCATTACACACACATTTACACCTACAACCTTCCACACATACGTTCCTGTGACTCTAGAACACGAGTAAGAAAGGAGAAGAAAAAGGAATCAACTTTCAATCATCAAATTGAAGTTAGAAAAGCTTAATTGAGACCTCAATCTTCATTCCTAACCTAAGGTAAGTTATTGTTCTTGTTTCCTTGACCTAATAATGGGGTGAATGATGAATAGAAGTTAAATTGGTAGTGATAGATGAAGTAATCCGTGAATTATGTTCAATTGATGCTAGTACTTGCTTATAGTTAGTGTTTGTTGATTTCAAACCATGAAATAGTGAGAATTTGATTAGAAGCTTATGAAACCCAACGTATAAAAGTTGAATTCGGGTTTGACAATTAAACCTACTAAATTGTTAGCTTAAGACAGTTATTTTGATGCTACTAATTGTAATTTAATTGGTGTTTTAAGCAATTGAACTATGGATTGGTTCATGAGCTAAATTGGTGAAATTATGCTATTTTGACTTTTAAAAGTCAAACTGGGCACAATTGGATTAGTTATTGACTAGTGATAAGAGGAGTAGTATGAATGTTAATACATGTTTATTGTATTGTTAAATTGATTATCTGGCATTGATAGATGTTAAAGAAGTGAAGAATGCAAGTGGCAAGTTATCTTCGCTAAACTGCCAAGGTGAGTTCATATTGTAATTAAATGAGTTATGTTGATTGAATGAATCCGGATTACATCCGTGTAAGAGCATTCATATGACAGTGGAGTAGGTGGTTTCATGATGTATATGAACCACACAGTTGAGTTGCAAATTGGATCCGTAATACATTCATGTAAGAGGATCCAATTGATGATTGCTTATGTGGTTCCATGTTGTATATGGACCACATAGTTGAGATGTTTAGATGGATCCGGATTACATCCGTGTAAGAGGGTCCAGTTTCATGTTGTAAATGAACTACATGATAGATCCTCTACTTTGTAGAGATTATTAGCCTTGTGCTAATTCAATTGAGATGTGAAAGTGGAACAGAGTACGGATCCGTATAGTTGTGCATATCATGTATATGCTAGTTGTTGGTCATATTCATATGGACTCCAGTTGTTAATTGAAATCAAATTGTTAGTTATGCAAGTGATTGTTGACCCCTGTTGTTATTTGATTTCAATTATAATTGGTATTGTTGTTGTTGAGTTGGTTGACTTAGTTGTTGATTAATTTAGTTGTGTAATTGATTTCCATTGCTAGTTACATTCAAAATTTTGAATTATATCAAGTTGTTGATTATGATCAAGTTGCTGATTAGGGGTCAAGCTATTAGTTGTAAACTAGTTGTTGACTTTTGATAAGTTGTAGTGAAGTCAAGTTGTTGATTGAACTTAAATGTCTAGTTGATGCCATGTTGTAATATTGAGCACTTTGTGTTCAAGTGGATGATAAATTGTTTAAGTTGGTTGTGAAGTTGATTAATTGATCCAAAAGTTGTTAAGTTGTTCACTTGTTTAATTGCCTATGAATTCACTAAGCGTTTCGCTTACTCTTTTAGTTGCATATATTTTGTAGGCACAAGTGAATTTGGTAAGAAGGAGATTCGCGGAAAGGGGAATGCTTAGAGAAGTATTGTTGTGCACTCGTTACATGTTTGCAAGTGCTAATCTTTTTGAATCATAGTCGATAGAGGTGAACAAAAACCGGGTTTTCCAAAAATCGGTTCGGGTTCAAAAACCGGACCGGTTTTTTTTTAATAGTATAAAACCGGTTTTTACAAAAACTGGGTTGGAACCGGCCTTCAAAAACCCTAACCGGGTGAAACCGGTTTGGACCGGGTTGGAACCGGTTCGGGTTCAAAAACCGGGTTCAAACCGGTTTTTCCATAAAATGTCGTTTTTTTCGAGCGTTAAGCTTTTTAGGTAAAAACAATGTATTCTTCAAAAAATTTCGATAGAATGCTAGTACATTAGGTATGGAAACATAACTTAACAATAACTTAAAACAAAGTCTTCTAAATCTTTATAAAAATATTATTTAAACCAACAATTCTATATAATTCAATATTCTTCGAGCGTTAAGCGTTTTAGGGAAAACTAACTTATTCTTCAAATTTATTTCGATGAATGCTGGTACATTAGGTATGGAAACATAACTTAACAATAACTTAAAACAAAGTCTTCTAAATCTTCATAAAAATATTATTGAAACCAATAATTCTATATAATTCAATATTCTTCGAGCGTTAAGCGTTTTAGGAAAAACTAACTTATTCTTCAAATTTTTTTCGATAGAACGGTAGTACATTAGGTATGGAAACATAACTTAACAATAACTTAAAACAAAGTCTTCTAAATCTTCATAAAAATATTATTGAAACCAATAATTCTATATAATTCAATATTCTTCGAGCGTTAAGCGTTTTACGGAAAACTAACTTATTCTTCAAAAAAATTTCGATAGAATGGTAGTACATTAGGTATGGAAACATAACTTAACAATAACTTAAAACAAAGTCTTCTAAATATTCATAAAAATATTATTGAAACCAATAATTCTATATAATTCAATCTTCTTCGAGCGTTAAGCGTTTTAGGGAAAACTAACGTATTCTTCAATTTTTTTTGGATAGAATGCTAGTACATTAGGAATGAAAACATATCTTGACAATAACTTAAAACAAAGTCTTCTAAATCTTCATAAAAATATTCTTGAAACAAATAAGTCTTCATAATCTTCAAAATCATCAAAAATCTTCAACTTTTATTAATCTTCAATTCTTCTAACATCTTCAATTTGGGTAGTCTTCAAATGTCCAAATCTTCTTCGGAAGAAGCCTCTCGCGAAGCTTCATCGAGAGCAATTTCTTCATCGGAAAGTGATATTGCTATACCCGCTTCCACCTCGATATCGTGTATATCTCCTTCGTATTCCATTTCACCTTCAAGATTTGAAACGTTTTGTATACGTTCCGCGGTGTCTAAGTGATCCTTCATGCATATACACATCTCTCATGAGGCCAGTGTGAGTTTTGTTCTTCGTATAGATACCCTGCCACTAAGAAGAAAAGCGGATTCCGAGGCTACCGTAGAAGCTTGGACGGTTAGTAAATCTCGGGCCATGATGGTTAGAATGGGAAATTGAGATTCCCTCCTATTCCACCAAGCCAAAATATCAAAATTTGCGAATTCTTCGGTAGGTATTGAGGATAAAAAATCCGTTCCGGTATATCTCCCATATTCGCTAGTGGCACTTTGGTCACCATCACCCCTTGCCCGTTTATGGTTTTCTTGTCTTAAACTATTATATAAGTTAATCTCGGGATCTTGGGAAGAAGATGAAGCAAACATTGTGGAAGTCGGATTTATAGAAACCATTGTTGTTGAACTAAATTTTTGAAAATAATGTCCAAATAAATCTTTAAAAGATTTGTTAAAATATGATTTTATATTTTGTGCAAAAAGTGGGTTCTCATCATTCAAATCCAAATTAAAACAAATGTTATCAATAAGTAATTCCACCCCAGAAATGTTCAAACGTGGGTTTAACACGGCGGCACAACTAATTACCGGTGGTATTTCTCTAAAATATTTTCTTAGTTTTTCTTTCATGGGAGCCACCATTATTGCATATACATCACCCCAAAATTCGTATTCGCATAGTTTTGAACTCATTAAATATATTTGCTTAAGTACCAAATGACTCGTGGGATAATAAACACCCGATAATAAAGTACTTGCCATTTTAAAAACTTTGAGCAATTCGGTTATCTTTTGAATAACCTCCCAATAGTCAGAGGAAAATGATGTTGCAAGGCCTTTTTGAACAAGTAGATCATGAAAAACGGTTAAAGTGTCGCGTTGTCGTAAACCACATATAAACATGTTGTAAGTCGAATTCCATCTTACGGGCATGTCCCAATTAGAGGTTAAAAAAATGGAATCCGTTTCTTTACATAATCTCATATAATGTTTGTATCTAGCCTTACCCGAACAAAATATATCTTGTAACATAGTTTTATACGCGTTTTTTACAACCATTATTTGTTGAACCGCTAGTTCGTCTTGCACAACCAAGTTAATGATGTGTGCAACACATCTACTATGGTAGAAAATGCCTTTTAAAGGTGGTTGGTATTTTAGTATTAACCTTTGAACGGCGTTTGTATTATTACTTGCATTATCAAACGAGATTGAAAAAACCTTTTGTTCTATTTTAAACATTTTCATTACATCTCGTAACATGTAAAATAAGTTTTTACCCGTGTGAGGATAGTCAAAGTTTTCAAAAGCAATGGTACGTTTCATCATTTGCCAAGTTTAGGGATCAACCCAATGTGCGGTAACACAAAGGTACGAACCGGGCAAACCATGAAGAGCCGACCATACATCGGTTGTTAATGATACATTTGTATTTAAGTTTTCAAAGCTGATTATTAGTTGAGTTTTAGCATTTTTCCACAATTTAAGAGTATCACGTCTAAGAGTAAGACGACTTACATGATTATATCGCGGTTGAAGAGTATCTTGAATGACCTTAGTAAGCCGAGGGTTGTCGAAGTGGTTGAACGGCAAAGCTTCTTGAATCACAAAGCCGGCAAATGCTTCTCGACACCGCTCCGCTTGATATGCAAAAATACCCCCATCCCGTGACATAGTTGCTTGACCCGACTCGGGATTACTTTTGACTCCATCACAATACTTTGTGGTATGTGATTTCAAAGTAGTGTTTGAGTCGGCTTTCAAAAATTTACCGCAAAGTTTACAAAATGCCTTCGTGGAACCATCTGAAAATAACAATTTGTCGAAATTAAACCAAATCTCCGGATTTCGTTTGGTTACCAAAACTTGAACAATAGTTGGTGCATTTGAAGAACCAACACCGGCGGAAGTTGAAGAAGATTGAGTTGCCATTTTGATAGCGTTTCGAGAGCGTTTTGAGAGGAGTAAAGAATTTTTTGAGAGTTTCGTACGTAAATCGTAAGCGTTTTGAGTGTTTAAAAACTAGAATAAGCAAGATTGAGTGTTGTGAATAAACCAAACCTAAGGTATCTATTTATACTAGTTTTATGATGACAAAATTGTAAAAAAACAACAAAAAAGGGTCAAATTTTGAAAAAAACGGCTACATGTCCCAACAGCTAAAAACCGGTTCCAACCCAGTTTTTAAAACCGGTTTTCCAACCCAACCTGGTTCCAACCTGGTTTTGGAAAACCCGATTCCAACCCGGTTCTGCAACGGTAACTTCCAACCCGGTTTGAAAACCGGCGGTTTTTTAAAAACCCGAACCGGTTTTTCCAAAAACCGGTTTCTTTCGGTTTCGGTTTCGGGTTTGGGTTTTTTGTTCATGCCTAATAGCCGAGATCACATAAACTTGTTGCATTGGACCCAGTTTTTATAATGGTGTCAAAATGGGTCAAACATGTTTCGGTATGAATTTGATTTTAAAGGACGAATACATGTAAATTAAGTTGGTTTATAAGTTGTAAATGATCGGTGGAAGCAATGAGTTGCATCTTGATTGTAAATGGAGTTGAAATCTGGAAAAAGGGCAAAAATTGGGCAGAACAGGGCTCTCCGGCGGATAGAAAATGCTTTTTTTGGACAGAAATGAGCTATCTAGCGGATAACACTATTCACTAGAAATTTTTTTTTTCTTTCCTTATAAAAAGTTTGGGTGTAACAATTTTTAACACTTTTTCAAACATATATACGTACAACTACTGCCATCTTTCAAACACAATTGTCACAATCTCTACTTATTTTACACACAATTTTATATTAAACAAATTCACGTAAAAATGCCTAAACAACACCATAACAATTCTCAATCACAATTAAATGATTTTTTCAACTACCTAATCAACAATCTTACTCTAAGTTTGGCTACATCACCGACGAATTCATCTTACGCACCCTAATCGAGCAACCGTTCACCAAGTAACATGAATTTTGCATAATTTGTACCTATAGCCAATCTGTTTTCAATCTCACCCAAGACCCACGATCTCGATACCAAAATCAACAATGCTATAACCAGCCTTCCCAACAATTCGGTTATTACCCACAAACACAATACCCATATTACCCACAAATACCACTAAATCAAAATCAATTTGCAAACATCCACACACCGCCACCCGATATCGAAGCCACAGGAAAATTCAAATCCGATATCGAAGCCGTGGCCAAAAGGAAAAAAGAAAGGAAAAGGTAAAAAAGTGAGTGGCGGAACCAAGCTAACGAAACAAAGGTGAAAAAGGATTGTAGACCTTGGAAGAAAGCAAGATTTTGACGGAATGGTGGGTCGACACTTCTATAAATGGAGTAATTGAGAATTCACAAACGGGTGACTATTTATGGAGAGTCATACAAGAAAATTACAACCTTTGCGATGATAGCAAACGTAATATTGATCAAATAACCAGTAAATGGTCAAAACTTTAATGAGAAGTCAATCTTTTTCAAAACCTCTGCCAAAAGTATAAAGATGAGTGGCAAAGTGGTACAGATGACACAAACATTATGTTGGCGGCTCGTGAAGGATTCAAAGATCGTACAGAAAGGATCTTCAATTACGAGTTGGTATGACGTGTCTTAAAGATATCCTGAAGTTCTTTTTTCCGGAAGTTGGTATGATGTGTCTTGAAGACGAAAAGCTCCGATCTGTCTGCGCAATATTAACCCGAACTTGGCTGTTTATTCACCAACGACCCAATCCGCCACCCATCCGGTTGGGCTCAAAGTTGCAAAAGCCAAAAAAGTTCGGGTTCGTCGGACGCTACTTCCTCATGTTGTTCGGCCGATGAGGTTCGCACCTAACTTTTTAAAACCGCACAAGCTCAACAAATAACAACGAAAACATTAGCCGAGATGTCTCAAAAGAAATTAATATTCAAGGCGTTCAAGGTTCTCAACAAGCCGATCAATCCAAACTTGCCACGCAACGAACAAAGATTTATGAACAACATTCGGGAAGAAGTGAAACAAAATTATGTTACGTCTCGCGAATACACGAACGAAGACATGAACGAGGACTAATTATATTATTAATAATGTGACATACTTTTCTTAATTAATGTAATTTTTATTATTAATGTAACGTATTATTATTATTATTATTGTTGTTGTTGTTGTTGTTGTTGTTGTTGTGTTTTGAAAATGTATTTGTATTTGTATTAATAAATAAGAAAGGACATGACACTGACTTGATGCTGAAAAGTTCAGTCTTACAGTCATTATAGGCAGAGTTTAATTCTTCTTATGTTTTTCAATCTTTATACTAATATGACAATCAATTCTGCATGTTATTATAGAAAGTGGTCTAATAATAGATTATGGAAATATATCTTATACGGAGTTGTCTAACAAGTTAATATAATGGATATGTTAAGACTCATTAAATATACTAAAAGTTGCCATGCCTAAAACAAACACAGCTAAATTTCATTTATAAAACTCTTAAGGTTTTACAATAATCATCTACTTGCATAATAAATTTTCAGAATAATTCTCTTTCTACGAATCGCCATATGATACGTTGATCATATACGTCGACATATATGTGTCATGAGAAATTTGTCAAAGTGAATATCATGAGAAAAAGAAAAGTCAAAGAGATAAAACTTAATATATTATAATAGGAAATTCTGTTTGCAAATTTGATTATAAGGGTAACCTTTACCTAATTTGCTATACTTACATACAAGTATGACATTTCTTTTCTTTCTATTTATATTAAAGAAACCATAACACCTCTTATAAGCGGATAATGACTTTTCTTATATATTGCTTTCCAAAAATTGAGTTTTTGCTTAAAAACTTTTTATAATGTGTGTAGTTTAATTCTGAAAAGTTTTTTCATTAGACTATATAACCTTTTCTTTTATCTACAATACAATAATTTTTGAGTTCTCATGCAATAATGATTGATTTATGACTATGATAAATGATAGTAAAAATATTTAACAACTATGATAAATGAAGGTAAAATATTTAACCATTTACAATTATAAACAAAGCAATTACTATAAATACTATTAATATAATATTAGTATTACTTCTCAATACTTTATATCAATCGAAAAACTATATCATTTAATAATCTTGATATTTTAAGTGACACTTTAGTTAAATCGTCATATTTTCTTAGATATATTGATTTAGTTAAAAGTCATGAGAAATTGAAAGAATTATTTGTTTTGCTTCTTTTTATCTTTTTTTTTTATTCGGCCAATTTGAATTTAACAACTGGTACAATAATATTATTCTATAAACAGTTTAACTGACTAATATTTTTGAGGTAACTTTCTAAATGGCTGAAAAAATTTTAAATATAATGTTGGAATTGTAGTAAGAAAAAAAGTTTAAAAAGTATTATAAAAATATTAGGCATTGATAAATAGACATTGTCATAACATTCACTTACTAAAATATATCTTTTTTGTATTCTTTTATACAGGACAATTAATGAGTTTTTATTTAGACATACGGATACATTTGAAGATGGTCGCCATTGATATCATATCGGGGTGATGACAACAACAAAAATATGTACTTTCAGGTCTATCAGATGTGTACTTCGCTTCTTGAGTGTACAAGAATGCAACTTATGATGTTTGGTATCTTATGGGATATGTTCCTTGAAACAATAATATGTTATAACTCTTGAATGCTTAATATTTTTATCTTAATAACTGTATCGATATAAAACATGTGATTAATTAACTACTTTTTATTTTTTAATGCATAATATAAGAGTTAGTAGTACAGACAATTATCAAAACAAAAGGTGAATTATTCAAGAATTGAATTAAACAAGACCCGCACATCGCACGGGCTTTTCCTCTAATATTAATTAAAAGTTAGTGAAAAAGAAGTGTCAATCAAAAAGGCAATAATAGTTGTTTTTATTGTGGATGTTGTTAGAGGTGTATACTAGAATTACTCAAAACATGTTAATTAACTTTTTTAAGATCATGCAAGCTTCTTTTTTCTAAACGACCAAAAATAACATTATATTTTCTTCATATATATATGATTGGTATTATTATTATTATTATATATGTTGTAGTTGTTTAGATACCCTCTGTTTCAATAACTAAAGGTATCACCACTTTTTTTATATATCGTTTAATCTAACATATTTTATCATTAAAAATAAAATTCTTTCACATTACTTAATTATTGCAAAGTTCTTTTCCTGAAATTCCCCTTTTCTTATTACATACTTAGAAACATTCTACACAAATATCCGATTACATAGGCCAATTGAGAATTTTTTTGATATTCTTTAATTGTGGTAACATAATGGATGATGAAAGAACGATAAATCTAAAACTATTACTAGGAAGTAACCATAGCTAAATTGGCCATCTAAATTGTTATAACATGAAATCCCTTATTGTCAGTTTACTTTTATACATTCTAAGGTTTCATTGGGTTTTATGATTGTTTTTTTTTTCTTTTCTTTTTTCTTTCTCTTATTCAACACATAATCAAAGATTAGGAGCGTCCACGAGTCGGATAAGTTCTACACATAATTTTGATTTGTGTTTGCGGTTTGGGTACTTCCTTTTATTATTCGTAATTGGCCCGTATTAATCGGTTACTCACAGTTCGGGTTGCATATAATCCGTTTATTAAGATTACAATTGATTTGAGCCGAATAAAAAGATGTCAAACTTATATTCACGACATAATATAATATAGGGGAAGGATCATAGAGAAGTTCTAAAATTTGGGGAAGGAGGAAAGCAAATTTTAGCTCTTGATTTTTTTATAAAAAAACTTTTTTAACATTCATTGGTGATGAATGTTAAATTTTGAAATTATTTGTGATTTTTAAAATTCATTTATGATGAAATAAGGGTTGAGGTTTGCTTTCCTCCTTTTCTAATTTTTTTCCTTCTTTCTTGATCCCCACCCATATAATATATATATATATATGATTTGTAAATATCAAATCATATTACACTTATCTAATTACAATAATTATACTAAAAGAGCTAAAAACATATAGACGAAAACTATAAGACCTATTGACATCCTCAAAATACATCACGATCATATGAGTGTGGGCTTTGCATTGGACAACCCTTAATACCCGAGACAAGTTATCATTGTTTAATTGAACTATATATGAAATAAATAATTACTTCAGATCATACTTTAGTTTTAGCCATTCTAAAATAGTTGACCTTATGATAAACATAAAATAATTGATCCCATCACAAGTTATCATTGTTTAATCGAATTAAATTGAAACTTGAATGTTGAAAGTTTCCATAAATGAAAGAACAATATGGGTAGAGGATGTACGGGGGCGCTAGCTAATAAGATGTCATCTACCCAACTACTTCGTGACTACTAACATTATTTTAAACTTTGACCAATGCATGCCAGTATACACTCGAGACACAAGAGTACGAGTTATAATCTACTCTATAACCCTAAAAGCTTCTTGTTTTCTTAGAAGATAACAAGTCGACCAAAAACAGCTGGTTAAACCTTTCATGTTTCGCCAAAGATAGCAAATTAAATTTCTTTATCGAGCTCTATATTTAATGAGTAAAACATATAAGACCAAACGGTTGTCATGAAATTTAGATCAAGGACAATGTTTTAAAATATGAATGATTGATACGTAAAAAGTTATGATAAGATTTTTGTCATTGGAAATGCTCTAAACAATTCTAATTACTACGTTGTGCTAAAATATAATCCTAATCCTAAATACAACTTATAATAAAATTCACTCCAAAGACATGATATAGGCCGGTGGGCTATGATTGTTGGGACATAGAATATATACATCATATCTCATTAGAACATTATTATTCCACAAGTCTACATACATTCATCCTGAAAAACCAAGTGGAATATATATGATATAATGATATGATGATATGATTTGTCCTGGTTGAAGTTAAGTGCTTATATATATCCATTATCATTTGTTCGTAACTTGTTTTTATAGAAAATAAAAACCTTGAATCAGAACTCGACGTGCAATTTAAAGATGGTAGGACTTGACATTTTTTTAACCAAACCAGGCATATCATGTGATTGTTTTGTCAATTACTTCACTAACTCCACGTATTATGTCTTATTACTTTTTGTTCAAAGAAAACCCCTATCACTAATTTTTTCCTTTAAATGGTCAATGAATTAGTTTTTTCTTGAACGGAAAATATAATAATATATCAAAATAGCTAGCTAGATGCTAGAAGATACAAACACAAAAAAATCAACTGATATTCACTCGAAAACGATCGACAACCTACATGTTCGATCACCTAATTAAACACAATATAAGGATTAGTAGAATTTATGATACATCTATTTAAAGAGACTTAAACTCGTTACCTAAGGATTGCATGCATGTATAGATATATTGATTCCTTTAATTCAGATATCACTTGTTTCCAAATATCTGTCACTATATATGGATTATACCAGCTTAAATAAATGGAATAGTTTCAATTCATAAAATCCAAGCCTATCTAGCTCTCTGTCCATTTCTTTTGCTTTTAGCACATTGCTACAGTTTTTTGTGAAATAAGCACCACATATTGCACCTGGGCTTAAACGAGCTGGAAAGCTTATTTTTCATGTGCCTATGTCTTTTGACAGCCTAATAAGTTCAAGTAAGAAAACAAAATAAAACTAGAATCAAGTGATTGGATACGTATATATGGTTTTATGTTATATTTTTTTTCTCTTGAAATCTCTTTGCAAGTGAATTATGTTTGTGCATCTATAGATTGAAACATGAGGTTAAGGCCAAACGTATAAACAAAGTATCATCATTTATTCGTCAAATTTGGTAGCAATAGTCTTAATTGCTTCCTATATACGTTCAACGAGTTTCATCCTTATTTTTGTTTGTATAAAATAAATCATCATTAGAAGAACGGAAATTTCCACAAAACGCATACGTGAATTAATTTTGAAGTTGATACAAAGGTGGCTAGGCTACGATCATTGACCAAATATATGCATCAGACATACTTCCAAAACATCTGACAGACGCCTTCAATTATATAGCCAATTTATAGGGTCTGTGTTTGACAGTTTGACCAAAGACGCCTAACTATAATTTCCTATAAAAATCACTACTACTTGTGTGCAAACTTTTAACAGCATGCATGTAATGGTGCAAATCTTAAATATTTGAAATTATAGTTGCTGAGCAAACACATCGGCCCACCACAGTGTTTGGTTGTTCATTAAGATAATAATACTAATTCAAACATCCGACAATTCACTATCCATTTGATCATGTAAAACGAAGTGGATCAAGATTCCTCCCCTATAATACAGTTTAAAATGATCAAAACACCATTAGTATATGTTTGAATACAAACAGCTTTAGTCAAAACTGTGTGTGTGCATATAATACATGTACTTGATCTCTAGTTGATATAACTTCAAAGTGGTAGGGCATTATATGCCTCAAGAAAAGCAAGTCATTCCCATGTGCTTCTTTTTTGTCAAGTCCTTCATAGATAAATTCAAATTAGTCCTCATGTGATAAGTCCTAAGTTTTCTATATCTTTCTTTCTATTTGTAGAAACCTTATGTACTTTGCTATATATACCAAGGTCTTAGAGAGTTAGAGATTTCATGCTAAGATTCAATATTACCATAGGAACTCAAAATTCTTTCTTTCTACTTTAAGAAATCTTTTAAGTCTTTTTGTTTATCGTTAAACACATGGGTATGGGAATAATCAAAATAGCAAATGCTAAACAAAAGCTCAAGAGATCGATTACACCAAAGAAGAATGGATTTGTGGGTGCAACAGATTCCCCGAAGAAAGGCCATTTCGTTGTTTATGTTGGCCAGACACACAAGCGATACGTCATCCCAATATCTACTTTGGACCACCCTTTGTTTCGAGAGCTTTTACATTGGGCAGAAGAAGAATTTGGTTTCGACAACTCAGAAGGCGGTCTTAAAATTCCTTGCAATGAAGATTATTTCGAACGTCTCATTTGCCTTATAAGTTCGACATGATTTAGGGTACAAAGACTATTATTTAGAGTTGCATTTAACAATTTCGATTTCACTCATTTCATGAAGAAATCGAGTTGAAAATCATACCGGTCAAAAGCTCATCATTTTTAGAAGATCAAGGATCGAAGCCCAACATGCAAAGATGAAAATTTTTGGTCCCTCTAATTGAAAACCCATGAATCATTGGGTGACATAAATATGAGATTTAATTCATCATGATATCTAACTAGCTACATTGAGCATTTCCAACCATTTGAGCTATTGTAACCTATAAAGTTTCAAATCAGATGTGTTTTTATATGATACTGTTTCAAATCAGATGTGATTTTATGATACTTCTAGATCGACATTGATCATTTATATTACTCAGAGTCATATATATATATATATATATATATACACTGGCTTTGTTATTCTCAACTTAAGGCGCGCAGTCCAACTTTTTTATTGCAAATTCTTTTCTTTTAGCACAAATAAAGTCATCTAATGTTCGTCCCAATCAAATCTACAATATCCAAATAAATTCACAGGTCACAACAATGGTATTATATCCGACATGAAATTCCAGCAGGGCCCAAGTAGAAAACGGTGGGTTATTTGTCGTATGTTGGCCCACTATGCTCAACATACGGTAATCAATGGAACTATGGAAGTCCGTGCAATATTAATACATATTTAACCGATTTCAAAATTCATATACAAGTAATTGTTATAAAAAAGTTGATTATTGTAAAACAAACTTTAAAATATAAAATGAATAAGATCTCAATCGTTGAATTATAACCTAATTTGATCAATTTTACATGAAAGTTAACAATCATTAAATATCTTTTAAGTAGTATAAAAGACAATTCTAGAAGCTTTGAATTTTTACTACATGATGCACTTCTTCAAGTATGCTATTTGTTGATGCACCCGATCATATATTTTTTAACACATTGAAATATCATAATTATAACTTTATAGTAAATTTTATAAATAATTTATTATTACCACCCATTTATATTTCACTATATAATGAAAAGAAAATTATACATTAAGATTAGGTAAACTAATATGACGATTATAATGTCTTAAAGGATATAATATAGATCAATTTAGAGAGATATTTATGAAATTTTATGTTCTTTTTATCTAGGAATGTATGAAATTATCCCATGATACTCTACAACAATAACAAACAAATATTCAAATTGCAGCATGTTCATTTGCAAGTATAATAATCTACATTTATATAGTTTTCGGTTCTTAAAAGAGATTAGTATGTGAGAATGCACTTAACTTTAGCCTAAACTCTATAGTGTGTATCCAATTTCATTTTGGTCTATTGTGTGTATCCAACTTTCAAATATCGCTATTGTATGTATTAGATAGTACTTTTGATGACGTGACAACTTGTATGTATGCCACGAGGTACCTTAAACAAATGACACGTCAGTAAAAGCATCATTAAATACATACAATAACAATATTTGAAAGTTGAATACACATAATAGACTTAAATAAAGTTGGATGCACACTATATAGAGTCAATGGATCACTTACTGTTGGAATACTAAAAAACTATACTGAATTGGACTCGAAAAATGGGTGGAATATCCCACCACCAAGAATCGTTCGAGTCCAATAATGTAAATCTTTGGGTGACTAATCCTAAAGGTTTAGGAGTTTCGTGAGTTGCCTCATAGATTAATTCAATTGCAAATGTAATTTGTCTTGAGTAATGCTTCAGGTCTAACTTGGAGCTAAGCTTTGTTTCTGCTGTAATATTCCACCCATTTTGGCATTTTTAATAAATCTTTGCTTTTCCAAAAAAAGAAAAAAAGATAGTTGAGTGCATTTTTAGACATTAATTCCTTTTTAAAATATTTCTATATTTGAAACACATGAATATATGTTTCTTCAGTTATTGAATTAATCACTGTACTTTAATACGAAGTAAAATTATTATTTGTTCTTCAAATTCTCAAAGTTTATAATTTGAATATGATATTATCATTACTTAATATTGCTAAAAAGGATCATCAATATAGTCCTACCTGACTATAATGTATTATCTGAGCAAAGAAAACTTGTTTGTGTAATTCGGATGTTGCAATGGTTATACAATGGTGAAAAAGAGGTTTTATATGTGTTATAATGCAAAAACTTAACGTAAGCATTAAGAAATAATGATTAGATTAAACAAACTAATCAATTCTGTTTAATGATCATCAGTTGCAATTTCTGTTTGAATCCACTCATTGGGAACTGAACCAAATGTGTCACTAGGTCAGGTAAAAAAATTGATGGTTGCATCAAAAACCGGCAGGTATGAGCTTAGAAAATATTTAAAGCATATATGTACTTGTTCAAAGGTTGCACGGGCATCATATCAGAAGCCCTGACCCATTATTATTCAAGATTTTGTTAAAACAAAATGAAAGATGAACAGTATATTTTCGACACACTATTGATTCAACTTATTTCTCTTATTCATTTCATCCATGAGTTAACATACTTAAATAGGAAAAACTGATACATTCAAAAATCGCTCTTAACTCCATATTAAAGAAAAGATTTATTCAACGGAACTATAAAAGTCCATGATTTATTTCGGTGGTTGTTCTCCTTCTACTAGGATTCTCCAATTGATTGAATTAAGTTTTATTCTTAACACCCCTCCTTAAACTTAATTCCCTTCCATCCTTTTGCAATTCTTGAACCGCATTGTTGGTAGTGGTTTCGTGAACATATCAGCAACGTGATCATGACTGGCTACATGAACCATTCTCACACTTCCTTCCTTCACTTGATATTTGATAAAAGAAAATGAATGTCAGTGGTTTACTCCTTTCATGGTTCACTGGATTTTTCACCAACTCAATAGCTAATTTGTTGTCAACACGAATCTCAGCTGCCTCCTGCCTCCGATTGTTCCTTACCCATCTCACATAGCAAATTCCTCAACCAAATTGCATGACTCACACACCAAGATGCAGCAACATATTCTGCCTCACATGTTGAGAGTGTCACAATTGGTTTCTTTTTCGAAACCCATGAAAATGCATCGTCCCCTTCTAAAATATATAACCTGATGTGCTTTTTTGGTCATTATATCATTGCACCAATTACTATCAAAGTAGCCACTAGCTTGTGCTTTTCACTCTGGGTGTACAACAATCCAAGTGTACAACAATCCAAGTGTCTGAGAACCTTGGATATAACTATAGTTCTCTTCAATACCTTCCAATGGATATAACTATAATTCTCTTCGATGCCTTCTAATGTGACTAGGTCGGTTTGTTCCATGAATCGACTCACTATTCTGTGACAACTGTCAAAAATCTTAGGTCATTCCCGCACTTAAATTCTAGAATCTCAATTATGTTTACAGCTTTCTCGAAATTCTATAGGTAATTCTAGGTTACGACTCCTTAAGTATACCGAAACTGCCGAAACACTTTAGAAAGTTGCTTAGCGAACCCTAGGTACATGTGAATTAATTAATTAGGTTATAAAGTGCCAAGAAAAACAAAATAATTAAGTCTCTTGACTTATCTAAAAAATTCTATCTTATCGCTAAATTGGGATTAATTAAAATCCCGTAACTATGTAAACAAAACTCGAATTCGACAAATTGATACTTAAGCATCCATTATAAATAATCCAAATACAATTTGAAGTAGTTTAGAAATTAAGAATGTCAATTTTTATAACTCAATTATTAATCACTAAAACATCACAATTTAAAGTCTTACATTATACAAAACTTATACATTTTTTTAATACAAATAATTAATACAACAATTAAGCTTTATATTTAACAAAAATATATATATATTTAAACCCCCCTATGCCCATTATGGTTAGAAATCCTTTAAAATGTTCTTGATGTTTGCAAATCATTATTTTCACATCTCCATGTGTTTAAAAGAAAGGATGATCCCTGATCAAACCGAAATCGAGTTCAAAAGATGCAATACTTGTTCATAATCTTGCAAAATCGTCTTTTTCATAACTTTTGATGTGGATAAAAGGATATTATTGTTAAAACTAAGTTAATCTCTGGAAAGATGATGGTGCATGCATCTAAGTCAAGACCTCTAGGAGTTAAAGTGGTAGTCTATGACTCAAAAACTTAACTTGTACTCAAACATGCAATCTGTCATATTTCATAGTCCAACTTTAACATGACATAATTGAATGAATACTTGTCCAAAATTCTGATTTTTCTTCTGAAATTTAGATTTAGGTGTTATCTTTCAAACCCAAGTGGTCTCACTAAAAAATATTGAGTATTCGATTCCAAACATGTCACCCAAAACTAGTGTGCCAGCAGAAACTTTTATGAAACTATTAAGCTTGAGATGCATGTTTATGTATTCATATGCATCATAAAAGTTAGAACAAAAATGTTTTTAGTCTCTTAACATGTTAAACTCAGTAGGTAAAAATATTATGTCTTGACAAGTTTTGCTTGTATACTTAGAAAATGCTTAAACACACAACATGAAAATTCTTGTGAAAAATGACTAATTGTGTGTTGTTCATGTTACAAACATCATAAAATAAGTTAAAAACATGTTAAAAATAAGAATACGATTTTTCACAGCTTCTTTATGTTATAAATTACTATGGGTTATATTTTTGGAAATTTTGAAACTTATATGTATTTTTTTTACGAAAATACAAAACTAGCACTAAAACAAGGAAATAAATCGTAACAATTAGTTTTTCAAGCCAAAACTCCTGGACTTTTTCTGTGTTATTTTTAATAGAAGATAACACCCCACACCAAAAATTACATTATTTGGGTGCTTTTTGGTATTTTTTTTTTAAATTAATAATAAATAAACAATAAATCTAAAAATTTCTAAATTTTAACAGAAAATCTCCAAACAATATTTTGCTATGTATACAAAATTTGGTAATGTTGGTGCATGTTTTGTGACAACAACTTCTAGTTTGTAATAGTTAAGTTTAGAAGTCATTTTGTTAATCGTTGTAATCGTTAACTTAAGTTTTTTTTATGTATTTTGTAGGTTCGTACGAACTTAGAGTAGGTACGAACTTAGTAATTTCGTACAAACTTAGAAGTACGTACGAAAGGATGAAGGAGGCAGACAAACGGATGTATGAAGTAGAGAACAAGGCGTTGTCTACTATCATCAAGTGTCTTCCTCATGAAATTAAACATACCTTCACACGTTGCCACTTTTCTAGAGAGCTCTGGGTTGGTTTAAAGAAAAGGTATGAAGATAATGAGCAGATCAAAGAAAGTAGGGATGACTTGATCAGGGTATATTCATCTCAAGGGACGTCTATTAGTGACGGTTCATATGATTTGAGTACACATGAGAAGAAGACTGAAAGAGAAATACCTGCTTCAGAGACTAAGGTTATAAGGCTGGAGTCAACTGATACTATGAGTACAAAGGACTTCATTGCGTATATGGCCAACATGGATGCTGAGAAGCACAAGGTTATTCCAAACTTAGACTCTGTAGTAAAAGCTTGTGTTTTTTGTACTAACTTTGCAGGGCAGACTGAGAAACTAATCGAGTCATCAAACTCGATTTTAGCTCAGTTAAATGCCTTAAAGGAAGATAACACAATTTTAAAACAGAAAAACTCTAAGTTAGTTAGTAAAGCTAAATCTGATGCACATGATTTAATCATTTTAAAAGATAGAATCAACGAGCAGAGTCAAATAATTGACTTAGCTTGTGAGCATGTTTTAGATTTAACTAAACAGTCTTAAGAAACTGACTCTACTACACGACCAACAGTCTATGAGATGGTAGACTTCACCGAGTCCACCAGGTCAGAGAGAACTGTGTCAGGGACCAATGAGGAGTCAAAAACTAAAATTGAGTTTGTTAGACCTACAATAGAAGATGTTAAGGATAAAAATGAAAAAGGTAAACAAACAGAATCGGAACACCAAGCACATCTTAGGGCTCAAAAGAAAGCCTAGGAGAAGCATTCGTGCTTCACGTGTCATCAAAAGGGACATGTAGCAAGTGTGTGTCCATATAAGAAATCAAGAATTTCGACAATTGATAGTCCAAGGAGCACTTCTCCTGAAATAGGAAGCTCAGATGGAGAATCATTTCGGTCGAAACATTCAAAAAGTTTTAACAACCCCAACAAAAGTTTTTCTAACCAGGGTAGTAGTAATAAGAATTTTCATAATTCGAATTATAACCATAAATCTAGGGTTAGATATTCTTCAAACCAAAGGCCAGTCAATCAGAGACTTTTCCAAAAGTCTCCGGGTAGAAGGGCTAGTGGTAGCTCCTCCTATTCACCAACAAGTGAGAATTCCAGAGTATCCAAGTCACCTGAAAGGCGAGACGGATCTCTGAAGGAATTTACATTTGTTGATGACAATGGTCGATCCAAGTCCGTGGTGGCTTGGGTCCCCCTTTGTAACTAATGATTTTTATCTAGTGTGTAGGAACACAAACTTCATAGGTTAAAAGTTCAACAGAAGACGTAGCGATGGAGGGGGAGATAAGATCAAATCTGGGATGATAATCTAGCTGAATTCTATGGTAAGGGTTTTGATAAATCAACTTTTGAATTGTTAGTCCACATCGATGGAATGACAAATCATGAGTAACATATCTCCCTTAAGAACTTTTATCTATCTTTATTTCTTAGGATTTTTAGTTAGTTTTGAAAAAATATAAAAATATGAGATGTCACTGTAATGACGCGAAGAAATGACGAAAACATTACCCATGCCTAGAACATTATTATATGTGTGGCTTTTAGATGTAGTACGTATACAGTAAAAAGTACTTTAATTCTAAACGTAACGAATAGCTTCATCATACGATGTATTGGTAGGCATACGACATAACGGTTTTTAAGTACCTAATTAGCCTTAAATAATACGGTTATTCTGTGCAATCTCTATTTTGATGTATGACATTAAGTCTTAATTCTTAGGAAATATAAACCAATTCATCTGGGGGGGGGGGGGGGGTTCACTGACTGTTTCTTTTGCTACATCTTGAAACATGTTGACAAAGACTCAGTCAGTGTATCCTAAAATAGAGCAAACTCGACCAAGAAACAAGAATACCGTTTTCAAGGTCTCTAGTCAAACTATGTCGCTTTGTTGTACGAAAGTGCAGACCTGTCACCTCTGGTTTGATTTTAGATTTGTTAGGCTTTAACCCTAGTCTAGTCTCTTCACATGTACAAAAGTACATTGCTCTTAATATAAAGGACTTGACTTTAGAGATGAATTTAAATTAAAAACATCCACCACATGGAATTCTAGACTTTCTCGATTCTAAGGGTATATCAAATGTGAGATACATAGTTAATCGTGAACAATAACTAAGTGTTAACTGCTTAAGTGGACAACAATACCGATAATCATATTGAACTATAAATTACATACATAATAACCAAGGAATAATTCAATTCCTAACTGTGTATCGTACGCATTATGGCTAATATGATCTTCGTAACAGTGACTCTCACAAAAAGAATGTGCTTTTTAATATGAATAATTTCATATTTGTTTGTTTATATTTAGTTATTTTTCATTTTAAATTGTACAAATTTAAGTTCTTACTAAATGGGGAGATAATTACTTTTAATTGTTTAACTATACGATTGGACAAACAACTCGAATGCGATTTATTCAAAGCCTAGGTATGACCAATCATTGAAGCTAGAAGATCTAAATTCGAGGAGGATATTGGGGGTTTGCGTGTAAACAGACCGAGAGTGATGATGAAAGTGATGATGAAAGTGATGATGACGATGAAATTCCACAGTTGGATAGATCTAATCAGACTTGGATCTCACTTCGGGTCTCGTTTTACTACGGATAAAGGCAAAACGTAAGGTTAGTGAAGACAATGATTATCCATTGCAAGATGACGATGCTGATTATGATAATGATACCTCAGAATTCACTAGAAGGTCGAACAAGAAGACCGTCTAGTGGGGTTATCATTAGTGAGCCGACTGCCTAATCCACAACCATCACCACCTACACAACAACAATTCCAACAACACCTACTACAACTATTTCACCATAGCTTAGGCGGACATCCTTTGTTGAAGAGCGCAGCAGCTCAAGGGGGAGAAGCCTGGCAAGGGGTGAAGACTGGTTGTAAAGAGGATGTGTTGTGACAGACGATGATCCCAGTGACCAAACAATGTGAGCTGTCTAACTCTTCAACTGGAAGACTTGGTACGCTTGAACAGGGTAAGGGGGAGTCTAGTCAATCCAACAGAGAGAGATACCATTGAACTGACAAGTTTAATTGTAATAAATCAGAGTTAGAGAATACCTACAGAAGTCTAGTTCAGAAAATGAAGAAATGTCTGAAGGTGAATTGTAGTGATAGACCGAGAGGATTTAAGATCTGAAAAAGATGATTCCTAAAGGTAAGCTACAAGAGTTGTTGAGGGTGTATGACATGATTCGATGAAGATGTCAGAAGCTAGAGATAGTTAGAGACATGAAGATTGAAGATGTCAGAGGGTGTTGAAGACTTTGTGGAAAGGGTGTTCGACGCAAGAAGACAAAAGAGCTTAACAGAATCAAGATCGCAGGCAACTCAAGTGACAACATCTCGGGTGAAACCAGAGCTATTGTCAAAGGGGAGTCTGTTGGTGCATCGAAACTAGAGCTATTGTCAAGGGGGAGTCTGTTGGTGCATGTTTTGTGACAACAACTTCTAGTTTGTAATAGTTAAGTTTAGAAGTCATTTTGTTAATCGTTGTAATCGTTAACTTAAGTTTTGTCTGTGTATTTTGTAGGTTCGTACGAACTTGTAGGTTCGTACGAACTTAGAGTATGTACGAACTTAGAAGTACGTATGAACTTAGTAAGTTCGTACGAACTTAGAAGCAGCTAAGTTCGTACGAAATTGTTTGCCTATGTATACACAAGTCAGAAAATCAGTTTTTAGGGTTTTAGAAACTGAGTTTTTCAGTGTAGGTTTGAATACTCTTTGTATGTTCGAATGTAACCTTGTTTAAGTTCGAATAAAATGATATTTACATTTGTATACTCGTTTGTTATCGTTTATGTTTATGTGAGGATTCCGCACTCATATAAACATCAGTACCCCGTAGATCCGAGCCCTAAGGGGACTTACAGGTAATTTTTGGGTTTGGTATTCATGTGTTTTTATTTTTTTTGTTAATTAACTGATTATAATTGTTAACAAAATTCTAAGGAAAAATCTACCAACTTTTGGACCCCCTCTTGACCATGTTGGCTGTCCAACATCACTACCATACCTCCTAATGTCCTTCTACCATCACAATCATGATTAACCTCGTTTTCTACATAATCAAACACCATGCTAGTCTAATAAAGAAATACAATGCACCATACTTGTGATCATGAGTGATTGGCTTTGAAAAACAGATTTAAACACATCAACTATCAAGTAAGAAACACACTTGAACCAATTTCCCTCTCCCTCTCCCTCCATTCAGCCATCTCTCCCTCTCCTGATTTCTGTACGATTGCAGTGAGCAAAACCACCAAAAAGACACCATAAACTACCACCATTAGCCACCATGAGCCACCATACAACCACCATAATTACCACACAACACCACCACAGCCCTTTCAGGTCTTAAACAACCCAAACACCCACCGAAACTTCTCTTTTTCTCCCTTTTTCTTCTTGTTGTTTCTGATCGGAACTTCAACCAAGTCTTGCTCTCTCTAGCTCATAATACATACTCTCTCTCTGGAAAACACACACAACACACACACACACGCGCAAGCTGGTTTATAGTCAATGTGATAAGTTTGGGAACTTGAAACGGGTTTAGAGCTTCACGTGGAGAATACAGAGCTTTCTTCTTCTTGAAAACCTCAAACCGAAAAGCATTGTGAGGAACTCTTTTTATCTTATGATTTCGTGATATATTCTTTTAATTATGCCATATATGTTCACCGACATTAAAACCCGAATAATGCATGTCATATTTATGTTTAGTATCATTGCAAAATGTTATAACCGTTAAAATACATTAAAAGACAAAAAGAGAACCGTTAAACATAACATGAGTAAGATAATCTTTAATGTCATCATATTTGTGTTATGGATACTTGATCTTGTTAATATATATATATATATATATGTAGGTTCCCTGAGTTCGGATCAACGATGTAATCTTGTTTATATGAGTGCAGAATCCTCACATAAACATAAACGATAACAAACGAGTAATAACAAATATGTAAAGACCACAATTTAAGCTTTATTGAATGTAAATTTGTATTACATTCGAGCTAAGACTTACAGATACAAAGTATTCGAACTAATCTCTTGGAAACTCAGTTCCTCAACTCTCAAAATCTTATTTCGGACTTGTGTATATATAGGCACCTAAGTTCGTACGAACTTAGCAACTTCTAAGTTCGTACCTACTACTAAGTTCATACGAACCTACAAAATACATATACAAAACTAAAGTTAATAATTACAATGATTAACAAAATGACTTATAAAACTAGCTATTACAAACTAGAGGTTTTTGTCACACAAAATGCACCAACAGACTCCCCCTTGACAATAGCTCTAGTTTCGATGCATCAACAGACTCCCCTTTGACAATAGCTCTGGTTTCACCCGAGATGTTGTCACCTGAGTTATCTTCGATCGTGATTCTGTTCAGCTCTTTTGACTTCCTGTATACACCACCTTTTCCACAAAATCTTCACTACCCTCTGACATCTTCATCCTTCACGTCTCCAACTATCTTTGTAGTTTCATGAAGCTTTATTAGATCATGTCATACACCCTCAATAACTCTTGTAGCTTCGACTCACCCTTAGGAATTTCATATTTTTCATATCTTAACTCCTCTAGGTCTATCTCTACGATTCACCTTCAGAAGTTTCATCATTTTCTGAACTAAACTTCTCTAGGTATCTTCTAACTCAGACTTATCACTATTAAACTCGTCAGTTTAATGGTATATGTCTCTGTTAGATTGACTAGACTCACCCTTAACATGTTCAAGCTTTCCAAGTCTTCCAGTTGAAGAGTTAGGCAGCTCACCATCAATTGGTTTACTGCTAGGCAGCTCACCATCATTCGGTCACTGGGATCATTGTCTATGTTTCTTTCTCTACACATCCTCTTTACAATCTGTCTTCTCCCGCTGCCAGGCTTCTCCCCCTGAGATGTTGCGCTCTTCAACAAGGGATTGATCTCCGCCTAAGCTATGGTGAAATAGTTGCAATAGGTGCAGTTGGAATTGTTGTTGTGATGGTGGGTGTGGTGGTGGTTGTGGATTGGGCAGTCGACTCACCAATGATAACCCCACTAGATGGTCTTCTTTTTGTACCTTCTAGTTAGTAATGAGGTATCATTATCAGAATCAACATCGTCATCTTGCACTGTATAATCATCGTCTTCAATCAACTTAAATTTGCCTTTATCTGTAGTTAAACGAGACCCGGAGTGAGATCCAATAATTTTTAGATCTAGATTCATCTAATGGTGGAATATCATCTTCATCAACACTCTCGGTCTGTTCATGCGCAACCCCAATAGCATCCTTGAATTTAGATCTTCTAACTATTACCACTTAATAATACCTAGGCTTGGAACAAATCTCGTTCTGGTTGTTTCTCCAATCGTAGTATAAAACAATAGAAAGTAATTATCTCCCATTCTAGTAAGAACTTAAATTTGTACAAATTAAAAATTGAAAATAAAGCATTACAAACAAATATGAAATTATTCATATTAAAAAGTATATTCTTTTTGTGAGAGTCACTGTTACGAAGATCATATTAGTCATGATGTAGACTGTACACAGTAAGAATTATTGTATTCCTTGGTTATTAGGTATGTTAACTAATAGTTCAAGACGATTATCGGTATTTTTGTCCACTTAAGCAATCAACACTCAGAATTTTCAAGTACAATGTTAGTTATTGTTCACGATTATCCATGTATCTCACATTTGATATACACTTAGGATCGAGAAAGTCCAGATTCCATGTAATGGATGTTTTTAATTTAATTTCATCTCTAAAGTCAGGTCCTTTTATATTAAGAGCAATGTACTTTTGTACATGTGAAGAGACTGGACGAAACTAGGGTTAGAGGCAAACAAATGTAAAATCAAACCAGAGGTGACTGGTTTGTACTTTCGTACAACAAAGCGACATAGTTTGACTAGAGACCTTGAAAACGGTATTCTTGTTTCGCAGTTGAGTTTGCTCTATAGTTAGGATACACAGACTGAGACTAGGTCAGCATGTTTCAAGATGTAGTATAAGAAATAGTTAGTGAACCTCCCAGATGAATTTGTTTACATCTATCCAATGACATGTATTATGGTACAATCTATCACCTAAGAATTAAGACTTAATGTCATATATCAAAATAGAGATTGCACAGAATAATCGCCTTAATTTAGGTTGTATTTATGTACTTGAAAACCGTTACGTCGTATCCCGACCAATACATCGTATTATGTACCTATTAGTTACGTTTAGAATTAAGGTACTTTTTACAGTGTATGTACTACATCTAAAAGCCACACATATAATAATGTTCTAGGCGGAATGGGTAACGTTTTCGTCATTTCTTCGCGTCATTACAGTGACACTCAAATTTTTATAGTTTTTCAAAATGACTAAGAATACTAAAAAATAAAGATATATAAAAGTTCTTAAGGGAGATATGTTACTCATGATTTTTCATTCCAACGATGTGGACTAACAACTCAAAACTTGAAGCCTTTCCATAAAAAATCAGTTAGATTGTCATCCCATATTTGATCTTATCTCCCCCGCAGTCGCTACGTCTTCTGCTGAACTTGTAGCCTCTGAAGTCTGTGTTCCTGCACACTAGATAAAACCATTAGTTATTAAGGGGGACCCAAGCCACAACGGACTTGAGTCGAACATTCTCATCAACAAATTTAAATTCCTTCAGATATCCATCTCGCCTTTCAGGTGACTTGGATACTTTGGAGTTCTCACTTGTAGGGAAATGGGAGGAATAACCACTAGGCCTTCTATTAGGAGGTCTCTGATTGACTCAAATAAGCATGCTTTTCACCCTAAAACATTTAAGTAAAACGTTAAAAGAGGGGCTGTGTAACTCACAGTTTGAGCGTGAGCGTACGGATGGATGTAACGCGCGTGTTGACCGGGTATGACTCCTATCCATGTCCTAAGAATACAAGGTTTTTAATTAGTTTCTCAACTAATGTGGTTTGTTAGGATTGCTTAGCTAGTTAATTAAATTACAAAGTGCCGTTAAAGTTCAAATTTCCATTTAATTAACGTTGTCGGTAATTGTTCAAGTTGTGAACAAAATAATGGAAATATATGAATACAACATCTAAATTACCAAAATTGGTATGAAATTTATGAACTATATTTCATATGGATTATTTATAATCATTTTATATCTAACAAATGGGATAAATATGGGAAAAATATTAATTATTCACGAAAAATTCTGAAATTTTTACCAGATCAGTTTCTACCCAGTTTTAGTTTTGTTTAAAATTTTCAAGTTGTTTTGAGCACCGGAACTTTGGTTCCCAACATTATGCGTTTTAACGAGACGTAAATCGGAAAACATATCAAAACACTTCCAAAGAGTGTAAAATTTTGAGGATAATGTCATTTTCCTCACATAATTATTTGGTGTCCAAAAGTATTTTACATGATTATTTCACCCTTTATAGCCTTTATTTGCATTAATTTAGGAAAAATACTTATGTTCCACCAAAAATTCCCATTTTTATTTTCATGACTCTTTTTATGATCTAGATACCGAGAAAAATAATCCCCAAAATTTTAACACGTTTTATCTAGCACTTATATATTTTTGAATCATTACAACACAAGTATTTGAAATTTACAAGCTTACAACAATGCATGATGTTCATGTATTTTCTAAAAATATGAGATCAATAAGATAAATTACCATCTTTTTATTCTACTGAGATACACTTGTTAGGAGTCTATAATTTTTTTTTTTGAATTTATTGAACACCTTAAGCCCCATGAACATGTATCACAACTAGATTGCTCACAGAAAGGTAGTTGTTTGCGCATCAGTTTTGTGTGATACATTTAGAGGTCGAATACTCCATGGATTTGAGTGAGACCAGTGGGGTTTTAAACGTTAGAAATTAAGCTAAATTCCAGAATAAAAATCAAGATTTTTGGACCATTATTGATTGAGTTATGGTCGATCAAAGTGGGGTAAAAATCTGGACAGATTACATAGAAGACAAAAGTGATCTTTTTGGTGTGTTTTCACTACCAAACGATTTTTAGACCTCATCCAATGATTGAGGCCTTGTATTTTATGCATTAACATGTGTTTAACATAAAAATAAACATATTTTAACAAGGATCAAGATGTAGCTACGAATTTTGGTGCATGCAAGCCCAAAATCAAGTTTTTGGGTCTTTTTCAAGAACACAACTTGCAACCAAGCTTTTGATCTTATTTAATCTTATAAATCTTTGTTCTAACACATTCTTGGTGTTAAATTACATCCAAGATATGTTAGAAATGATTTTTAACCATTAAATCCATTCATACTTGCAAGAACATGAAAATAGATACAATAACATCAAAAAGTCGACTTTGTCGGTTTGATTTTTGGTTTGATCATAAGTTACCCGTCTTTTACATATGAATGTGTATAAGGTGTAACCCACAAACCAAACCTTTTATGAGGATTTAAGCCATGAAAAAGGCATGAAATCCATGAAATAAACTTAGTAAAAGTAGGAAATGGAAGCTATGAAGAGTGATTTTACCTCAAAGTTCTTGTATTTGTGTAAGAACACTGTTAAGAAAGTGATCTTAAGATGAAAAGGGGCTGGAAATTCTAGAGTTTAGTGTGTGAAAGGGAGTGTTTGTGTGTGTTTCTTGAGAGAGAATTGAGAGGAAATGATGAAAGTGAAAGAGTGTGTAAGTGTGAAAGGCTTTTTGCATGGAATCAAATAAGTGAGTGGAGGTTTTGAGTGGGTAAGAGATGGGTGGGCTGCAGATTTTTGGTGGTGGGAGGGGTTATTTCCTCATTTTATTTTGTTAAATGTTTGTGAAATAAAGATTAACTTGTTACATAATTAAATTGTGTAAGTTTGTATAAAATGTGAAGTTTAATTGTGATGTTTTGAGAGTTAAAGTTTGGGTTGTAAAACTTCATTTCATAAGTTTATAATTTTCATCATAATTTATTTGATTCGTTTACGAATTGGCATTCACGAGTTAATCGTGCGGTTTCCAGTTGTGTTAACCGAGTTACGGAATTTCCGATTAAATTCCGGTTCTTGTGATACGATAAATATTTTGTGTTGATGAATGAAATTAAATTTCATTTGTTTTCTTTGGCACTTTGTAACTTAATTTAATGTGGTTTACGGTCTTAAAGTCCTCCAAGCAATCTCCTAAAACGTTACGTGATTTCGGTAACTTACGGTTTCGGTACTTAAGGAGTCGTAACCTAGACGTTTCACTAGGATTTAAGAGTGCTGTAAACGAAATTAGATAGACTAGGAATTTTAAGTGCGTTAATGACCTGAGATTTTTGACGGTTGTCACAGACCCCCCCCCCCCGCTCATCGCGAAGGAAGATGCCTCGCTTTTGAAAAAAACGGATTTCCTTTATATAATTAGGAAATGTTTTGATCATATTCATGAAATCTTCAAACTATGTATCATATGCTGTTAATTACCCGTGATGCTCACGCCCCGTGCTTCTGCCTCATTGATTTGGCGGGGTGTGACAAACTCGGGCAACCGTTATCTCCTCTCCATTGCACGTGTAATATAGTTTCACAGTGCACGTGTAATATAGTTCGAAACGCTTCGAAACGCCTTCTGATTCCGTCATCTTCAATCCTTCCTACTCACTACCAAAAGTTTGGAGGCAATGTTTCTTTACTCTCTCAAGTATGTCCCATGTCTCTTTAGAGGTTGTTACCCCAACAATCTTCTCGAAATCGGACTCGTCTACTGCTTGAAAATAAGAAGTATAGAGCAGTTTTATCTTTCATACACATTTCTTTTATAGTCTTTTGTTGGCTCGCTGTTATCTCTCTTGTAACCTCAGCCTCTATTAATCCATTTTCAACTAACTCCCACGCATCAGGCACATCATGCAACACACACATTTGAACATTCCAATTATCGTAATTCGACTTTGTGAGTCGTGGCAATGACATCTGCCCTAGTCATGTACTTTCATAGTTCATCTTGGATGTGATACCAATTTGTTAAAACTAACTGAAAGATAGAGAGTATATTTGAGGGACACTCTACTGATTCAACTTTTCTCTCTAATTCAATTCATCCGTGAGTTTACATACTTAAATAGGAAAATTGATACATTCAAAAAATCACTCTTAACTCCATATCAAATAAAATATATATTCAAAGGAATTAGAAAAGTCCATGATTTATTTCGGTGACTGTTCTCCTTCTGCTTGGATTCTCCAACTTACTCAATTAAGTTTTATTCTTAACAGATTGCACTAACCGCAAGTCGCACATAGATGTTCAAGTGTCTATAGCAGACATGCTTGTAGAACTAGCTTGATGCGGGCCAAAGTGTAAAGGATCGAGCCCTTATGTTTTTAGAGGCCCATGATCGCGTTACTAATGGGCTTTGAAAAGGCCATAACTTGGACTACGAGTCTTCGTTTTTGGCTCACGACCTGCCGAATCGAAGCTTGGAGTGAGCCTAACGTCGTGATAAGTTCCCCCGGGTGATTAACCCAATTTTCGGGCCCAAAAACGCATTATTTTAGGAGTTATTTAAATTTCTATGTTTTTTTTCCATTTTGTTGGGCCTTGTTTGTGGGCTAACTTTCGGCCCATTTGTCTTTTTAGGCCCATTCGAAATTTCTGGTTGTTATTTAGGGTTCTAGGAAGGTTATTGAACAATTAGTTTTTGGATTTTATGAAATTTCATTTTTCTCTCAATTTGAGTTGAAAATTACCCTAATTGTCGGTATTCGTGTGAATCAACAATAGCTAGAAGAATTGTTCCTAGTATTCGTGTGAATCAACATCCTCAATTTGTGTTATCTCAATTTTATTCTACATCACAACTTCGACAGATACTTATTAACACTTTGAATTAGTATTTGTTCCCACTTTTGTATGTTCCATACACTTCTTTTTAAGTATCCGTATCTCATTCATCACACCTCATGACCTTAATATTATATACACATATTTAGGTTCATAGTTTGACAAAAAATGCATCAATTTCCCATTTTTCCAACATATCACTCATAAATATTATATACACGTTTCATATACTATTTTTGGGGGTTTATTGATTCATGATGCGTTTAACTTTTACGTTTTTATATTGTATGAAATAAATTTTGTAAATTTTCTATTGTATGAGGTAAACTTTCAAAAACTCTCTATTGTATGTTGACTTGACTTTTTAACCTAGATAAAAAAAGGAAACTTTCCTTTTTTGGAATGGCTGGAAAATGAAATATTACATACAATAGATAAGTTTAGAAGGTTTACCTCATACAATAGAAAATTTCAAAGTTTACCCCATACAATATAAAAACGTGAAAGTTAAACGCATCACGAATCAATAAACCTATACTTTTGGTAGTTTTGGCATTTGAAATAGTACATCAAGGATATGGTAGTTGGTTCGTGCTATCTCTCCCTGCAATGTTCAACCAACCAGCTTATGTAAGTTATAGAACTGATCTGGAGCCGGCTCAATTAGACCATAAACAAATAAAGAAAGGCCAGAACAACTAGAATTATTCTGGCAACGAGTATGGGCAAGACTTATCCTCGACCTCTTTCTAATTATTGTTCTGTTCTAATTTCTGATCATAACTTCAGAGAATGACGTAGGCCATTTATATATATATTTATATTTATATATTTTTGAAATGTGTGGATAAGAAAAACTATTTTCTTTAAGTAATTAGCAATGCCATGTGTGGTGACATATAAGTAGGCCCATGAGAAACTAAACTTTCTATCATCCTCCTTATCAGATTCCGGGCTAGTTGCAAGTAAACGCACTATAAATACAAGTTCAGTATTTGGGACTTCCATCAAACTCAACCTTCCCAATTTCATTCTTTCAAGAACAGTATCATTTTTAATCAGTTATGGCTATTATCCGATTGCAATCTTTGGTTGCGAATGCTAAACAGATGATCAAACTGAACAACAAGCACCATCGAGATGTTCCAAAAGGATATTTGGCAGTGTACGTAGGGGAAATTCAAAGGAAGCGGTTTGTGGTGCCTTTATCTTACTTGGACCAACCATTGTTCCAAGATTTGTTACGTAGGTCGGAAGAAGAATTTGGGTTCAACCATCCGATGGGAGGACTTACAATTCCTTGCCATGAAGAAGCTTTCGTCAATCTCACAGCGAGATTACACATTTCATAGTTGGAGGACGAAGATAGTTATCTTCCAAGAATTTTGGCACCATGCATTTGTTCACTTTCGTATAATTGTTAGACAGTAGAGAGTATCATAGATGTGATTATAGATGATGCATTTATAAAGGGATAGAATAGAATCCCATTTTGTAGAAATAGAAATTTTGACTGCCGAGTTATATTGCATATGAATTCATTTCACGACTGATTTTTCAATGTCCATCTCGGCTCTAGCTCGTAGTCATATAAAGCTTTTATTAAAAGTATGAGGTTACATTTTCCTCGGCCACGTGTGGAATAGCAAAAAATACGTGCCCTTTACCATGTTAAAGATTATTGAGTAATCACAGCAATTTGGTCATGAAACTAAAAACTACCCAAAAAATGGGGTCGTGAATCGGCACAAGAAAAATGGCGTTTAGCACCAACTTCTTTAGCAAAGTAGAAAGTCAACTATAGACGAAGTTAGTAAAAATATGAAATGAAATCAATGAAAATAATAATAAGTAAAGTCTATATGAAAAGAAAAAGAAGAACATATTGTTTCAGTAATCTGTATGACGCCCTTATACGTAAAAGTTACAAACAGATGATTGTCTCAATCATAATTAGCACATATAAAACATCTATTATCAATTTATTACATATATTATACTAAATTTTTAGTAAGAAACCACAATACAATGATCAGTTAAACAAACCAAAAACTTAGTTCTAAGGTTTAAGTCCTTAAACGCGTTGATAATCCATATATGAAGAACCTGTACTTGGGTATTATGAGTGAAGTTTAGAACTATCGAATTATATAAAGAAAAAAAAAAGAAGGAAGTGTAGCAAGTTGCAGAAAACAGGGTGACACCTGTTGGATATAGTGTCCAAGATCATCAATTAAGTTGGTAATAATTGATATAATAATAGAGTCATTTTGGGTTGCCCTTAAAATACAACCTAGTGATTACTTAAGGGACTACTTTGTCATTAATTAATAGTTTAATTTAAATTGAAATAAAGTACAAGGGGTTAATATAGAAATAATAGAATATGAATTCTATCCCAACTGGGATTCATATTATTATTGTCTATAAATAGAGGCTTAGGGGTAATACCCTAATTGCTCATTCATAATATTCTTGCTTCCCTTGAGACATTTGTCTCTCCCTCGCCTCTCTTGGTTTGATTTATTCCATCCTTTTCTAGGGTTTGGTTTAATCAATCAAGGTTAGAGGTTATACCCGTAATCTAAAGGTTGTTGTTTTGGGTGTGATTCCATTAGAGGGATTCTCCTTTGGATCCTCTTTCATCCAACATTGTGGCAAGAACAAGATCACAAGGATTGTCTCCAATAGCAAACAAGGTATGTCTTCGATTCGATTAGTTGGTTACATCAAGTTTTATAAACTATTGATTCTTGGCTAGGTTTTAATCATGAATTAACTAGACAATAGTTTGTTTCCGCTGCCATATTAAATTGTGTTAATTGCATGATAACCTAACAACACCAATAGACGCAATGTGCAAAATAGAGTTCGAACTTGGTGAAAACAGGGTCAACTATATATGGAGGGAACGAGGCTTTTTTGGGTGATTCAATGTTCGTCAGGAACACCACTGAATTCTATCGTCACTGACTTCTGTCGTCAATAAATTCGAGCGTCACTGAAATCTCTAGCTAATAAAAAACATAGTGACAATTATAAAAGAGAAGTGTCGAAAAATTTAACTATTTTTAAGGTATATTTTTTGTATTCAACTTAATTTTGTTTTATTGTTTGTATCAAATTTTCTGTTATTTCGTATGTATTAGATGAATTATTTACCCGATAGTTAGTATATTTGCTGATGTGAAATCGTCACATTTTCTGACACGCCATCACCACCTCATCAAAATGGGCAACATTACCGATAACTTTGATACACACGATACACCAAAAGTATGTTAGATACACACAATGCACGTTGAGGCATAGTTGGATACATTCACTCTAATATGATGAGATGAGAAGTGGTTCCTTAATTATTAATCATTGCTGGTGACCAAAATGGAAGTTAGTATATAATGATTTGCTGTGACAAAAAAGATATACGGTGATCTTGCAATTGTAATTATATCACTTCATCTCTATATAAAACATTACTAATTTATTTCGGTGATTGTACAGCCTTGCATGCATTTTTTAGTCGGATTATATTACGTGTATAAGTGTAAGATCAGATAAATCCCGAGAAAATAAAATCACTGATGATGATGGTCCCACTCTCTCGGGATGGGCAGAGCAAAGGATGAAGCAAATTTAATATCCGTCCCTAAAACAATGTTCTCCTAAAGAAATTGTTGAATTTATGATAGTATGAGAAAATATCAATTTTATCCTTATATTCAACACAAGTTTGACTGCAAATAAGTTATTGAGAATAATAAATGAGAGTAAATTTAAGAACTTAATGATTTTTTACAGTTATTTTTTGTAAATAGATAATCATTTGGACCAAACAAAAATAGTAAGGTGGATATTTAAATTTAGAAGAAGAAAGTAGCAATAATTGGCATCTTTATAAATACACCAACTTCTAAAAGGTTGTGAGTATAAAACAGTGTGCTATATTTATTCAATTTTCTCTACATGCAACCCGCAAAAAGTTAGCCAGCTTGAAAAACAGTTGTAACGATACTCTAAGAAAATCAATAAAGTTATACAAATGTCTTTAGATTTATTATCATTTGTCGTGGATTAGCTAGCTAATTGTTAGGATTTTTTTGTTCCGTTAATGATAGCTTTTACTGTGTTTTCAAAAGGAGAATGTATGTATCAATTTGTTGTACATTAACAATATTCAAATTTTCTAACAATAAAGCTAGGTAGACACTTTTAAGCATAACAGTTGACCATTTTTAATGACAACACTAAGATTCATTGTTATAATATTTGATTTTTGTTTGGCTAAAGGTTAATAATCGACAATCCAGACCAATTCACAATTTTTTTTGGCTAAAGCATAACAATCTGTAATTTTATTTTTTGTTTTCTTAAACATCAAAGAAACTCTTATTTAAAAAGCTAGCAACCAATACATTTAAAATGATATTTAATACTCACATGCAATATTTTTTGCAAAACATGCATGAAATTTGCTTATTATTTACTTGAGTTTTATTATTTGGATGGTTAAATATTCAAGTCCTCGTTTAATGTGATATTTTAAAGAAAGGTTTAATCCAATATCTGATCATGATTTAATGTAGAACAAGTTGGCCAGTTTCTTATATGATGAAGTGAACTGTACGGATAAAATTATAAGCTCTATTAGATGAGTAATAAACTGAGTGAAGCCATGTGATCAGGCAATAGGACTTAGAATTGAAACCATCCTCCATTCCTACATTAACATATTTCCCAATTGCATTGGCTAGTTGCATGCATATACATGCACGAGACTATAAATAAAACCTCCATAGTATCCAGACAGCCATCAAGTTTAACCTCCAAATACAAATCATTTATCCTATAAACAACTTTTTGCTCATCCTAATAACTATATGGTCTTTTCCGAAGAAGTGGTTTGTCGTGCCTTTATCTTACTTGGAGCAACCATTGTTCCAAAATTTGTTACGTAGATCAGGAGAACAATATGGGTTCAATCATCCTATGGGAGGACTTGCCATTCACTGCCATGAAGAGATATTCGTCAACCTTACTGCTCGATTGAGCATTTCATGGTATGAACTATGAAGACATTTTTGTAATGTTCCAAAAATATTTGGACCTCAAATTTTTTTAGATTACCTTTAGAATATAATAGGTATTGCCCTAAATTATGTAAAAAGGGGCGTATTTCCATTGATTGTATATGAATAGATAGTTATCTTGCCTATTATTGCTATTTAACTAGTTCTTAATATGTTTAAAGTACTTCACTTCACTAAATGGTCGTTGGTTGTCCAATGCACCCTATTGTTGTATGCAATATGGATACTCTGATATATATTGGCTATGTCCGTCTTTACATATATATAGTTTTCCTCTGACATCAATATATTACGCTGAGGCTAACAAATAATGAATTTGACATGTCACTTGGCGAATCTTGAGATCGAATTGAAATAATCGGTACACATTTTACTGAGTACTACACTTTCTTACACTAAGAATGTTTCTTAATATGTTCATGAATTTCATCCAACTTACATCTCACTTCCCATATTGTACGTTGAGTCATCCGTATTTAGTTCTAAACCCAATGCGAGAAATTTCCATCCCAGAAACCAGATGGCACGGTTAAGGAAAATGTTTTGTGGGTGCTCCTGGAAAATAATTCATCATCACTACGTTTAATATTGTGAAATGGTGTACAAGTAGAAACAAGTGTTGCAACAACCAAAACTCCATAGGTTGTGATTTCAGGTATTGGTGGTGAGTTTAGGTATTGGTGGCTGGAGACAAGATGTATATAGTACATGTGTGAATTGTAAATATATGTGAGATAGGTTGCACCATTGCCATTTAAAAAATGATGTAACTCTAGTACATGTGGAATTTCACACATTTACATGTGGGCAAAGCTAATTAGTACTCTCTTCGTCCTAAAAAGAATGTCCCCCGAAAAAATTATTGTATTTATGATAATTTAATAAAATGTCAACTTTACCCTTATATTAAAAACTAGTTTGACCGACAATGTTTAAGAACTGAGTTATTGAGAGTAATAAGTGAAGCTAAATTGAAAATCTAATGTTTTTGTATTGTTATTATTTGAAAGTGGATAATTTTTTTGAGACAACAAAATTGTAAGGTAGACATCTAAATTGAGTCGGAGGGAGTACATCTCAAAGTTTCTAATCCTTAAATTTTTAAGTATAGATTTTTCTTTCAGTTACTTTGTAATCTCAAAGTATCTAAATTTGAAATTCTTTTTTTTTTCTCTTTCAAATTTTTAGTCATAAACGTGGAGTATTATTTCCTGCAACTAGAATTTTTTACCCAAATAGTAGCGTTTCGTCATCGTTTATGAGAACTAACGAATTTTCAAACAACTTTCAAAACTAGTAGAAAAGTGTTTGCCAAACCCGGGTTTCAAAAAAATTTAATTAAGAGTCGGGTTTAGCAAACCCGACTTTATTGTGACTGATATAGGACGACTCTTTAGCAAACCTGACTTCACTTTTCAGGAGAGTGGAAAGAGGAAGAGTGTTTAGCAAAAGCAACTTCACTTTTCAAGAGAGATAAGTGCTTCCCAAACCCGACTTCACTTTTAAGGCACAGGGAAACGGGTTTGACAAACCATGCTTATGTTATCCACAATCACAACAACCGGCTAGCATTAAAATTTGAGATATGTTATCCAAATTTTTGGGATAAAGTATAGTTTTGTAAACACGACTTTAGTCGCCTAAATACACAATGTCCACGATACTTTTATTGTATATCACAACCGCACTTTATTTCATTCATCCGAAAATTTCTCAAACACTTAACTATGAATTTAGATCGTCCACTTACAGTGAATTTATATTGGGGGTGGTGATATTGAATATCACAATGGTTTTATTCAAGGTGATCTACAAGAAGAACGTCGATTGTGCTTAGGCGTAAAATCTAGTATGCCGATTTCGTTGATTTGGTTTACAATTATGTAGGTGTTGAAAGAGAAGTTCATAAGTTGAATTTATTATTATGCTATCAATTTAAGGGTGTTGGTAATATTGTTGAAATATTGGGTGATGATAGCTTGAAAACTATGTTCCATAATAAGTGACTACACCCATTTATACCACCGGTGAAAACCTGGTTCACACTTCATAGAGTCAATCCTTACACCCTACTACACTGGTTGATAATGCCTCTGTCATATCACATACTGAGGTACAAACTTCAACCATTTCTATATCTAGTGATCTCTGATCTTTTAACCAGATGAGATGTGAGGGTACACCAACCATCACACTTGTTGCCAGTCATCTCACTCCTATGCACAAGGAGTGATGTGAGGCTTCAAGTGCTACTCAGACGGAGTCTAGTGATCTACCTTCTATTCACAAGGAGCTATGTGAGGTTACAACTACAAGAATTACTGTTCCCAATGATCTCTTACATTCACAACATGAGAGATGTGAGGGACCAACAACATTACCTTCTTTAACACACCTACTACCCACTAAGTCTGAGGCTCCCAAGACAATCAATGATGTGCTTTTATCCTTTGTTGGTCTATCTAACAAGGCTGATAACAACTTTGTGAGAGTGCATACTGAGCTTAACAATAACATAAATGAGCTGGATGGGTTGAAGGGTCTAGTCTCTACTATGGTGAATAAGGTGGAGCTGTTAGAACAGAATATGAATAGCAGGTTGGATGGAATGCAAGCTTCCCTTTATATGATAATAAATGATTGATAATGAAGATATTGATGTTGTTATAGTTGATAGTGGTGAAAAAGATAATCAAGTTACCAATAACAATAATGAAAATATAAATGGTAGAGATGATAATAATGGGGATGATGATAATATAAATGGTGGGATTAAGATAATCATGGTGATGATGGACCTGAAGGTACTAAGGTGAAATCTTAGACTAAGAAAAATGTACAGGCTAAGGGGGAGCTAGAAACTGAAGCTTTACATGTGAAACCACTTGCTACACTTACATTAGTGGATCGAGTACATATAAATGTGCCTGACAAGATTTTTATGAGAGATAGAGAAGAATATGAAGAAGGGCAGACTAAAAAGGTGTTGAGGTTGAAAGGAATTAATGGAATGAAAAGAATTGGCAAGAAACCCAAAAGGTGGTTCAAGGCTTACAAGTTTATCAGTCAAGGAGTTTATGGGGTTAGAAGAAGAAGAAGATGATGATGATGATGAAAGAGATGAGGATGACCTATTTGATCCTCAATGAATTTTTGGATCTAAGTTAGACAAAGACTTTGATGATGATGATGATGATGATGATGATGATGATGATGATGATGATGATGATGATGCTCCTCCCATTGGGATAATATTTGACTAACTAAAATCAACAAATGCCAAGTCTAAAGGGTCTCAGTCTAGTGGACAAACTCAGACTGAGACACAACATCAAGCTACAATCAAATCAACAGCAGAATCCAAAACTAAAGCAAGAAGAAGATGTAATCACATACCCTCGAATGGTGAATCTTCTAGAGAAAGAAAGCAGAACTAGACTTGCTAGAGAGATATATTTCAAAAAGCCTCATCAAGATCAATCTATAACTACTAAAGCTATTTAACAAGTACTTAATGAAAATGTTGCAGAGTTGGGTATGTCAAAACAGAATATCTAAAAAAGGCTCAACAAGATGAACACCAATTACAAGAGGATTTCAAGATTACAAGAAAGGCTCAATATGACAATATGTCTAATCCTGCAGGCTGAGAGGAAATTATGTGCATATAAGGATTAATGACAACTTGATCTTAGGTTTCCATCTAGATAAGCACTAGAACAAAGTCATAATTGACTACAAGATGACAGACTACAAGAGATACAATGTTTATGCTGACCAATTACACACCCTTGGATTTGTAAAGTGGAGGTACATTGCAAGATTCATTAAGGGTATGGTTGAAAAAGCTTTAAGAGAAGAAGTCATATTTGAGATCATTCTGCTGGTAGAGGCTGCACATGTGATTCGCGTCAATTGGCAGGCATCATCAGTGGTAGTGTCGGACAATGACTGGACGACGAATCAGTGATGTGTTTTATAATGCGTAGATTGATGGGGCCTAAGTTGTCTACTATTTCATATCCTAATAGTGAGGAAGTGGTAGGTATAACCTAGTTAACTCTCAACACTGTCAGATACGCTAACAATGACCCTTCTTAGAATATGAACATCCCTGGGTGCATGAATAGAGTAGCATACCCATTCAACATTCGATCGTTCTTAACACCATAATAGTATTTAGTATAATAATCATTTAATAATATGATTCGATGTTTTAAATTGCTTTCTATGAATGTCTTTGATAAAATCTAAAGGTGATAGTACTTCACGATGTACTTCACGACGAGGCCCTTTTGTTAGGAAAAACAATGATTAAACCCAAATTATAATTCTAATGAGTCAAAATCTTACTCTAGGAAAAATATTGAAAATTGGCTAAGTATTTCTTAGTATGTGCATAAGTTGCTCCGTTTGAGTATGTGGCACATAGACTCATATTAAGACAGTCTTGAGCATCACTCTGTGTAACATCCTTAGTCTGAGTTTGGATGATGTCACATAGACTCACACTAGGACAGATCAAATGAAGACAGACTCAAGCCATGACATACTCATATGATTATGAAGATTAATACTGAAGATTCAATAAAACTTGTACGGGTTAGGTAGAAATCTTTATTAGTTAGAGATACAGTAGAAGTGTATTACCTAACCATAATACCTGTATAAATTGGTGTGATGCAATTCATTGTAAATTGCTAATAGCTCATGATTGCTTACACCTAATAAAGAATACAACTGTTTGTTTATACGATTTAATTATTGATAATTAATATTCATTCGAGTTATAACCCGTGTGATTCAAAATGTTCATTCCGCGAAGAACAATATCATTTGATTTGTTATTAAATTGATATTAAATGTTGAATACTTAATTTAATATGTTAATCAAGTTATTGGGATCTACTTTTAGACCTAACACCTTTTTTATGGTCATATGTTGGATGTATTTTCTCATGCTTTAAGTTTTCCATGAATTCATCAGCTACACTCTCTTCTGTGTCTCTAAGGATCAATCACATCTTTAGTGGTAGTCCATATATCGTCTAGAAGTCATCGATTTGAAATGTAACTATCTCTTAGATGATATCATTTTCACCAACTTCAACCAAAATTTATTTTTCTTTAGTCTATAGAGTCTTACATGTGTGCTATATTAATGGTGGCTTTCCATATTCAGTTATATCCCAAGGTTGAAGTTCAAGTGCTCTTGGGACTCGTATCCTAAAATGTGGGTAAAAGTATAAATTAAAGAAACCTAAAACACGGCTCCACACCTACATCCTTTAGTTATGGGCAGTCCAAGTGATACATAAACTTTTTAGCATTAAGTGAAGTCTAAAAGTAACCTAAAATCCCATTTAAATGGTTTTGAGAAGAAACAATGGGCTAAAAATATCTATTTTCCATTCCAAGTTGGGAAGCTTAGGATATCATGATTAAAAAACAAAAGAAGGTTGATGTTAGCCCTGTTGCCGCGTAGTCTTAATCACGGCTCTCTAATTACCATGTTTAATGTAATTAACAACACTACCAACGTGATTGTTGTATGGTGGATTTCCAATTTTAACGTACTCCATTTGCTAGGGTTGAATATCTGTCATACTTTTGCACTCGTATCTCACTAAAAATATAAACAACACATGAATTAGCTCCATCTCTTTGGCAAGAGCACCTCATTTGAAAAAATATATAGCATTCAATTCAGTCTTCTACATACCATCACTTCTGAAAGTTATTGAGTATAGAACAATGGACTATATGCCACTCACAAATAAAAATAAATAAAATAAATAATTAAAAATCCTTATTCAAAAACAGATGTAGGGCCAAAAGGTTGCTCCTTAATTTGATCATGATCTCACAGAAACAAGTAGGTCAAGTTCTACTATATATGGATTGAATGGATAAAGAGAAATATATGCGTAGTATACCAATCTGAGCAAAGCCATGTGAAGCTTCACATGAGGTAGGCCCTTATAAAACCATATGTATTTTAGTATTTCCCATTTGGGTGGCTAGCTACAACTATAGATACTATAAATATAAGCCAGAAACTGGACACCAACATCAAATTACATCTTACAATCCAATTCCCAGTTCTGCAAACTACTCATATCAATCACTTCATTGTCACTAAAACAACTCTTCTTTTTGCTGCAAAATATGGGTGTTCCCAGGTTCCAATCATTAGTTTCAAATGCCAAACAACTAATCAAACTGAACAACAAGCAGCTGAGAGATGTCCCAAAAGGATATTTGGCAGTGTACGTAGGAGAAATCCAAAGGAAACGGTTTGTGGTTCCATTATCTTATTTGGACCAACCATTGTTCCAAGATTTGTTACGTTGGTCAGAAGAAGAATTCGGGTTCAACCATCCAATGGGGGGACTTACAATTCCTTGCCATGAAGAAGCTTTTGTCCATCTGACTACCCAATTACACATTTCATAGCTTGAGGAGAAAGAATCGACCTGTTTTGTATTAGAATTTTAGCTTTAGATCGCTCATAAAGATCAGTATGATAGGTGAAGTTGTAAAAAGGGGATTCATATTTTTATAATTGCATATAAATCATTGTGTTGATGTATATATGGTCCATTCACCATTTTCTTGCTTTAGCTTTTGAATGTTATAGAAGTCACTATTATTGCCTCATCAGGATATACAGAAATAGGATGTTACAACATCATTAATAAATCAGTATGTAATTTCTTGTAATGGTGAAATTAATTATATAATAAAATAATGAAATATGTTGGCCCCAATTCACAGGATCTATTCGTTTAACCTTGTTTCAATTCTAAACAACGATTTGAGAATTTGATACTTTATTTCAATGAAATAAATCCAACAATTATCAAATCAACCAACTAAGTAACCAACATTGTTTAATACATTTTTCTATCTATATATACAAAATGAAAAGGTGCTTTGAATAGTTGTGATGGTTCGTTCGTGCCTTTTGAACCAATGCATCCTTTCCTTTGGTTGTGCCTCTTCACGAAGAGTCATGTATTTTCTATATAACTACCTATAACTACCATTTATAATTAATGATCGGGATTAACCCATCATTCACCCCCTTAATCACGATCATCTTGTCGTAGATCTTTAACTCCAATTAGTTGTCTCATTATTAGAAACTTGATCTTTGGTAACGCTTTGGTGAGTATGTCAGCCTTTTGATATTCTCCACTTATGTGTTCAACTTGAATGCCTTCTCTTTCAACGCATTCTCTTATGAAGTTGTATTTTGTATCAATGTGTTTACTCCTTCCATGAAATACGGGGTTCTTCATTAATGCTATGGCAGACTTGTTATCTACCAATATTGTAACTTTTTCTTCCTTTGATTGTGTGAGCTTGCTTAACAATCTCTTTAACCATAATGCTTGTGTTGCTGCTACTGTAGCTGCGATAAATTCGGATTCGCATGATGATAGTGCTACAGTGGCTTGCTTTTGTGTGCTCCAACTTATAGGTGAATCTCCATAATAAAATATTATCCCGGTAGTTCCTTTTCCTTCTTGAGTGTTGACTCCATAACTACTATCACTAAAACCTTGTATCTTGTTTCCTCCATTATGTTTGTAGGTGATGCCATGATCCTTTGTTCCCTTTACATAACGCAGTACTTTCCTTATTGCCATCATATGTTGCTCCTTTGGTTCTAGCATGAAACGACTAAGTAAACCAACATAGTAACTTAGGTCGGGTCTTGTATGAAGCAAATATCTTAAACATCCAATTAAGCTTCGATATTCAGTTGAGTTGACCATTGTTCCTTCGATCAGCTTTGTTAGTCTTGCTCCTGGATCCATAGGTATTTGCGTCTCGTTGTAGTCTAACATTCTAGCATCCTTTTGAATTTTTCTTGCATAGGCAGATTGCTTTATTGATATGTAACCTCCAATTTGTGTGACTTCTATCCCTAGATAGTAAGCTAATAATCCAAGGTCGCTCATCTCAAATTTTTCCTCCATTTGAGTTTTAAACTTGTCAATCTCCTTCTTAGGTGTACCAGTGATGATTAGATCATCAACATATACTCCTATTAGCACTATTAAGTCTTTTGTTGTCTTTGTGTAGACAACTTGTTCTAGTGCACATTTCTTGAATTCAAGTGACTTCAAGGTATTGTCTAATTTGATATTCCATGCACGTGGTGCTTGTCTCAGTCCATATAGAGCTTTTATAAGCTCTGATACCAATTGTTGGCCCCAATTCACAGGATCTATTCGTTTAACCTTGTTTCAATTCTAAACAACGATTTGAGAATTTGATACTTTATTTCAATGAAATAAAACCAACAATTATCCAATCAACCAACTAAGTAACCAACATTGTTTAATACATTTTTCTATCTATATATACATAATGAAAAGGTGCTTTGAATAGTTGTGATGGTTCGTTCGTGCCTTTTGAACCAATGCATCCTTTCCTTTGGTTGTGCCTCTTCACGAAGAGTCATATCTTTTCTATATAACTACCTAAAACTACCATTTATAATTAATGATCGGGATTAACCCATCAAAACACTGCAAGGTTCAATTTGAAGAGACCCCAAAACAGCCGAAAATAGAATACAGCTACATTAGCCATGTAGTCAACAACTCCCAGATCGAACAAAAGGCAAAACCAATACCTTATAGCAAGTAATAAGAGAACACTCATGAAGGCTGAAGCGATCTGAGAAATATAGTTTGTCAAGATCTTTTCTTCAACTTTGCAACAATGTGGTAATGATATATACTTAATTAACTTTTACCAAGAAAATAAATAAGTGAAACCTTGTATTAAAACCTACATATCCTAATTTAATTTAGTGATAATAGTGTATCAGATATGTTGACATTTAGATTATTTACTAATTGAGATAAACTTTTAGTCTGACGACTGAATTACTTTTGCATTGTCCAGAAATCAAGCAACTATCACACAACATCTTATAATGTAAGTTAAAACTCGCACATGTGATATTTATTTACCCTTAGAACTAACATCCCACCATGAACATATAAGACTCAAAGGGGCCAGAAATATCCATCTTTTTGTCATGAAGAGTGCGATTGGAAAAAAACATAAAATAGCATAAGCTATAGTCTTTGGGATACCGTCACCTTTAAAAGGTATTACAGATGATGAAATTAAGGGCTATAAATCTGTACATATTTAGTCACATTCCAAGTTGGACAGCTGATATCTTTATATATGCGATAACCACTGTAGGTCCAAAGTGTTGCTAATTAGTCTTGATCATGACCTTATAGAAACAAGTAGGCCAAGTTCTTATAGAATAATAAAAATGATATCTAATAAGTCTTCTAAGATGAGCAAAGCCATGTGAAGTATCAATGAGGTAGGACAGTACACAAACCATATGTTGCACATAATTTATCATTTAGGTGACTTGTTACAAGTATAGGCACTATAAATATAAGAATAATGAGTCAAATAAAATTCAAAAACATTATATCACTATAAGACTTTGGTAAAAAATTTGTAGTTGGAATAGTCAAAGTCAATTGACCCAATGGGTCAACATACAAGAATGTCAATGGTCGTCTGTCAAAACGAGTCAATCCTTGACTAACAAAATCATTTTCTTAGAATTTTACACTTTTGAACAACCTTTAAAAATGATTTTTTCTAGGAAAATGGTAACAAGCTCCATACAACAGCCAGGTCCCTAATCACCCTCAAACCCGAAATTAAATTAACCTTTAGCCTTGCCTTTAACTCCTTCACCTGCGTGATCACTTAAGGACACACACGACGGCACGTAAGATTGAAAGCTTAGTGAGTACAAGGTTTTGACACCTTGAAAACAAAGCAACTATATAAATCAAAATGTAACAACAATTAGTATTAAAGCAACTGAAATATAAATAAAAGTTAACTGAAACCACCCTAATTATCATTTAATTCCTATTAAGTAATTACAACCCCTTTTTAACACGCTTAGGCTATGAGTCATTAGACTCATTTAACACCCTTTAACACCCTTTTGCCACTTTGGCATAATTAACCGCCTTTGCCACTTCTGCATTAACACCTTTTGCCACTTCAACATATTATCCTACCAGTTGTAAGACAATAGTAGTGCATAAATGATATATAAAAGCAACTATTTTTGTGTGTGCCCCCAATTTATGAGAAAAGGTGATGGGAATTGCTTCTGCAACTTACATTAACTATACATTCCCCTTGAACGGATCCAACGGGGTAACAACGCTTGTTAAAGTGCGGAATACTCTAAAAAACTATACAAGTGTTACAAACACGTTTATATCATTAAATAATCCTTACTTCGTACGTATTCGAACTAGGACAATATATTCGAACTTAGTCTTGCTAAAAACTCAGTTCGTAGAAGCTTAGAAATAACGTTTTCGAACTTTGTATTTATAAGCAGCTAAGTTCGTACGAACTTACCTTTAAGTTCGTACCTGACTTAAGTTCGTACGAACCTACACAAAACATAACTAAAATATTATTTCATTCATTAATATATAACATAAGACAAAATATTCATTTATTAATAACAAAGACAAATTACAAAACTAAAACTATTACACAATAGAAGCTGTTGTCACAACATGTACCAACATTAACTCCTTAATAACAAGAAATATTATTCACCATTTGAATGTCATTTATGATCTAGAGCACCTATGTCGAATTCAATCACAATAGTTGGTATCAATATAAACCAAACACCCATAACAACATTTGCCATATTTATTAATCAAACACCTAAATGATTTCTCAACTTCTTTGTATACACCCTATGGTACTAGTTATAATGACCCGAAACCACCCAGTACAACAAAATATTAGTAATAACATAAGCATTAGCATTACTATGGTTATTCACCTTTAAACCAACCCTTACTAATCATATCGGTCACACCCCGCAAAAATCAAATTAAGTTAAGTGTGGAAGAACGGGGTGTGAACGCGATTAGTTATCTAACTAATCAAGAGCATATGATTATCAACGGAACATAATATTAGAATGCCATATATTGTTTTATAGACGTTGCGACTTAACCAGTCGTCAAAAGTAATAGTGTAATCAAAATAACAGTAGTTTAGAGATTTCACAAATATAACTAAAAACCGTTTATAGTAATACAAAAGAAATCCCTTAAGTATTTCCCAAAAACGGCATCCTAACTTCATAGGTAGGCGAGGTCCCTTACGTGCAAGCAATTCTTACATGAATGCGAATTCCCTGAAAAACATAGTAAAAAGGTCAACTAAATTGTTGAGTGAAATCCACAGGTGTAAGGTTCAATCATTAAACCAAGAGTTTAGTAATGTTCCACAAATCATATCGTGCCAACCATGGCCAAGAGTATGATGATATACAGTTTAAAACAATAAATAGTTGACGGTGATCCCCCGAAGGTTTGCAAGACCTTGCGAGTTAAAGTGATGACACCTAGGCCTATAACCAAACCACGACTTTTATTGTTTTTGCCTGGGACCATTAAAATATACGCTCCTCGTCTCGACTTATAGTCGGCAGTTAGCATGACTAACAAAAGTGGGAGGGATGTCATCCCAATAGTACTATTCGTATATTCAGTGGCTAGCGTCATCTAGCTAATGGTTTCAGTTTGTAGTAATGAGGACTTATATGCACTACAACTAGTTTAACGTAGGTTCGCACAAGGATTCGTTGTCAGTTTTTCAATCATCGCATGAAAACAGTTTGTATATAAACAGTAAATATGTTTTACACCCCAAATTTAGAAAGCAGTAAAATGGGGGCTGTGAACTCACCTGAGTCCGAGCGTGCTAGCAAAATGGCTATATATAAACGTCCAAACAAAGTCTTTTAGCGCCCTAGACGCAAGAGTTTATATCAATATATGTAGACGACTCAATAGTCAGTCTATGCCAGTTGTTCACTCAACTAGGTTTATAAATTGCCATCGACGGGCTTGAATATCATGTAACGTTATTTCAAATGAAAACGACACGTTGTGATCCTTATTAGTTTTCAAAACATTAAAACTCGTTTAAGTCAATGTTATAATACCTTTGTATACGCATTATATAATTAACGCGAATTGTTGATTTCTTGTATATATATATTCACATATCTATATATATATATACATTTTTATGACATTTGATTCAAGGTTCGTGATTAGTTTGTTTGATCGGGAACCTTACGTTTATATACTTATCATTATTTCATTTATTCAATATATATATAAACATACTCATATAGGTATATATATATATATATTTTTTCAATATCGTTATAATACTTAGACGTTATATATATATATACTCATAGGCACATATATATATAATTATCCGTCGTTGTGATACTTGACCAATATATATATATATACTCATATATGTACATATATATATTAATGTCGTTATAAGCTTTATAATTGACTTTTTATACCTTTGTCGTTATAATATCGTCTAAGTCGTTTTAACTCCGTTTTTAACCTAACTTTTGGGTTTATCGGGTTTTAATCGTACAAGTCTCGTTTTTAATACTTTAAGCCATGGATTATACTTAATTAACTTTTATTTTATTGATTTCATGAATTAAACCCATAACTTAGGGATTTTATGCCTTTAGTCCCTAAATTTCATATTTAGCGTTTCTAGCTCAAGGTTTCGGTTTTAATTCACATTTAACATTTAAGTCTTGGTTTTAACATTTTAATTTATGGATTTATCTATATTATACTTAAACTTTCTGATTATAATATTTTAGTCATCAATTTTACGATTTTTGCAATTTAGTCCTCTTAGTCTCATTTGTCTCATTTTTAAAACAAAACTTTGGTGATTTAAGTTTTAACAATCTAGATTTTGTTCTAATACTTAATTTATACCTAAATACATGAAATATACTAATTCTTATAGTAAAATTCCATAATATATGATTTTTATCATTTTGGTCCATTTTAGTTTTCATTTGTCAATTTTTCACAGTCTCTGTCCAAAATTTAGTCCTTCTTTGGCTACGATTTTGACTGGTCAAACAAGCTTAGATTCTTATGAAAATTTTTACCACATGTTTCCCTATGTCTTAGCTTTACAGAAATATAAGGTTCATAATTTTTGGTCACGTTTAAGGGGTTCAAACCTATTTAATACTACACAAAGGTCCAACAGTACCCTTTCTGGACAGTTGGTCAAATATCTGTTTGTAGATGGAGTTATACTTACTTTCACATAGTGTAATCATACTACTTTGAAAGCTAACACAATATGCGACTTTTAGGAAAAAGAATCGCTCCATTTAGATCTGTGGTTTAAAAGTGATGACCTTCCAAAGTTGGGTCAGTTTCTGACTTTTAAGAACAGTTTGTACACCTTGTTTTAAAAATACGTTTTGACGTACCAATACTTTTCTAAGAATTTTGAAACTGGTGGGGTTGTAAAGCTAACACTTTAAACTTGATTTTAGACTCAGAAAACACAAAATTTCGTTGAGATTCGACTGAGTTATTCAACTCCAAAGTTGACCAATTTTTCTGTCGTTTTCAGTTTTTGTTGTTTAAGAGTTTGTTTTGGTTCTTTTTAGCAAAACTTTGTTATAACTCATACAAATACGACTTTTTAAGTTTACTTCTAGCAAAAGTGAACATCTAAACATATTTTAACTATTATATAAGCATTTTAATAAGAGATCTAAAGAGTTTATAGTGGAAATTCCTTACAATGCACTAAAGTAGCAAATTTGAGCAAAGTGGAAGTTGTGCTTGTTGTGAATGAGCTCCTAGCTTCCAATCCTTGGGTTTTTGAGTTGTTTTACTTAGAGAATCAAGTGGTATGAGTATGTGCACGTTTTTTATGCTTAAAAGAGCATAAAAAAGAGGTTTAGTGATGGTAGTTCATGGTGGATCAAAGGAGGTTGAAGGAAGATGAAAGCTTGATGATTAAAGGTTGTTTTGGTGAGTTGTTTGAGGCTGATGTTGCTGCTGTTTTTTCAGCAGGTAGAGAGCAGGAAAAGAGGGAAAGATGAGCTTCAATTTCAGCAAGTGTAATGTGTTGTGTTGGCTTGTAATCTCTTGCCTCAACACTTATGCCAATATTTTAATAGATTCAAGAGTATGGTTTATTCAATAAACAATTTAGGAAGGCATGAAAGGTGGAGTGAAGTAGTAACAAAAGAAAGTTGATAAGGTGGAGTGGCAAGGGAAGAAAAACGGCAGCAAGGAGGAGGGGGGAGCTATCCAAAGTCAAAGGAAGGGTCTCCCAAATTGACTTTATCATTTCCTTGCCTTATTTAATTAAATTAAGCTAGATATTTTAGTACTTAGGCTTATTAGTGTTTAATTAAGTGTTAATTAGGTAATTAGGTTAATTATGCATAGCAATAATGATTTAGTATATGGTAAATTGTTTCGATAATATTCGTATGTCACGATTTAGATTTATTTAAGTAATGGCGTATTCGTAGTAACCGTTGTGCTCAATTTAAATTGTGTACACGTTTATTCGATTATCCGGGAATATTATGCTTTTAATCTAGCATAATACTATAGTATATCAACTACTATTTAATTATCAATAGATTTACGTTATTTATGAAAGTTATCACCAACGTTCGCATTTGTCGGAAGTCATCCGATTTAAATCGCGCAATTCTAAATAATTACGTAAATGTAAGTGCGTCCTGCATTAAAGTAAAGTACACCTAAATGTGCAATGTGAGCGTGTGCTAGACTAATCTCATGTTCTCATGTTTCAATCAAGTTTGATTTCCATTACGAGGGAATTAGCATAAGAATGCATGTTAATTGTGCACGGAAATATACCGGTTTTCGAGGGTTGTCACAATATCGATTAGTATTGCATCAATTGTGACAAACTAAGGGGCCATGACCGTGTTGCAAGATTTCCATGCCCACGGAAAATTGTTGTCGGCTCTTGATCTAGGTCATGCCCATGGCAAATATAGGCCATGGCCGTGGCCTACTGTATCAGCACTTAATTTAATTTTCTACATTTTAGACTCAACATCCCAATTTTCTAAACCTTCGACACACAAATTTGACTTCAATACATTGTACATTTGATTACATAGCAAAACACATGTTCAAGAACACCTTCTAAAGCATTTTGACGCCAATTACGAAAATTTAACCCATTAAATCTATGAGTGGTAATTTCAAGAGATTTCCTCACGTTATTAAGCAACACACCCATAATCATCTTTGATGTTATAAGCTCATATTTTATATGAATTATCAACTTTAACCACACCATCTAACCTTACTAACATCAACTCTTTCATTACAAACAACTATTTTGACCCCCTTTGAATTATTTTGACTAACTAAAGTCGCCTTCACCAATATGCATTACTATCATATATTGGTATGTTTGACACACACAAAAAACGTTCCTCTAGTGACTTCTTTTTAGCTATTTAACAACTATCTAATGTATATATTTTCATCCAACAACTTTTAAATCAATCTCCTTACAATGACATAAACGCTAGAAAAATAGATGGGTTAAAATCTTTAACTCAATCATTTGATGATGATAAAACTTGTTTATTAGATTCCCCCTTGTTCTTTGTTGGTGATTTCACTACTGCATGAATGTTTTTCACATTAAAATCACGTGAATTCCCTCTCTTTGTTTAAGTTTAGGCACTAACTACTACAAGGTACATACTTAAATCCCTTAAACCAAATCTCTGATACTGACACCCGTTTTCACTTTTAAACCAATAAGAATAATGAGTCAAATAAGATTTAAAAATATTATATCACTATAAAATTTGTAGAAGGAATAGTCAAAGTAGATTGACCCAACGGGTCAACATACAAGAATTGTCAATGATCAAAATGTGTCAACCCTCGAATCACAATCATTTTCAAAAAAGTTTACACTTTAAACAACCTTTAATAAAGATTTCAGAAATAAAATAAAATGGTAACAAGCTTCATACCACGGCCCGGTCCCTAATCACCCCCGAACCCGAACCAAAATTAACTTTAGCCTTGCCTTGAGTTTAACTCCTTCACCTGCTTGATCACCTTGATCACCTAAGGACACACACACGATGACGTGTAAGCTTGAAAGCTTAGTGAGTACTAGCTTTTGACACCTTGAAAAATAGCGCAATTGTATAAACCAAAATGTAACATCAATTAGTATTAAAGCTACTGAAATATAAATAAAAGCAACTGAAAATACCCTAATCACTTAATTCCTACTAAATACTTACAACCCCTTTTTAACACCCTTTATGCCACCTGCAATATTCCTAAGTATTGGATCCAAGCTAGGCTATGAGTCATTAAAGTCATTAAACTCATTTAACACCCTTTTGCCACTTCTGCATTAACACTCTTTGCCACTTCAACTTATTATCGTACTAGTTGTAAGACAATAGTAGTGCGTAAGTGATATATAAAAGCAACTATATTTGTGTGTGCCTCCAGTTTGGGAAAAGAGGTGTAGTCACTTGGGAATTGCTCCTGCAACTTACATTAACTCCTTAGTTAGTAACAAGATATATTATTCACCATTTGAATGTCATCCCATGATCTTGACAACCTATGTCGACTTTAATCACAATATGTGTTATCAATATAAACCAAAAACCCATAACAACATTTGGTCATATAAGCACTCTGACCCTTGGTCTATTTTCAACATTTGACTAGAATGTAGGACTTCTTTGCTTAATATGCATTCAAATAATGTTATAATTTTTTTGGGATGTTACGGTACTCCTTCCAACAATATTCCTATTCTTGCTTCGGCAGACCGCTTGAATTTCCTTCTCTCAAAGAAGTATGTTTTCCCTCTCTATATATATTGGTGTTTTCAGATTGTAATCTGTAGGTGAAAATGCTAAACAACTAACAAACTTAACAACAAAAACCAGCGCGATGTCCCAAAAGCATATTTGGCATGTCCGAAGTCAACAATCTAACTATCTCTTGGGTGATGGATCACCAACTTCAACCAAATTTGTTTTTCTTTAATCTATTGAAACTCGTATTGGATCTATATGCTCAAAAGTCATAATTAAAATGATATTACTAATAACATATGATCATATAGGGTCACACCAATAACATATAAACACTAATTGATTAATTGTAAGAATTTGATTATTGCTAATTTTCAATGATCCTTGTCTTAATTGGAAATTTTTGTATGAAACAAAAGTTATTGAGTATGAAACAACGGACTGCCGTTAGAAAAAAAGAAAATAATTGTCCGTCACTTTCCAACTTGGACAGTTGAAATTCTATGAAAGAAAACAGATGTAAAGTGTTGCTCCTTAGTCCTGATCATGATGGATTGGATGGATAAGAAAAAAAATATTCCGAGCCTACCAAACTGAGGAAAACCATGTTGAGCTTCACATGAAGTAGGCCCTTACATTTTCCATGAGGAATTTAGTATTTCCCATTTGGATGACTAGTTGCCACTATAGAGACTATATATATAAGCATGAAACTTGAGACCTACATCAAATTACATCTTACAATCAAATTCCCTCATATCGATCACTTCATTCTCACAAAAAAGACTCTTCTTTCCGCTCCAAAAATATGGGTGTTCTCAGGTTCCAATCATTAATTGCAAATGCTAAACAATTAATCAAACTCAACAACAAGAAGCAGCAAGATGTTCCCAAAGGATATTTGGCTGTGTATGTAGGAGAAATTCAAAGGAAACGGTTTGTGGTGCCTTTATCATACTTGGACCAACCATTATTCCAAGATTTGTTACGTAGGTCGGAAGAAGAATTTGGGTTCAACCATCCAATGGGAGGTCTTACCATTCCCTGTAAAGAAGAAAATTTTGTCAATCTCACTTCACGATTACACATTTCATAGTTTGAGAACCAAGACAAATTGCTAGGTTTTGTACTAGTTTTTTAGTGTTAGGTTAAACAGACTATTCTAGGTGAAGCTGTAAAAGGGCATTCCCATTTTCTATAATTGCATCTAAATGAATGTGTTCATCCATCACCATTTTCTTACTTTAGCCTTTAAATGTTAAATAGAACTCACTATTATAGCCTCATTGGGATGCATTTCCTTACAAACTTAAATTGTCGGCTTGTCGCCTTCTAACCTCCACGGTTCAATATAAGAAACTTGACAGTTGGTGTATGTTGTGATCATCTAAGTTTCTTATTTGTTGGAAAGAAGTATTGCTTCAATAGAACTATATGAACGGACCAAATTAACATGATTGAAACATCGGAGTCTTTCTACCATAAGTTATTTGGAAATATCTTATATCTCTTGTGGCATCCGCCTACACACTTCTCTTGTTATATCAATCTTTTACAAGAGAAGAAAAAAAAAAAACAGTGTCTAGAGTTTATCTAATGGTTAAATGATCGAAATCTAACAAACTATGACAAAAAAATTATTGTGTGTATCAATCTTCCCAAACTTCCATTCTATATGTTCAACTTACAATTATTTTGTATGTAATTAGGTTGTCATGTCACCTATATAAGCTGAGGTCTTTTATAGATGACATAAAGGTTTGAATGGCATGTGTATTTTTTTTAATGGCGAGATTATATATATAAAAATATATACCAAAAATGAGATGCTACAAGGTCCAATAGGAACGGACCAAAAAACAGGGGAAAATACAACACAGCTTAGAGTTGAATTGTATTAAAATAAATTTGCTGAATGTTCACTAATGGTCATGTCCAAACTCAAGGATTTAAAATCCAGCCATCTTAATGTAATAATTAATTTGTCATATTTACCCTTGGTACTCGCATCCCACCATGAACATATACCACGTGCTCTAAAGGTCCCGGAAATAGCTCCATCCCTTGGGCATGAGAAATTTTATCAAAAGCAACACCAATACAGAATTAAATATGCAGTTTTTGAAATACCGTCACTTTTATTAGGTATTATTGACGATGATACAATGGGCTGCTAATCTGTAAATATTTTGTCAGATTCCAAGTTGGACAGTGGATATGATAATATATATAACAACTGATGTAGATCCAAACTGTTGCTAATTAGTCCTGATCATGGCATCATAGAAACAAGTAGGCCAAGTTCTTATATAAAGGAGTTGGATGGATGGATAAGAAAAATCTGATATCCTAATAAGTCTACTAAACTGATCAAAGCCATGTGAAGTATCACATGAAGTAGGTCCATACAGCAACCATATGTCGAACAGAATTTCTTATAGGTGGCTAGTTACAAGTATAGGCACTATAATTATAGGCTTTAAACTTGAGACATCCATCAAAGTACACCTTCCAACAATATTTTTTGTATTCTTACTTCCGTAAACAGCTTATATCACTTCCTTCTCTCCAAAACAGTCTTCATTTCATTATATAAAGGGCAAATGGCTCGAAAAGGTAATCAATTTGCCAAAATTTGACAATAAAGGAAATATGACTTTTATTGATGCCCTAAAAGTGAGCTTCAACGTTGTACTCAACTTAATAAAGATTCTCGGCATTCAAGCTTAAAGTTATATATTATAATTGAAGACAACCCAAGCAATCTTTACAAGCAGGGGGAGATTGTTAGAAATAATAAATTAGATTGTAAACATTGCTTTGATGTTTTATCATGTGACTAGTCTATTAGTATAGATAGCTAGTTAGGATATGTAAATTGTAAGTTTCAAGTTTCCCAACACAGTTACACTTAACGAAATAATAATTCTAAAGAAATTCTCTCAACATTCATACACGTTGATACACATTCATCATATGTTTGCTTGATTGAGGACTAACAATTGGTACCAGAGCTAGAAAGATCGATGATTTGAAGGAAATTATCAATGAATTCATCAAAAGTCGAACAACCTATTCTTGAGCAACAAGTCAACTCTTCGTGATTTTAAAATCAAAATCGTAGATTTGAAGGATATTGATCAAGGAACAAGAATCAAGTATCAATTTTGTACAATAACCGATCAAGATTGAGGAATTAGAGCAAAATTTAAAGAAATTGGGTTTTCAAGAACACGTAGTGTAATTATCGAAATTGGAGAGATTTAGGAAGTGTTTGTTGATTTCCACCGATCAAATCGTTCTATATTGAATTAGGAATCGATTTATATCAATTTCATAGCTTGATTCAAACATTTATGAAGATTTTGATTTTGAGCAAAAATGGCGGTTATGATGATGAACTTGATATGTGCAAACTGTTGTTGAAGGAAGCAACAAGTTGTGTTTATCTGATCTCGTAGGTGTGATCTCGCATCGTTGGATCTCAATAGATATTATTGTTCATAATAGGTTATAGTCTATATCAAGATATATATGCGAGCTCAACAGGATTAACAAGAAGTTAGGAAGTGCGAATTCAAACAAGAAGTCTGGAAGTGCGAGCTCGAACAGAAGCCGAGAAGTGCAAACTCGAACCGGAGATCAAATAGCAAGGAAGATTGCGAGATCATATTGCATTTGAGTTGCGAGTTCGATACAAGTAGTGTGTGTTTAAATACCGAGTTTTTTGGAAGGAAAAATTTTGAATTAACGAATTTTAAATTTAAGCGTAAACACATATATTTTGGTTTAAGAAAATTTATAATTAACCCAGGAAATTTTTTTAGTAATTTTGCAGGAAAAATTCGAACGGATAAAATTAAAATTTTTGATTAATGTTTTTCTTAACGAAAATAATTCTTTAACACTTCAAATCTTAAATCTTTAAAGATCCGTTCAAGCAACGTGTTTTATGATGACGAGAGATGGAACTGAGAGCGAATCCGAAAAGAATACAAAGCACTAGTGAAAGACTGTGAACGTATTACAAAATCTCTACAATTAAAAAAGAAGCATTCTAAATCAAGATATTCATCTTTGAAAAAGAAAGAGAGTTCAATGACAACTCATCAAAGAATGTCCGAGTATTATGAGAAAAAGATGCTCATTGCCGAGAAAAATTGGAAAGCACGAGCTCATGTTGTTAAGTTGCCATCTGAAAAATCTAATTCTTTAACTCAAGTCAAGCTTCTTGAAACTCAAACTGAGACATAATCTAAGGTACATTCTAGAGTTTTGAGTGAGTGTCAAAACCATTTAAACTCAGAAAAAGAAAAGGTTAATAAACTGCAAAAGGAACTGGCAAATAACCTTGAGCTATTAAAAGTTGTGACTCGGGAAAAATTAATTCTTAAAACTCACATGAAAGATTACAATGATAGTTATGAGAAACTTGAACATGAAAAGAAATCTTGGCTTAAAGAAATCCTTGATTTATCATCTCAACTTGAGGAATCCAAACAAGTTGGAATGTTAGCTACTCAACAGCATGCTCATGCAAATGCTAAGCATAAGAGAGTTTTTAGCAAGTCCAAAAGAACTCAAAGATACTTTATTAAAACGTGGACAAATTGAACTAACAATTTTCTTAAATAAACCAAAGGATATCAAGTTTTACGGTCCAAAGGAAGGGATAGGTTTTGACAACCCATGCTATTTGAAAAAAGAAATTTCAAGTATAGCACCCTTGTATGATGAAGATTACATGGGGTAGCAGCTTGAAAATGCATTTTCTCAAAACAACTAATGAGGAAGAAGAGATTGAAAACTTTGACAGAGCAAGAGCCAATAGTGCTCAATTTTCATTTAATTATGAAAAGTTGAATGAGAGCTATGGAACTCGAAAAGTTCCACTTTCCGAGGATTATTTTTCAAGCTACTCAAAACCAGTTGATAATCAAAATGATGTTGTTACTCAAGTGGTAACTACTAAAATTTATATTCCAAATTTAATATTGGAAAATAAAATTTTTAAATTAGAAAAACAAATAACCACTCAACGACATCATTTTGATCAAGAACAAGCTACACTCTTGCAAACTGTTGAAACACTTAAAAGTATCTCGTCTCCATCGGGTTCAATCTCAATGTCAAAATTTACTCATAAACATGCATTTGATAAACCTATGGAGTCTGAGGAGAATTTAGGAAAAGAGTTGGACAAAAAGTTTGACTCAAAAGACAAACACATTTTGAAACCAAAAAGTATATTGAAAACTGAGCATGCACCAAAGATATCTCAAGTGTCAAAAGAAACAAAACCTCAAGTGAGTGTTCCAATGAAGACTTACACAGATAAATCTTCCTAACCACTTTCAAAAATGATTTCTCATTTTACCAATTATTCGTTGCAAAATAATAAGGGATATTCTAAGAAATCACAATCACTTGGAACATCAAAGAATTTTCATCATTTTGATTCTAATGGTTTTAAATTCTCCAATAAACCTGTTTCAAGATTTTCCAAGAAAACAAAGGTTTGAAAACCGAAACAAAGATAATCTGATCAATCTTTCCGAACAAAATCATTCAAATATTCGACATCACAAATATTTTCACTTGCACCACAAAATGTTTCTTATCCAGTACAAAGAACGATTGATTTGGTATCCCCCGCTCCCAAAAGATTTTACTCACCGTTGACTCCACGAAACTTATTTCAAAATGAAACACTGAGTTTCAACTCAAAGTGGAATTCAACGTCTTTACATCGAATAGACACAACTTACTCACGGTTTTCAAAATTCTCAACACCCATTAGCACTGTGCTTAAATGGGTTCCTAAAGTTGTTGTCTAATGTAAAAAAAAAATGACTTGTGGACACATCAGTTCATAACTCGATCTTAAAGGAATTGGATTTTACTTTTATAAGGAAAGTGCCCATCAGCGACTTTTGGATCCGCCCAATGGTCCTGGAACATGGAAAGTCTATCGAAGGATGAGATTTAAGAATGGACATATGAAGGGTTAGAAATTCATTGATGAAAACAATGATATATATTGAAAGATGGATTATCAGCAGGGCATCTCCTTTTTTATGAAAGATCTTTTGAGTCGGCTTATATATTTGGCAGAGAGAATTCCAATTTGTTGGGTTCTTTTTGGAAATTGTTCCTGTTTTCCCTTTAATAAAATCAGTATCCATTTTTCGATTTCCATTAATCTGCTTGTTTCTTGCCTTTACTATAAATATTGTAATCCATCCCAAACAATTTGGTTCCATTGCCGGGAAACGAAATGAAGCAACCTGAGACTCAAGTAACCACTCGTCTGCAATTAAGGATCAATGCGCAAGACGAGAAGATTGAGACTCTCTCAAATCAAATGAAGGAGTTATCGGGAACGGTTCTGTCAATGAAAGAGGTTCTCAACTAACTGCCCAAATAGTTAGAGAAATTGATGTTGGGATATCAAAAACAACAAGGGAAGCGCCCTAACTCCGGGATTGATGGTGATGGCTCACTTTTCGAGGGTATATTGAAGACTTTGAATTCACTTCTAAATTTGATAAATTGTTTCGTGAGGACCATTTCAATGATTCTCTATTTTCCTTGCCTAAAGTCAAGCTACCTGTATTTGAAGGCATCGATCCCAGAGGTTGGATCACCAATGTTGAGCTATATTATCATGTACACAAGACCCCTACTACCCAAAAATTAAATCTTGTTCAAATGTGTATGGAGGGGTCAGCTCTCAACTGGTATACATATTTGATTTTTAAAAACCCGGATACCACTTGGGATCTCTTCAAAAACAAATTGATGGTTCGATTTAGTGGTACCAGATTTTGAAATGCCCATGAAGCTATCGGATCTCTCTACCAGGATGAGGGTGTGATACAGTATATTGAAGAGTTTGAAGCTCTTTCAGCCCTAATTCCAAATCAAACCGAAGAACAGTCAATTGGAATGTTTTTTAAGGGGCTTGAAGACCGACATTCGCAATTGGGTAAGAACCCTCATTCCACGTACTTGCGATCAAGCAATGGAATTTTCCTGTCATGTGGAAATCGCTACTAGCCTCAACATGAATAAGTCAGGCACACTCACAAATCTATTTCTTTCCATGGATCAGGCTCAAATGGGTATCACCAGGCCCAACTATAGAAGAACAACCCACGTGAAACCGGCTCAAAGTCTGAAAAGGCACCACAATTTTATTCATCGTTTGGGTCGTCAAATAAGCACGTACAACAATTTGCCCCAGTTAGCCAAACTGTGGTTCGTACCTGTGATAAACCTAATTCCCCCTTTTGTAATTCTGGAACTCGTCACCATACGATGCAGGAGTGGGAAGATAGGCGACGTAAGGGTCTTTGTTTCAGTAATGGAGAGAAATATTCTCCTCAACACAACTGCTCAGAGGGAACACTTCGCATACTATTGCTTGCTGAGGGAGAAGAGTTGGGTAATGATGGTGAGATTCGTTGGCCGAAGCAAGTTTTTCGGATGAGGAACAAGATGTTGATGGTAAATGCTTGGCTCTAGAACTCAGTGGTTACTCTACGGTTCCTTCATCTAACCTACAGACAATCAAGTTAGCAGGGGACCTAAGTGGAATTCCAGCTTTGATTTAATAGATAGTGGGGCCTCTTACAATTTTCTCTCGAAAAAGTTAGCAATTGCTCTTGGCTTAGCTATCAAACCAATTAGACGTTTGGGAATTAGGTTGGGGGTGGTTCTCGGGTGTGGATTGCAGAGCAATGCGAGAATGTCTCTCTCTAGTTTTCGCTGCAGAGCAACCAAAAAAATTGGTCTTATTGTCTACCATGGGCAGAGTTTTGATCCAACACATCTTTTCATGTCTCCACTAATACTACCCCTTTTGAAATTGTTTATTGCAGGGCCCCACCCACGCTCTTATAGTGTGTACCAGGAGAAATTCAATGTAAAGGAGTGGCAAGTGATCTCCAAGATAGGGACGAGGCTTTAAAACAACTCAAGTATCATTTGACTAGAGCTCACGAGCGTTTGAAGAAATTAGCCGATAAACACGACGCGAGGTTGCATTTAATATTGGAGACCGGGTGTTTTTAAAATAAAGACCACATCGCCAACAATCTGTTGCGCGACGCATCCACTAGAAGTTGGCAGCTCGCTTTTATGGGCCATTCCCTATCGTTGATAAAATTGGTGAAGTCGCTTATAAGTTGCAACTTCCCAAATCAGCTAAAATTCTCCTCTTTTTCATGTTTCACTCCTAAAACAGGCTATAGGCAATCAACAGGTAGAACCCTCCCTGCCTCAAGGCTTAGAAACAAATTTGTCGACCCCATCTTCCCCAGAAAAATGTTTGGTTGTTCACGAGATTACCAAGGGGGGGAGAGGGTGCAGCAATGGTTATCCAATGGCAGCAGGGTAGCATTGAGGATGCCACCTTGGAAGATGCTTATACTATCCAAACTCAATTTCCAAACTTCAGACTTAAGGACAAGCCTGCCTCTTATGAGGTCGGCATTGATAAGTAAAGTGCCCATCAGCAACTTTTGGATCGGCCCAATGGTCCAGGAACATGGAAAGTCTATAGAAGGATGAGATTTAAGAATGAACATATGAAGGGTTAGAAATTCATTGATGAGAACAATAATATATAGTGAAAGATGGATTATTAGCAGGGAATCTCTTTTTTTATGAAAGGTCTTTTGAGTCGGCTTATAGCTTGGGCTGAGAGAATTCCAATTTGTCGGGTTCTTTTCTTAAATTGTTCATGTTTTCCCGTTAATAAAATCAGTATCCATTTTCTGATTTCCATTAATCTGCTTGTTTCTAGCCTTTACTATAAATATTGTAATCCATCCCTACCATACTCACCTACCATACTCACATCAGAGTAAAACCCGATTTTTAAATGATTTGGCTTTTGCTCAAATAAGAGTAAAACCAGTTCTTCATTGTAATCATTTCTGAACATTTCAGTTCAAACCCGTTTTAGTGGAAAGCGCTCAAAAGTAAGATTCATTTCATTTGAGAAAAAGTATTAATGATTTTAGAAATGTTCTAAAATATTTTGAGATCGAGCTCCCATCATAACTCAATTTGAGAAACGTATGATATATTTGAGGGGGAGCTCGCACATAAATTTCAAAGGCAAAGTAAACTCACCTTCGCATTAACTTTTCAAACAATTCATGCATATGTTAAGGGCGAGTATTTTTCACAATCAAAACTTCCAAGTGTTAAAATCATTGTTATCATCAAACACTTTGGAAGATTTTCAAATTTTTCGGTGCTTATCAACTCCAAGAAAGCTTCCCGACGCATCAAGCCGATGTAATTTCAAAATCACAACATTGTGATGTGATGATCAATTAATGATCAATTTTTGGCAAATGTTGCAATCTGCACTAGGTGCTTTAGAATTTGATTACTCTGACTATCCACCAGAGCCGGGTGGATCTACCTCAAAAGTCACCTTAAAAATTTAGGCCGTGAGGGTCTATTAGGTCTAAGTGAGAGGGATGGTGGAAATTAGTGTGCAGATCAACATATTCTCAAAACAATGCCAACGTCGTTCATCATAACGAATGAAAATGAGGGAGGAGTTGATAAATTTGAGAGTTTGACTGAGGAGTGTGTGACAGGGTTAAAAGAAAAGGAAAACCCTTCCTAAGCCGAAGAAATCGCCGGGTTCCCACATCTACTATTGGATTTCATACGTTGATATCCGGTTTGAAGAAGACATCATGGACCCAGTGATGCAATGCATATTACCCTCCTAGCCCCTCAAGTACTTCTTAAAAGGTACTTGTTTCAAATTCTCACGGAGATTTAACACATAATCTATTGACATCTCATTCAGAGTTTGTTGATATTAAAACAAGACGACATTCTGCTCCATTCCCTGACTTCATTTCTTGCACATATAGAGTCTAGAGCAAATTGAGATAAATAAATATTTTAGGACACAAATGTATTCTTACACTACATGTCTTTGTGACATTAAGTTTGTCTACGTGATAATGTGAGAACATTCATAGTGATATCTAAATAATGGTATTCCACAATGATTGAATGGAAATCCTATCGGTCCTAACATCAAATCCCACACTTTGTGATCTAGGAGTTAGAGTGTTTTCAGATATTTCTTTTCTGAAGACACCACCAACTTTCCCTTGATTTACTCAGGTGAATTGTTGTCTTACCCGATTGTTACAAAATTGGTGATTTACTTACGATCATTTTTCGCATCATTATCACGGGATAATGATTTGATTGTAGGTGGAGAAAAGCATAGTTTTGTAGCACATGGAACGTATCGAAGATTCAACATTCGAAGGAATGTTCTTGAGAGTTCGTTAATTATTTGAAGGGGATCTTAGCAGGTTAAGGGGAGAATGTTCTATGAGAAAGATTGATAAGACTCGACTATTCTTGAAACACCTTGCATTACACCATATTCATGATGCTCACGATGCATCATAATCATCATGAACGGGGAGAAAATATTTTGTGTTTGAAGGTAGTGAAGAGAAATAAAAGTTTGAAAGAAGAGACAGAGTTGATTGGTGGATAGAATCTTATGGAATCTATGACGGTTGAAAAATACCAATTGACAGTTTGTTTTTGAGTCATCAGTTATTAAGGAAAAGCCTGAGATTTCTAGAGAGTTATAGAAAATGGATTGTGATTGAAAAGAGGAAACCTGCTCAGCAAAATTTCACAAGTGGTCTATGAAAGATAAAGCTTCAAAGAAGATGTCATTGCTTTCGAATGTGGAAAAAGGTTTTATGACAACACACATTATCCTTCTAGAATTGAATAGATTATTGGTTTGAGGGGAGCAGATTCATAGAATATGAAAAAGTTCCATTGATAAGTTGGAAGAGCTTCAAAGGTTGAATATCCAAATGAGGGGGATCAAGAGATAAAAGAAGATCAAATGTTATCAACGAAAGATCAAAGATCAAATCATAATCTTTCATACATCATAATCAAATAGTTCAAAGAGGATTCATCGACAACAAACATTTGGAATATACTTTCAGAATTAAAATTAGTAAAAGGTGCTTTCAAAGTATGAGCTTTAAAGAGAAATATTCCACAAGTCGAACCAAGAATAAAAGTTGTCATTGAAGAACAAGAAAATAATTTGTCCTCAAGAATTTTTCAAAGAATTAACATCATATATAAAAGCTAAGTCGTGACTCGTGATTATCAAAAGTGTGCTTCAATGTTGTACTCAGCTTACTAAAGATTCTCGGCATTCAAGCTTCAAAGTTACATATCATAATTAAACACAGCCCAAGCAATGTTTACAATCAAGGGGATTGTTAGAAATACTAAATTAGATTGTAAACATTACTTTGATGTTTTATCATGTGACTAGTCTATTAGTATAAATAGCTAGTTAGGATATGTATTTTGTAAATTTCCAAGTTTTCAAATCATTATTGCACTTAATAGAAAACAAATTCAAGGAAACTCTCTCAACTATCATACGAATCATCATAAGATTGTTGTTTGTAATTAGTCTAATGTATGTTTTGTATCTAAATCTGTTTGGCATCATAGACTTAGTCATCTAGCAAATCAAGTCTTAGATGTATTAGGACATTCTTTGAACCTTGATAAAGGGTCAGTGGTCTCTCCTTGTGAGATTTTCCATAAGCCAAAACAAAGCAAGGAACCATTCCCTTTAAGTGATCATAAGACTGTTACAGTCAGCGATTTAGTTCATCTAGATTTGTGGGTTCCTTACAAAGTAACTAGGAGAGAAGGGTTCAAGTATTTTTTAACAATAGTTGATGATTATTAAAGGGCAGTATGGTTATATCTGGTAAAAAGTAAAGATGAAGTTGTTGAACACATTATCCATTTTATGAGTCTTTTGAAATTACAATTTAATAAATCTGTTAAATTAATAAGGAGTGATAATGGTACATAAGCTGTTAATAATAGATTAAATAGTGTTTGTCAAGAAAATGGTGTAGTTTATCAAACTTCTTGTTCATATACACCGCAACATAATGGGATAGCTGAGAACAAATATAGGTACTTGCTTAATGTAGCAAGACCTCTTATGTTTCAGAGAGGAATTCCTCTCATTTTATGGTCTGATTGTGTTCTTACTGCTGCTTATTTAATTAACAGGTTACCTACTAGGTGTTAAATGGAAAGTCTCCTTTTGAGCTTGTATATGGTTCTAAACCATCTCTTTCCAATATCAGAAATTTTGGGTGTTTGTGTTTCTTTACTATTTTAAATAATCATGATAAGTTTTCTACAAGGTCTGAGAAATGTGTGCTTATTGGTTTTTCAACTATAAAAAAAGCTTATAAGCTTTTTAATCTTGATCATAAATGTGTTATGTTTAATTTTCAACTATTAAAATTAAATGATAAACAGGTTCATAACATGTTTAATGAAAATTTAAATCACTTAAATTTCTTTAATGAATTAAACTCTAAAACTTTTCAAAAATCCTATGATGAAGGGGAAGTCACAACTGAGGATTATGGCAATAACACTCCTCTTCCAGAGGTAGATGTGCCTGCAACTTCCAATGAAGTTAGTGAGACAGAAAATGTCCCTAAAGGCAACATATTTGAAAATTATGAAGCTCAAGAAGAGACAAGTCAGTCTGGTAGTGTACTTAGGAGGTTTGCTAGATATGTAGTTGTTCAAGAAGAGACAAGTCAATCTGGTAGTATAATATTGAAAAAGTAGTTTATTACTCAAAGTTCTCATCTGATTATATTTGTTATGCGTCTAATTTAAATAAAAACTTTGAACCAAGAAACTATGTTAGGCTTCAAAGATAAAATGTCGTTAGTCCCAAACTAACAACACAAGTTGTAGATGGGGTGAATACAATCTTTTCAAATTGATATTGAGTGTAATATATATGTTTGTGAAGTGAATTAATGAACAGATAGTAATCCTCAATATAATTCTTTCATTTCAATCCATTAAAGAATTACAAGTTAGATTGCGGAATAACTAACTAGTCTGAATACATATTGACACTACTTATCAGCTAAGAACAAACTTAAAGCTGGTTCCAAATAGATGTTGAATCTGCTAATACAATGCTCTTTAATTCACTATGAATTCACACTCTTAACTCTATACTAGAGCTCAGTATTTATAGTTGAGCATGCATTGCCTTGTAACCTCTTCAACCAATCAGAATAGCCTGGACGTCTAATAATGCTCAATTTATATATATTTTACCCTCACATTATTTCTTGTTTTATCTGTATTATCATGAGTTTAATGAACTTTTGATACTTAATATGCCTTGAATGTGTTTATTATCGCTAGGAACGGATGCGAGAAGAAATGGAGTGAAAATGTTGCAGAAAAGATCAAAGAATAAGAAGTTTTGTAGTTTCGGCGAGGCTCCACGGTTTTGGTCATAACTCTCTCATACGGACTCCGATTGAGGTGATACAAAAGCCCAAATTTTTGGAACTCAAATGGCTACAATTTTCAAGAAGACATTAAGCTAAGAAACAATCTCACCCGTATGGGTGAGGCCTCACCCGTCCGGGTGAAATGTCGCAGAAAGTTGAAAACTTTAAATCACCCAGCCTGGTGATGATGGTCCAACCGAGAGCCAAAGTCAATCACCCATTCAGGTAACCTACTACCCGTCCGGATGAAGTGTTTTTCCAGCGGGATCTGCATCTTAAACCATAATGAAAGAGAGTGAAAACATAACTTGGAGGCTAGCCATTTTCTCTCCATACAAGGGCGGTTTTTGAGGTTTTTGAAGCTAGAAGACATTCTTTCGTTCGTTGTAACTCAAATATTGAAGATTCAAAATTCCAAGCATGTTTATAACTTGGTTTTGATTCTTTCCATTCATAAAGATGCTTAATTTATGTTTATTGATTCGTTTAGTTGTTTCTTATTTGAATATGAGCTAAGTTTCTTTACATTCATTTAGATGATGTGAACTATTGATTAGGGGTGTTAATTCTTGACGTTTACAATTTTTTAATTAATGTTTAATTGTAGATCCAATTGTGATTAAGTTTTATTTATTTAATTTATCTATTGCTGAATCATTGAATGTTCTAGTGAACACTATTGCATGATTATGATTTGTTATAATCATTTGTCTATGAATGATTATTGAATTGACACGAATGCAAGATTTAAATAGATTAATTGATTAAACTTAATTGTGGTTGTATTGAATTTAAGTAGAGAACTCAACTTAAGTTTAGTATTCCTGCGAACGTAGGTTTACAAGATTAAATCGTTAGTTACTAGATTAAATTGAGACTAATTTAATTAGAAACTTGTAGTGAACACGAAAGGTCAATTCCACTTAATCTATTGGAAAGAGTGAACACGAATTCCATGCTTAGTTTAGTTTGATGAACAATAGCATATAAACTGGTTTTAACAAACACTCTGAAATCATTAGTGAGCTAGTCTAGATGAATGCTCCTTTTAATATATGATACTTCAATATCCAGCTGCCTGTCATTTACTTTTATTCTTATTTAGTGATAATTGTAAAGCAACAATTCGGTTGCAAACCCCCCCCCCCCCCCATTTACTTATCTGTTAGATTAATTTACATTCACTACATACTCTTGATTATACAATCCTCTTGGTTTGACTCGGACTTCCCAAACTATACTACTACTCAACATGGTACACTGCCCGGTTGTGTGATAGTTAATTTGTGGTATTTACGATATAAATTATATAACTAGAATTTACAAATCAAGTTTTTGGCGCCACTGCCAGGGACTGTGTTTATATAAAGAGTTTTTGTTTGAGTGTGATTAATTGATCCTTTCTTGGACTTATCCGAGAAAGTTAAATTTTATTGTCAATTGTTTTGCACAAATGTTTTTATTACAAATGCTTCTAACCTTGTTTTTCAGGATGAGTTTGAATATGAATCAGACGAGGAAGAAGAGGATGAAGTTACAAATGACCATTACAGGACTTACGAAGATGCTTCCCAAGATTTACATAAACTTAAGTTCGAGGTTGTGATATATTCAAATTGGGATGAGTCGGACGTTGAAGAAGAGGAAATGGAGGAAATCTCGACCATGCCTAGTCTACCGGTTGTTTCGCCTACCATGGATGATGTCAAGCCAACAAATTCGCATCTTCAACGATTTGAGGAAGAGAAGACTGTGGTTGGTCATGGTAATGATATCAAGGAGTTACAAGAACTACTTGAAATCAATGATCATGAGTTAGACAAACTTGTGGAGAATGGAGTTATATATGATATGTTCCTGAATGACGAATTTGAAAATCTCTTTAAGAGAGATAATGGGAAACAACAAAATCTCTTTGAAGATGCATGTACCATTTAAAGTAGGTGATGAGGAGTTAGATGAGCTTGGAGAAACGAGATCTTTGAACACGGTAGTGACTTCTCCTTTGAATGAGGATCTGAAAAGGTTGAAGGGAGATAATCGGATGATGATCAAGACTTCACTTGATGAATCACTGACGGATTTGAAGCTTAATCCCCCTTCGGGTAATCATGAGCTTATTTGTTTAGAAGAGCCAAGACCACCCAACCATTTTTCTAAGTGGTTAATTAGACTCATTTCTATTTATGCTTTTGAGGAGTTGAACATTGTGTATAAACTGTTAATGAAGCTACTTGAACAAGGTGTTAGTGAGTGGGAGATTGATAAAGGAGAAGACATTGAAAGCAACTATGGTATTGAAGATGATCTTAGAGAGATGGAGATGGATATTTCTCCTTCCTTAGAAATGGCAAATGATGTAGCTTCGAGAAGATATTGGGTAATCGTTTGGTTGATCGACAAGCCACTCGAAAACGTTTGGAGAGTTGTTTTTCTCATCTTGACTCTTAATAGGGAGAAGTGTTATAGGAACTACAAAGTGAAGGATGACTTCCTCCCATGTGAATATGATTGGAAAGGAGGTGGTGGATTGAAGGAGAACCTAACTTAATGAAGGAGGTCGAGTCCAGCTATAGACTCGTAAAAAATAAAGCGCTTCTCGGGAGGCAACCCGTGTTTTCTAACGATTTACTTTTTTTTTTTGTAGTTTTGGTTGTAATTTTGCAGGTTTAGATGATGCTTGGCTCATTCCGGTGTTACAAGTTGTTGGAATACACATGCATCATTGTTTTTCTCAACATTTCTTCAACTTCTACGCATACCCCTAGGGAAGTACCCATTCCCTTTTACTTCCTCCTGTGCTATTTTGTTTATGCTTTTGTGCAATGAGGGCATTGTCCAATTTAAGTGTGGGCGAGGGATGATTTTCACTTAAACTTTTGTTTATCCTCTCGGCATTATAAATTTTTTGAGGTGAATCAAGGAGTGTAATTTGTTCTAGAACTTGCTTTAGCTTGATACATTTTGAGACCGTAGTGAGACCACAATCTTGTGGTATAAGTGTTGTATATGATAAGGAGGTAATTAGGATCATAATATTTTGTTTTACACCAATTCTATCACATGTTACCCAGGTCGTAGCATTAAACATTAGTGCCAGAAACACTAGTGAAACCATCACACCTACACCCCATTCACATGTTAACCAATTTTATGTAATCTTAGCGTAGATTCATTTGGTTGATTGTTTCTTAGTGTCAATAGACTTAAATCCTTAAGCAATGTGGCATTAAAATTAATTTGAAGGAATTCTTGTGTTATGAAACTATAGTTTGATGCTCAATTAAGAGAATTATAGAAGAAAAAGAAATTAAACATGTGGTGTTCGTATTGTTAAAGTTTGGTTATTTGTAATCATATATATGGCATTTGGAACTCAGACAAGTAGACTCCTAGGAATGTTTATCATTTAACCACCTAAGATCTCTTTCTGGTATGGGATTGGTTGGGGTGAAATTTCTTTACATGGGTTCCATAGAAAGTCATGGACTACACCTAATTTAAACGGATTTGTTAAACCATAGATGTGGCCTTTGAGGTTCGGACTATTAAACCTGAGGGATGTTCATCATCTAGCTTTCTAAGATCTTTTTCCGGTTTGGACAAGCTGGTCTAACGTTTGCTACATGGACCTCATAGAAAAGTCACGGGTTTAATTCATTAATGAAAAAAAAAAAAAGTGAAAGCTCAATTTGTTGAAACTTTATAGAGAATTAATACAAGAAATCCTGAATTTTATTTTTATGTCACATTTGTGAGAGATCTTGGCAACATGATGCTTATTTTTCTAGTAGTTAAGTTTACTGATTATCTAACTTAATTACATCATGAGTCTAAGCTTCCCTTTAAATCCTCCTTTGATACTTCACTCGGTGCTTATGCCATATCGGTGGAGATTTGATCCTTTTGCAAGCCTATGGTAACTTTTACATCAAGGGAACTAGTTTAGAATTGATAATTTATAGTTTGTTTGAGGACAAGCAAAGTTCAAGTGTGGGGGAATTTGATAACGCTCAATTTATATTTATTTTACCCTCGCATTATCTCTTGTTTTATCTGTATTTATCATGAGTTTAATGTACTTTTGATACTTAGCAAAGGGAAGATGGGAAAACTCCATTATGCCCTCTATTAAACACTTAAAATAAAGTCAACTAAACATTGATTATTTAAGATATAGTACTATTATGCAAAATCAATTACATAAAAACATTTATACAAAATGAAACAAATAATTTCCTTACTATTATGCATTATACAATTGGAAACAATTTCTCGACGCTCACCATACAAACTATATTGCGTTTCCGTCGAATCGCGCGGGTTACCGGCTATGTATAAAATATGAATACAAATGTTACTTTTACAATAATACCATAGGAGCGGCTGAGTTGTGATCACATGGGATTCTCCAAAAATGGTCTCACGATTGAATCTTGCCAGCTTCAACTCGTTGTTTTGTTTTGCTTTAGAAAAGAAAAAAATAAAAATTTGGAGGGTGTATACATTATAATAGACTTTGGGTTCAACACATTTGACCCAGTCATCTTTAGTTAAAAAGATGTTATTTAACCCGTTTGAGACCAGACACAATCAAAATGGTCCATTTTTAAGTAAATGGGTCAAATTTGCCACCTCTAATCACTGGTTTTACCATGAGCTTGCAACTAAACAGTGAAATTGGCAGGGACTTGGACTCGCTATTGGTGCTACACTCATGGACTTAAAAAGAGCAACGACTTTGGCTTCTGTAACTGTAATGGCCTTCATGCTGGCAGGTGGATATTTTGTGAAGGTAAACACAAATATACTCTCAACTCTTGTCACCTCATCTCATTATAACAGTTTCTTAAAAAGTTAAAGACTAAGAGGCATTGCTACTTTTGCAGAATGTTCCAATATTCATAGCATGGTTACGTTACTTGTCATTCAACTATCACAAATACAGACTACTTTTCAAAGCGCAGTATGAAACCATTAGTCCTGTAATCGACGGGATAAAATTAAACAATGGTTTAAAGGAAGCAGCTGCCTTGGGAATCATGGTTTTCGGCTACCATTTTTTGGCATACCTGTCATTACGTAGAATGAAAGTTGGTTAAAAAATTGAATACCTTGATGATCAACTGTCATAAAATACAGTTTTCTGCTTCATTAAGTAGTAGTCAGAGTAAGTAATTCGAAGAAGAATCTCATACTTGTGTTATGAAGTTGTGAAATCGCAATGTAGAAAAATGCAACATTAAGGAAAATTTACTTTCTACTGTAGGCAATGATGAGTTGTAAGTTGAAACCAAGAAATTTAATGAATTTGATGATGTTAATCTTAATTTGTATTTGACATCAGAACAGGTAAGTTATATATGGACATAAAAAATACAGCAAATGCAACTTCATTAGTTAATTTGGATTAAATCATCTAAAAGTTGGTAAAGTAAAAATATAAAGTAAAGCAAACATCTTATAACTAGCTGTTTATATAATTTGAAATTAATCATGTAACAAAAACTAGATTGATAAATAAAGATGATAAATCAGCAGCAATTGGATGATCTTCTAACAATCATCTAAAATAAATATGGTTAGTACAATCAAATATCATACTCATTATAAGTATTTAACAACAGTAGTCCTTAACCATTATAAGCCAAACTCATATGTGACGCATAACATAAATTCAGTAAACCTTAACACGAAGTTCAATATAATTAATTTGTATGATCAATTGAATTATGAACTAACTATATATTGTTGTACGTTTAAACTTGTGTATAAAAATGAATCATTTAAGAAAAAAAATATTCTTTAATATAATTAAGGTGCAAGTGAATATATTATAGGATGTAGTTAACCATGTATCACTATCAAAATTGCTTGTATCTTGATCTTGATCAACTAAGGTGAGACCCTTCTGTTCCAATTTCTTTATTTAATAAAAGACACACGAAGTGAACATTGTACAATAAGTTGAGAAAAACACTCACTTTTTTCTCTACCAACTCCCATAAACATTATTGATAGGAATATTATAGATTTAGAACAAATGTTCTTATGCTCACTAATGGCATAGCTTTAGCGAGTACTTCTAACTCTATCTATTTCTAAATTAGTAGAGTTTGTCTGATCATTTAATAGGATCTAATCACCATGAGATATGGATCAATGACCAATCATAGATCAACAATCCAACATAAAAATAATAAAAACAAATATAGCAACCCATTTCACTTAATTAATAAATATTTATATGTTATATACCTAACTATTTAAACGATGTATGACGTCACATTACATATAAAACTTAATATATTTTATAATAAAAATTATATTTAATATTTTAATCAACTTCAATTATAATGTAAGGAGAATACAAATTTTGTGTTAAGATATTACATTTTCTTAAAGAAATATACGTTGGCATATAATTTTCATATTTATAACAACTTAAATTTATAAATTATTTCATTTCTTACATACATATATATTTGTGTTTTATAAAAGTTTCATATTTTCCAACAAATATGTAAACTATATTTATTGTTATAGATAAACATGTGTTTCTATAAAAATCTCATTTATTACTATTAATATTAATATTAATACACACAAAAAACAACAAATACATAAAAATTAAAAACAACAAAATATTGAATTGACGTATAATGAGGATGGGTTGCCCGCGCCTTATTTTTATTTGTTTTATTGTAATTTAAGTAACATTTGATTTTGTTGTTTTGTATCCTTAAGTACAAAGCGGGTTTTCACATTTTTTTATTTACACCAATAACTTATAATAAAGAATGATAATTTCTTTTTAATACAACATTAGATTAGATATATCCACTGAAATTAAAAATCTCTTTACATCAAACTTACAATAATTTTCTCCATTAACAAATTATTAGTAGTCAAAATATAAAAAACAAACATCAAATGGTAAAATTTAGTTGATTAACAATACAAATAATAGTAACGAAAAAGGAATTATAACAATAATAGGTAATATAAAAACAAAAGTATGAAATTTGTAAAAATTTAATAATAAAATAATAATAAAGCATTAGGAAATGGGATATGACAACTTAATCTTTTTACTTTAAGGTAAGTAACAATAAGAATCATATTGGTTTAATGCGATATGACATTACCACGCATTGAAAAGCGTTTATTAGAAGAGCTCAAATGTTAGTCTCTTGGGGGGCCGGTTTTGTCATTCACACAATTGCCCCATCTATTGATTGATCACGTGAGTGTTAGAAGACATTTGTAAATGAATGAACATAAAAGGAGGTACTTTCAGTTGAAAAGAAACAGACGTCTACAATTATTTTCACGGGCTAGATCTTTGTTGTTGTGTCATGTTTTTAAATTAGTAAGTGTAAATTTTTAATCTAAGTTTATAGTATTTTTGTTTATCTAGATTGCTTACATTTTTTTCAATAATTATAGGCTTGATCAATTTTTCAATTAGTTACACGTTATTATCGTCGTAATAGTTCGTTTTCGTGTTGATCAAACATGAACCTTAAAGATAATATATATGTAATATTGTAAAATTTTTGACATTAACCTTTTTAACAAAACTATTAATATAAACTATTAATAGTTCATACTAGCTAAGCAAAATAACAAAACTTTGTAATGTAAAAGCAAATGAATATTACAAATTATTTTTTACTTGCCCACTGCATCGTTAAAATATACTGATGCAGAATTTATGTATATTAGTAATCTATATCTATATATATAATTAAAAGAGGATACAATGGAGGGATTTTTGCCCTTCATTGTTTTCTACCATTTTCGATCCAACGATCTTAATTTCTTTCATCTTTATACACTTTTGGCCCCTTAAATATTTGATATATTTATTTAAATTAAAAAAATAGATCAAATATTTTATTTATTTATAAAAATTAAAGAGTCTATAAACTATATAAAAAAATCGACTACAATTTTCATTTTATTAAAATTAAATTCGTCCTAAGTTATAGCGGGTCTATAAACTATATAAAAAGATCGACTAAAGAAAAATTAAATTCGACCCGCGTTATCGCGAGTTTATAAAAATTGGAACGTACGATGAGAACATCTATTCTTCCAAATCCAATCAATTAAAACACTTATTATAATTAAATTCAAAATAAATTAACTCAAAATAGCATCGATATTCAAGATATATAGGCTATTTAATATATCCTTTTGGAATAAAAATTAGTTTAAAACTCATATATAGATATAGATGCAGAGCGTATAACATAAAATTGATTAAAATAAAAACGGTTAAAATTGGTCTATGTCAAACAGAGAGTCTGGTCTTCGTCAACCGAAAGTTACAATCGCACCACTTCCTCTTTAAACTTATATCTACTTTTTATATTTATATGAGAGTTGGTATATCTTTTATCTTCACAGCTCATTATATTATCATACAAATTCCTTTTCTGTATAAGAAAACACAAAGAAGATCCGAAGTAACGCAGGTATCCTCTTTTATGTAACAACAATCTATCTATCTATATTATTATATACATTCTATAATATTTGCAAAAATATTTCAGTGGACAATATACGACTGGTAGAATATAAAATATAAATATTTCAACTTTTTTAATCATGTTTTATGTTGTTTGTACTTTATACTTTATTAGTTGTACGTGGCATGCACAACCAGTAGTAGAACATAAAATATTAAAAATCTGTACTAATTAAGTGAAATAACAAAACTTTGTCATGTAAAATTAAATGAATATTACAAATTATCTTTTACGTGCCCACCACATCCTTAAAAAATAGTGATGAAGAATTTAAGTATATTAGCAACTAGTTAAAAATTACAACTCCTTCTTCTATGGATTTAACGATTATATATAAACTTTCTAAAACTAAGCTAGTTTTTAAAATTAGATCAGAAACACAAAAAATATTTATTATGGGTGGTGGCTTCGACAGCTCCAACACATAAAATAAAAAAAGGTTAGTGTAAATGCATATATAAACATTAATTTAATCTGTTTAAAATTACTACTCCTACTTTTATGGTTTTAACGATTATATATAAGTCTTAGGTACCGGCCGGCCTCAATGAAATTCCAAACTATATCAAACATCCAAAAATGTGTACGCCCACGCTATTTAATCTCCCTCCAGTTTTCATTATTTGCAGTTACTTATACTTGACGATGAGCCACACTTATGATGATTGCAGTTCTTTCATTTTGGTTATTAATTATTCTATTTTTTGTATAAAACCACAGATTTGGAAGATGGATCAGTTTTTAGCTCCAGTTCGGGATAAGTTTTTAGCTCCAGTTCTTGATAATGTTGTCAAAAACGTGGGTTTCTTTGTTTCCTCCACAAAGAACGTTAAAGCTATGGATGCTAAAAGGAAGCAACTGAATGAGACAGCACAAGATATGCAAAACAAAAGGGCGAGAGCTGATGCAGATGATAAAGTGGTATTTGAGCATGTGACTCCATGGTTGGAAAATGTCAAAAAGTTTAATGAAGATGCAAAAAATATTCAACCAGCTGGAATTGGATGGTTCAATGTGGCAAAGAGATACAAAGCAGGAAAACAATCTTTTGATTTTCTCAATGACATAAATGATCTTGAAACGCGGGCTTCTCAAATCGAGTGGACTGATAAACAAAAACCTCTTGGTATGGTGGGTAGTTCTACTTCCACGTTGCCATCCACCTCTGCAACAATTAATCACGATGGTACCCCAATGAGTTTCGAATCCAGAGAAATGATATTCAAGGATGCATTGGAATTCCTCAGGTCAAATGATGAGAACAAAAAGATGATGGCTATATGTGGGATGGGCGGTGTGGGGAAGACCACTATGATGGAACAACTAAGGAAGGTTGTGGAAGATTCTAGAATGTTTGATTGGGTTGTGAAGGTGGTTTATCGGAGAAAACACCGACCCAATTGCATTTCAACAAGCTATTGCTGACTACATGGGTGAACCTTTAACTGAAATAAGTAAAGAGGAAGGGCTGATCGTCTTCGTGAAAAATTTACTAGGATGTCACTAAATGGAGAAAAGAAAATTTTGGTATTAATGGACGATCTTTGGAAGGAGATCAACCTTGAAGATTTTGGACTAAAAAGCCCTTTGCCAAAGGGACTCAAGTTGTTGTTCACATCACGATTTGAAGATGTTTGCAGTCGAATGGGTGTCAAAACTGATTCTATTTTTAAAGTAGGCATCTTAAATGATGCAGAAGCGAAAGATTTGTTTTTTGGAATCATGGATCCATCTATCTCAAATGGTGATAATCCTGAGCTCCAAAGGATAGGCGAAGATATCATGAATAAATGTCGTGGTTTGCCCATTGCTATAGTAACCATTGCTAAAAGTCTTAAAGATGATATTAAAGAGGCATGGGAAGCTGTTCGTACCCGCTTACAGCGCGATGACCTTGAAGATATTTATAGCATTGCGGAGAGAATATTTAAGATGAGTTACGATAATCTCAAAAAGGATATCGATAAATCAATTTTTCTTCTGAGTGGGTTATTTCCAGACGACTTTGATCTTCCTACTGAGGACCTGTTGACGTACGGATGGGGATTGGGTTTTTTTTTTAAATGTCAAGACTTTAGCAGAAGCAAGACGTGATAAAAAGATTTGTGTTAATAATCTTATACGTGCCAACTTGTTGATGGAAAGTGATCACATGGGATGCGTCAAACTGCATGATCTCGTGCGTGCTTTTGTTCTAAGTAATTTTTCAGAAGTCAAACAAGCTTCAATTACCAACCATGAGAGCATGTCAAATACGGCTACCGTAGATCCAAATGAGTCTTACGAAAGAATTCTATTAAACTGCAAAGGTATGTCCGAGTTTCCTACAGGCTTTAATTACCCAAACCTCTCTGTTCTGCTGCTAATCAATGGAGATGATCATCATCTCAAGTTTCCGAGAATCGATTGGGATGATCATCATAGGGATGATCATCATCTCAAGTTTTCGAAAGATTTTTACGAAAGAATGGAAAAACTGGAGGTTGTGTCTTATGAGGGTATACGTACTGCGTTGCCACCAGTAATGTTTGAATATGCAACCAAACTTCGAACACTGTGTCTTCGTTCATGTCGGTTGACGCTTGATTTGTCTCGTCTTAATAGTCTTAGCAACCTGGAAACACTAAGCTTTGCTCATTGTAAGATAAAGAAGTTACCGTCAACAACAGGGAAGTTGACAAAATTAAAGTTACTTGATCTAACTGGATGTGTTGACCTTTGTATTGATGATGGTGCCTTTGAAAATTTGGTCAGTCTTCAAGAGCTTTATATGAGAGCTTCTGAAAGATATCCTATTAAATTCACAGATGCCAATTGTAAAGAACTGGGGATACTTTCAAGGGGTCTTCATGCGTTAGAGCTGGAGTTCTCTAAGAATACAGCACAACCGAAAAATGTGTCATTTGAGAAACTCGGAAGGTTCAGGATATCCATAGGTTGTGAGTTGAAACATAATGACTATAGGATAACTCGGAAGTTTTCATTCAAAAATACATTGAATCTTGTCACCAACTCCAACGAGCTTCTGGAATGCAAAATTAGTGGGTTATTTGATAAAACAGAGGAGCTTCTTTTGCAAGTGAATGATATGAATAGTATTGAAGATGTTTCAATGAATCACTCATTTTCCAATTTAACCGTCATCAATGTTCATGATTGTGCAGAGTTGACGTACCTCTTCACAATTCCCGTGGTAAATGGTTTGAAAAAACTTACTCACCTCACAGTTCGTAAGTGCCCTGTGCTTTCAGCACTGGTTGGTGGTGATGATAGTGGAGTAGAGGTGATTAAATTTCCAGAGTTGAAGGAAATATTTTTGAAATGTCTACCAAAGCTGATAAGTTTGTGGGACACTAGTTTTAATGTAATCAAATTACCAAAAGTTGGGGAGCTGGTTCTTGCTCACCTTCCCAACTTTACCAGCATTTTTCCCGATAGCAGTAATACACAGGCAATGCAATCCGTCTTGAGCAAAGAGGTACTTACATACATACATACATTTACTTTGTTCTTAATATTTATTCAATTGAGAATATGCTATTTATGGATCTGTAAATCATTTTGTAGGTTGTGATTCCTAATTTGGAAAATATATGTATGCATGGGATGGAGAACTTGAAGCAGATATGGCCGTGTCAGATGACTACTGCTGAGAAAATTAATGTTTCCATGGTGAAAAGGGTTACAGTGCTATCTTGTGATAATCTAGTGAATCTTTTTCCAAGCAATCCATTGCCATTACTGAATCATTTGGAAGAACTTCAAGTTCTACTTTGTCGATCCATTGAAGTTTCATTCAACCTGGAGTGGGAACATGTTTGTGAAATGGAGGAATACATTAGCAGGTTAAGAAAGATAGAAGTTTCAGGATTGGAGAAGCTAACAGAGGTGTGGAGGATGAAAGGTGTAGATAATTCTGATATCCTCATCAATGGCTTTAAAGGTGTAGAATCAATAAGGATACGGCATTGTAACGAATTTAAATATATATTCTCACCTGCCACAGCCAATTTTGATCTGGGAGCACTTACTTCATTCTGTGAGGAGGTATGTCATGTCATGGTTATTTGTACAGCTTTAAGTTTTTATTTATTATTTATTTATTATATTATTAAATAAAACTAACATCATTCTTTTCAACGCTCAAAAAAAAGATTCTATTTCTTAATTAACAATGATAAAAATATCACAACTGATTTCCTTTTTTATGTAGTCTTCAAAGTTTGTTGCTTTGTATTATCTACGAGAACTTGTATACCAATCAATCATCTACCATCTAATATCTATCTACTACTATAAATCGGAGCATATCAAAGAGCTTATTCTACACTCATTATATTTTGTAAATTTTATTTTATATTGTATATGTATGAATTATTGTTAAAAAATAAAAAAATAGATACAAAGGATATTAAGACCTATTTATTATTATCATGGTAATTTATACCATCTCTTTAGTCTATAAAAGTTATTCGTATTACATCGTAACGTGATTTGTATCATTTTCTTACCGCTGCATGGCACAAGTGATATACTAGTATCTTAATCTTAAACCCTTAGAGGGGTGCCAACGGACGTCCTCCCTCCCGTCTTTGTTACCGTCTTCCATTTCGAGCCAAGGACAGAGTGGGCCAACTTCTTCATGAAGATAGCCTAAGACGCTGCAGATGCGGGCCCCATTTATTTTTCTTTTTTTTAATTATGTTTTGTGTATATAGTTTAGATATAATTGGTAAAGAGTGAGGTCCAATTTTTTTGAAGAAGCTTCTTCGGTTGGTAGTGTTTGGTCTTTTGTTCAGTCTTTCTAAAGAAGTGTATAGGTGGCGCTGACGTGGCATAGAACAAGCTTGAAAGAAGCTTCTTCCATTGGGAGGGGTCTTATAAAACATTTAGCTATAAGGCTTAGTGTTTAAAAAGTGGAAGATTGAAAATTACATTTATACCCCTTTTAATAATACATTAATATGAAAACTAAAAATCAATCAAATCAATCTATACCTAATTGCTTCTTTTAATTTATACACTTCATAATTATCTTTATTTGAAATATAAAATAAATAATAATAATTAACATATCATGTGGAGAATTAGCATCCCTAATTATAATCATTAGGTATAAGATAAAGTAACTATATGGTTTAACATTCCATTTAAAGATGACATTTTGTTGAATATATATATATATATATATTGATACGAATCTTCTTAGAAGTCAATTAAGAAATGAAAGAATATCACAATTAACAAAGGAATCAATGAATTAAGAAAGTAATTCGATTGAACAATTGTATGAATTAGGGTTCCAAAGAACTCAATTACAACAGAAAGAGAGAGGGAAATGGATCACAAGGATCTTCAGACTAAAAACTTACTAACTTCTTACCCTAACAACCTATATATATTTACTAACCACTATAACTAACGATCACGTGCTACACACGTAACCTATACTAAAAGGATCATAACAATCCATCTCCCTTATAAGATTCTTGTCCTCAAGAATCCTTTCAAAGATTGGAACTTTTTCTATGTCTTCATACAACTTGATAATAGCATTTCAATCTTGCTATACGTGAACCTTGATTCTTGATATGGCTCATTTTGATCTTTATTACAGCTCCTCCTAAAATTCTTCATCATGAAGTCAGGTTTCCAAGTTACTTTGAACCTTGATTTGCAAGAGTATCCACTTCAAGAATGTGTTCTATCAAAACCGTCTTATCTATTCCAACCCAACCTACTTCATAATGAACTTTTGCTAGAACTCCCCTGTTCATATCAACTATCAGCAATGACCTTCTGTTTACTTGATCACCTGCAATATTCTCACAAGTTCTATCCCATTGTGTTCCAAATTGAGCTCCACAAAGTACCATTACTACAAACTCATTACTCATTGTACAACTAGCACGTTTATAAAGAACACAATGCTTCCTTTCCTTAAACTTGATCCCACAAAAAATTAAACCACCTTTGTGTTTTGGAACTCTTAACGACCTGCCCGTGATGTTGTAGTAAAAGGAAAATAATTGACACATGCTTGTTATCATCATTCCTTGTTAAACCATGTCTTATGATATTCCCGTGTAGCTTAACCACATCATCTACCTCAATGATAGTTCCCAGCATAGCACCTTGACACATGTTAACTCGTTTAAAGAACCCATGTTTCCATACTAACTCTCCTACTTCTATTGTTGTCTTGTGAAATTCTACGCCACAGAAAACCTTATCCACTTTTTTAAAAGTAGGAACAATACCAGAAGCAACATCAGACCCAAGCTCTAATCGTTCTAATTTGTTTTCATTGCTTGAAGGAAGAGTTATACTCGAGAGCCAACTCTTGATTATATAAATTAGTGTACCCTCTACATCCTCCAATTTGCTTCCCTTTAGTATCATGTCCATCAATACATTCATCACCTTAACAAGCCCATGAGCCGCTTCTTGAAACTCAAAAGACACCCAATTGAGCCTAAAAATAAACCATATACTTGTAGTCTGTATCTTTTCTTTTATCTTATCTTTTTCCTCTTAGGCCATTTCCATAAGTCAAACTTCATAAGTTTTGGCTCCAATGTGGAAAAATGAATTTTCTTTAAAGCAATAATCTTCATGTTATCTCTATCACGAGCTTTATAGTCAACATTCTTCACTTGCAAGGAACTATCCAGATTATTATTTTCTACTGAATAAGCAAGGAAAGTACTTAAGTTCACTTTTTTAATAGTTGCAGCCCCTTCTAATCCATAATTTTGATTCGTTCGGTGGATCTGAATGGTCCCATGAATAGATCCTTCATTTACACTATCATATGCAAACGAATTTGAGCACACTAGATCACTCGGGCTAATGCAAATAGTAGTGACAGATTCATCTTCTAAGTCATCAGCCACAACTATATCTTTAATATCCTCTTGTACTAAAGCCCAGTTAGACTCGATTGCATTCCCTTTATCACTCAACCACCACCACCATTATTCATCTCTTTTGAATCTTTAAGACTGAAAACATGTAGCAATAGTGGACTGGTTTTTTCTTTCATAAGATTGTTAGTCGATTCTTGCATATAAGCCAAACAATAAGCATCATAAAGGGTTTTGGGATTGAACATGCTAACGACCCTCTTAATTTCTGGTTGCAACCCCCAAATGAAAAGACTAACAACATACCATTCATCAAAACCCATCTTACCATAGATAGAATGAAAGGCATTATAATATTCTTTAACCGTGTCATCTTGTTTGAAGCCTTTTCGTTTGGACATTTCATAAACATGTTATATGCATATTATGTATTCTCAATTTTGTCTACACCATCACTATCATTTACCATTGATATGTTCAATTCAGCAACAAACTGTGAACTAAGTATTGAATCTTTAATATCATAAGTTGAAAAAAGTAAATTGCGATGTTTACCTTGACCGTCTCCTCTTAAACCTTGTACTTCACTCATCAAGAATTCTTGATTATTTGCAAACACTTCCAATTTCGTGTTCAAATCCTCAATGGAATCACATATTTTCTGAAGAGAGTGTTTGATATCTTCATTCATTTTTGTTCCAGCATTTGCCATTGATGACGTTTGAAGCTTCTATTTCTTTAATTTCGATTTTCAGAATTTGGCCAGAAAAGTGGCTATGATACCAATTGATACGAATCTTCTTAGAAATCAATTAAGAAATGAAAGAAGATCACAATTAACAAAGGAATCACTGAATTAAGAAAGTAATTCGATTGAACAATTGTATGAATTAGGGTTCCAAAGAACTCAATTACAACAGAGAGAGAGGGAAATGGATCACAAGGATCTTCAGACTAAAAACTTACTAACTTCTTACCCTAACAACCTATATGTATTTACTAACCACTATAACTAACGATCACGTGCTACACATATGACCTATACTAAAAGGATCATAACACATATATACATATATATATATATATATATATTAGTTAATGTGAATTTTCTTTCGCCGCTGCATTGCAAGGGCAGTATGCTCACTATTTATACCATACATTCAAATACAAACCGTGTACTATTAGAACTCAATCTAAATAATTGGTGCTTCTCCTCGGTTGCTTTTTGAAAATACTTGTTAGTATTCATATTTGATATTTTTAATTAATTAATTTGTTTTATTTTTGACAAAAACATGTGTTCTCGTTCTCTTTTCATACTATTTTTTAAGCCTGTCCAGTTTCCATCCCATGGTATAATGTATTATCATTCATAAAGAATTTAAACCAATATTAACAAAAGTAAATTAAATATGTACAATTCTTGAACTTTTTCCATCATTTCCTTTTTGCTTCTTGATTCTTGTAAGAAGAAATGGCTAATTACATATAATGTTGGGATATATGCAGCATAGTTTCACATATACATCTCAACTTCAGCGCACCTGTCATCACCTCCAAAAGCTTAGATTAGGTTATAATAAAGACGTGGAGGTGTTGTTTGATATTGATAGTCCAAGTAGTAGTAGCCAATTATTAACAAATCGGGATAATCAACAACCACTACTACTACTTCATCCCTACCTCGAGGTTCTAGACTTATCTAATTTGAAGAATGTGAGTCATGTGTGGAAGTGTAATTGGAATAAATTCTTAATTCCTCAACAACCACCTTTCAAACTTCCATTCCACAACCTCAAAAACATAACCATGGGGGATTGTCACAAAATAAAGTACTTGTTGTCACCTCTTATGGCAAAATTTCTCTCCAACTTACAAAATGTCAGAATATATAATTGTACAAGAATTGAAGAAGTTATTTCGAGCAGAGATGATGAAAAAGCCTCTTCCAATACCAATGTCACATTATTTCATCATTTGGGATGTCTAAAAGGTGTTACTGTTGTTCCTCAACTGTCTAACCTAGAACATGTGTATATCTTTGGGTGTCACCTTCTGCTACATGTATTCACATTCTCCACTCTTTAAAGCCTCAAGAAACTTAAAAAATTGGACGTAAAGAGCTGCCGGACAACAGAAGTGATTGTAAAAGAAGAAAATGGAGAGCAAATGACGGCACCAAAAGTTGTTGACTTTCCTCGTCTAGAGACCCTTGAACTTTTCAATCTATCAAACCTCAAGGGCTTCTTCTTGGGGAAGAATCGTGAATTCCGATGGCCCTTATTGGATTATGTTAAGATCAGTCATTGCCCCAAAATGATTGCTTTTACATCTGGTCCCTCAAAAACTCCAAAGCTCAAGTACACGTGGACAGAATTAGGCAAATATAGTACTGAACGTGGCCTCAATTTTCAAGGGACCATCAATGAGTGTGATCAGGTACACGTTTTGTTAATCCTTTTGCATTGTAGCTTAAATCTTTTGTTTTTACCATAATCCTAAACCCGATCATTTGTTTCAGACTCGTTAATTAATTTTGTAGGGATATGAATATTGGCCAAATTAATAACATTAACAATTGAGTAACATCGTCATGGAAAAACTAAATTACAAATCACAGTTAATTGATTTTTAAGTAACAGAGAGGAAAGCGAAACTACAAAGTGAAATGAATAAATAATTATTTTAACTTCAATTCAGTTTATTTTTAAAAAACAACAAATTATAAATGTTAAATTAATTAAGCTGAAATTAACGGATCATATTTATTTAAATTTTAATCATAAAAATTGAAAAAAAAAAAAGAGTAAATAGAAATATTTAAAATGGAATCTAATTCTCAAAGATTTAAACCCCAAATAAATGGGTTTTACTTTTACATGCCAATCGGTGGGTGAGTTGTGTACGGATGGGCCAAATCTCACATAGGCTATGGTTAGAAATTTCAGGGTGGGCCATAGCACCCCCTAAACACTATACAGCTCGCCAGTATTTATTCTAACAAACGCTTTGCATTATTATTTTCCGACTTCGCAGACCACGTTCCCAATTTTAGATCCTGCATTTTCAGAAGGGACACCTAATTTGATAGAATTAACTGGCGGAGGATTTTCCATCTAGTGCGTTGTTACAAGTGTAAAAGCTTGAAAAAATCAATTTATATCAGGTTTGGGCGGAGGAAGTATTTGAAGTAGAAGAAAAGACAACTAACAATAGTGGTTTCAGTGTATCACAAACTGTTGTGAAAATTCCAATCCTAAGAGAGGTGCACTTGAAGGAGGTAGATTGTCTCAAGAACTTATGGAAGAGCAACCAGAAGATGGTACTCGAGTTTCCAAAGCTAACAAGTGTGACCATAAATTATTGTGAAAGTTTAGAACATGGTTTTACACGTTCCATGGTTGGTAGTCTAGTGCATCTCCAAGACCTACATATAGATTACTGCGGAAAGGTAACGGATATTGTCAAGGAGGAAGAAGAAGAAGTTTGTGATGCCAAAGTGAATGATATCATCACATCACCTCGTCTAAAGTCTTCAACACTAACTAATCTTGAAAGTCTCAAGGGATTTTGCTTAGGGAAGGAGGCGTTTTCATGGCCATCGTTAAATACTTTAAAAATCAATGAGTGTCCAGCAATTATGGTATGATACCCGGGAGCTGAAAGAAATAGGTACGACATTTGGGATGTGTGAAGTAAGTGAAGACGTCTAACTCCTTTATAAAAACCAAACAAGAAGAGGTACTTGTTAAACATATTCCCTGCTTTTAATCATTCCTTAAAATGTCAATTGCATAACGTATTTTCTGTTAATATTCTTCATATATTTTCTGCAGGGTTGTCAATTTTAAAACATAGAGACAATATGTTTTCTCTGCATGGTTCTATAATGTCAACTCATTCCCTGCTTTTATCATTTTACAACAAACCTTGATGCAACACCAAACATCATACTAATTTTAATAAGTTTCATTTTAAATTACCATTAATTAATTAATTTGTATTAAACATTCAGAATAAAAAAAGGTTATTAATTTTTTGTAGTGGAAATTAAATTTGACATAAATAAATTCTATTTTTCTCATGGAAAAATTAAATTAATTTTTCAGTTCATACATCGAAAATGTTCTAATTTTTTGTCTTCACTATAATATGGTTAGCTGTAAAATATTGTTTCATCCAATCATAATCATTAGTTATTCTTTAAATGCTCTTCTAAATATGAAAAAGTAAATTTGATTAAATATAAATTAACCCAAATTAAATTGCACTTTAAAGTTTGGAACGTATACAATTCTTGGAAAATGTATAAACTGAAATTAAAATGTACTCTCTTTGTCCCAAAATTATGATCTATATTTCCTTTTTGTTTGTTCAAATTTAGTTGTTCACTTTTATATGGATAGGTATAGTTAATTGAATATACTTGATTATTCTAATGTATGTGTTTATCATAAAAAAGTACGCAAGAACTAAGGGTAGAAAAAATAGATTGTACTATTACATTTTCTTATATTTTTGGGTGATGATCACTTTGCTCACCGTGAATTTGTGAGGTTGTTATAGACATTTGAGTTATCATGTACATTGAAACTACACAATTGACATGATCCACAGTTTGTTTCAAGTTTCAAATGAACGTAGCTTTTAATTATGTATGTCATAGCGTCTTAATTTCTTAGTAGTTGATCGATTAGAATTATAACGTGTCTGCCTTTTGAACTTCGATTGCAATGGTAATCTCCAGCAATAGAGTCCATTTTCACCGGAGAAAACAATTGTAAATTATAATCATTCCTTAAAAGTCAATAGATGTTAAAAAGAAAAAAAGACGTGTGTCAAAATAACGTTGAAAGACCACTTTACAAGAGCACGGAGAATATCATTAGAACAATCAATATTTAGAAAGAATACTATGAGCCTTTGTTTTCTATGTTTATGTTTAATCACATAAGCTTTGGGAATATCAACAATATATATGCATGGGTGCCGCAACAGCCAAACGGTTAGATGGTAAATGAGGGGATGATTATGAATAGGCTTTGTGCGTTTATACACCACCAAGTTAGGATATATACACCATCAAGTATTATGTAGACTAATCATTGTCTTTAATAAGTGTGTTTTATCTCATTCATTAGCTTTTAATGATTATGTTTTATCTCATTTAATGTTAAACAATTATTACTGCCTTTTTATTTTTCTAACAACTAATAATTACATCATAATCAACTAATCATAATAATTAATTTTTTCCCTTTTATTTATTCTACAATTAATCATATGAATATAAAAATAAACAAATAATATATTTTTTATTGATAAAAATATTTACAAAACTATTACATAATTATATTAACTAATAGCATATATGAGTAACAATACGCTATTTTAATCATACTACAGAGTACAAACAAGTCATTTGAAACTAGAAATTTTTTAATGTGCTAAGTAAAAAAAAAAATTATCTTTGTTTTCATTTATAATTTAGAAAACGTAAGAGGTGATGTTTGAAAAGAAAAAGAAATAAATATTAGAAATTAATTGTATCATATAATTCATTTCATATAACTCCTTAAAAGGATATTTATTAAGTATAGTTATAAAATAGCAAAATGAGTTTACGATTCATAATGGAAAGTTCTATGAAAATAAATCATACTTGAATACAACTTTTTTTTATAGGTTTCATGGTTTTTTATATTTATTTACCAAAGTCTATTTTTGATTGCTTTTTTGTTATTTTTGATAACTAAAACTTTAATAGTTTACAAATTATACTTTTTAGAAACCCGGATATTTTTATATTGTACATAATTACTCACGTAGGTGAAACGTTGAATTTTAATAGAAATATTAATTGGCTAACTTAATAAATAAGTTAATTTGGAAGAATTGGCTATGTAAATAATGGTAGAGGAATTAATGATTCACCTAATTTACTTTCTTTAAAAATAGAAAAATAAATATTAGTTAAAATTTATGATTTTTATGTTCGGTAAACACTAATTTTCATAAAAGAATCACAATTATGAATTAATAATTTATTTAAAACACTTCATTATCCTAGAAAGGAATTAAATGTCTTATTCAAAAAATTACATTTTTCAAAGTAGTGTTTGACTTAATTATTACATTAGTGGTGTACATACATCATTAATGAGAGTAGTTAGTGGTATAGGAACCACATAACCCTTATGAATATTTAAGAAACTCAGATTGTTCAAAATGTGTATATAACCTATATTTATAATTTATAAGTAAACAAATAAAAGAACTTTACCAGACATTACATTCTTTGCAATCGAAACTGGTTCAATCTTTTAGGTAGAATCCATCAATTTTGAAACTCAAAACCAATACCTGCGAACAGTATTTTTTGCTTGTAGCACGCTTAATGTGCAACTATTTCCAACTAGCTATTTTTGATATTAATTCTGAACTTTGTTCGACTCAAAAGTCCAACTATACGTATATTATTGCCACAGAAGACCAAGAATTTCACTTTGAACTGACTTGTTATGACACTAGATTGTCAAAGAGCGATGTTTCCCGACTTTACATTGATACTTGTACTACTTTAAACAATGTGCACATGATGCAGTATAAGTTGTATGATGCTCTAGAGTGATTGCGTTTCATCCCTGGGAAGGCGAGGATTAGCTGAAAGGAAACAAAACCCTTAGATGCAAGATACAACGCGAAGCTAGAGCCCGATAAGGCTCAGTCCCGGTATTACCTGGCCCAGCCAAGCCCATTTCAGGCCAATTTCCAGTTCAAACGGGGCCTGAAAAAGACCATGCCAAGGACCAAGCCAGGCCGGGCCTTGCCCATCTCTACAGCTAATCATATATAGGCTTTAACCAACCGTGAACCACTTCAAAGTTCGTGAGCACAGATAGATCAAGATAAAGCTATGAACTCCGTGGTACAGAAAGAAAAGTTATTGACTGATTTAAGTTCTACAACATCCTTTTTGTACAATATACTGAATACACATCCTAGATGATCACATTTTCAAAGGGCATTATGATTTAATCATCAAATTTTGTGCCTTAATTAGCTTAAGTACAAGGAGACCAAAAGTTGAGATATAAGAACAAATTCGCTTACCACAGTTGCGGGAGAATGTATGCCAAAAAAATGGGACAATATCTATTTGCAACCAGTTCTCAATTGCAGATCCAACCACAGCACCGGCGAACAGACCCCCTATGGTTATCACAACCGCCTTCCCTGAATATAGTTACTTATCCATCAACATAATGTTTTAAATTAAACCAATCGATAGTTATCCATAGATTTTGGCATCTAAATTATGCCAAATTCTATCATCAAGAACCCCAAAGACATGCATTGTGCTTCACACATATATATTGATAATCAAAGGAATCTAAAGGTTTTGTTGTGCATAGAAAAGGTATAATGGAGTTCAATGAGTACTACAGATACTAACCTTTTGGAGATGTCTTACAAAAAAACACAACATTTCCATTTCTTGAAAGTTGCCAAGTTAAAATTCCCTACTTGTCCATTATCATTAGAGGTTGCAAAATGAACAGGCTAAGTAACGGGTCAAAATGTGTAATTTGGTGCCAGTTCAGATGGGTCATGGGTAGTATCAGGTTGGGCTGTTTGGGTGACCCACAAACACGTTTTTATCCATCTTAATAAAGTTAATATATTTATGAACTTTTGAGTCGAACAAAGTTCATAATCAAGTACTTGAAAGTTGAAATCACCTTATACCATCTTTAACTATACATCCCATAATAAAATTTATTAATAAAAGCAAGCCAATGCAAATTAAATGTTCACCCCTAAATATAAAACCTAAATCAAATTAAGATGATCAACTAAGGACACTTTATTTAGACAGATTTTAATGTTAGGTTTTGAAAGTAAATATACACAAACAGAGTAATCCAAAGAACATGTAACTCGAATCAATATAAATTTAATATGCTGCTTATAATTAAAATTGGACGAAATAGTAATCCACTGCTTTTTGCGAACAACATGCAAGTAATTAATGAACTATATATGATTACAGGAACAATTGAACATTTTCGATATAGTAATTAAAGAAGTTACTTCAATTTAAATACACTTATCATAAATTTCAACCCATTTGCTTTTTAGTTAAATCCTTTAGCCAAACCCATTTGGCCTTGTAGAGATAAAAATACCCAAATTGCACCATTTATATACCAATGGGTCAAAATTGTCAACTTGACTTATCATTGTTACAAAGAAACAATTAGGAACCATCAGATTCCTATAGTTATCTGTCTTGACCATGTGCAGTATCACAACAAGTAGGCCCTTACAGAAACCATATGTTATGACATAACTTCTCATTTAGGTGGCCAGCTGCAAGTATACGCACTATACATATAAGCCAGAAACTTGAGACCTCCATAAAATAAAGTACACCATCCAACATTCCTATTCTTATAATTACCTCTGCACACTTCTTGTATCTTGCATCACTTCCTTCTGTCAAAAATAGTTTTTTCACTTTATAAATATGGGTGTTTTCAGATTACAATCATTAGTTGGAAATGCTAAACAACTTATTAAATTGAACAACAAACACCACCAAGACGTCCCCAAAGGATATTCGGCGGTGTATGTAGGAGAAATTCAAAGGAAGCCGTTTGCAGTTCCTTTATATTACTTGGACCAACCATTGTTCCAACATTGGTTACGTAGCTCAGAGGAAGAATTCGGGTTCAACCATCCAATGGGAGGACTTACCATTCCCTGCCATGGAGAAGCTTTCGTTAATCTCACAGCAAGATTACACATTTTATAGTTGGAGGACAAAGATACTCATCTTCCAAAGATTTTGGTTGCTAGTTTTGTACTAATTTTTGTCTTTGGATCTTTGAGTATATATAAGAGGAGATGTTATATAAAAGGGGGATTTCTATTTTTATAATTTCATATAAATTGGTGTTTTTTCATATATATATATATGTTGCAACAAGACCGTGTACTTGCAGATGTTGAATGTTATAAAATTCGCTAGTATGGTCTTGGGTTGATAATAATATGACGTGTAAGTTTAGCATAGTCTTGGATTAGTATAGTGAGTAACTTGTAATCAACCTTTTTAACACCAAACTTATTCTAAGATATCTCAGATATCTGAGCTCTCTTATCGACTCGATCTTTAGCAGTTGGTTTTTGAGTTGTCTACAACGTTGTATCTAAATTTGAATACAAGCTTCATCCAGTTTAAATACCGGTGAACTTAGGACAAAACAGGTAAATCATACCAAATATGGAATACTCGGTTAGCCAAAAAAATAGATCTTAGTCCACTGGGGGTCTGATTTAATACTTGTCGTATCCGTTATGGACCACATTATTACTTTTGTTACCTATATACAACACAAAGTAAATATAGTAAGTAACTGAACCATTAGTCGTTGTAAGTCTTTTCCCTTCTTCATGTCTTCAACTCACCCTTATTTTTGGTTAAAATAGACTCGTATAAGTTTATGTGAATCCTGCCAATTATTCTAAAATCTGGATTCTTTGAATTTTATCCTATACAGATATTGAACTTTTACATTTAATCGTATCAATGATATCCTTCATGGTTAAATGTTTATCAGCACTAGAATGACTCGGGGAAAAAAATCCAAGGTTAGAAGTACCTATGGTATTAAAGCTCAATTATGCAGTTCAGGAACTCATAGGATCTAAAGTCGAGTATATATGATCTTATGTAACTAGTAAAGTTTACATTGTTTCATGATCCAGAAATGTATACAGGTATTTGTAAACTCAATCAAAACCATTATGTAGATGAAGTACACGAAATAACAAAGGTATGAATCATATCGTAAACAAAATGAGAAAGGTGTAAAGCTATCAACTTATAGTTCCTGTTTCTTACCATTTTCCTTTACCTGTATCACTCTCTGTGCAACCAACCGCAAGGCCATCATAATAGCGCGATCAAAAATGTGCCACCACCAAACGAATACTATGTAATAATCAATAAAAGAGTCTGGGTGACGTGTGGTAAAAACCTGTATAAATCTTTATAAACGTCTAATCATTAGGATCCATTTCAACATCTTCATCCAAAAATTGCGAATAACTTCTTTTGCTTTCCTCTTCTGAATCTGTTTCCTGCGCATCTGTTTCATCATTATCGGATTCTTCATTCTCATTGCTCTCTAGCAGTCTGGATTTAATGAGGCTGTCTTCAATCCATTTAGGACACACATTCTTGCCACCTGTTTTAGAAATAGTACAAGAACATTCTGGGATTGGATGGGAGAGAAACGACACTGGTTTTGATTGAATTGATTGTCTCTCTAATCCTTCCTCCCCCAAACTATTGTTCAGATGTTTACGTGCTGCCAAGATCCAGCTTCGCGTTGGAAAATAAAGATGATCTATTGTACTGTTGAACAGATTAGCAAGATATTTCCTGCATTGGGAAAACATAAATTTAATGTAAATAGTCAACTTTGCAAACAATATTTATGAAATACGAATTTACCTGTCAGGTTGATATGTTATGGCAGATGCCATCTCATAGAGCCGATGACCCATGACCAAACTTGAAAAATCTGGCAGCCCGCTACCTTCATTATTGAACCCAGGGAAGAAAGCATCTGCTTCAACTGATACAACATAGTCAAGGGCATCCCACAGCAACCTGTGAGCTTTGTTCCGTAAATCAATTGGCGACGGGTCAGGCTCGGAATCTTTTTCAGCAACCCAACCATACCAACCTTCTTTTTCATGTTGATAAATAGGACGATCAGGAGGAGGAGGAAGAGGTCGAGGACGTGGGCCTGCTTCATCCCAATCTTTCTTCAACTCCTTGGAAGTTTTAGTAGGAATTGGGTTGGACTTTGAAGATAGTGGGCTTTCATTGCCTAATAACTTGTACAGTTCGTATTTGTTGCACAGATTAGAACGATCGACCAAGTTTGTGTACATGGCTCGAAGAGGGATCATGACACGTTGACCACCAAATAATTCAGACCCTGCCAGGTAAACTCTCGTTGTTGATGGATAACCCATTGCTCGGAAGAGTAGGCCTACCTGCAAAGTTTATGGTAAAAACTATGAATTTCTATGAAGAATATACTTATCCCACAGGCTGACCTGGCAACATAACAAGATGACATGAAGAATATGAATTTCTATACCTCTTCAGGCATCAGCGGACATGAGCCGTTAAATTTCCGAATAAATGAGTCAACAGTTAATTTATCATGAATGATTTTCTGCTTGATCATTTGTGCCCGTCGGTACTGTATGAGTTTGGTATGGACATCCTACACAATGACAACGTGTGAAAGATATCCATTATATATGATCCATCTAGATCCTTATTAAATTAACTATAAGTGTAAAGTTGAAGTTAAACATTCTCGAACCTGGAAAAGCTCAGCACAACCCTGATGAGCCAAGCGATCTCTAACTAGACCAGGATGATAGGCAAGATAAGGTTGCCCTGAAGCTCGTAACCTGCATAAGAAATCATTTAGATCAAATGATGGTTTGATCAAGGAGTGTTTAACAATTCAAGCGATGGGTGAGGATTATGTTTCATTTCAACAGAATGCTGGTAATACTATGCTGCAATGAGTACTGTAGATCTCTTCTTAACTGAATAAATTTGAAGAACATAAAAGATGACTTGACCTTTTCACCATTAGATGTGCAAGTGCCAGAATCTCAGGACGAAAATGAAGTGCATGAAATGCTACCCGGCATCTGAGCCTTTGATATTCGACCAACTTAGATGAGAGGATAGGCTGAAAACAAACAAGGCATTAGAACTTGACTAAATGGATTATTGAGACAACTTTGGCAATCAAGAGTCGTAGCAGAGATTTCAATAGAATTAATCTCTTCAAACAGATTTCAAGTTATCTTGCAAAAGGAAAGGAAACAGATAGTAGTTGAGATTCAGCAATAATCTTTCAAACTATCAAATATAATAAAGTGACCCAACAAAAAATGAATAGAGGAGCTAATTACATTTCAGTAAACCCTCTCATCACAGATGAATACAAGTGTAATTTATTTGTTATATTTTCCCCGTTGTGAATATCACTGAGCTTGGGTTTAGAAATATTTTAATCACAATATCCATATAATCTATTCTATCCATGACTTGTTGACTAGTTCACAAGTAACGATCCAGATATAAGGTGGCTAACGTTTTTCTTGGTTGCATATTTATGTTCATTACGGGGGGTGCGTTTCCGAGAGAGAGTGAAACGTAATTATTTTGTCTGCATTTCACCTCAAACCATATAATAACTTTTTTGTTGTTGCTCACATACATAGGAGCACATTTTTATCTCTTAAACTCATTCGACAGGCAGGACTTTTTACAGTCAAAAAGACAAGAATACACAAAGACTAACACCTGTAGACAGCATCCATCCATAATCACCAATCCAATAACTTTCGCCTTCTTTAACTCAGGCAAGATTTCTTTAATGTAATAATCAGGAGAAGCCGCCTTCTTGGGCTTAAAAGAAGGAAATTCTTTGCGTTTCCTTGCCTCCTTCAACTTAGGAGGCAGACTTTTCACAATGATCACATCATTTTTAAGGGAGGAAATGAATTGCTCTTCATTGTAGAGGTAGGAAAAGCTTTTAAACTCGGAGCTGCAGAGAATTATAAACATAATTAGAAACGCTTCAGTTTTACAGATTACTGGTTTTTCTGATTGCTTCTAAGACTGGCAACCATACCTGATGCCTTTAGAACTCGTACTTTCTTGAATCTCTGGGATGACCAGAGTAGCATTGAGAAGCCTGGATATGGCAACAAGATCACAAATCTAGAAAAACCGTCAAGCCCTTATAAGCCTTAAGAAAGGACTACTAAAATTACTGAAGAAAACTCAGATCAACATGAGCATACCGAAGACCTGATCTTCTCAAATTCACCAAAAATTTTGGCATATATGAAACCATTATTTTGTTCAACTGGATCTGCAACGTGAAAAATTAAGTTAAAGGACTAGCAGGCAGATAGCAGATATACATGGCAAGTTGTAGTGTTAGTGCTGTTGCATAGTACACAAGAGTAAGTAAAGGTACTAATCTAGGAGTACCAATATGAGAACATAGTTTAATCACGTATCATCACAAAATATTAGTCATATAGATAGAAGTTTCCATCTATCTGTGGATAGGGAAAACTAGAAAAGATGAAACAGAGGACAAAAGTATATAGAATACAATATACAGTCCCAGGTTTACAAAACCGATAGCTTGTAATAAGCGTAGGACAAAGTACAGCGTACTCATTACCAGGATAATTACTTCTAGGGTTTGTATACGGCTGCAAAACCTCTAAAGGCTTAATCTTCTTCCACAACCTTTTAGATCTAACACCCTGCAGTAACAAGAAAGTAACAAATAAATCATCAAAGTACAAATATCGATATTCTGTTTAACAATACAAACTAACAACATATAATAAACATTCATAGAATTAAATATCAAAAGTACAAATGTTACCTGTTTCCCCACAACATCTACATTCAAATCCTCAATAAACCGTGCCATGACACTGTACTGTACTAACTCCACACTCGTATTTGCAAGAAACATGTGTACCAGCAAAGACAAAAAAGACAGCACCAGACATCCGAGTGCAAACCATTTGATTTTCGATCTGATCATCATAAAGAGCTACCACACACTCGATCAAAAATTATGTTATAACTCGTTACAGCAGACGAATCCAATGCGGCCAAACCATAACTGCAAATACACACACACTATGTATATACAGAAACAATGTATCTATAGTTTTAAGTACCAATATCATCCTGAAATTAATTTTACCATTAAAAATAACAGCAATAAATTAATTAAACTGTGGATCGTGATCAAATTGGTAAAAAAAGAGTGAATTAAACTGTTTTCTTATGACAGTTTGTTAGTAGACAACAACACAGTCACACTAACATTTTAAATTTTAATAAGTAACTTATACACTTCATTTTAAGCCCTAATAATCTAATATGACATTGCCATAACAACTTCGCATAATGTAAAATCAATCAATGTAGCAGTTTAGGTTAACAGATAAATATACATACACATATATATATCTCAAAAAATCAAAACTAATCAAATAATATGATAATCGATTACTCTTTTTGAAGTTATACGCATTCGAGTGGTAAGCAGATCTGATTTAGAAAATTCGTAAGTAAAATACATAGATTCGAAGAGTTGTTTGAACCTAATATATTGATTGAACGGTTGGATATGATCGGAATTAATGCGTCGGTAATTGAATTGTGCGGTGGCCGGAGAGTGACAGTTGGAGCATAGTGTGTGTGAATTTTGGGTAGTGTTTGAAAAAAAGGAAAAAGGGAGGGAGTGAATTGATGTTTGCGTGTAGAGAAGGGTAGATGGTGGCCTCGTTTAACCCGAATCTTGAACAAAGTTTATACTCCTCCGTCCGGTAAAAAATGAGAATGGGATTTTTTTAACCGTTCATTTTCATTCAGAGTAAAACGGTGTAAAAAAGTTATTGTAAATTTGGAATGGTTATATTTTTTTAAACTGCGTAACTTTTATCTTGTTAGTAGACAGTAATTTTAAGACTAACTGAATAATTACTTTATATTCGGAAGTGATGCTAACGTAAAATCTACAACATGTTGACTTTCCATTAAAAGTATTCGCTTTGTCATTAAGAAATTAATTATTACATTGTTGATGCCTAATGAGTATAAGAAAAACAATTTTTTAATTAAATTTATGCCAAAATGATATCTCTGGCAATAAAGCATTTCCAGTATAGCTTTAATAGCTTAAAGTTTGAAGATCAAATTACAATAATATCACTTTTATTGACTTAGATACTCAATTAATATGAAAATTCGTGGATTACTTATTAAATACTAGTGTCAGATCCCGCGAATAGCAGCGGATGAAGATTTCACATGTTGATATTGACAGACGTATGTTTAATGGTATATGAATGCAAAAATAATTGCTACTTTTTAAATGAAAATGATTTTTTATAATAGTTTAAATTATTGTAATTGTAAATTAAAAATGTGATATAAAGGAAAAAAGAAAATATTTAAATGTATTATGTGAACTATAGTATTAATTGAATTACTTATATATTAAATAAATTGAGGGATAAGTGGAGAGATAAAATGGTAATTTCCGATATTCCTTTTTAAGGATTAAGAAAGAAAGTATTAAATGCTTTATAAAGGTTATAAATTATAGATATAAATAGATCTAGATACATTTGTTTAATATGGAAACTACAACCATTCACACATTTGTAATTGACTCTTTTACATCACATATTTAGTATTACAAATAAAATTTTCAATCTAAACTATACAATAAAACCTTTAAACTAAATCGTAATTCTTTGAGTTTTAAATTATTGAAATAAAATATTACATTACCAATTATCACTAGCACTAAGTTAATTTTTAATGCAATGCGAGTTATTAAAATATATAAAAATGTAATTTTCACCTTTAAAATTTTTTATAATAACTAGAATGAATATATATATATATATATATTTTACACTCTTATAATTTGTTTAACCATTTTCTTCAATAAGTTCAATTTTTAAAGAACGGAAATGACACAAATACCCTTACTTAATTTTGGAAATGATATAGATATTAATTAAATTAAATACAATTTAGTCCATAAATAAATAAGTGTACATTTGAAATACATGTTTATAAAATCAATAAAATGAAATAAGTATTCCGCTGCTTTGCGCGGGTGTCTACTAGTATATATTTAATTAAATGTAGATGAATCAACTAAACATAATGTTATTAATATCAGACCATATAATAAATGTTCAAATTTTAGCAATGAGAATATATAAAATTAAATTTAGAGATCTAGAAACTTGAAAGAAGTATCAATTATTTTTTGAACTTATATAATGAGAATGAACATAATAAGTATCTCGTTGCTTTTGCGCGAGCACTGTACTAGTATATGTTAATGAGTATCATATAACATTTAAAACGATAACTTTGTTTTATTGGCGTTTTGAAATTTTTATCTATAACTATTTATAATACATTTGAATTGATGAATTAATTTTCAATTCAATCACAAGAAATGACTATTATCATATCATATATGGAAATATATAAACACAAAAAACATACAATAAACCTTCAAAATATATACATACTCTCATCTCTCATCACTCTACAATTACCATTATCAGTGTCACCTACCATCAATACATAAATTGTTGCATTGAGCAAGTATTTGCTAGTCTTATTGAGGGTGTTTAGTTTAACTTAACTTTCAGACTTTTTGAGTCTTTTAGAATTGTAATATATTTTATTTTTGTGATATATATTGTGAGCTTAAAGGATAAATAAATAATAACTTTTAAAAAAAAAATCTTATCTGTTATTCACAACATCTAAAAGTTATTTTTTTAAGTGTTCGTAAGTAAATGAGGATGATTGATTTCAAAATTTAGAGTAAAAAGTACAAATTAGAAAAGGTCTTATACGAGAGTTTATTGTTTAAGAACACGAGAAGCGGAAGCGTTCCCCTCAAAGTTCCAGGACAAGAACCCTCGGATGACGTTCTGTCACTCCGGGCGATGTTTCCGACAGTGTTCTCGGTCAGCGTCCAGCTCGAGACCCTGCCTTATGAGATATTTATTTTAGTCAGAACACCGTAAAAATTGAATATCCTCTACTCCCCGCCTTTTTAAAACCAGTGTCACGACTCCTCATGCTCTCTACTGGCACCCAACATGTGTAGTTAATGACATGTATTATATATCGTAAATCTCTCTTAACATTGTATATTCATCAAATAAGCAAATCCAAACCTTTGCTTAACAAATAAGGAAACCTAGGGAGAAGTAGTGTGACTCATTTACATCCAGGTGATGAATGTTTGTAATCCATATTATGCAAATAGACATTGTTTTTACTAATTTGAATTGAAGGATGATATAAAGTCAGTTTTCAGGAATATTAAATAGGTTCAAATAAGAAACTTAAATATCGAAGGAACGTAGGAAATGACTTCAAAATCATTTTTAATATCCAAAACACGTTATTTTACAAAATTTTCTCCATAGCTCCTTATTTAAATAACTTTTAGAAGCTATTTTTCAAATAAAAAAAATTTGACGTTTTTTTCTTTTTGTAATTATTTTTTATTAATTTCTTGGGTCATAATAATCGCATTTTATAACTAGATAATCACATGAATAATATGTGATTATCAAAACCCTATTTTGTGATTATCTCGAACATATATTGGAGAATAATCACATTTGATTATCATGTTATATTTTGTGATTATCTTGAATAATCACAACAGTAACGATTGTAAAAAAATTCAAAAAAAAGTTAATATTTTTTGTTAAAATTTCTATCATAACTTTCAAAATTTATTTTAATAATAATTATTGAAAATTTTTTAAAGAAAAATATATTTTGAATATTTAAAAAGTGAAAGTCATTCCTATGTTCTCACGATATTTATATTTTTTATTTTGAACTCTCCCATATATATATATTCAGTAGACCACCACGTTCGACCCGTGGAGGGTCAATGATGAGAGCACAGACGGAGTGAAAATCATGCTCATCGGTTATTGTGGAGAAAATGACAAATCACCACGGCAAAAATGTAGGCCCCTATCCTATTATTTTCTTTTACCTTTTCCTTTTATTGCTATATTCAAATGTTAATTAAAGAAATTTTTTAACAAGTGAAGAGGAAGATGACTAGTTGGAGGTTCTAAAGGAGATAGAAGATGAGTAACAAATGCATTTTTGTTTTTTATTTGGAATTTTTTTTAAAAGGTTGGTTAAGCCCAACCAACTAAATAAAATACATAATGTTAATTTATGTTAAATTCTATTAAAATTTAACATAAAAAGGTAATTCATAAGCTATTTATATAACCTAAAATATTTTTATTTAGTTTAATTTGACATTTTACTTTAATTAAATGATTATTATTTTTTTTAAATTTGAAATTAAATAAAAAATGTGGGATTGAGATTATAGTCATGAGCATTCCATAGTTAGCGCTGTAAGCATTCGTGAGATGATACGCAATTGTGGTTGACGTGACTCGCAGTCGTTTCACGACTACCTATGACGAGCGCAAGTGACCCAAAGAACATATATTGTCTTTTCTTTCTTTCCGTTTTTTTCACTTTAATTTCTATTCATCACCTAACACATCCTCATTCACTTCCACTTCTCCCACTCGTATTCAAATCACATATATTGTTTGGGGACTGTTTACCAACTGTTTGAATATATATATCAAAAAAGTCAAATTTGATGCTCTGATGTAAGTATCTCTATCTAATTAGTTAACATACCAAATTTCATGTACCTTTGTTAGAACTGATATCAGTGGCGGTTGCACTCAATGAAACAATCACTCAAGTAGTTGACTACATTTATCAAAAAGCCATCTCAAAATCTGCTATATAAACAGGTAAATGCTGAGGTCCATGTTACCCGGGAAAAGTCGAGTTTTTTAAACTTAGATGTAGGTCCAGGTAAATGCTGGTATTCCCGTAATCGTTTTTGGACTTTCTCCTGGCCATCCCAGGATGTTTAACCATCATGATTTAAGCATGGGTCTCTTCGTAGGCCTTCGGAACACCTTACCGGCCAGTGAGCCATCATAAAAATGGTTAGTTTACTTATATAACTGAATGCTCCTATATATGGAAGATGGATCATACCAAAAACAAATTTCAAATTTAATTAGCCCATAGTTTGAAGTCACATGCTATATACTTACTCTTTAAGTGCATGACTTCATGAGTTTCTTACTTCTCAACTAACCCTTCCATAATGCTACAAAGAAAACCATAACATCACTTCTTTAATCTGTTGATCAATTTTAGTCTAGATCCTATTGCTAAATTATGTGACCCGTGGGTATCTATATAAACCATAATCTGTCAACTTTGAAATTCACCCTTTTAACTGCAATCTTCCGATTTATTTCAATTGCCAGAAAAAGTTGACTCATGAAGAGATGACAATGAAGGTTGCTGGTGCCGAAAAAGCTACCATCTTGGATCTTGGAAAAGCATTTCCTCACCAGCTTGTTATGCAGGATCTACTTGTTGATGGCTATTTTAGAGACACTACTTGTGAAGACCATGAACTCAAACGAAAGCTCACCCGACAATGTAAACATCCGTCCATTCATCTTTTCCTATATATTTTTGTTTTTTGACATTCTTTTAACAAGTATTTATACTTAGATTTAGATTTATATTTTATTTATATTTATATGAACCCAATGGCTAGGAGTAGTGCTTTCTACCATGGGTCCAAACGGGCTTCACTTGGCCCAGTTTGGTTTGATACAAAATCATTGTGATTTTGTCTCTTTTTTGCTTATATTTGATAGGCAAAACTACAACTGTGAAAATAAGGTATGTGGTTATGTCACAGGAGATACTAAAGAAGTACCCTGAGTTAGCACTTGAAGGCTTGCTAACAGTCAAGCAAAGGCTTGACATTTGCAACAAGGCTGTCACACAATGGCTTTTGAAACCTCAGAAGCTTGCATACAAAAATGAGGCCGGCCCGTATCTGATATCACCCACTTGGTTTACGTTTCTTCTAGTGAAGCCCGACTCCCAGGAGGTGATATTTACTTAGCCAAAGGGCTTGGGCTAAGCCCAGACTGCTTTACTTCTCGGGTTGGCATAGCTGGAATTCATGTTGCCAAAGATATAGCCGAAAACAATCCAGGAAGTCGAGTTTTGTTAGCAACATCAAAAATTACTATTATTGGAAACAAACTACCAAGTGTTGACCGGCCTTATGACCTCGTTGGCGTGGCACTTTCCGGAGACGGTACTGGTGCCATGATAATCGGGTCAAAGCCCACTGGGCCTGAAAGCCCGTTGTTGGAGTTGCATACTGCCATACAGAATTTCTTGCCTGACACCGAAAAGGTCATTGATGGGAGACTGACTGAAGAATGAATCAGCTTCAAATTAGATAGAGAGCTTCCTGAAATCATTGAGAACAGTGTAAAGGGGTTCTGTGACAAGTTATTGGGCCAGTTTGGGTGCGAAAATATGGGCTACAATGATTTCTTTTGGGCTGTTCATCCTGGTGGGCCAGCCATATTGAACAGAATTGAGAAGAAATTTGACTTATGGCCAGAAAAAGTTGAGTGCAAGTAGTAGGGCATTGGCAGATTATACTTTGATATTTTAATATTTAAACTTTAAATTTTATAGTTAAATGCTTTATAAAAATTTAAAATTAACACCTGATAAAAATATGTTAATCTTTTCATTTATTTTTGAATAAAGCATCGAGTATATAAGAAAAATTAAAATTGGTAAAATATAAAATAAACAATGATTGTATTACTGTAGAATTATAAGGTTCAACCGGGAGACTTTATATAATAGGTAGGGGTGGAAAATTCAATCGGAAAAACCACTAAGGATAAGGAAAAAATTAACAATAAAAGACTTGACACAACATTTTTGCAAAGAATCTATATTTTATATTAGAGAAATGATAGGTTCACGTAATATTTATAAAATTTTGTTTATAAAATAATTTGTTCCAATAAAGTGAAGAGAAAGAAATATGAGAGAAAAAGGTAAATTAATGTGATTGGTAAATTTCAGTTGTCATGTCATTTTATAAAAATATTTTTATAAAATTTAAGTGGATATAACAATTCTCTTTATATTATATTATACAATATTATATTTTATTACATTACGTTAAATTATATTATATTACATTATATGAAAATATACACCTGGATGTGTCCAACTAACATTTCTTATATATAACTTCAACTTACAAACAGTTTTTCCGTACGGATTACAACATATGCAAATCAGTTTTCTAATTATCAAGAATGATGCGTACATTCCTTGTCTTAGTTTTGGTTTTTGCTTCAAGTGATAAATTTATTTTTATCTGTTTATAAGTCCTTAATTTATGATGTGAAACAACACCAAAAAAAAAAAAAAAATTTGTCGAAAGTATATCATGTGGGATCTTAAATCGAAGAGAAAAAAACACTAATTTTTATAGTGTAATTTTTATAATTTTTTGACTAAAGGTTTTTGAGATATTTAATTTTTAAGAATGTGATGGTTTAGTTATTTTGATCAAGATGGACGGTTGAAATTTGTACTCGCGCACTTTAGAAAAAAACTTATACTTGAATGAACTTTTGTCTACTTTAATATATTTATAGTGTATTAAACTTTGCGTAAATATTCACCTATATGAGTCGTTTTTATTTTGATCTAATTGGATGATTAGACTTCTAAAAATATTCAACAAGATAACATATTTAATTAAATTTATTCATCAAAATAAATTATCTTAACAAAGTTTATCTATTTATATGAACCCGCCGCCGATCATATATTCCCGCCCATATAAGTGATCTAGACGCGATTACATTAAAAATAGAAAATTAGCCATTTAAGAAAATATGGCAAATACTAAATTAGTTATTTAAGTCGAAGATAAAATGTTAAATAAATTGGATATACTGAAATGAATAATAAAAAAAAAAAAAAAAAAGATTGTTTGTGGGCCAGAGGCGCACCAACAAACCAACAAATCAATGGTCAACACATGACAAAACCCTAGGGCGCTCACCTGTGAGCGCCTTTGTGGCTTTCAAATTAAAGAAAAAAGTATTTGGTGCCCATGGTCGCTCGCCTTCTTACCCCTTCACTATATTCTTGATACGTAGCACGCACCTTGTCAATCTTTTCGCGCCTCTTACTTTTTACTTTAAATAGCTTTTTTTTTTTACTTTTGCATCCATGACTTAATAAGGATAATGTGTTTTATTTCTTTTTGACAACTATATTAATAGTTTTTTTACCATCGGATTCTAATTTAATCAATCGTGAGCGCTTTTTCACATTAGATTTGAATTTTATCAATGATAATCCATATTGGATTCTGTTTATATCAATCTTGAGTGCCTTATCGCATTGGATTCTCATTTACTGAACCGTGATTGGGAATTAGTAAATGGCATGTATGAATATTTGCCCTTATAAAAAAGTGTCAATCATTCTATCATTTAATTCAAATAGAGTAAAATGATTCAGAATATAATTTTGTTAACATCCTTCTTTGTTGGGGGTTTTGTGGGAATTAGTAAATGGCATGTATGAATATTTGTCTGTTAGATTACCTAGACGTGACATACGTTTGCCTATAAATACAATGTATTCTAGGTTGAAGAAATTATTAACTAAAAAGGCTCGTTGAGATATGCAACAGAAGTTTAGATTGTGTTAAAAAATGTCAAGTTACACACACCCGGTTGATATTTTTGATGAAGAAGATGTTTTTCTAATCAAAGTCGTTCATAATAACACATATGGTGATCTTACATTAATTGTAGTTTAGCAAATCGATCTTGGTAGTGGAAGCAATCAACCACATGATGTTGGTCCTTCTACATTTGTTCCTAATATGTATGATCTCCAACATATCAACGATTATCCTAACCAACAAATAAATGCATACCCTTCCAAAGAAATAAATCAGTACCATACCCAACAAAGTAACTCGCACCCAAATCAAAATTCGTATGTTTATTTACACTATCACGTTTTTTCTTATAACGGTTTCCTTGAAAATCAATACATCCCTTCATATAAAAATCTTTTTTTATCATATTAGTGACCGTCAAGATGTCTTTCAACATTCTTTTGCAATTGAAAATGAATATCCTAAAAATACAAAAGATCGATTTGGTGGTAATAAAGAGCATGGGATTTACGAAGATATAAATTACAACCCCTTAACTAATCCAGAATTAGCAAAGTCTCTTACATTTCTGAGTCTTCTAGTAGTGCACGGTACGACGATGGTTAAAATAATGATGTTGATAATGAAGATCCTGATGTTGTGGAGCTGGAAGATAAAGTAGGCATTCTGTCTCAAAGGCAACCCAATTACTTTTGGTCAATGTCTATGTTGCTACAATGTCAAGTTTTCCAAGAAACACCATAAAACCTAATAGCTACGTGTCATCTTCAAAAGTTACTGAAGGTAAGTTCTTTAGTAACAAAGATGAGTTAAAATGATATGTAGGTATTAAATGTCTCAAATATGGTTATAAATTTAAAGTAACTCAATCATCAACCACAAGATTTGAAACAAAATGAGTCAACAAAGGTTGTCAATGGTTCTTAAGAGCCACAAAGCTAAAAGATAATAATTTGATTTTTCAAGTAAACACTTTAAAAGATCACCACACATGCTCAAAACGCAAACTAACGCAAATTATTGTAATTCAAACAAACATGTATATCTTAAGATACTTCGTGATCAACTGAAAGATAATGGTCGGGTATATCGTGGAAAAGAAATGATCAACGATTTAAATCAAAGATTTGAAATAGATGTTTCTTATTCTCAAGCATTGAGGGGGAAGTGTCGTGCTATAGAATTGTTGAGAGGGATTGATGAGGAATCATTTTCTAAGCTACCACTCTATTGTCACAATTTGAAGAAGGCTAAGCTTGGTATGATGACACATACTAAGACTGATTCTCTGGAGAAGTTTGAGTGTCTTTTCGTTGCTATTGGTGCCGCGGTAAGTAAAACTTTATAGTTGCTATGTAGTACTTGTTTCTTTCAAATTTTATATAACTAATAAATGTGAATGCCGATTCGAAGTTTTTGTAATTACTTACGGCCACTACTCGTTATAAATGTTGCGCATTTAAAGGGCCACTACATAGGAATAATGTTTTTAGCAGTAGGAATAGATACGAATAATCAATTTTTCCTTTTGGCGTATGGAGTCGGTAAAACAGAAGGTACCGAGTGTTGGATTTGGTTTTTGTCAAAGCTTAAGGATTGCATTGGTGAAATGCCCACTTTGGCGTTCATATTTGACGGGGCTGCGTCCATTAATTTGGCAATAAGGCAAGTTTTTCCACATGCTTATCAAGGCCTATGTTGTCAACATTTGCTTGTAAATTTAGGATTAAACAAAAAAGGGAAAAAAATTCCAAAAGTTATCTTGGAATAGATGCAACGCCTATAGGGTTTTCGACTTGGAAGAATGGAAGGCGCGTCTTGAAGCAGCGGTACCTACAACTTCTCGTATCCCATTGGAAGACGGTTTGTATAAGTGGTCAAGAGCACATTTTCCAGGTAAACGTTACAATGACTTCAAATAGCGCGAAGTCCGTTAACGTGTTATCTGTATATGCACGTAAACTTCCAATCATTTTAGCTAATTGAATTTTTTTGAGATTTTGTGCAAATGTGGTACTTTATACGTCATGAAGTTGGAGTAAAGTTCAATGATTATATATGAAACAACCCACTTTATCATAGTGTGAAATTCTACCATTTACCTCAATCCGCGGAAACGTCTATTTTCTAACCTTCTCCAACATCATTGTGTTATCCTATTATACACTTTAATCCTCCATTCCATATCCTGAGTTGCAAAAATTTTAATAACATTTGGGTCAGCTATGAAGTCTTGTGAGAATCACGGTTTTCACATAAAACATTTAATAATATTTTCAATATAATCATTTAAGCAACAATTTTCAATACCATTTTCTCATATAAGCAATCAAAGATTTAATCCAACAATCTCTTTCCAATTTCAGTTTTCACCTTTTCATTTTTTCACAATTTGATGGCAAACCGTAGTTTTACACATCTCACCACTTTTCCACTTTTTCAGCCACTTTCTTTTTATGCGATTCCATTATTATCGAGAGAGTGAATAATCGATAAACACTTATACAACACTAAACAACTTTATAAGCATGTTATAACATAAAACACTTTAAATAAATAATTTATAAAATATGTGCAACCAAGTTAAAATGTCACGTGAAACTCACCACATTATTTGATTATTTGATTCTAGTGCGATGAACCAAACATCAATCACCAATCAATTTCTTTGACCATCTACTTATTTGTTCATGGCTTCTATTCTTCTCTGCTCACCATTCTCAATATTCTCTCTTTTTTTTCTTCTGTTAATACGTTACAATATGTATGTATTTATATTGTTTTCTCATTAGAAACCTTTTACAATTCAACCATAAAAGTCTACATACATGCTTATCAAAAGTTAAATATAAACCACCACTATCCATAACAATAAATTCAGCAACTAACAAACTATCCATCTATTTTATTATTCTCTAACTTATCCTTTGCATTATCGAATTTAAAGTTTAATCAACATAATAATTATTTTATCTCTTTTAAAGTTAATTGTAATCACATGTAGCTAAAATTATTCAATTTATGTCAAGCCAGTTAACATACTAGAAGTCCATATTTTTAAAATTCGGATGTTACAATATAATTCCAAATTTTGTTATTTCAACGTTTTTTTAATGCAACTTCAAAATAAATTTACAACTTGGGCAAAATATAAATTTGCCAAAAAAAATTTACAGAGTTTACATGGACCACACACGACAATAGTCAATCATAATACGAGGTTGATGACAGAGGTAAAAATGGTATTGTTAATTTTGGTAATGGTACATGTAGTTGTAGAAAGTGATAACTTTCTGGAATAGCTAGTGGTCATGTTATTTCAGTTGTGAGGTGTTTGAGACTTGATGATTGTAATCAATTTTTATAGCCTTGGTATTCTAAAAATGTCTACCAACAAACATATAAAGCCAACATTAATCCATTATCACATCAATCGGAATGTGAACAACGAAGTGGTCGATGAATGTGAAACCTCCATTAATGGATAAGCGACAAGCAGGTCAACCACGTGAAAAAATCATATTCTATCACGTGGAGAAGAAAAAAGAGAAGTTGAATGTAGCAGATGTCATAAAATTGGACGTTTGAAAATTAAATGCACTACACCAATACCAAGCAAGTTGACATGGTGATCTAAGACTCGCAACTGATTGGGGAAAAAAAATCTCAGCCATCACAATATGTACGTCACCAATTTGATTTGAATACGAGTCCAATGAATAGCCATAAGATGTTGTTAATTTGAGTGATTTCCAAATTTTTGTGTTATTTTAAATATATTGTTAGATTTTGAATGTAGTATTATCATATGTACTCTTAGTTTGTTGGATACTAAATAGTATTCCCATTTGATGAAAAAAAAAACCACAAAAACTAAGAGTTCCAAACAAAAAATAAATCATGTGCCATTTTTCAATTATCTAAATAAATCAAACTTCACCTTTGTATTCACCCCTTGCACATCGTAGACTATATAATTCACGTGCCATTCTTAGTTGATAATTTCTCCCCTACTCATTGTAGTCCCTTCTATGTTTAGAGGTAAATCCTCCATCAATCTCTCTATAAAGTGACAAACATAGACCCCACATCGTTGCAAATGTTTTCACTCTTGGATTTTCGTGAAATATGCTTAGGAAAAATATGGAAAGACAACACATCATTGGTCTCTCGAGGGTGATATAAATATCAAATACTAGATCTATGCGTCTACATGCTTATTCAATTGCAAAAAAAGAAAAAAAAAAAAAAAAAAAAAAAACAAATTTAGAATTAGTATCAAACTAATAATATAACTTTGAAAAATTAACGGGGTTCAATACTTACTAAGGAATCATTCCAACCATTATCATGCACCCTGAGAAGTAACCCTCAAAATTCCTTATTGTATCCATACCCTGGGGGTCTATAACAAGATAGCAGTATTCTTTGTTTTCTTTTTCAAAAAACTCTTCCAGGTTTTGTGCCCATTCATCTCATTTTGTTTCGGTATCAAATGACACTGCTTCGGTATCAAGATGTCCTCTGGTATCAAATGGCACTGCTTCAGTATCAGTAGATCGGAGGACAGTATAAGGTGTAGAAACTTATGGGTCTTTCTTCATCTTTCTATGACTCCATCGCATGGCCATAAGAGGTGTCTAAGAAATTAAAAATATATCTTTTACATTGATTTACCAAAACTAAGCACCGTACAAAATATACTAGCATGACAGTAACAACATGTGTGCTCAACCCCTCTTTGACATAAAAAACTGAAAACGAATCATTGTTTACAAACTCTGGCAACATCACATTTTCGAAATTCACCCTTATATCTGGTTTCTCTATATGGTTAGCGTGAGAATATCTACTATCGCGAAATTTCTATACATATAAAACCAAAACTCATAAATAACACATTTTTAACATATTAAATAAAAGTAACATTAAAATACTTACATTGAATTCCTAACGTAAATCCATTAGCTGTTTTTTGAGACTCGATACCCTAGACGTAATACTTAGGTTACTATGCGTCGATTAGGGTATAAAGGATGGTGAGAATCCTGGCATGGGGTGATATGATTGTTGAAAGTCGGAGATGGGGTTGTATGATTGTTGAAAGTCGAATATGGGGTTGTGTGATTGTTGAAAGCTTGGCATGGGACTGTATCATTATTGAAAGCTTAGAATGGGGTTATGTGATTATTGAAGCATGGAATGGGGTTGTGTTATTGTTGAAAGTTCGGCATGGTTGGTACCTAAGTCATTGATGGGGATATAACATGAAAGTCCGGTGAGGGTCGTGGCTTATTCGCCGAGGTTGAATATCCACGCCTTTAAATAATGTTGACTAGCTATCCACCAGTGTGTGACTTGCTCTTCACGTGTCGGCTTCAACTCCGGATTTAGTAAACGTCCAGGCTAAAAACAAATAAGTTAATTTGTTACTAATAATGTAACTTTATATATCTAATGAATCAAAATAATCGAGAAAGAAAAATTTCAACATTGTGGTAATAAATTTGTGTGTAACCTCCCATGGGCAGCCAATAATGGTCCTCCTCCAAGCAATGGCTATAGGATTACACCCTCCCATTTTGTAAAGTAACAAGTATGTCGTCCACGTGGGAAAACCTCATAAATCCATATCTATGATGATTTTATAGACACATAGAAGTTAAGTTAATTACAAGGATTATTAAAACGAATAACTAAATAAATGTGAAGATGTTACGTTAAAGGCACTAACAAATATGGCTAGTGAATAAGACAGTAACACCTAGACGTAGTTAAAATGTAACAGCTAGCGTTTTTCGACCACATTATGTAGCATTTGAAAAGTGGCATCCCAAACGAAGGAACCCGGTGGAAATTGGTTTGACGTAGTCAAGTCTTTAAGAAGCACTAATACATTGTCTTCTACAGTCGACATTTGCTCGCAACGAAGAAACCTGAAGTGGAATAGTAACAATAAACATACTCGGATGTGGTCAACATCATCTAATTTGTCAATCTCGTTATCAAACAAAAATCTAATATATCTATCCGTAGTCGATTTACCAACTTTAGTGCTGAAAACTCTATCCTTAAATGAATTGTCAAACCTACTCGATAACCAATCCGAACGACCGAATTAAAGTCCTGAGATGAGATAAAACTCCGAACGTGTGAATCTAAGCTCATGTCCACCGACCAGAAACATCAAATGATCTATTTCATCAAATCGCATATTCTAGTCGGTAGACAGGAGCTTAGATTCACACGTTGAGAGTTTTTTCTCATCTTAGGACTTCGATTCGGTCGGCATGACTTGTTATCGAGTAGATTAGGCAACCCATTTAGGGATATAGTTTTCTTCACTAGACTTGGTAAATCAATTAGGGGTAGAGATATCAGATTTGTGTTTGACAATGAGATTGACAAAGTAGACAATGTTGATCACATCTGAGTATGTTTATTGTTCCTGCTCCACTTTGGGTTTCTTGGCTGCAAGCAAAAGTCGACTTTACTAGACATTGTATTAGTGCTTCTAGAAGACTTGAATGCGTGAAACCAATTTCCTAGGGGTTCCTACGTCTGGGATGACACTTTTCGAGTGCTACATAATGCAGTCAGATAACCTCGACCATTATATTTTAACTACGTCTCAGAGGGGTTACTCTCCTATTCACTAACCAGATTCGTTTAGGCCTTTAAGGTAACATCTTCACATTTATTTAGTTATTCTTTTTGTAATCCCTGTAAATAAATTAACTTCTATGTGTCTCTAAAATCGTCATTGATATGGATTTACAAGGTTTTCCCACACTGACAACATTCTGGCTACAGTCCAAAAAGGGATGGTGTAATCCCTAGAGCCATTACTTGGAGGAGGACCACATAGTTGAAGTTTTTCTTTCTAGATTATTTTGATTCATTAGATATTTAAAGTTACATTATTAGTAACACAATAAATTATTTATTTTCAGCCTAGACGTTTACCAAATTCGGAGTTAAAGCCGACACATGAAGAGCAAGCCATAAACTAGAGGATAGCTAGTCAACATTTTTTTAAAAGGCGTAGATATTCAACCTCGAGCGAACAAGCCATGACCCGCACCGGAATTTTATGTTATACTCCTACTAATGACTTACGTACCACTTATGTTGAACTTTCAACAATGACACAACTCCATTCTAGGCTTTCTACAATGACACAACTCCATTCCAGGCTTTCAATAATCATACAAACCCATGCCTGGCTTTCTACAATCACATAACCCCATGCCCATATTTCAACAATCATATCACTCTAAGCCATGATTCTCACCATCCTTTATACCCACATCGATGCATAGTAGCCCAAGTGTTGAGTCTAGGGTAGCGAGTCTCGAAAAATAGCTAATGGTTTTACATTTGGAATTCAACGTAAGTATTTTAATGTTACTTTTATTTAATATGCTAAAAAGGTATTATTTATGAGTTTTTGTATATATGCATATGAATTTTGCATTGATAGATATTCTCACACCGACAATAAAGAGATGTCGGAGACAAGGGTGAACTTCGATAAATAATGACACCGCCAGAGTTTGTAAATAATGATTCGTTTTCGGTTATTGATGTCGAAGAGAGAGTTGCGCACACCAGTTGTTCCTGTCATGTAATTATAATAAGTTTATTTTGTATATTACTTAGTTTTGGTAAATCAATATAAAGTGTACATTGTTAATTAGACACCACCGATGGCCATGCGACGGAGTCCTAGAAAGATGAAGAATGACACACATGAAAGAAAATCAAAAGATTGGGCAAAACTCCGCAAGATTTTTATGAAAAAGAAAACACAGAATATTGCTATCTTGCTATAGACCCTAGGTTATGGGTATAATAAGGAATTTTGGGGGTTAGTTCTCCCGATACATGATAATGGTTGAATCAACATGTAGATGCATAGATCTAGTATTTGATACTTATATCGACCTTGAGAGACCAACGATGTGTTGTCATTCAATACCATGCATGTGTAAAAATTTTGATACTTAGATCTAGTATTTTCCTAAGCATACTTCACTAAAATCCAAGAGTGAAAACATTTGCAAACGGCACCAAATCTTTATACCATGCATGTGTTAGAATTTACATATACATAATTTATATTATCAAGTTCCCATCCTGATTAATATTCCTCGTCATCACTGGTTGTTTGGGGGAGCTACATTTGGACAGTTGGACGTTGATTATATATGCCAATTTTATAACCGATCGGAGTATTTCTTTGAACAACGTCCAAAAGGATATTTAAAAATATCTTACAGAATTTATAAAGAACATAGGTTATTGGAAACATGTCAAGAAGACAGCAAAGAAGAACATCGATTTGTCCCTTGGACATGCTATTAATGTGCCACAATAGCAAAATGGTGCCGATTACGGAATCTTTGTTTGTCACTTTATAGAGAGATTGATGGAGGATTAACTTTAAACATAGAAAGGGACTACAATGAGTTGGGGCGAAATTACCGACTAATAATGGCATGCGAATTATATAGTCTACGATGTGCAAAGGGTGAATCATAGGGTGAAATTTGATTTATTTAGATAATTGAAAAATGGCACATGATTTATTTTTGGTTTGGAGCTCTTAGTTCTCGTTGTTTAGTTTATTCGTCAAATGGGAATAATACTTAGAATCCAAAAAACTAAGAGTGCATATGATAATACTACATTCATAATCTAACAATATATTTAAATAACATAAAAATCTAGAAATCGCTCAAATTAACATCATCATATGGCTTTTCATTGGACTCGTTCAAATCAAATTGGTGATTTACGTGTTGTGATGGATGAGATTCCTTTTTTCCAAAAAAATTGCGAGTCTTAGATCGCCATGTGACTGTCTTGGTATTGGTTCGGTGCATTTATTTCTCATATGTCCAATTTGAGGAGATCTACTATGTCCAACCACTCTTTTATCCTCTCTACGGGATAGAATACCAATTTTTCATGTAGTAGGCCTGCTTGTCGTTTGTCCATTAACGGTGGTTTCATATTCATTAGACCACTTGGTTGTTCCCATTCCGATTGATCCGATAATAGATTAATGTTATCTTGATATGTTTGCTTCTAGACATTTTTCGAATGCCCTAGTGCGAGAAATTTGATTACAATCATCAAGTCTCAAGCACCTCGCAACTGTAATAACATGACCACAAGGTATTCTAGAAAGTTGCCACTTTCTACAACTACTTGTACCATTACCAAAATTAACAATACCATTTTTACCTCTGTCATCAACCTCGTATTGTGATTGACTATTGACGTCTCTTGTCGATGTAGAACTATGTAACTTTCTTTTGGCAAATTTATATTATGCCCAAGTTGTAAATTTATTTTGAAGTTCCATTACAAGAATGTTGAAATAGAAAAATTAAATCAAATAATTATTAAACTTTAGTTCAACTTCACGACGTACAAAGTACCACATTTGCACAGATCTCGAAAAAAATTCAATTAGCATAATGCTTTGAATTTTATGTGCATACAGATAACGTGTTAACGGACTCCGCACTATTCGAAGTCATTGTATTGTAACGTTCTCCAGGAAAATGTGCCCTTGATAATCTTTGCAAACCTTCTTCCAACGGGATACGAGAAGTTGTAGGTACCATTGTTTCAAGGCGCACCTTCCATTTTTCAAAGTCGGAAACCCTATACGCGTTGCATGTCTTCTAGTATAATTTTTGGATTTTTTTCCCTTTTTGGTTTCATCCTAAATTTACAAGCAAATGTTGACAACATAACCCTTGATAAGCATGTCGGAAGATATGCCTTATTGCTAAATCAATGGACGCAACAACGTCAGATTTGAATGCCAAAACAGGTCTTTCACTAAGGCAATCTTTAAGCTTTGCCAAAAAACCATATCTAACACTCAAAACCTTCTGTTTTACCGACTCCGTACACTATAGGAAAGTTTGATTATTCGCATCCATTCTACTGTTAAAAACATTGTTCCCAAGTAGTGGCCCTTTAAATTGGCACCATCTATAATGAGTATTTGCCATAAGTAATTACAAAACTTCAAATCAGCATTCACATTTATGATTTATATTAAATTTGAAAGAACAAGTATTACATAGCAATTTTAAAGTTTTACTTACCGCGACACCAATAGCAACAAAAAGACACTAAAACTTCTCTAGAGAATCAGTCTTAGTGTGTGTCATCGTACCAAAATTAGCCTTCTTCAAATTGTGACAATAAAGTGGTAACTTAGAAAATGATACCTCATCAGTCCCTTTTAACAATTCTATAACATGACACTTCCCCCTCTAAGCTTGAGACTAAGAAACATCTATTTTAAATCTTTGATTTAAATCGTTCACGTTATCTTTCCCACAATATACCCGACTACTATCTTTCAAATGATCACAAAGTATGTTCCATAATACATGTTTGTTTGCATTACAATGGTTCGCATTATTTTTCATTTTTGAGCTAGTGTGTCGATTTTTTAAAGTTTTTACTTGAAAAATCGAATTATTATGTTTTAGCTTTGTGGCTCTTAAGAACCATTGACAACCCTTATTGACACATTTTGCTTCAAATCTTGTGGTTGATGATTGAGCTATTTTGAATTTATAAACGTCTTCGAGACATTTAATACCTAAATTACATTTTAGCTCATCTTTGTTACTAAAGAAGTGACATTTAGTAAGTTTTGAAGATGACACGTATCTATTAGGTTTTATAGGTGTTTCTTGAAAAATTAGACATTGTAGCGGCTTAGGCAATGATCAAAAGTAGTTGGGTTGCATTTGAGGCGGAATGCCTACTGTATCTTCCAGCTCCACATCATCATCAGCATCTTCATTATCATCATCATTATTTTAACATCGTCATCTCGTTCAGTATTAGAAGACTCACAAATACCAAGAGACTTTGTCATCTCTAGATCAGTCAAGGGGTGTAATTTATATAAGATAAACCTCATGCTCTTTATCAATATAAACCAACTATTAAAATAAAAGGTTAGAGGCGCGAAAGGATTGACAGGGCACATGCCACATGTCAAGAAGGTAGTGTTGGTGTCAGAAGGCGAGCGACCATAGGTTTTGCCAAAAAGGCGCTCATAGATGAGTGCCTTGGGATTTTGCCACGTGTCGACCATTGTTTTGTACGTTTGTCGGTGCGTGTTGTGGCCCACGGGCAATCTTGTTTTTTATCTTCTTTTCCATAAAACCAATTTCTATAACATTTGACTTTGACTTAAACAATTAATTTATTATTTGACTTGTTGTGTAAACTGCTAATTTTCTATTTTTATTACAATCACGTCTTGATCGCCTATATGGGCGCGAATATATGGATTTGTTTGTTAAAACAATAAGTCAAAGGATTAGTTTCTTAAATATGGTTGGTCAAATGAAATGATTAATGATTTTCCCTTGACTTATTGTTTAAACGGCTAATTTTTTATTTTTAATGCAACTGCGCCTTAATCGTCTATATAGGCATGAATATACGAATTAGTTTGTTAAAACCATAAGTCAAAGAATTAGTTTTTTATAAATATAATTAGTCAAATGACGTGATTAATGATTTTCCCGATATATTACCATCAAATTAGAATTAAGTTCAAATGATAATGAGATTTTTCGTGAGAATTGAGGAATCAATCTCAACCATCCATTTCATCAAGATAATAATACCACCACATTTTTAAAAGTTGAATATCTCACAAACGGCTAGTCAAAAAATTATAAAATTGCACTATAAAAATCAGCATTTTTTTCTCTTCGATTAGATATCTCACAAGGTATACTTTCAACGAACTTCTTTTTTTTTCATTTTTTGGTGGGCTTTGAAAACTGGTAATACATGTATTAGCCGCTAGTAACACATGTGTTAGTCGATGGTAACACATGTGTTACCACCAACTAACACATGTGAGGTTTTCAACCCCACAAAAAATAAAAATAAAAATTTCGTCGAAGGTATATCATGAGATATGTCTAATCGTTGAGAAAAAAATGCTGATTTTTGTGATGTAATTTTTATAATATTTTGACTAACCGCTTTTGAGATATTTAACTTGGGGGAAATTGAATTTTACTAAATAGATATCTATGATTTATTATTTCATTCTCATTCAAATTTTCATTTTCATTTGAACTCAATCCCTTGCAATTAACCAAACTTAAAAAGAAAGAAAATTACCTTTACAGTCGGTCAACCCATCTATTTTCACCGAGCGGTCATTCTTAGAATCTGCTCTTTGTCACCTCCCTTCTCATCGTTTTAGCCTCAATCTCCATAGCCTTAGTTAAAGTGTCTACCCTCTTGGCTAACATCTGAAGGTGAATTATTACAGTTCAGAAAATGATCAGTCGATCACTAACTTCCTGATGTGAATACACAACATAAAAAACGGAAGACGCTAAATTAACCTCAATTGCATCATCCTTGTCTTTTATGCCGGGTTTTGAGGAGAAATTGGCCACTCGGCGGGTTTTCCCGTTCGACCGGAGACCTGGTTTTCGTTTAAACCCGGTTTGTGAAAAGTTTGATTTGTTTTCTCTGTGAACCAAACTCCAATAACGGTAATCGACGACTTTTGCTGGTTTTTCTTTACAGCTTGTGTGTTGTGTTCTATGGATTTTGAAGTTTTGGTTTCAAATTATTGTGGCTTTTAAAATTGACAGAGATTTGTTTGTGTGGTTGAAATCAAGTGGGTGTGTGTTGTGGACTTCATTTTGTTTTGGGTCAAACTTGCTTATGGCTTTGTGATTGACGATTTAAGTGGGTGTTGAAATTTGTTTTTGACGGATATTTGTTGTGGATCTGATGTTGGATTGTCAGTTTGTATTGCTAGCCGTTCGATAGAAACTTAGGATTTGTTTCGGTGGTGATAGTGGGTTACATGGCCCGCGTCTGGTGGTGGTAGTACATGGGATTTGGAATGCAGAAGAAAAGAAAAGGCCATAAGCACCTCACCTAAGTATGTAAATCAGGCTCCAGCTAGGAGTCCAGGGAATCAAAATCAAACACAAAGACCCCACCTCCACCTATAACTCGACAGCATGCAACCCATTCACTTTAGCTTTATTGACTGACTAAAGTCACTAAAGTTTATGTATAAGATCGTTTTCATATTTTTACGGAGTGATTTGCAAACTAGCATTTTTTATCCGTATATCAGTCAAGAGATCATAGAGAAAGATTTGTTCACATTGGTTCAAAGGACTTCGATGAATTGGATGTCAAATCGATGTCCCATTGTGGGTTTCGACAAGTTCAGGTGCAATACATGTCCAGGAGATCGACTTATTTAAAATCTACTCCATATGATCCCCTTTTGCTTTGGTTTGTGGTTGTTCCTCTTTGTTGGCTAGGATATGTTTCTTTAATGTTTAGTGGGAGCGTTTTTTTTCTTGCAGTTACTTTCGTTTGGTGATCTTTTAGCTTAGTGTTTTTTAATAAAGTTTGTCTTTGCTGATAAAAAAACAATTAAAATTCACCCATTCATTTTCTTTATTAATCTCTTATACAGGAGTTTCATAACACGATCAAGCATAACGGAAGAAAAATAATTAATTAAATTTAAAAACCAACATTTATGAATAAAACTTGTAACGGGAGGAAGGGCAAATTCTTTTTAAAAACAAGCAATCTTAAATTTTTGTATTTAACAAATTGCAAACTGTAGTTCCTTGAATATAAAGAGGAAGACGTCCCCAACGAAAACCATGACATCCTTCATTATTATGCTACTAATCTTCGTTTCCGGTTAACTAATGTTTTCTTCATCTCCCATGCAAATTACTACAATCCTGATGATATTGCATATTAAATCCTAATGCATCAATGATCTCTTTGTACTTCGTGGCAGGTATGAACTTATTGCCTGAAGTCTCTGGTGCTGAGGATTATGCATGTAGTACCTTCATCGACTGTATGCAAGGTGGTTATTGTCCACTTTATACGATTCCATTATGCTTGAAAAAGCGTTGTGTTTGTATACTGAGAAGTGGAGATATTATACCACTTATTATCAATGCCACTTCTCCTGTCGAACCCTAAATATCACTCAACATTGGCTATCCTACTTTGAATACATAACGAATCTACTCGTAAAACAAGCTTCGAGATACTTTTTCCTTGCATTCTTGCAATTATATGTTTTAATGAGTAGCAAACAACTAGCTCGATGGTACGTATGTGTGTGTTCTTTTTTTTTTTTCTTTTTTTTTTTTTTTCATATACAACTAATAACGCGAAAGTATACGTCTTAAAACTAATAGGGTTAATACTTCTTACAATTTAAAATTTTTGTCGACAAATAGATTAATAGATTGCAAGTGGTTAAACACATAAACTTTAATATTTTTTAACGGTAAATATGTAAATTTCTGATTAACAAGATTTGAAAGGTTTAGAAAAACTATAAAAAATATAACATACATATTGATTGCATAATCTAACCACTAACAAAATGACGACGACGACGACAACAACGACGACGACAACAACGACAACAAAAAATCAAATTGGAAGATGGCAAAATATGAAGAATTGCAAAAACACTGTACACCTGGAATGTATTTCGAACTATTCAATTTCACCTTTAACCAAGGCTTTTGGTTATATATGCATATAATTAATCCTACTTATGAGTCAAAAATTACTCTCTGATAATTTTTTACACGAGATCGAACGTAGAAACCGTATCACACATGATAAATATTCGGTTCACTGTGTAAGGGCAAATCTACTTTAGCATGCTCATGGACCCACCGTCGCTTTAAAATTCTTTACTCCACATTTAGTATTTTTGTAAGGGTTAAAAGATGCGGATCACCATCGTAATTTTTTTTGTTTTGATGTCGCTAACGAACTCATATTATTATCAATTTCAATAACATATTCGCTAATACTACGTGGAAGTACCAATATCATCATGGGACCGGTAAGCTTGATTATTTGACATTTTTCTTTTAATTATATTAATTATTATTAATTATGTGACATTTATTTTCCTATGTGAAATTATATCTATACATATTTTTTATTTTTCTGCAAATATCCTCTCATGTTAGTCGATAGAGGCTTGCTTTATTCTTTCAAAACAAGTCCTTTTCAACCCTCATCACACTTTCTCCGTGACCACCGTCCCCCACTACCACATGGCTTCTGGGCCATTTTTCCGCCGGAGATTAGTTGTCGTAGTTTAAAACCATCAATCTCTATTTCCCTTATATAATTTCCAAAACCCTCTTGTCCTCCAGTGGTTAATGTCATACGGCGATCAATACTGACACCGGATTTTGTTCCAAATGGGTGATGACCCGTGTCACACAAAACTAAATAGAAAGGCTCACCACTTCAAAGAATCCATTTTGAAGATACAAGGCATGAATCAACAAGTTCAACGCTCAAGGGAATCCACCAAAACAATACATAACTCAAAGAAAATAAGCTTAAAGCTTAACTTTCATTAAGATGACTTATAAAAAAAAAGTATCTCAATTATGAGCAAGACTCAACAGTTTATCGAATCTTGGGACACCCCAAAATAACTTTGAAATATGAAAAAACTCAAATAATAACTTAGAAGACTATTAAACATAAATAGACTGCTGAGATGATTCATGGAACCCAAGGACCTTGCTGAATTCGGTTGAATCTAACTTTTGGATAGTCTATGGTAAATCCGCCATAACTTATTCTAGGAGGCGTCAAATGAAAAGTTGTATTTTTCTTTGGAAACTAGACTCTCATGGCTTTCTAGCCATATAAGATACATATGTTTTGGACTTCTGGATCGGCCAAGTTTATTCCTTGAAGTTGGCTTAAATGCATAGATTCAGCTTCTTGTATATTGGGTTCTTGTCCTGTGTCATATACCGTCTGGTCATATTTAGGGGTTGTGGCTGTTGATGCCATCTTGTAATGATTAATTCAAGCAATCGTTTGATAATCATTATGAATATGTATGAATGTATGAACGAGATGAGAGCGTTTGGTTTTTTATTTTTTGTTATTATATAGATATTGCAATGAAAGTCTTTCAGAACTAACTTTATATTAGCCTATTTATAGTGTAAGTTCAAATCACATTATTAAATACAAAAGCAATGTTTACAATCTATATTAAAATTTCAATCATCTCCCCCTGATTGTAAACGTTTGACGGATTGTCTTCAATTCAGATATATAACTTTTAAGTTTGAATGTCGAGAATCATTTGTAAGCTAAGTACAACGTCGAAGTGCACTTTCTTTTTGATAATCATGACTCAACCTTTTTCTTTGATGTTAATTCTCGGAGACATCCTTAAAGACAAATTATTTTCTTGTTCTTTAACGGCAACTTCTAGTCTTGAACATGTTGTTGCTTTGTCCTTTACTTTTTTATTTTATTTTATGAAACTTAAAAGTGAAGAATTTACACGTAACAGTGTGTTTGTGTTTCATTTTTCTTTTTAAAAGAGAAACATTAGAGCAGAGTGAGATATTTTTTCATTGTTTAATGTTTTAAATATTAAATACTGTTGGATAGCATTTTGTCACTTTAAAAATGGTATTTCAAGTAGCATTTCAGACACCATACAACGCGCAATGGTGTTTTTTTTCTTAAATTCCAACTATTACTTTTTTAAAGAAAAAAAATTAAAAAATTAACTTTTTCACTTTTCTTTTTTTTCTCTTTAAACCTTATTTTCATATCTATATATACCACAATTCAAAATATATCAAATACTCATTCTTATATTCAAACACTTCAAAAGCTCAAAAATTCAAAAACTCTATAATCTATACATTTATAAAGGGTTTACCATTTTATCCTATAATTCACAATGTCGAACAACCCGTACAACCTACACTCCTAATGGAACCCATTTTAAACATATCATCATCTTCAAACCCGTCAACACCCGACGTGTCCAGATTTGGTCATCGATACCGTATGCTGCAAACCCAAGTCTCTCAAACACAATACCATCAAACACCATACTACCTAACACCTAACATATTGCTCGATCAAAATAACGCTTTCCTAATGTGACAACAATCATAAAACACCCAACAACCCGACATGCAACAACCTAACATGCAACAACACGACATGCAATCACACGAAGACGACGTATGACACCAACCTTATCACGTAGAAATATATTGATAAATAAAGGCAAACAACTGGAGCTGGGATCATCACAACCTAAAAAAGAAAAGGTTGTTATCAACCGCAATAATTGGGAATCAAAGGAAGAACTCCAATTGGCACAAATTTGGATTGCCATTTTTGAAAAATTCCAATTGACAAAATGCCCAATCCAACGAGGGTCTCTTGTGATGAATGATTATCATAACCGCAACTTTCCATTTGAACGAACCAAGGACATCTTATCTTATAATGGTCGAAACTCAATATGGCATGCGAAAAGTGGGGAGGTATTTGGAAGTGGCTTCAAGGACAACAAAGAAGTGGGGAAGATGCTGATAACTTTCAGTTGCGGACAGAGGCTCAATATAGATTAGAATGCCATTAACCTTTCCTACATTTTCAAGCGTTGAACTTTTTGAAGGACCGTCAAAAGTGGTTAACCCCCGATCTCGTTGCCATCAGAAGGCGTAACGTTCCTAAACGCCGTGAAACGGTGGACTTGGACGAATTGGATTTGGATGAGGAACCAGAGGGTAACAAGAAACACCCAAATTCCGCGCTATTTGGTGATGATACGTTCGAATATCCACAGGGAAAAGCAAGGAAACCAAAATCCCAAAGAATGTCTTTTGGTTCAGCCTCTTCTTCTGCGCTTTGTTTGATGACTCAATCACAACAACCTTCGAAGATAGCGTCATGATAAACAAAGTTACTGTTGGATCAAGGACATTGAAGTTGCGCTCAGAATTTTCTATTTCGACATACCACTTGTCACAAAAGGACTAATTCACAATAGAAATGGAAAAGGGGAAGGTTCGTGAGAGGATAAAGTGGAATTTTGGCTCGGGATCGGGATAGGTAAACGCTTCAATGTATACTTTTTAATGAATGTATTTCTTTCAATTATATATTTTTGGGAATTTTAATATGTCTTTTTTATTTTAATGAATGTATTTTTTTTATTTAATTTATTTTGTTATTTGTTTCAATTTATTAAATCATTTGAATTTCTAAAATAATAAATTAAAAGCCAAAACACTTTTCTCCTCTCCTCCACTTTTTCAGAAATAGTGTTCACCAAAAACATTGTCGAGAACACACATTTTTATCACTCCCTGCGCTCTTAGAAGCTTCACGGAAACCGATAGTAATCATCATAATACAAAATACAAACAACTTCACTTATAAAGTTCTAAAAGAATTTTCTCACCTAGGAATAACTCAAACGAGACATGTGTTATTAGAGATTATAAGATCAATCGAGAACTTACAGATCTGAGTCAAAGCCTTACATGTTACTACGATAGATGAATTCATATAGTAATTGGTTGGAGAACATGAATGCTACATGTATAACTTTACTTGACATGGAAGTCATGTCATTTAAATGAAATGATATGGCAATGACACGTCAGCATTTTCAAAATCTTGCTGGTAACAATTTATTGGTGACTGATATCGCCTAAATTAGATATACTTATAAGGGTGATATAGGTCTAAATTGTATAGTAATTTAGTTAATTTATGAACTTTTGGTACTTATTTAGTTTAGAATTGATTTCAGGTTAATAACTAAGAAGATCGAAGAAAGAATGAATAAAGGATGGGTTAAAATGAAGAAAAGAGAAAGAAAAGAAATATGTCAGAAATACACAGTACCCGCCGGATCATGGATTAGCCGGGTACACACTACCCAGACGGGTAAATTATTGCTCATCTGGGAAGATTTTGAATAGAACTTTTGCTGTGGATTTTACCCGCTGGGAACACTAAGCGACGGGAACTCATGTGTTCTCGTTTGAAGGCCCAACTGGGTACCTCTTGTTCATCCAGGTGGGATCCTGTACTACCCGCCGGGTACTCGGGCTTCCGGTTGGGTACCTGAGGCGGTTACGACTTTTTACCTTTTATTCCCATGCAAACCCTAAAAATCATTAACTTTTGATTATTGAATATTGTGTGGCCTATTTTGGGAGAGTTTGTAGAGTTTTTGGGGATACCCTAAGCAATTCAGCCCTCTTGTAATCATCATAAGAAGTTAGTGTTTATTTCTTTTCAAACGAATCTTCATTGTTTTATGTTTAATTCTCTTTTGTAACCACATTATGAATTATTCTTGGATTTTGAGTATTTGTTTGATTGAACCCATGAGAATGGGTTAAACTCTTTATGTTCATCTAGGCTAATAACCCTAGATGTTGGGTTTTTAATATTTAATTCATATTTTGCGTATGACATGATGTTTAATCGTAGAACCATTTGTATTTAAATTATTTGACTATTTCAATTGGTGTAATAATCGTGCTAATGAGTGAGAACTCTTAGATGTCATATTACACTTACTTTTAATTGGATACAATGAAAGAACTGAATTAGGTTAATTAATTTGAATATGGATGAGTCATAAGAAGAGATATCTTGTATGATTTAGTAATCTCTAGAACATTAAGATTATAAGACTGAATTGTCATGTTAGTTGAGTTAATTAGCCATAATTGGAAATATTAATTTGTCAAGGACACTTGCTCTTTATGATTTCATTTAAACGACTACGTTCTGAAAACAAGTAGTTTAGGTTATTAACTCCTATACGTAAAATACATGTTTATTTAATATCCAACTCTAGAGGGAACATGTCTAGATGAACATACTTCTATCACTTGATTTAATTATCAACTTAGTTGTTTTTATTTAATTATCTTTTGACTGCATGTCGTTAAGAGGTACTATCCTTATACTTTAACTATAGATTAGATAAATAACCTTAAAGTACATATAAACTATTCCTGTGAGAGAATACCCAGTAAACTTTTCATTGCTATACTACTATTTGATTAGGTATACTTGCCTAGTTGTGTAATAGTTAGCTTTGACTTTGTTTTACTAATTTTATAACTAGATTAATATACATCAATGACCTAAACACAAAATTAGTAAGTATGTTTTTGACATCGGTAATAATATAGATTCGTTGGACATCCGAACAAAATGAAAATACCATTGACGATCCGCAACTTTAACCATTTTTGAAATGACACCTATTATATGATTATTTCAACGTATTATTTTATCCCGAATTCCATACGACAATTTAAGACTCGTGTCGATTAACAAATCAATAAGTCATCAAACTCGAGTTATCAATATGTAATAATGATCAAGCTTAAATCACCCAATTATTTCATATAGGCATAAGAAAACCAGTGATGAATTCGGGATAAAAATTAAGTAGGTACATTTTTCTTGATGATTAAATGCCTCTTGGTGTATATCTTATTGCGAGGTCAAGGGGGTCGAGCCCCTTGTGGGTCCTTGGGGCAACGCTCCTAACTGGGTCTAAGGAGCAGAGCTTCGATATTCGAAAAAATGAAATTCGTGCCAGAAACTTTTCAGTTTTTCTAACCGCCGTTTTGGTTGACAAATATTACATGCATATCACAAACACATTTTAACACACATAAAACATGAGGATTCAAAAATTCATTGCTAGAAACTTTGAATTATCATTTGAATTATCTCGTAACAAATTTCGTGCAACCCAAACAATACCCAAACAATCAAAAAGTAGAAATATTGTCTTTAAAAAGATATCCATACCCGATTCAGAGAGCTTTATCCAAAAATTGAAATTGTTGCCCTGTTTACACTCATATTTCTAACATAAACATCTATTGTTTCTCTCTTTCAAACATATGAATATTGAAAAGCAGGCAACCCCCTCTACCTGAAGTAAGTGTTTATATTTTTCTTTTAGTTTATCACAATATAAGTGTCACTCACATAAACACTTCAACTTTACAATTTTACTTTTACTCATATTTTTTCACAAAAGTCTATGTCAAAATATTGATTGTTACATTATTGTATACTAATATAATATCCATTATCTATTAATAACTAAAAGAGGATATTAATTTGTTTATGTGGCTCAAATCATAGACTGTCATGTATGTAAAAATCTGAGATGTCAGGGATACGATTTTTCTGAATTTTTTTTCATATATACACTGCTGATGTGTCTTTACATATAATTGACTGACTATCAAGCCTTATGTGCAAAAAAATATTAGAATTCTAAAATTAATTAATGACCATGATTAAATAAATTAATGACCATCATTAATTGTTGTTATTTTTTTTTATTCTTTGAATCAATTTTATTAATAGTTTTTAGTATCTTAGTTAACGACTCATTTTTCATACATTAGACTTACCACATAATTGACTGTTAATTAGTTAACTGCGTGATCAAATTATAACTTAATTGATGCAGTTAACTAATTAACACATAAACTTTAATAATATTTTATCCAATAAATAAATAATATTACACTTTCATACATGATACGAGTTTTAATACTAATTGTATAATGTAACCCGTTGATCTCAATCTTCAAGTTCAATCAAACATTAATTATTCTCGACGAAACCAATTTCTAAACAATTCAATTTGAAAACTAGATTATAAATTAAAGATGTACCCTAAATTTTTTGTCCATGATCTAACAATTTCCACTTATATTCGGTTAACTTTTATTTTAGAAATCAAATCACATATAATTTGTTCTAATCGTAACACGATTAACACTATCTTAATTATAAATAATTGCAATTAGCAATTTATTCAATCAAATTCTCCACCAAAAAAATTAGTTTAAATTTTGTTATTATTTATTATTGATATTATTGATATTGATATTAGATCAGTTTTATAGATAAATACTTATTAACATATTTAGTTTAATAATTATAACAATTAATTTTAAAAATAGGTAAATCATTATACCTTTTAATATTTATGTGTTAAATATTGTTCTGATAATAATTAAATAACCATCTTAAAAATATATAATTTTTTATTGTATTCTAATCAAAATAATAATTATGATAGTTTTATTACACTCGTTATCTTGTATTCTTTTATTTACACCCTATATTTATGTTTTCTTTACGTCACCTAAAAATAGTAAAATATTATCACAAACTAATTAATGGCCAATTTAACTTTACCTATATCCAATGTCATTTAGCTATTTATATTCTAACTTCACAATGAGAATCGAGTGATTTTGTTGGCCTATAAAAAGGAGAGAAGAGGTAAAAGTCATATCATTCGACTTCTATCACAAAAGGATCACTCAAAGTCTATTCCAAATGGCACTCTTCCTTCTATTTTTAGTTCTTGCTTCAGGTTAATTACTCTTCTCATTTATCATGTTCATATCTGTGATATTAATTCTGTTATAATTATAATCTCTTCTAATTGTTATAGGTATGATAAACTTCACTCAAATTACGGATGCCCGCAGTCCTTGTACATGTCAAGGTGACTCGGATTGTGCACATATGGATTGCCCAAGCAATCGTCCACCTATTTGTCATTGTACTTGTTTCTGCGGTGTTAGTAATCCAACTATCAAGTGCAACAAGTGCAACACTGATGCGGTCGAAACTCAACAACAAGTACAACAACAAATCCAACCTTAGTAGACATGTAATGTTTTGTACATGAGATCCATCATGATCAAGATTGTACATACATACATATATATATATATATATATATAAAGATAAGGCTAAATAAAGTTACGAAGTTCAGTCGTCTATATTTAGTTTTCTAATGTTTTCTTTTACATTTTTATCACAACTAGAAAATTGATACTATGGAAACTAATTAAACACCTTTTTGGTTATTTGTATAGTTAATTTCTCTATGAGAATAATTGAAACAAAATAAAAAGAATAACTAAAGCCATACACACTTGTACGAATATAATGGTGCGATCGCAAAATGCTTTTAAATTCACAGTTCTGGATGTCACAAAATTTACTTTTAAAACTAATATGTTCATTTAAGAAAAGAAAAAAAAAAGGGTAAAAACACTACGCCTTTAATTGTAGTTGCCATGTCAAAATACTAATTGTTACATTATTGTATAATCGTATAATAATATATAATAAATACTATCTTATTTAACACAGTTGTAAAGCTTACATATTAGTGAGTTTAGTTACTCCGAATCTTCAAGTTCTCGAATCAAATTATGATTATTCTCTATCAATATCGATATTTCAAAACAATGCAATTGAAAACTAAATTATAAATTAAACATGTACCCTTTAATGTTAGAAATCAAATCACGCATAATTTGTTCAAATTATAACACGATTAGCTCTATCTTTGGGATAAATTTTTGCAATTGGCAATTTATTCAATCAAAGTAGCTACCAACAAAAATTAAGTTTTACTTTTTTTATTATTTATTATTTATAGAAAATTTTATAAATAAATGTTTATTAGCATGTTAAGTTTAATAATTATAAAATTTGAATATAAAGATTAGTATACTATTTTATTTTATTTTAAATATTTAATACTAATAATATTTTAATATTAATTACAATAACCATTTAGAATAAATACAAATTCCTCACATTTTTTAGAATTGAATATCTCAATAACGACTAGTCAAAAAATTATAAAAGTTGTACAATAAAAATCAACGTTTTTTTTATCTTCGATTAGATACCTCACATGACATACTTTCGACGAACTTTTTTTTTTTCATTTTTTGGTGGGTTTTGAAAATTGATAACACATGTGATAGTCGCTGATATTATATATGATAGTAGCTGATAACACATGTGTTAGTCGTTGGTAAGAGATTTGATAGTCGTTTTCAAAACGCACCAAAAATGAAAAAGAAAATTGTCAAAAGTATACCTTGTGCGATGTCTAATCAAAGAGGAACAGAATGTTGATTTTTACGGCATAATTTTTATAATTTTTTGAATTTCCATTTTAAAAAATTTAATTTTAAAACATGTGAGAAGAAAATAGAATTTTTTAAATAGAATTCTCTTATTAGTTTTCTCATTTAAAAAAAATATGAATGAACTTCCCTCTATTTTATTATACTCATAAATTTGTATTGTTTTAATTTTTAACCTATATTTATGTTACGACACCTAAGAATAGTAAAATATTATCACGTACACTGACTAATGGCCAATTTAATTTAACATGTATTTAAGGTCATTTAGCTATGACTTTTATTACAAAGGATTACTCTCAGTCTATTGCAAATGGCACTCTTTCTTCTATCTTTGGTTTTAGCTTCCAGTTAATTACTCTTCTATGTTTTGTGATATTAAATGTTGAATTATTGTAATATTGTTATAATTATTATAAGTATATGGTTGATTCAGATGAGAATGAAAATTATAGTGAGCATGAAAGAATGAATTCTAACCATCCATTTGACAAAACCCAACTTTCTTTCCAAGTTAAATATCTCAAAAACGACTCGTAAAATTGTATCATTGTCGCGAAAAGGTTTGCAATTAGCAATTTATTCAATCAAATTAGCTACCAAAAAGACACGTGTTGTCAGTAATGTTCACGCGCAAAATATAATTATTTTAGCCAAAGGAAAAAACATATAGTGACGACATCGTTGTCGCAAATTTTTTTGGTGAAAGTCGAAACAAAAAGCTGATAAATTTTGTCCTTATCTGGTTTTTAGCTACAACATGTAATTCGTCGCTAAAACCCATCGTCGCTAATATCTGTTTTTTCTTGTAGTGAATCCAGCTCTCAAATATAACAAGCGTAACAAGTGCAACAGTGATGCTATCTAAACTCAACACAACAACAAAGCCATCCTTCGTAGACATATAATGTTTTCTACATGAGATCCATCGTGATCATGCATACAAGTAAACATAAGGATAAATGAAGTTTCGAGGGCCGATGGAGGGTGGGATAAAATTGCCAATGCGGTGCAGAGTTACACTTCTTCTTCTTTTTAAGTGTCATGCTGAAAAGTTCCCTCAACAAAATAAAACTTATGGGACCTTATGTAGTCGCCTACATTCAGTTTTCTAGTGTTTTCTTTCTAATTTTTCATCACAATTAGAAAATTGTTTATGATAAAATGAAACTAAACATCCATTGAAAATAGTTGACGAAATTTAAGATGATCTTCGTTTAGTCAAACTACTTTATGCTTTTGTGAGCCTCGTTATACAAAGAAAAAGATTACTTAATTACCAAAAGTCATACTCAATAGAACAAAAAGCTGCATGTAATATTATTTGTCTGGTTAATTTCTCTATGGGAATCAAGCAAACCAAATAAAAAGAAAAACAAAGAAAGGGTAAAAAAATTCTCACAGTTCTAATGGTGCGATCGCAAAATCCTTTCAAATTCTTACAGTTCCCGGTGTCACAAAATTTACTTTTAATACTATTATATATATATTCAATCAAAAAAAGAAAGGGTAAAAAAGCTACGCCTTCTAAAGTAGTTGCCATGTCACGATATAATTGATACATTATTGTATACTAGTTTGATAGGATCCTATTTAACTCATTTATAAAGCTTAGATATTTGTGAGTTTAATTAAATATAAGATTCATATATAATACGTTAGTCTCAATCTTCAAGTTCTGAATTAGATCATAACTATTCCCTATAAATATATACTTATCTCTAAACCATCCAATTAGACAACTAAACTATAAATTAAAGATGTACCCTAAAATGTTTGTCCGTAATGTAACAATTTCAACTTATATTGGATTAACCTTTTATTTTAAAAATCAAATCATGATTTTTTGTTCAAGTTATAATACGATTAACACAATCTTAATTATAAAAGTTTGCAATTAGCAATTTATTCAATCAAATTAGCTACCAAAAAGATTAGTTATATTTTTGTTATTATTTATTATTATTAATTAATAGATAAGGTTTTATAAATAAATAATTATTATTATATTTAGTTTGAAAATTATAACAAATAATTATAAGAATAAGTAGATCATTATAATACTTATATCTTTTAATATTTAAACATTAAATATTATTGTAATATTAATATTAATAACTATCTTAGATTAAATATAAAATAAAAATTATGATGATATTATTACACTCATAATCGTGTATTCTTTTAATTTCAAACCTATATTTACGTTTTCTTTACATCACCGAAAAATAGTAAAATATTATCACATAAACTAATTAATGGTCAATTTATTTCCTAACTTCACAATCAGAATCGAGGGCCGTTGTTGGTCTATTCCAAGTGGCACTCTTCCTTATATTTTCGGTTTTGCTTCAGGTATATTACTCTTCTCTTTTATCATGTTCGTCTTTTTTGATATTAAGCGGTAATAATTATAATATATGTATGATGAACTTCGCTCAACTTACAGATGCCCGCGGTTCTTGTCCATGTTAACGTGACTCGGATTGTGCGCATATAGATTGCCCTAGCAATCGTCCACCTATGTGCCATTGTACTTGTTCATGCAGTGTTGGTAATCCAACTATCAAGTGCAATAAGTGCAACAAGTGTAACATTGATACCGTCGAAACTCAACAACAAGTGCAACAACAAAACCAACTTTAGTAGATATGTAAATGTTTTGTACATGATATCCATCTTGATCAAGACAATATATTGTTGGATCACTGGTCACTATATGAACTAGTCATTGAAATTGTAATTTCTTGAAATCTTAAGTAGGCGATTGTTGGGTCATTGGTCACTGACCAACTTAGTCACTGGAGTAATTTTGGTCGCTGGTCAACCTAGTCACTACTATTGAAGATAATAACAAGCTCTCATTACAAAATAAGAAGATCATTGTTAAGTGAATAATCTCAAAAATGTGTATTGTACTCCCTAGTGTGTAGAAGATATTCATTCACTTACACAATCAATAACACATCAGTCGTTGTTGAAGAATAAAGGGTGGTCACAAGAAGATATTAAGTCAAGTCACTCTACAAGAGTATGCTAGCTCGCAGTGAGTGGGGAAGCTTTTTACTCCTCCGGACTTCAGTAATAAAGAATAAAGTCTCGACAAGTTACTACTCGCTCGTGTGAAGTCTCTGGTCAACATTACGTCAGCAACCTACATAGTTACAGTGATGAAGGTATGATATCAAGCTTGATTGTGATTGGGAAATTCTAACACGCGAAGAAGAATGATCAAAAATGGGGACCATATGATATTACTTTTCTACTGTTTGTCAGTTAGAATGAAGCCAGTCACATCGTCACATGTGTCATTCTATTTTCGTAGATTGTAGGTGATATTTACGAGAAATATATTATCTATAAATAAAGTCGCATATTGTATTTACGAGAAATATATTATCTATAAATAAAGTCGCATATTGTATTTCAATGTCAGTGATAAAGTTTGTCTAAGTGCAATATCAAGTCACTGAGTGATAGTCATACTATCATCACAACGATTGCTATAATAACTTGTAATTGTATTGAGATAATCTTCGGCCTTGGAAATCAAGACTACTATGTTAACAAGTGGATCAAGCCTTTATCTTATTAGTGTCTTGGGTTTGACAAATACCCAATGTATAAAGGAAGGTCAACTTATATGCAGTTTGATATAAAGCGTGCAAATCTTTCAAAAGATATGTACGCTCACTTATTGTACTAGGAAAAATACAAAAAGAGAAGTCAATATAAAAAGAGATACTTTAAAAAGAGAAACATGAGATATTTTAAGAAAAAAGGTTTTAGGAAATAAGGGTGGCAAAAGAACCCGAACCGGATGGGGATCCCCAAACCCAGCACTTTTCAGGTTGGGTTGGGGTGACTTTTCAGGTTTTGGGGCAACAAATGGGGATTCTTATCGGGTCCGGATTAAGGAATGGATACTATTGTCCTCACCCTGGCCCGCCCCAATATATATATATATATATTATATTCATATATGTAAGATCTATTTATATATCACTAATAAATAGCTTTGTGTATGTTACGACTTAGTGTCGTGTGATTTAGTCGGGATATTCTAAGACCTTTTTGTGATTAACTTGGGGATTTTGAATCGTGTACTTCTATTAATAACGTAAACCAATTACTATATGTTATCTTGATCATGTTGTTAATTTGTTTCAAGAATAAAGAAAATGTTACTATATGCATTGCTAGATAATAATGTGAAGAAACTCAACAAAAAACACGGGTTTAGGGTATTATCAATGGGGAAACGGTATTAGAGAATCGATGTCCCCGATGGGTTGCCTCGATCCTTGTTAGGGTTTGGGGGAACCTATGTCCCCAATGAGGTGCCCAATAAGATCCCCATTGGGGTTTTGGGCGAGTTTGGAGATTGTTTTGATTAACGAGTTTGGGGTTATCACTCCCCGCCTTGAACCTTCCCCATTGTCATTCTTATTAGGAAAACTTATAAACCAACTTACAAAAGGAAATAGAAGCCTAAAGAATATCTTCTATCAAGTTCTCTTTTAATCTTTTCATAATAGCATTAACTATCACATCCTATCATTATATGCATCTTGGTGTTATAACAACATAAATATATTATTTTATTTAATCCTCTTATGGTTTTGGCAAATATTGCGTCATCACTTAATTTATCTCTTATAAATGTTATTCTTTTTCCTAGGGTAATTGTCATTTCTGGGTTATATGTATCTATCAATTTTTGTCCCCATGGGTAAGATATTTAAGTAAAAAACAGTAACAAGTAACTTTTGTATCCGTTACTTGATTAACGGTAGATGAATTTTTTAAATATTTCTTTCTCCGCAAAACTTTAGTCTAAATAATTTTATAACTCTAATTATGATATTTGCTACAACATCATCTATTTTAAAAATATTCTTTTCATGCATATTCTGATTATTATTTATATGTAAGGGGCTAATCACAAATATACTCCTTTGACCACTCCTAATTAACCAAATAATCCTTTGACCAACCTGTTTACCAAACTAATCTAAGTTTGATCGAAACTCATTCGATCCATTCGATCACATAGCTTCTAACCGTTAATTACCCCTTAGTCAATACTAATTAATCAATTAAAACCCATAAGTCAATATTAAACAATCGAAAAGATCGAAGGTCAGAAGGTGTCACGTTCATGCATGATCGAAAATAAAAAAGATTAAGTAGGCAAAGTTAGATCGAACCCTTCGATCAACCAACACATCAGGAGCATGTGGCCACATATCGAATTTTCGACCAGTTGATCGAGATTTCAAAAAAAAAAAAAAAAAAAAAAAAAAACAGTAGGCAAATGCAGGAGACATATTTCAGAAAAGAAAGAAAGAAAAGAAAGTGGTTTATCGAAAATGTTGAAAACAGTCAAACACTGAAGACCGTGGGCCCCATATTCGATCCGCCTCTCTGACCACGCATCCCCTGTGTGACACGTGTCGATCGACACTTCAATCAAGATCGAAAGTCGGCTATAATTGAAAAATGGGTCGGGCTACAACTTTTCAAACCATTTTTTTACCATTTAAAGGGGAAGGGGGGACCGAATTTCTTAGGGTTTCACTCCTTTTTCTTCTCTTTCTTTCATATTCATTCTCTCCATTTTTCTTTTTGATTTCACTCGTTTCATTCTTTTTAGTCTTCGATCATCAATCACAATTAGGGTTTCTTGAGGAGGTATGTTCCCTTTACTTTAATATTTAATTAATCTTTCCGTTTCACTTTCTTATTTAATCATTATTATAATCGGTTAGGGTTTATTTAGGGTTTTATTTATTAATTTTAAAGTTTAACTTGGTTTTTGTTTGTTGTTTATATATTTTTTACAGGTTAAAAAATCCAGCAATCAAATAAATGGAAGATTTAAATTTCGATCTCAATGTAAGTCTCCTTTTCTTTATATAATTATACATTTATTTAAATTTTATTTATTAGTTTATTTATTATGTTATTTACTTGTAAAATAAAGTTCGTGTGTTAGACGTTATGTATATAATTTAAGTCTTAATTTTTAGAAGTTGTAAAACAAAATTTATGTTTTAAAAGTTAAGTTTAGTTATTTATTGTTATTTGTTAAAAATTACATTTATTTGTTACAGATTAAAATATGTAAATTTATGTAAAATTTACATATTAGATTTATTTGTTAGAGATTAAATTTATGAAAATTTATTTGTTAGATATTATATATTTGTTAAAGATAGAGATTAAATATTAATTTATGAAATCTAAAAATTAATTTGTGTAAATTAAAAATTAACTTATGTAATTTAAATATTAATTCATGTAAATATTATTTAAAATTTATATAAGTAAATATATTTTTTTTAAAAGTTAACTTTTAGAATTAAAATTTATATAAGTAATTATATTTTTGTTAAAAGTTAATTTATGTAAATAATAATTTAAATATTACTTTATGTAAATATTAATTAAAAAATATATAAATAAGTGTATTTTTGTTAAAAGTTAACTTTTAAAATTTAAATTTATATAAGTAACTATATTTTTGTTAAAAGTTAATTTATGTAAATATCAATTAAATATTAATTTATGTAAACTAATTAATATTTATATAAATAAGTGTATTTTTGCTAAAAGTTAACTTTTAGAATTTAAATATATATAAGTAAATATATTTTTGTAAAAAGTTAACTTTTAGAATTTAAATTTATATAAGTAACTATATTTTTGTGAAAAGTTAATTTATGTAAATATTAATTAAATATTAATTTATGTAAATATTAATTAACATTTATATAAATAAGTGTATTTTTGTTAAAAGTTAACATTTATAATTTAAATTTATATAACTAAGTATATTTTTGTAAAAAGTTAACCTTTAGAATTTAAATTTATATAACTAACTATATTTTTGTACAAAGTTAATTTATGTAAATATTAATTAAATATTAATTTAAATAAATATTAGTTAAAATATTAAAATTTATATAAGTAAGTGTATTTTTGTTAAAAGTTAACTTTTAGAATTTAAATTTATATAAGTAACTATATTTTTGTTAAAATTTAATTTATGTAAATATTAATTAAAATTTATATAAATAAGTGTATTTTTGTTAAAAGTTAACTTTTAGAATTTAAATTTATATAAGTAACTATATTTTTGTTAAAATTTAATTTATGTAAATATTAATTAAAATTTATATAAATAAGTGTATTTTTGTTAAAAGTTAACTTTTAGAATTTAAATTTATATAAGTAACTATATTTTTGTTAAATGTTAATTTATGTAATTGAAAGGTACAAGTTAGTTTTGAAAAAAACGTCGATTATACTTATAAATGAAAGAAAAATTTAAAAGTATTCGCATGTAACATAATCTATATCATGTTATGTTGAGTTATGTTAATTAACAAGTTTGGTGGAATTTTTTATGTTGTTTAGACGTTATACTACGATGCACACCTGATTATTAGATCTAATGTTGGAGTGACATTCAAAATTCACGAGAGCTTATCTAGGTATCCTGCTAGACTTGCCTTGTTTCGAAACTCGTGTTTCGGATCATGGCTTGATGTTGAATGTGATAACCGAGACCCGAGTTTGGTACATTTAATACTTCAAACTCAAATCATGCCACCAGTGGATATCGATCATTTGCTTTTTTCTGTCGGTGGACAAGAGCTTAGATTCACACGGCGGGAGTTTTGTCTAATCACAGGTCTTCGGTTTGGTCGTCAGGAATGTTTATCGAGTAGATATGGAAATCCATTTAGGGATAGAGTTTTCAGGGATATGGTTGGTAAATCTATTAAAGGTAGAGATCTTAAATATGTGTTTGAGAATGAGGTTGACCAATTAGGTGATGTTGATCACGTACGAGTTTGTTTATTAGTGTTGGTTTTCTTTGGGTTTCTTGGCTGCGAGGCAAAGTTAACCGTAGACGATAAATTATTAGTGTTGGTTAAGGACTTGGAAGCGTGGAACCAATTTCCATGGGGTTCCTACTCGTGGGATGCCACTATTCGTTCGCTTTGTAATGCGGTGGGAAAACGTCAGGCGTTACATTTTAATAACGTCACAGAGGGGTTACCCACTTATTCATTAAGAGGATTTGTTTGGGCTTTTAAGGTAACAACTTCACTTTATTTATTAATTATTTATTAACTTTATTTATATGTGAGACTACAATTGTCATAGATTTGGATATATTAGGTTTTCCCTTACGGACGACTTAGTGGCTATTGTCTAAAGAGAGAGGGTGTAATCCCTAGAGGCATTGCTTGGAGGAGGACGATCGTTGGATGCCCATGGGAGGTTACTCGCAGATTTGTTACTACAGTGTTGCTCGTTAGTCCCTTTTATTTGGTTTCATTTAGTATTTAAAATTAAATTGTTACTAACATAATAAGTAATTGTTTTCAGCCTGGACATTTACCATTTTGTGAGTTGATACCGACACGTGAAGAGCAATCCACATACCAGTGAATAGATAGTCAACCTTTTTTTACTGGCGTGGATATTCAACCTCCGGTTTAGAAGGCACGAGGTGCACCGGGCTTTCAAAATCACACCGAGTTCCATCAATCACACACCGAGTTCCATCAATCTCACACCGACGAACAAGGATTTCAACATTCTTACACCCCCATGGGAGGCTTCCAGCAATCAAACACCGACTTTCAACAGTCGTATCACCCCATGCCATGCCTGGCTTTCAGCAATCTTGATCCTAGGATATCGACTCTTGAAAGTCAGTACACGGATTTTTGTCGTGTCTTCGATGTAAGCATTTTTATTTTAGTTATTAAATATGTTCAAAATTAGCTACTAATGAGTTTTTGTTATATATCTACAGGACTATCACCAAACCAGCCAGAGTAGGATTTCGAGTCTTGAAAAACAACTCATGGATTTACGTCTAGAATTCGATGTAAGTTATTTAATATTACTTATTTAATGTGTTAAAAGTGTGTTATTATTGACTTTTTGCTATATGTGTTCAGGATTTTCGTGACAGTAGATATTCTCACGCCGGCAACACGGAGATACCAGAATATGAGCAGAACCTTGATATTCTTAGAACGTCAGAGTTTGTAAATCATGATTTTGAGCATGAGTGGGAAAAAATGTAGGTATATTAAGTATATTTAGTACCTTGATTTAGTTTGGACATACTTATATTTATTATACATTGTTAATTTCTTTAGACACCCCCCATGGCCATGCGACGGAGTCCTAGATTGACGAAGAAAGGTCCCCAACTTTCTTCACCTTATACCGTCTTCCAGTCTAATAATTCACAGGCTGTGGAACACGATAGCGGAGAAGGTCTTAACACTGAAGCTGTCGCTATTGAGGTCGAATTAGGAAAAGAAAATTGGGCACAATCGCCAGAAGAGTTTTTTTATATGAAAGCTCAAAATACTGCTACCTTGCTTTAGACCCAGCAGGTATAGGATACCATAAGAATTTTTGGGGGTTACTTCTCGGGTTGACTGGAAATTCATGGCTCAAATCCCAAGTAAGTATTCAACGTTGTACATATTTAAAACTTATTTTATTAGTTTGATACTAATCCTAAAATTGTTTTGATTTTTATTTTTGGCAATTAAATCAGCATTTAGACGCAAGGATTCAGTATTTGATACTGACATCCACTTCCAGAGACCCACGATGTGCTGTCGTGCCTACATTTTTCCGGAGCATTTTTAACAATAATGACAGAGTTGTATCATTTGTTGACGGTAACTTATCTATGTACCCCTCATGGTGGAAAATTGATCGTGTAAGTATATATATATCATTATATGTATATATGTTTAGCAAATGAAAAAAAAATTAATGAAGTCCATATGCTAATTTTTTCAGGTTCTCATACCACTAGATAGTGATAATAAGCACTGGTTGCTTGGGGAGCTAAGTTTAGAAAATTGGGTGATCACTATATATGACAACAATGGAATTGGTCACTGGTCATTTTTTGATGAAGTGAGACGCGATTTTGAAAGTTATCTTTTACAATTTTTAAATAAAATACATTACTGGAAACGTAGTAAGAAGAAGCCGAGGAAAAAGATAACTTTGACAGTACAACTGTAACATCCTCCCCAACGGCCTAGTATTTTTCGGTAAATTCATTTCCTTATTTACTTTATTTAATTGGATCAATTTATATGAAATGTTTGAGTGGGTAATTGTTAGGAATAATTAAATGGGAATTATGGTATTTTTAGTTTAAAATACGGATATGCCTAAGTATTAGAACTAATACCATCGTGTGCTAGATTAATGATAATAATACATCGTACTATTCGTAAATCATTATATATAAACAAAAATCCAGAAAAATTAATCCTCATTTTCATCACCATCTTCATCTCTAACACACACACACACACAAGAACACACACTAAACACACACTTTCAATTGAAGCTCAAATCAAGCCCAAAACACCTTCAAATTGTGTCATTTAATTCGGAATTCATCATAGATCATTCCTGCAAATCGTTTCTGTGGATTAAATCAGATTAAGGTTAGTTTTGATTAGTTTTTGGGTTTTCAAAAAAAAAGTGAGAAAAGTTAGTTGGTTGGATTTAATTATGTGTTTTTATGTTAAATTGATGCATTTCGAGTGTTGGTTTATGTATTTACGAAGTGTTGGAACGTTCAATTGGTGAAAAAAGTTGTTAGAAATTAGATTTGGGATTTTATTTGTGAAATCAGCCCAGTTTTCTGCAAAAACGCAGATGAACTGGTTTAGGCGATATTGGTGATATCGCCACCAATATCGCAGGTAATATCGCATCCAATATCGCGATTAATATCGCTTGCAATATCGCTAGTGATTTGGCGATATTGGTAATGTCGCGGTTAATGTCGCTATGGCGATATTTGGCAATGTCGCTTCTAATGTCGCAGATTTTGAAAATGCGTAAGTGTTACTAAGTTTTGTGAAAATCTTACTAAAAATTGGATTTTGATGAAATTCGCATGGTCACTCGGAATCGACCAAGTAATCGAGACTATGTACCATAGCCCAGTCAGTTTTTGGCCTTTCGGGGTCATCTTGGGCTTCAAAATGGCATTTTTCAGTTTTTAAATGACGTTCCGGGATTTTCGAGTTTCGTTCCAGATTGAACTCTTATTTCCTTAGACTTCAGGGAATTACCTACTTGTAAGAATGTGCTATTATGATGATTTAAACTTGATAAATGTTTATTATCTAGATACTATGCGTTGAGATATGTTATACGATTACGAAATGAGTTACTAACTCATTATCTGTTGTATTCTCAGATCAGTCGAAGACTCAGTAATATTAGAATTCTGAGAGGTGGACAGTAGCAGACAGGTGAGTGGATCTGCAACTCATAATTTGAGTTAGTTGTAATAGTGTGATTACAACGAGTAATGTAGACCTTGATAGGCTATGTATTCTGATTTATGATTGTGAATATCTGTTTGCTATAATTGTGGCCTTCGGGCATCTGTGTTATTCAGAGGTCAATTGCGATTGGACTTGGTTACTATTGTGTTCAACACAGGTTCCAGATACATGTGTTGTCGCTGGAAACTGTGTTGTTGTGTTGTAGTGCCAAGTTATCGGTCTATTCTGTATGGGCCTATACAGATTGTGGTAAGTGTTACTGGGGGCCACCGCGGCTGTAGGGTTCCTCAGTAACCACCGATCCTCTTGAGTTTATGTGTTTACTGTGCTTAATGTAAACAGATTATTATGCTAAACTGATTTATTAGTTGTACATTCATTCACTTAGCTTTATGCTAATTCCACCACTTCACTTCCTGCAGGTTTTGTTATTATATTGTGGGTTGGGGAGGAAGATGGATATTAGAAGGGATGTTTGACGAGCGCCAAAACTCTGATAATTATATAGATGTTTTGTTAGATTATATGTATATAGATTTTGAAGAACAACAAAATATGTTTGGTTCAGGAATATTAAATGTTGTAAACTCGCGAAAATTTCTTGATCCTTTTGTAACATAATATATAATTTTACTTTATCCATCGCTTCCGAGTCAAATGACTAATTTAACCCTATCTTAATTTAAGGGGTGTTATAACAACATGCTTGCCAAGTTCCACAACAAATAAATGGCAGGGATTGTGGAGTGTTTGTTTGTTTGTTTATTGAGAGATTGATGGAGGATTTACCTCTTCAAATCGATGGGATTTAAGTGAATGGGGGTAGAATATAGGAAGAGAATGGCACGTGAACTGTATAAGTTGCGATGCTCAAAGGGTGAATATATGGGTGAAGTGGTCGTGAGAGTTTAATCTACGTGTTATGTTTATTATGTTTACTGATGAAATTATGAAAAAATGATACAAAGGAACGTGCTATGTTTATTATGTTTATTGATGAAATTATGAAAAAATGATACAAAGGAACGTGTTATGTTTATTATGTTTATTGATGAAATTATGAAAAAATGATACAAATTAACGTAAAATGAGAAGTAATAACAATACATGATGAATGACATTAATATTTTTAAAATGTAACACCCCACATAATAAACAATATTTACTATGGTTATCAAATAATTTAAGAAGGTTACAAAAAATTACAAAAAAGAACACAAATATAACCTAAAATGATACAATAAACAGCTTAAAAAATCTAGAAATCACTCAAATTAACATCATCATATAGTTCTTCATTAGACTCATTCAAATCAAATTGGTGATGTACGTGTTGTAATGGTTGAGATTTTTTTTTTTTCCAAAAAATTTTCGAGTCTTAGATCGCCATGTCGACTCGCTTGATACTGGAGCGGTGCAATTATTTCTCATATGTCCAAGTTTATGACATCTGCTACATTGAACAACTTTTTTTTCCTCTCCACTGGATAGAATACGCTTAATTTCTCGTGGTCGACCTACTTGTCGTTTATTTATCAACGGTGGTCTCACAGTCATCAAACCTCTTGGATATTCTCATTCTGATTGATCTGATAATGGATTAATGTTTTTTTGATATGTTTGTTGGTAAACATTTTTAGAATACCAATGCGAGAAAAATTGATTACAATCATCAAACCTCAAGAACCTCGCCACTGAAATTACATGACCACAGGGAATTGCAGAAAGTTGCCACTTTCTACAAGTGTAGGTACCATTACCAAAATTAACAAGACCTTTATTACCCCCGTCATCTACCTCGTATTGTGATTGACTTATGCCGTGAGTTGTCCATGTTGCACTCTGTAATTTTCTTTTTGCAAATTTATGTTCCGCCCAAGGTGTAAATTCATTTTGAAGTCTCACTACAAAAAATTTGAAATAACATTACATAAAAGATTATCACATTATTGTTAAGTAAATGAAATAATATTACAACTTTACCTCCAACTTCGCGACGTATAAAGTACCACTTTTGCACAGATTCTTGGAAAAATTCAATTAGCATAATTATTGGAAGTCTACGTGCATAGGACGATAACCCATTAACAGATTCCGCACTATTTGAAGTCATTATATTGTAACGTTCTCCAGGAAATGTGCTTTTGACCACTTATGCAAACCAGCTTGCAACATGATAGTTCTCGCGGTAGGTACCGCTGCTTCAAACCGCGCTTTCCATTCTTCAAAGTTGGAAACTCTGTACGCTTTGCATGTCCTCCAATATATTGCATGAAATTTCTTTTTCCATTCTTCAAAGCCTAAATTTCCAAGCAAGTGACGACAACATACACCTTGATAAGCATGCGGGAAAACTTGCCTTATTGCCAGATCAATGGACGTAGCCGGGTCAGAAATGAATGCCATACCGGGTCTTACACCAATGCAATCCTTAAGCTTTGACAAAAACCATATCCAACACTCGGAACCTTCGGTTTTACCGACACTGTACGCCACAGGCAAAATTTGATTATTCGCATCCATTCCTACTGCTAAAAACATTGTTCCTAAGTAGTGTCCTTTTAAATGCGCACCATCTATAATGAGTATTGGTCGTAAGTAATTACTCCAACTCCGAATCTGAATTAACATATATGAGGTATATTAAATAAGATAATTAAATATTAATTTACCTAGCAACCATGAAGTTAAGCGTACCGCGACACCAATAGTAACGAAAAGACATTCGAACCTCTCTTCAGAATCAGTCTTAATGTGCGTCACCGTACCAGGATTAGCCTTCTTCAAATTGTGACAATATAGTGGTAGCTTGGAAAATGATTCCTCGTCAATCCCTCTTAACAATTCTATAGCACGACACTTCCCCCTCCAAGCTTGAGAATAAGAAACATCTATTCTAAATCTTTGATTTAAATCTTTCATGATATCGTTCCCACGATATACACGACTACTATCTTTTAGTTGATCACGAAGTATGCTCCCTAATACATGTTTGTTTGCATTACGGTGATTTGCATTAGTTTGTGTTTTTGAGCATGTGTGCTTATCTTTTAAGGTTTTTACTTGAAAAATAGAATTATTATTTTTTAGCTTTGTGGCTCTTAAGAACCATTGACAACCCTTTTTGACACATTTTGCTTCAAATCTTGTGGTTGATAATTGAGCTACGCTGAATTCATAACCTTCTTCGAGACATTTAATACCTAAATTGGTTTTTAGTTCATCTTTGTTATTAAAGAATTGATATTCAGTAAATCTTAAAGATGACATATACCTATTAGTATTTATTGGTGTTTCTTCGAATTCTGGACATTCCATGGGCTCGGGCATTGACCAAAAGTAGTTGGGTTGCAACTTTTGCAGCACTCGTACTTTATTATCGCCATCATCATCATCTTCATCATCATCATCATCATCATCATCATCATCATCATCATCATCATCATCATCATCATCTTCATCATCATTTACATCATAATCATCGTCATCATCATCATTATCATCATCATCGTTATTATGTTTTTTCACATCTTCGTCCCTATCACTACTAAAAGACACATAAATACCAAAAGAGTTTGCCATCTCTTTATCTGTTAAGGGGTTATAATTTAAATCGTGGGATCGTTTGGATTGTTACAACCATTAGCAGATGGTTTTAAATTGATTATAAAAGAACCTATTTCACCAAGTAGTGCAAATTTCTCCCTACATAAACCCGATGCTCTTTTTTACCACCAAATTGAGCTTTTGTATTTTGAGCATATTCATTTTCAATAGAAAAATAATGGCGGCGAAAAACATCTTGACTGTTACTAATATCGTGAGAGAGATTTTGATACGAAGAAACATGTTCGTGTTGATTTTCATGGAAATCGTTATAAGAAGAAAGATGATCTTGTGAGTAAACATACAAATTTTCAGTTTGGTACGGGTCACTTACTTGGGTATGATACATATTAGGAACAAAAGTAGAAGCACCGACCTCATTTGGTTGATTGCTTCCACCACCAACAACGATTTGTTGAACTACATATAACGTAAGATCACCATACGGGTTATTACGGACGATTTCGATTAGAAAACCAACATCTTCATCGTCACAAATATCAATTGGGTGTGTGTAAGTTGACATTTTATAACCCAATCTGAACTTCTGTTGAATATCTAAACGAGCCTTTTTGGCTATAAACTTCTTCAACTTCGAATACCTTGTATTTAGAGGCAGACTTATGACACGTCTAGGTAAACCGAAAGGCAAATATTCATACGTGTCATTTACTAATTCCAGGAACCCCCCCCCAACAAAGAAGAAGGTTAACACAGTTATCTTGTGAGCTCATTTTTGTTTCAGGATAGAATAAATTGATAAAATGATAAAATGAATGTAACTAAAAGAGACCATACCGTTCATTTATAAAGACAATGAATATACAATTGTAAATGTTACTTTCACTCACGTCCTCAAAAAGAGAATCTAATGAAAAAAATCGATCAACACTGATACAACTATTATTCAATGTCGATCAATGTTACAGTGAATCAAATTTAAAAAGCCAATTACCTGTTTATTAAATTAGAATCATATGTAAAATATTAATAAAATATTACAAAAATATATATATTTTTTAACCACGTGTCAATTACTAATTAGTTAACATTTTATTTATTTTTCTTTATTTATATGTAAATGGTTGAAGATCGAAATTTCGATTTTGTTATTCAGCCTGCCACGTGTCAGAAAACTTTGATCGAAATGGCCACAACATAGGATCGAAATTAACTTTTTTTTTTTCATTTCGATCATGCATGATCGAAGGTTCGATTGAGATTTAGGGTTTCGATCTAGGTTAGGTTGACTTAGGGATTTAATTAATAATTAAGTTGAATTAAGTTGATTAAATTAGTATTTGACTAATTATTTAACGGATTAGTTAGAAACATTGTTGCATGATCGAATGGATCAAATGAGTTTCGATCAAACTTGGATTAGTCTCGTAAATATATTGGTCAAAGGATTATATTGTTAATTAGACTCGGTCAAAGAAGTATATTTGTGATTAACCCATAAATAAATGACATTTTAGCATGTTAAAAGAGGTAAAACTGAGACTTCATATATTTTAACATATTTTTATTATAAGGTTATCTAAATATCAATAAAAAATAATAATTTATTAAATTGTCATCCACGCTCGTTTATCAACCCTTTCAAAAAAAAAAACCTCACAAAAATACCCTTGCCTAAATAGAAAGAAACCATAGTTCACTCTTGCGAGACCTCCCCCGTGCTCCATCTTTTTGCTCTGCTCATCGCTTCTCAAGATCATAATTTTGTTATTCAACTCTTAATTCGACCTTTTCAACACAACAATTGAAATCCTTCTGGTACTACTCAAAATCCCCTTTGTTCGTCATTTACGAAACCCTAACAATTATTAAATTTTTTGTCTAACAGTTTAAACAATTTTTTCCTTATCATAATCTTCAATAACCCGAAATCTTATATCACTATTACGTCTTCATTTGTTGCAAAATCAATTTTTGCAAACTATTTATTTCAAACGTATTGGAGAGCTCCAAACTTACAAACCCTCGTTTCCGTCACATTCCACTTCCGGCGAACACACGAACTAGACGGACTGAAACTTAAGATGTCGGGTATGGGTGACGGGTACGTGGGCACGGCCCAAGACGCTGTTAGGATCCGAAGACTCGAGAAACAAAGAGAGGCTGAAAGAAAAAAAATCCAAGAACTTAAAAGTAAAAACGCTAAAGGCCAATCCGGTCTTCTTCAATTCGGATCCGGTACCTCTGAAGTATGCACCCTTTCTAATCCATACCTATTTATTTATTTATATCAATTCACGATTTCATTTTATGTGCCCTAATTTTGTATGCTTCACTGACTTTACAAGGGTGCCAGCGCAGTAGTTCAATAATTTTGTCTGTTAATGCAACACTTAAGTTTGATTGTCGACATCTTGTCTTGCAAAACATAATATAGACATGTGAGCAATTACAAAGTGAGTTGTTGAGTTATTAGTTTTTCGTCCGTTATAGAAATGATAATAGTATATTATATTTTGGATGAAAATGGATGGTCAAGTTCTCATTTGTTCTAAACTTTAAGTTTCATCAGGATGGGTTCGTGCATCATAATGCAGTGTCCATATAGACATAGATATCGAGTTCTGTGCCCTAATTTTGTGTACTTACATTTCTAAATTTGTTGGGCTTGACATATGTGCAGCTAACAGCACATATTTTTGTGGCCTAATTTTATGTATTTACAGTTTAACCTAATTTTGTATATGTCTATGTATGTGTATTGTTATTTAGTTGCTTATGCGATATTGTAATTTTGGAATTTGATTAGATTCTTGAGACGGCGTTTAAAAAGGAAACAGTTGGGCTGGTTACAAGGGAGCAGTATGTCGAGAAGGTGAGATTGTAGGATTTGAATACTATTACACTTTTCACACTGTTTCACATTGTGGTTAATGCTTTGATTATGTTTGTAATACAGAGGGTTAATATTCGAACCAAGATTGAAGAAGAAGAGAAAGAGAAACTTCAAAAGCTACAACAAGAGTGAGTCACATAGCATTTAGCTATTTGCATTTTAAGTTAGATTTCCGGTCTTTTGCTGATTATATGTATTTCATATTTTAGGGAGGAGGAGCTTCAGTTACAAAAACTGAAAAAGAGGAAAATTAAGGCTAACCCAAAGCTTTCTTTTTCGGAAGATATTGAGGATGGAGAAGAAGAAGCAGATGGGGAGGATAGTAAGTATAGAAATGTTGATTTTTACGAGCTCATTTCCTCATTTTTTTGCTACTGGTTAAGTTAACATGATGTGGTTTTGTATATCCAGAGAATAAAGAATCAAATATCGTTAGCCGAAGAGGCTTTGGCAAAGATCCCACAGTAGAAACAAGCTTTCTGCCAGACAGGTTTGGCATCTCTCTTTCCCTTTTGAAGATGAGACATTTTTGATTTTCCGTTTCTATAAGCTGATTAGTTGTCACCATGGTGGTTCGAAGCATACTTCTTCAGTGAGAGGGAGGCAGAGGAGCAAGCTGAGCGTGAAAGGTTGCGGAAACAGTGGCTACGTGAGCAAGAACAGATCAAAAGTAATTTAGATTATTTAATCCTAATGTTGTGTGGTTTTTACTATAATTTGTTATCTTCTGAGTAATATTCTGATTGAATTTCAGATGAGGCTCTTGAGATCACTTACAGTTACTGGGATGGAACAGGCCATCGGCGAGTGATGCAGGTATTTAGAAAGTTACAACTTTGCAACTCTTCATGTATTATTACATTCAATTGTTGACCCTTTTTTACTGGTTGACTTTTTAGGTTCGGAAAGGCGATAGTATTGGTGAGTTTCTACGGGCTGTCCAGCAGCAACTTGCACCTGAATTTCGGGAAATCCGAACAACTTCAGTTGAGAACCTTTTATATGTGAAAGAAGATCTCATTATTCCACATGTAAGAAATCTGTAATCTGCTCAGTGTTGCTTTTTTCCTAGTTGTTTCGTTTCAGATGTTCTAATTCTCTGTTCTTCAAATAATTGTGTATTTTCAGCAACACAGTTTCTATGAGCTGATTGTGAACAAAGCTAGGGGAAAAAGTGGGCCGGTATGCTTAACTTTCTTCATTAATGTTTTCTTTTAGCTTCAGTTCTGCACTAATTTTAACAATCTCATGAATACTTGTCTTACATCCACAGCTTTTCCACTTTGATGTGCATGAGGATGTTCGAACAATTGCCGATGCAACAATAGAGAAGGATGAGGTAATAGTTTCATAGTTAGCTGCTACTTCTATTTCAGCAATGCTGTTAGAGTTTTAACAGCTAGCTGTAGTTCAATTTAGCTGTTGATTAATGTCTATTTAACTGATATTTATTTTTCTTAGCTGTATATTTTAAAACTCATTTTCAGTTTGAAGTATTTAAAGGTTTTTGGAATTGTATAGCTTGCTTAGATTTTTTAAGTCATGTCTGTTGAATAGCTAAATTTTAAATTGTGTTCACCTATTGCTTTTGTTTGATAGTCACATGCTGGTAAAGTTGTCGAGAGGCACTGGTATGAGAAGAACAAGCACATATTTCCTGCTTCAAGATGGGAGGTAACCTCTCTCTCTCTCTCTCTCTGTCTCTCTCTCTCTCTCTCTCTCTCTCTCTCTCTCTCTCTCTCTCTCTCTCTCTCTGTCTCTCTTATTTATGTTTTCTTGGCTAAGTAGATAAAATGATGAATTGTCATTAGCTATTACACTAGCATATATCAAATACCAAGTAGCAACAGTATCATTTGCATCATCTTTGTCCCACTATCGTCCAGATCAAGTAATAAAGGTGTAGTTTGAGATTATAAATGGTCGGTAAAGAGCTAAAGCATTCAACCATTAACTATTTGGCACTTAATTATAAGATGGTCTAATTGATATGGTTAATAAGTCAAGCTTGGTTATTCACATTCAAGTAAATCATCACTGCCAACCTGTGTGCTGTTTTCTTATCAATTTGTGGTCAACTAATTACAGATATATGATCCAACCAAGAAGTGGGAGAGGTACACTATCCATGGGGACTAATTTGCTTTCTAAGGTTTTCTTAGCTCTTACGAGCGAAATTCTATATTTTCTGAGGTTTATGTCAAATGTCTGTACGTTACTCGTTCCCATTTGCTTTTGAATTTTACGCTATCCATATCCAGATTGCAGAGGCAATTTCCTTTCTCTTATATATCTATCTAGTACTAGTATATGCAGGAACATAAACCTTACAAATGCTAGAACTTTATTTTTTGTGGTTTATCATTTGTAGTGTTAAGATATTCAAATCTACTTCTAAGTACCATGTTTACGGCATAACTTGCAAGTGTTACAGGAGTATTTCCTGGATATGATTGATATACTTGTTATCCGTATTTTATATCTTCTATGGTTGTGTTAGAGGACTTAACCCCTTGGTATCGTGAGATAATTTCTGAAAGGCAAATATCAGCAATATTTAAAACAGATTAGTAATATTATGAGATGTCAAAAGGCTCCATCGGAATTAGTGTTCGCGTCGAATGATGGTCTAATAACACTAGCTCTTCATTTATAAAAGATTGGGCATGAATATGGCCATGTTGAAAATTTGACCCCAAAAAAAGAGGTCTATTTTTTATACCCAAACCCGTTTTTAAAACCTTAGATTTTACTCCCTTTTTCATTTAATTTACCACATCCAGGAATACATAAACATAAAATCAACAAATAATCGGAACAAGGATGTAATTTTCGTACAATGTTTACATAATAAAATTATCAAATTATCACTAAAAGAATAATCACTGGAAACCAGTACCATGCTTTGACATGATATGAAATTACTGATTACTTTACCCGGTTTTGCGTTTAGAAATGCGCGATTATCGGTTTCAAGATTAATCGAAACCCTAACTAATTCATGAAATCTCTGCTGCGAAAGTCGCCGGAGAAAAGAAACCGTCACAGCAATTACGAGAAGTTGTAAGGGGCACATAAGCGGTGGCGCCCGAAGTTGGACGATTAGCAGTTTCTCTGAGAAAATCATCACCAGCAGGGATCTGCATATGTTATATCATTTTTCATGGAGCTTCTTTTCTTGACAAAATCACTACCGTTGCCTACCTTTTATAACCGGCAGCTGTCATCCTCCTTCCCACCACAATCGGAATTCTAAGCCAAAAAATTGAGGAGATAAGAATTAGGCTTTTGTTGTGGCAAAAGAGGTAATATCATTAAAGAGAAGAAAAGATGAAGGGGTTTTTTCTTTGATCTATACATGGGGCAAAGCATCTCAGGCTGCATCTAAAGGGCAAAGCATCAAACAGCTCACATGCAACTTTTAGTAGATCACATACTAACAAGATCCAGTAAGATAAATCAAAAATAAATTTTACAATAAATTGTCAAATTATCTCTTAATATCAATTATTAACACTTATGAATAATAAGTTGTTTGTCTTTTTCAACCCTAATTTTTTGCTTTAATAAATATTTTTATTTTTCATGTGTGCAAATAATTGATAAAAGTTGTTTAGCTTGATAGTTAAAAGATTTACCAACTAACTTTTTGGCCTTGAATTCAAGTCTTAGCATATCTGTTTTCCATATCAATTTTTAAACAATGAAAGTATATACGACTAATTTTTTTATTTTTGTCAAGTATTAGCTATAGTAAATACTACATCTCTATATTTTTTTTTCAAGTATTTGCAAACAGTGTTTTCAAACCATGGAAGTACATGCGGCTAATTTTTTATTTTTCCCGAGTATTAGTTAAATGCATAATTTGCTTGTCATTACTTAAATTAGACCAATAATTTAGCATGAACAAAAGTGCGATCCAAAAGTTAAATACAAGGGAAGCAATAAAGGATATGATTTAGATAAAAAATTTAAATTTTATTTAATAATACAATACATAATGTAATATACTAATATATGGATTATAACTATATGTGTGTGTTTATAATTCATTTAAATGGTGTGTGTACATATAATTCATTTTAATCGTGTCATGTGTCTTGTTTTTTTTATTATTAATATTAATTGTTGAATATTCTGCTTAATTCTAAAAAGACAAAACAATAACTATGCTTATTGAAGGAGAATCTACGTCACATGTTATTTAGTCATGTTGGTAGACAAAGTAATTAAGTGAGTAGGCTACCAAAGTTCAATCCTTACCATTGTTTCTTTTGTTTGTTTTTCTTTTTTTAAAATTTAATAAACTTGCAAACTAACCCTCGAAGTGTAAAAATTATAAAAAAAATCCCTAGATTTTAAAAAGCTACCAAAAAGCTTTAGAGCGTACATATACTCCGTGTTACTCCAATGCAGTACTTCTTAATAGTTTAATTATAAAAAGATACAAGTTCATCATATTTTTATAATACCTTTTTTTCTTTTTTTTTGAAACTTAATAAATTTGCATACTAACTCCTGAAATAAATGGAAATTACAGAAATTCCCTGATGTTGAAATGCTACAAAAAAATCTTTAAAACTTGCATATGTTAGTAAACAGAATACTATATGATATATGATCATTAGTTAGATTATTATAGCCATCATTATTCATCGTACTTCTATAGAGTTAATCGAAAAGAAAACAAGTTAAGATTTCGTGATTATGTTTTAAAAAATATTTTTCTAAACCCGTCGCAACGCACGGACAAAATAAATCTAGTTTAAGTCAATTAAGAACACAAAAACTCCTAAACTTGGGTTAATAAAAGATTAAATGTTTAAGTAAAAAATGAAGTTTTCTTGATGTGGGTTAGTAGTATAAATGAAAAAAGATATAAGGGGTTTTGAACGGATGAAATCAATGAAAAGATGGATCTATAATAACAAAAGATCAATGATGACTATTTTACAAGAGGTAATATTATTAAAGGCAATATTAATACGGGTCGGGTAAAATGGATCTACAATCGAGTTAAATGGGTGTATGAAAAAGTGACGTGTTATGCAACGTAAAATGAAAAAATGATGTATTAAAAATTTCACCATCTACTTGCTATTAAAGTGATAGAAAACATACAATAGAGATTTTAAAAGGTTTATATCATATAATAAAAAAAATTCAAATTTAATCTTATAAAATAAAAAAAAAAAATTAATGTTAGATGTCACGAACCAGTAAACTCTTTTTTATTCATAGGCCAAGTATAGCCCCCTCACTGCCAAGGCACGAGACCTTATTCATGTACTTTTATATGGGGTGCGAATCAATCGAAATCATCCATGTACATATCTGTAATAAATGTAAAAATGTTGGTATCAGCTGTTGGGAAATGGCCTCAATTGGAGTTTGTTGGACATCACTGCTCGAAAGTATAGAAGGTATATTGGAGCTTCTGACTCATTTTTAAAATGTCAATTCATATCTCATCGAGCTACTTTCAATTTTTCTTTTATTCGTTTGATCTGTTAAGGTGAAGTGCATCCTGAATCGTTTTATTCTCAAGTAAAAGAGGTAAGATGGTTAGATTTTATAACAATTACAAGTACTTCAAGGAGCTTGATTTTTGTATCAAATTATCTTTCGTATGAGGTCAGTTTTTACGCAACTTAAAGAAATCTTACCAAACCATGTCGAGTGTTTCCCTTTTGAGTTTATTGTTTCAAAATTAAGTAAAATTTACACTTTCTAAATTAAATAAAATTTACACTTTCTATTATTGTTTATACGGTAAATTTTAAAAAGTTCTATTGTATACATTTGAATTACTATTATATTTGTAGAACTTACAAAAAAAATATCTTTTTATGTATACAAAAACAGTCAAAATTCATTTTATACACTTTTTGATTATGAATACATATAATAGTAATTTTTCAAAGTTTGTCTCATACAATAATAAAAGATATAAAATTTATACATTTTGAAATTATAAACTCTTCCCCTTCGAGATTGATTTTGTCAAATTAGGTGTTAGAAAATGGACAACTTGGTGATTTCGTAACTGCTGTGTGGCTTTTAACTTAAAGTGAGCAGACGAATAATATAATAAAACTACGTAAACAAAAAACAGATTAATGTAAAAACTTGATGATATTGGAAGTGAAAATGGGTGAGAACAGGGTATGGAACCGTTCTAGTTCAGTTAGTGGCCATATAAAACTTCTTTTTAGTTTTTCTGTTACACAATAGATAGATGATAGATGGTAAACTCTGTTGAAACTCTATAGTTTTTCTTTTTCGTTTCTTTAATTTTAATAGTGTAAACTTAATAGAGAATCAAAAGAGAAGGGTTCCGCATGAGAGAAGAGGGAGTTACAAATCTTAATCCTCTGCTGTCTAGATTAATGGTCTCAATTATTTCAGATTTTTACAAAGGTGTAAATTTTAGAAGCTAAATAATATATTTTTAATGTACATCCTTCCACTATATTTACTTATTCCTTTTGCTCCTTCCACTTTCTTACTAGAACGTATTTTTAATGTACACCCTTCAGATTTTAGAAGCTAAATAATATATTTTTTAACTAGAACGTATTTTTAACGTACACCCTTCAAATTTTAGAAGCTAAACGTTATGCAGTGTGTTTGATTTAATAGCATTATACAGTTCATTTATTTTAGGAGCAAGATGAATAATAACAAAGAAATGTTAAAAAATGTTTCGATGAAAGTTAAAAAAAACATAGTTAAATAGGTTAATTTAATGATTAAAAAAGTAAAAGCAACAAAAATATGAATATTAGAAGTGGTTTAAAGAAAAAAAAAGGTTTAAAATGTTTAGGAAAAAAAATTGAAGGAAACTTTAGGAAAAAATAAAGTATCAAAATCTGGAAACGGGTGGCGGTGGAGGCCGGGGGCTGGCCGTTGTGTTGGTTGGTGCAAGAGGTTGGAATTGGAGGTAAGTGAAGAGGGTGGAGGGAGTGTGAATGAAGAAGAAATGAGAAAGAAGAAAATATAGTATAAGTAGAGGGGGTCAAAATAAAAATTATGAAGTGACATATGGTGCTCTTTGGTTGGCCCCAAACTTGCTCTCCCGTCCCTCCAACTGGGCCTGCTCTCCCGAACTTCACTCAACCTTAAATTTTTTTGTAAAATATTATTTTATTCTCTTAACTAACGAAGAACAATTTTTATTGCGTAAGTATTTATTTACTTAGATTTTCAACTTAATATAGTTTTGTTAGGTTGCCACTTCCTCGGTAAAAAAAAATGTCCAACAACAAAATAAGTTCAAATTTATAATAGAGTGATACATTAACACATTTGTCCTTGTTTTTAAGGCAAGTTTGACTTAAATATTAAATAAATGAGTTGTTGAGACTAATAAATGAGGATAAATTTGGAACTTTAATGATATTTAATTGTTATTTGTTACAAGCGGACAATTTTTTTTTTTTTTTGAAACGAATATAAATATACCATTGACCTTTTCTTTGAGATGGATGGAGTATACATATTATAATGATATAATTTTACCAATTTGTTATCAAACAATGTCACATACTAGTTATTATAGTAAAAATTAGTAAATATACCTTGACTTTGATCAAAATAGTATAGTTTTATCCTTGGTTTAAAAAGGTGATAGGTGATTCGAGACGTTAAGTTCCTTATGGCCAAGGCACTAGGCACTAAGGCGAGAGCCTAACATAAATAAAATGCATATCATACATAAAATATTTTTAAGTTGCAACTTCATAATATAATATTATCTACCTGATCAATGTTTACACGTCTCAAATACTTCAATTACATACTAAAAATAGTCAAAAATATATATATATAAATTGAAGCGTTATATTTAGCCGCATTGTCAAAAGCAATCAAGCAATTAACCAAAAACGTTCTAGCATACGTTCTAGCAGGTAGTAGCAACCTAAGTAGTCTCTAATGTAGTAATATCTAGTGTAAAAAAACAACATATTGTTAAGCAAATAAGTAGTCTCTAATATAGTAATATATAGTGATAGAATAAAGTCCGTAATAAAATGATCATCGACTCCACAAGCACATGTTCATCTCCCTCATCCCCGGACACTCCAACATCAGCCTCCGCCACAGGTTCATCCCCGGGCACTCCAACATCAGCCTCCACCTCATCTTTAAGATTGTAATTTGTTGATGTCCTCGAAGTAGACGCACCATCACGCATTCTTGATGCTCTATTTGCATATGCAGGTTCATATGCCCCTATATTGCTACTAGATCGTACTGAGTATTCTCATCACCATCTAAACCTTCATCTTCCATTCTTCCCATCAACCATTGATTGCTATCATCCACTTCTTCCAACATAATACAATCAACAGCCCCCTCTTTCGTGTGTTGACAATGCAATGCACAATTAAATTTCACGTACACCATATCATTCAATTGTTCTTGTGCCAATGTATTTCGCTTCTTGGTGTGAAGCTGTTAAAAGAAGTATATTATTTGATAATTGACATATGCATAAACAATATACCTAAAAGAAATTATTAGGAAACTTACGTGTTGAAAGATGCCCTAATTTCTTTCGCAACTTCTAGCACTACACGTAAGGCTAAGAACTCGTATAGCAAAGTTTTGCAAGTAGGGAGCCGAAGCTCCGAATTTTGACCACCATTGAGCTATATTATGAAAAAACATACTAAGTTAAATGATTATCGCGTACAACAACTATATACTTAGTAATAATGATAATAGTAGTTATAACGTAAAAGGTGTATATAAGATTATATGTAATTACTGGGAGGTAACATAGTCCTCTACCTTATAGTCGCACTTTTAACAAACCAATGAGTCGCCTCATAATATTTGTCCACCTCTTTTAGAATTTCATCTTCCGTGTGCGTGTTGGGAGACAATGTTTCAATACAAGCCTGCAAACCGTATATAATCTTTTAACTTTGCTTAATATTTTCAGGATCTTTGTAAAAGGTGAAAGGATTTAAGACATAGCCCACATAATGCAATGGCCGAGAAAGTTGACAACTCTATCTACGATCGATAATTTCTTCTACATTCTTGTAATGTTGCTCATTATATGAAAAACTCTTCTTGATTGTATCCTTAGCCCTATCCATGGCCTCATAAATGTAACCCATAGCTGGCTTTCTATCCCCATCAACCAATCGAAGGACACTAACCAGAGGGCCGGTTACCTTAAGTGTATAAACAATATCTCTCCAAAGTGTCTCTTTCAAAAGTATCATAATAACATCCTTGCCTTTTGGTTCCTTGGCCTAATTCGTCTCGTGCCATTTTTTTGAAGTAACCATCTTTTGCAAGTTTAACTTTTGCTTATGAATTTGAGCAAATGTGATAAAAGATGTGACAAATCTAGTGATCGCGGGCCTATGCAAGTTCCTCTGGTTCGTGAACTTCCTCGTCGAGTTTACCAAACCAAAAAAGTTGTATATATAACCATTCACGAACAAGGCATCTTTAAACAATTCCACTTTCTTAATTTCTTTCCAAATGTTCTCTAACATGAGATCTATGCAATGTGTCGCACATGGTGTCCAATGAAGATGTCTTCAATTTGCTTCCAACAACTTTCCTATAAAGTTTATAACAAAAGATATTACTCATAAATAAGATAAAACTATTAAAGATTAAAAACAATATACATACTTATTTTTATAATTGGAACGTAATTGTTACCTACTTTGACATAAGCCGAATCATTATACATAATTACTTGAACCACATTCACCGCGCCAACTTCCTCCACCATTTTATCAAATATAGTAAACAACAAAGTCCCATCCTTAAAGACATCAGACATCCCTGGATTTAACTAATACGGAACCCTTTGGAGAGTTCACCATGAAATTGATAATATCCTTTTGGACAACCGAATCATGCTATCCGTCCGATAGAATCAAGCAACCCTTTTCCTGCCATTCTTTCTTTTGTTTACTCACTTGCGTGTGAATTGTATTTACTTCATTGTTAAGCAACGTAACTCTTAATTTGTACATACTAGGTGGTTACATTCCTGGTACAAATTGTCCAATGACTTCAATCAATATCTTAAACTATCATAGGTTGCAACGTGAAAAGCAATTCCCACATCATAAAACCATCTTGCTATCTCTTTACAAGGTTTATCTCTTATTTCCTTATACATCACTTGATTTATAGTTTGTTTTCTCCCTCCTTTCTCATCTTTTCTACCTCTAACTACTTCCTTGGGATTAGGAGTGCACCACCTATCTGTTGGACCTTTTTGTCTCGGTTGTCTCTTTTGAGGCCTCTTTATTACTTTCTAATTCAATACAATCTCTGTCATCATTAAGACTAAAACTAAAGTCAGAGGTGAAAATTCTTGATTTTATTTGCTCATCCTTTGCAGCTTCTTTGAGTGACATGTAAAACTTTATTTCTTCATGTACCTCCCTCGGACATACTTGGCAATCTATCACATTTTTCTATCCTTTGTCTAAGTCTTTTTTATAAGATATACTCCTCCTGTAAATATATTACCACAAAAATTTATTTAAATTTGTTCTTATTCTTAGGATACCGAATACTTTCTACCTAAATCAACTGATGATGATGTAATCTCAGGGGTGCTTCAATCTAATTCCATTATATACAAAAACATTACAACATGTCAACAATCATCAGTAGCAAGTTAACCCTATCTTATCATACACGTTAACACAAAAACATGTAACACCTGATTTCTAGGTGCTAACACAAAAACCTGATATCATATAAGTAATCATATGATATCACTATGTAACAAGTTAACAACAACAAAAAGAAGGGAAATTACCTGATTCAGAAAGTCAACAAAAGTCAACTATAGGTCCAAAAGTCAACTAGAAGATCTCAATTAAAGAAATTGTCGACTAAAATTTTTATTTACTCATATTCCGACTTCAATTTGCCTCCAATTTGTTGTTTTTTGCTTAAGTTTGGTGTTTCTTGTTTCTTGCAGGTCGCCACTCGCTAGGTGCAAAGCCGATTACGGGTTTCACATTTTGTTATGTTAGAACTTAGAAAGATAGGATAAGGTTAGGTTAATAAGTTAATATTAGGTCTAACCAACAAAATTGGACAAAAGATAATTAGCCCAACAAAATTTATTAATATTCCCTAAACATTAATGTGATTGACTAAATTATTAGAGTTTTTCATAGAAATGATGAAGTCAAAACTCTATAGATAAGTGTTATCATTGATCGTTAGTCAACCTAGTCACCTCTAAGAAGATAAAGACTACTCTATGTGGATTCACTATCGCTTGACGGATCTATCGCTAAGTGCTTCTGTCGCTAGAAGCTTGAAACACTGAAGATATATCAACATACAATTAACTATAAAAGAACAAAGTCACTGCTGAGCAAATAGTCACTAACATTAGTTAATCTACTCACTGTTACAATAGTTACTATGCGCTTATGTAACTCATAATCATATGCAATAGCTGTGGTTAAATAAAAGGAGGTCACTGGAAGAAATCAAGTCAAGTCACTCTACAAGAGCATGTTAGCTCGCAGTGAGTGAGGAAGCTTCTTTATCCTCCAGCAACTTCATTAATAAAGTAATAACAAGACAATTAAGTTCAAGTAGCTGTGCATATAAGGTCTCTGGTCTACTGTACATCAGCAACTCAAGGAGTTCATAGTGATGAAATGTATGACATCATGCTTCATTGTGATTTGTGGAAATACAACTCACGAAGAATGTATGATAATGTAAGGACCAGAGATTTCTAACCGTTTGTTAGAATGAAACCATTTATACATCGACACGTGTTATTCTACTTTCCTATTTTATAGGAGATATTTACAAGCATTTATTGTCTATAAATAGAATGACATATTAGATTTTGTTCTTACCAATTTGTAGCTATGAATCAATTGCACACAAAAAAACCCAAGCCTCCGTTCACCTTACCTGGAGCCTAAGCCCTGTTTTGAGGACGTCTTACGTCGTACTATCGCCTAGAGTAACTTTGAGGCGCTATTCCTAGAGCCTTGAGGCACCTAGGCACATTTTTTAACACCAAGGTTTATCAATTCGAGTGTTAGACAAATATCCTAGTTATCTTTTATCTCAATTAGCAACTTAACTTCCCGGTGAATAGTGACTTAAGGTCAAATGGTGTTTTCATTTGATTATCTTTGTCAAAATTTTATTATAGACCAATTAAAATTGCATTCTAATAAAGAACGGGTAATAAAATTCTTGTTAAAATTAAGATATAAAAATGATTAGACGGGACATCAAATAAATACTATCAAGCCCAACTACACGTTGGTCATCCATGTTTTCCTTTGAAATATGTAAGTTCCTATGATGCTTGTGTTATTTTAGTTTCGTTGAAAGATGTATAGATTATCAATAAGTTTTCGATTCGTTCTTACAAAAATGTTCACTCTTATGTTCAAATCGTTTTAAATATTTAATTTAATGCTTTTTCATATATATATATATATATAGTTTTTTTCTAAATTTCCATTATATGATTAATAAATAAATGCGTTTTTTGGTATTTTATTTTCTTGTGAAAAAAGAAAAAGAAAATCTCATTCCCTTTTTGTGTTCATTTTTTGTTTCTAGCCGTATACGTTTCACACTTGTATAACTCTTTACAACTATATATATAACCCATAGCGAGCTCGATCGTATCGCTGCTGAGTCCGTGTCTTTTTTCCGATTGTATCTATCATAAACTTCTGATTCGGAATATGGCGAAAATTAGGGTTTTTTTCGTCCTCGCTCTTCTTCTTCTTCTCTCATCTTCTTTCTTCCTTCAAGGTACTTAAATCTCATCTCAGATCTAGATTTCATTTCAACATTTCTTCTCATTCAGATCAAGATCGAAACTTTAAGTAAATTTGTGTTCAAACAAAGCTGTCTGCATTGGATTCATGTGTCATTCTTACGGTTTCTATCAATTTAACTGTTTGTTTATAGATCTGTTAACTCGTTATGTAATTGACTAATTTCAGCTCATGTAATTCCCCTTGAATGCAGTTGACTTTTCGATGAAGTTGTTTAAATTTTAGGATTACCTCTCTGTGCATGCATGTAATGATTTCAGTAATTCTGTTTTTTATAAGTGTTTGATTTATCAATTGATGAGTGATTTACACTTAATTTTCCCTAATTGAAAGAAAATGAAATAAATTGGATTCTTTGTAATGTATGCCATCTAATATACCTAATTAAATGATTATCTAAAAGTCAAGATTTATTTTTAGCGTTGCTCTTCAATTAGGTGATTTTGGATTGCAAATGTTGTGCTTTGTTATCGTACTGCATGATAATACTTTTTGGATTGTTGTGTTAATTAATAAAATTTTGCTCTGTAGTTGCTAGGTCTCAGTCTGATGTGGACACGGATGCTGATGCGGAACTTGTGGCTGAAACTGTTGAGGAAGGAGCAGATGTTGGAATAGTTGGGGATGATAGTCAGGACTTCGGTTTTGGGAACTATAATCCGGCTCCTGGTGTGGAAACAGTCTGTGTTTTCCCTAAAAACCCTGCGAAATGTAGGTGAACTTAAGTTGTTTGTTTCTTTGTGAAAGTTAAATATTCTTTGGTTCTTCTAAGCATATCAAAATTGTTGTTATCAAATTTACCATATATATGGATGTGTTTTTTTCTGTTTCTGCAGCGGTTGTCGCTGGGCAAGAAACTGAAGTATTGATTGGAATGAAAAATGAGGGTACCATTTTGTTCTTGATAGTGTTAGTTGTACATTGGTATTCTGTATTCGGGAAAGCAGTTTTACTTACTATTGGTTGATGAACAGGGGAGCAGAATGTGAAGGTTCTTGCAGTTCATGCTAGTGTTCATCTTCCTTATGATCATCGGATGTTGGTCCAAAATCTCTCTACAGTGGTAATATAGCTTATCATGCCAGATTTTTGTTTAATATGTAGATAACCTTTAGTAGCTGCAAATGATTTAAAATCATTCAACATCAATAAATTGTCATCAAAGTACTTAAGGCTGACGCATTTGTTATAAATAAAATGAAATAGGAAACTTAATTGTTGGTAACTATGTAAATTCTACAAAGGTTTTGATATGATTTTTGTTTCTTTATGTCGCCAGGCTTTCAACGATGCATCAGTTCCTGCTTCAGTTCAAGCTACTTTTCCCTATATTTTTGCTGTCAGCAAATTCTTACAGGTGGAAGTTTTAATGCTTTACAATATTCAGGGTCTTCGTAGATGTCAAGATGCATGATTCACAATTTGGATCGTCCCAAAGTGATGTATAAATCAATCACATTAATTACATTATATGGTTTTGTAAATTGTGATGACATTTTTTTCAGAAAGGAAAACCTACAGCTTATCCCACAACCTGTATACATTAATTCTACACATTGTCTCCAATGAGACCCGAACCCAGAACCTCTGGGTTGATAGGCTCCTCACATATCTCTAGGCGAAGGGCCCTTTTGTCTTGTTGGAACAATAGTTTATGAGATTAACATTTGTTTTTACTTGCAGCCTGGAACATTTGATCTTGTTGGGACGATAGTTTATGAGATTGACCAAGTACCATACCAGAATACCTTTTATAATGGCACAATTGAAGTTAGTGAAGCTGGGGGATTTGTTAGTGTTGAGACAGTGTTCCTTGTTTCCCTTGGACTTGCTCTTCTTGTGCTTCTTGGCTTGTGGGTCCGGACTCAGCTACAATTGCTTTCCAAGGTAAAAATAACAAATTACTTTGCTAACCCTTAATTAGAGTTCAATAAATGTAGGTATAAATAGAATTAAGTTGTGTGTATAAAAACTGGGAGTGCAAATACCACTTTCCTTCCTATTTCCTTTCTCATTGATATTTAATACACATGCTACAAATCTTTTTCGTGCTCGTGGATCTTACTTGTTGAATTAATTTGTTATCAGTTATTTCCAATGATTACATTTCAATTTGCTAGGAAATGTTAGATTCACATGTTAATTGTCTAATAGTGGTTCTTTTTTTTTGTCGGTTTCTGTCAATATTGTTTCTTGGTGAAAATTACTTATATGACCTGTTATTTGTGGTTCATTAACGTGGTTCAGAAAACCAAGAAGATAACAAAGGTGGAAGTTGGAACCCGAACTGTTGATGCATCCATGGACGAGTGGTTGCAGGTTTGTACTTCCCTTTTCCGTTTTATGATTCAGATTCTTTCTTCTGTATACATCCTTTACAATTTTTAGCTCATTTTATTGAACAAGATGACATGGTATAACGATTGTCTTAGACTTGAATGACATTGTGGAGTTAACTAATGGATGGCCGGTTTTTGCTAATCAACAACTTGTTGTGTCAACAGGGAACTGCTTATACTCAATCGCAGTCGAACAAATTGAAAAAGAAGAAGTAGAGAAAGATTTTTGTAATTGATGTTGAGCAAATGAACTTTGTTGTAGAATGAGCAAGAAATCTCGTTTTCTTTGAGTTTTAGCTAGCCATTACTGACATTTGTTTTATTGTTAGTGTTTTATGTCATTGCAATTTTAATTTTGCCAATTTTTTAACGAATACCTTACATGCTGTCGTTTTGAAGTTTGACGGTTTATTTTGTTATGGTTTTAAATGAGGGTTAATAATGTGTCTAATCTATACTACTATATGCATGACAAAGGGATTCTACTTATTCTTTTTTGTTTTACTTTTTTTATTTATATTTTTACTAATTAGTTTATCGATCATATAAATTAAATCTTTAGATATACCTTTTTGGCTGCACTTTTAGGCACAACCAATGTTATTTTTAACGATAACCCTTTTTTTGTTGAAGAAAAATCAGCTAAGCAGCTATTTTTGTTTCCGATGAAGTTGAAAATTTGATGTCATTTCCTCGTTCTTTTAATCGTATTATTATCTAAAAATAACACAACCTAGATAAAATGAACCTGATCAGAATTGGACGACTTAAATTAGAAAACTTATTGTTAAGAGATCTTTCATTGAAGCTTATTATTTATAGCACCCTCCATTAATAAAAAAAACAAAATAAAAAACAACTTAAATATTTTTTTGGTTTAATATGTCTATAATCTAATAGGTTATGGGTTGGTTTTAATTTTGTTTGAAACCTGATTAACCTGACCGAATAACCCTGATTATGGTTGAGTTGATCCGAGTAACACCCTTTATTTTGAGTAGTTAATTGGGTCAGGTTGCTTGGATTTTTCAGGTTTGGGTTTTTCGGGACAAGTTAAAGAATTGATTAGAATTCGAAATCAAACTCCACAAACCAACTTAAATTTGAAATCAAACTATAAAAAATTAGAAAACCGACTTGAATCCGAAGATTCGAATTCGGTTTCAATTCATGTAAAATCGAATTATTAATAAAGAGTATAGAAGATAACCGTTGCGTGACTACGTGATTTGGGTACTCCTGGTTCTGTCACAAAAATGCGGGGTAGTGATAGTCATTTGATAAATTACGTTGGTCTAGCAAATAAACTCAACTGGCAAAAGAAACAATGGCTACTTACTTTATTTATGACTTACAAATGGTCAAAATAGTTGGGCGTTGTAACTTTAGCTCACCTCGTGTGCCTTTTCCTCCCAAATAAATAAGAAAGTGTTGTCTAGCTGTGGGGTGCACTATATATATAATTGAGCTATCCGTATCTCTTTAATGCTTGATTTCAAGATATCGACTTCCAACTGTTTGATAAAATCTCTAGCTGGGATAAATAGAAAAAAAATCTCTTTTTTAAAGTTTGATAATATTTCATTTATGACAAAATACATAACCATTACTGAATGATATTAGATATCGATACCTTATCGGATACAATGATACCTATATCAAATACACATCTTGTCACTATCCTATAGCTTGTTCATCTAATAAGTCGTAACGTTTTTGTTAGTTCTTTTACCCGTTAATCGAATAGAATTGGTTAAATTACAACAACCAGTCACGTATCAGATCACGGTCTGCAGAGCTATAACAAGATCTGTAATGAATGTGCCTTATTGTAGGATGATTACTGTTCGAAAAGTTTCTGCGATTACGTGTATTATTTGCAATGATTTTACAAAGGTTTTCGACGTCCTTGAACATACAGCAACCTATAATCAGGTCGATGAATTTTTAAAAAGAAACATGAAATGAAGGTATTAATGAGAAGCTTTTAGTTAGTAGGTGTAGATGTTCCATTTACTTATTTACATACTAGCTAAGCTAAGTATAATAATGCAGTTGAGAACTCATTCAATGAAAAAGATAATGGAACCATTTCTTTTTTATTTTCTCATTAATGTTCATTCATACATGGGTCCCTCAGTCTCATGTGATCTTGTTTCACAGCTACATTGGCGAGCAGCCTCTATAGCCAAACTGTTCTAAGCTTTCATTATATATATACATTGTACTAGTAACTGATTCATGTACTAACTCATATATTGAGTCTTTTATAGAAACTTTCTCAATCTTCTTATGTGCTTGTAATAAAGTACTGTAGTTTTTGTATTTTGACCATTCTTGATGCGAACTTATTGGGACAGTCGGCATGAACCCCTTTTGGGATTGTTGCTGATTTTGTTATTTTCTGGGAGTTTGTGTTATGGGAACATGGTTGTGGAGGTTGTTGGGATTGGAGAATGTGGTGATTGCAAGCAAAGTAATATCAAGAGCAGCCATGCTTTATCAGGTAATATTGTCAGCTAACTTATTGCTTTTTATTACATTGTCCCTTCTTAGAGTTCAAGTGCATATATCTGTGTACTCTTTAATTACTTCTGACAGAAGAATGTCAGGTAAATCAACAATTATTATTTAAAATTAGATTCTATTTTGTGTGTGTGTGTGTGTTTTTTGTTCTATAATAGTTGGCAGATCCATAGCAATATTGTTGTGGTTAGCTATACCTCATGAACTAAATTGCTATGGGTTAAATGTATAGCTAAGGTACATAGTTTTTCTTCTAAGAATACGTAACTTGGAACCATGATCACCTTCTCATTTCCAGTAACTCAACGTGACAAAAATGTGTATATATTTGCTGTGTTGCGTGTTTTCAGGTCTTAAAGTAACTGTTGATTGTAAGCTTGAGAACGGGAAGTTTAAAACAAGAGGTATTGGGGAACTCGATGGAGAAGGGAACTTCAAGATATCGCTTCCACAAGAGATCTTGAAAGATGGAAAGTTGACACAAGAATGTTACACTCAACTTCATAATGCAGCAAATGCACCTTGTGCGGTGCATGATGGTGTAGACACAACCAAGATCAGTTTCTTGTCAAAATCAGACCAAAAACACACGTTTGGACCAGCAGGAAAACTTAAGTTTTCTTCAGCTGTGTGCACTTCTGCTTTCTTTTGGCCTGCATTTAAGTACCCTCCCTTACCACCACTTAAACATTGGCCAAAACCACACCCATTTTTTGGCCACCATTTTCCTCTCCCTTCACTTCCACCGAAGGTTTACCCTTCATTTCCATTTCCACCGAAAATTCCATTCGTTAAACCACTCCCACCACCTGTTGTTGAACCTCCTCCTACTCCAGTTTACACACCAACACCGACATATAATCCACCACCGGTTGTGGAGCCCACTCCAACTCCAGTCCACAAGCCAACACCAACACCACCAGCGCCTGTATACAAACCAAAACCACCAGTTTACAAACCTCCTCATGCTCACAAGCCAAAACCAAAGCCGCCGGTCGTAATGCCAGAGCCAAAGCCACCAGTTGTCAAGCCAGAACCAAAGCCACCTGTCGTTAAGCCAGAGCCAAAGCCACCAACTTACAAAACTCCTCCAGTTCCAAAATGCGACCCAAAACCAAACCCACCAGTTTACAAGCCAAAACCAAAGCCTAAGCCACCTGTTTACAAGCCTGCCCCTGTTCCAGTTTACAAACCAAAACCAAAGCCAAAGCCACCGGTTTACAAGCCTGCTCCAGTTCCAATTTACAAACCAAAACCAAAACCAAAACCTCCAGTTTACAAGCCTGCTCCGGTTCCAATTTACAAACCAAAACCAAAACCTCCAGTTTACAAGCCTGCTCCGGTTCCAATTTACAAACCAAAACCAAAACCTCCAGTTTACAAGCCTGCTCCGGTTCCAATTTACAAACCGACACCAAAGCTACCATTGCCAAAGATCTCGCCACCACCTATTCCCATTTACAAGCCTATTCCACCATTCTATAAGAAACCTTGCCCACCATTTGCTCTCCCCAAGCTTCCTCCTTTTCCCACGTTTCCTCCAAAAGATTTCCATCATCTCCCTCCCCTGCCTCCTCTTCCAACCATTCCTCCAAAATATTTCCATCATCCCATCATAGGTGATCTTCCCCCGTTACCTCCTAAGTACTCTCGTCCGTAAGAGTTTGTTTGCTATCAAGAAACATAGCCAAACTTCATGATTTCCAAACAACTTGAAGAGAACATTATGTAATGATCTATGAAAAGGATTTGGGATGCGTTTGTGCATGAAACAATACGTGTCGTTTGAAGATATCGAATGGAGTTTGTAAAGTCTCAAGTTTAATTTTTGCATTGTATGAATAATACTACTTTTTATTTGTTTTCGGCTGTGATCTACTAAAATGTACTTAAGATACTTGGTAATTATAGTTGCTTTTACTTTTGAGATTTGAAATAAAAGTTATATTTTATTAGGGATAAATGTCTAGAATTGTGTATAACTATGACTCATTGTCCAGTGTGTTTATCCAACTTCATTTTGATTTATTGTGTATATTAAACTTTCAGTTATCGTTATTGTATGTACCGGATGACTTCTTCATCAGGTAACCTGTAATTTTTTCATGACATGGCAACCGTATAAGGCGCCATGTCATCCAAATTGGATCACACGTCAATGCAATGGTTAAGTGCTTCGAAATGTATCAAATTATGGTCTAATGACATTCATAATGTGTATCAAAATATTCGAGCTTACATTAATTAGGCATATATATCGTCAACTAATTACTCTTTTTTTAAATATAATATGGAGGTCTTGTTTTTCTTTGTATCTTTTGGCTATACATGCCTATTAAAGCATTTGATGATAATATGATCCGACATGCGCCACACAAAGGTACTAACCTTTTTTGAACCACATGATGAGTATTTTGACTACTACTGACTATTCTCTCATCTATCACAAAATTGTGTTTGTTCTATGTAACAAGTCTTTTTGAGGTACACGTGGATTGAATGGTCATTGACAGTAATGGCATCTTCACTTAGCACTATCGTTAGTTTTTATCCGTATGGTTGTTTTTTGTTTTGAGATCTCATGAGTAGTTTGGTATTATTATCTTTTTTCAAAAAAAAGTTTGTTGCTGTTTTGTGAGCTCATTTTAGTTATTTTATATTTTCAGCTTTCTTTTCGTTTTGCGAGCTCATGTGCAACTTTTATAGCTTTTACTTAATTTATTTTATTGCCAGCAAGAAAGCATTCAGCCAAAGAATCACTAAATCATGTTTTTATATAACCAAAACATGCCCCATTTAAACATGATGAAAATGATCAAGAAGATGATACTGGCGATTCTTCTCCTAATTCTAATGTTGCCGACCATATATCCAATTGAAAGTTCTGAATTTACTATACGTGAGGCCAATATCAATGAGATTCAAGCAGCTTTTAAACAGAACAAACTTACTTCCAAGGATTTGGTTGAGTTTTACATCAAGGAGATACGAAAACTCAATCCCATCTACAGAGCAGTCATCGAAGTGAATCCAGATGCAATCAAACAAGCTGAAAAATCTGACCAAGAGCGAAAGGATAACACACCGAATTCGCGTTTTGGGTTGCATGGTATCCCTGTTTTGATCAAGGATAACATTGCAACAAAAGATAAGCTTAACACGACTGCAGGATCTTACGCACTTCTTAAGTCAGTGGTGCCTCGTGATGCTGGTGTGGTTAAGAAGTTGAGAGATTCAGGGGCGATTATACTTGGGAAATCAAGCTTGAGTGAATGGGCTCATTTTAGAAGTTCGTTTGCACCTAGTGGTTGGAATGCTAGAACTAAACAAGCAGTTGTAAGTTCCCAATTTTCTTGATCATGATTACTTTTGTCTGTTAACAATTTATGTAGATTCAGCTTAGAAAAAAAATATTATTGTTTGTGTGTATGCTCGATGAAGCGAACAAAAAACATTGGCAATAATATCTGGTTTGTATCAAAAGACTTGTTGAATTTGTGTAGAACCCATATGTAGCAAAGGTTAATCCATGTGGTTCAAGCACTGGATCAGCTATATCAGTTGCAACAAACATGGTAACTGTATCACTGGGTACAGAAACAGATGGATCGATCCTATGTCCCTCAAATGCCAACTCAGTTGTCGGGATCAAACCCACCGTAGGTCTCACAAGCCGAGCAGGTGTGGTTCCCATTTCCCCTAGGCAAGACACAGTTGGGTAAGTCCAAAATATCCGTTTAATGTCTACTCTTGGTTAAAATATATCCATTTAACTTCGCTAATTTTTTTCCCATTATCAAATCTTGGTGAAAACAGACCGATATGTAGGACTGTAACAGATGCTGTGTATGTTCTTGATGCCATTGCGGGTTTTGACAAAAATGATGCAGTGGCAACCAGAAAAGCCTCAAAGTATATACCACGGGATGGTTATTTAAAGCATCTAAAATCCGGTGGACTTAAAGGAAAGAGATTAGGGATAATGAGGGCTTATCTGTACTTCGGATTCGCTAATGACACTGAAACCTTGAATAAGTTTGAGAAACATTTTGAAATACTAAGGTAAAAATTTTAACGTATGCAAATTCACAACATCCTTTGGTTTTTTTTATCAGCTTAATAATTTACTTCTAACATTCTTCTGCTGCAATTTTGAATGACACAAGCCAAAATGGTGCTATTCTGATAGAGAATCTTGAACTCATGAACTTTAATCATATCATTTCTATGTTCAATGGAGAGGATACAGCACTCATTGCAGAATTCAAGATAGCTCTGAATGACTACTTAAAGGAGCTAGTTTCTTCGCCCGTGAGATCTTTAGCAGATGTTATAGCCTTCAACAAGAAATTTGCAGATTTGGTAAGTAAAGTTCACACCTTTAGACAAGATCAACACTATTTAGTTTCACCTTTGAACATCCTTAACGATGACGAAGGTGGCCTAGTGGTTAGACATCCTGATGTCCTCACAAGAGGTCTTAGGTTCGAACATCCTAAACATCTTGGTGGTGGTCAGGGAAAGGGTCGTAAAACAGCCATAGGGATACTCCGGTAACCTGAACAGCGATAACCTCATTCGTTTACCCATTTACCTTTGAAAATCCTTATGTAGAGACACCTTCTAACATAATATTTCAGGAAAAGCTCAAAGAATACCAACAAGACTTGTTTTTGGCAGCTGAGAAGACTAAAGGTGTAGGCAAGTTAGAGAAAGAAGCGCTGACAAATTTAACAGAAGCCTCAAAATATGGGTTTGAGAAGTTAATGAATGATAACAAATTGGATGCATTGGTGACGCCATATTCAGATGGTTCTCAGGTGCTTGCTATTGGAGGATATCCCGGAATTAGTGTTCCGGCTGGATATGATGAAAATGGGGCTCCTTATGGTATCTTGTTTGGAGGTTTAAAGGGTTCGGAACCAGCACTGATAGAAATTGCTTATGGGTTTGAACAAGCTACTATGTTTAGAAAGCCTCCTGAAATCAAGGATCAATTGTGATCAAGATATCTATGTTTGGTAATGAATAATGATGATCCTGATAGAGCTTTCTTTACTGTCTTTTAGAATTGACTCATATTTGTGGCATTTTAACGTGTCGTTGGTGTTGCTATAAGATGTGTTGTTTGTTCCATACCATTTCTTTTTACTGTTCCAAAAAGCTTAAACATTTTCCAATGAATTAATAAATGTAAAATATAAGCCCACCATTAACTCTACTCCGTAACAAGGAAGAAAATAAAAGTCGATTGGTAGTGGAGTACCGCATCTTTTCCCCACTATAAAAATTAAAAAAGGAGAAAAAATGTCAACTATGTCTCGTAATTGAAATTCAAAGTTATAAGTTACAGAATTAGATACTTATTAACGGAGATATCCAAGGCATCTCCATTCTCGATTCTTCTACAGGTTCATTATAAATATAAGTTTATTTATATTTATTTTTATTTTTATAAGGTCACGAGTCAAATGGTAAAAGACTTTTATACATCAAAACAATTAAAAAATAATAAAGTACTATAAGAGAGATTGAGGGAACACTTATTCATTTATGTGTCAATCAAATTACATAATTACTTATTTCCTTCGTCTCAAATTAATATTTATATTTTTTCTTCAGATTGTCTCAAAATAAATACTTCATTTTTCCCAAATAATAGTTCAGTTTTGAATTTTTGAATTTCTTTTTTCAACTTTGACCTTAAGTATATTTGTTTGTGTTAGATAATACTTGATGAAAAATTATACCAATAAAAATACATTTAAAACTCAATCTATTCATATATTTTGCATAAAATATTATATAACAGAAATAAAAATATTTAAAGTTAAAGTTGAAAAATAAAACTTTAAAAAGTTAAAACTGAACTATTATTTTAAAACGAAAAGAATATACACTTTTAAATATAAATGCCAATCTTATGATAGTACTCAATCTTATGACAGTACTCTTTGCAGTACCTTTTCTAAAGAATGTGTTTAGTTGAAAGTAAAGAATAAAATAGATACTTAGAATGTTAAAAGGTGAAATAATTATATTTTTCTAAAATTATGTATTATTTTATACTGGACACTTATTTTGGAACAAATAAAGTATTAGATTGACCAATTTGAATTATAAAACTTTTTACTATTAAAGTAATGACTTTTTTTCTAAAATAAATACTTTTATAAGAAATCTTGTAAAAGCCTTTTGAAAACCTCCATTGTAGAAGCCCTAGATAATATACCATACCGCAGACAGGCTACAAGCTAGTTGGCGTTTACGGGGTGCAACTTGAGGCTGCCAATTGGTTTCTTGCAGGGGTTGCTAATTTGGTGCATTCAAATATTTCAATGGTAAATTAATGGGTGTTTGGATTTTCTTTTCAAAGGGGATAGTTAACTTATTTTCCGTGAAAAGTTCACATATATTTCTCAAACACTCTTTCACAATGTTTTGAAAAATCATTTATAAGGCGGATCGCTCTTAGACTTTTTCTTTATTTTTTAACGTTTTTCGAATTTTATCAAAATTTTTTGAGGATTAATGTTTAATGACACTCCATATCAACAGTAAATTTTACGATTTTGAATTTATAATTTTCAATAGTAAGTTATGAGTGGTCAAAATGCGTTAAAAAGTCAAAAAACGGTAAGTTGAACTTATATGCTCAAACTTCTAAAACAACAATTATATATTATGATACTTGAAATGAAATATATAATGACTATGAATATTATAGAATTATCAAAATAATCATTAGAAAAGCAATTAGAAAAATCATTATAAAAACCATTTATAGACTAGTAATAATATTTATAAATACAATACTATCACAAAGTTATAGCTAGATAGTTGACAATCAAACCATATAACGAGCATAAGGTCTAAGGTTCAAAACATACGGTTCCCGGTTCTCTGGTTCAACCGAACCGTTCCGGTTCGACCGACCGGTTCGCGGTCCAACCGCCTGTCGTTGACCAAGTCAACATCTTCCAAAACTGATTATTATTTGGCCGGTTTTCTCCAACAACCCGAGTCGACCGGTCAAACCGGTTAACATTGCTTTTTGGTCTAATAGCTTAGCTTATTACATGTAAAAAGTTATTTTTAGTAACCAAAATTAAAGCTCATAAGCTATTAAGCTTAAGCTCAATTAATAGCACCTCAAAATTTAATGTAATCTATAGGAATCATTCTTATAAGAATTACATATAAAAAACATGCGATGCATTTTAGTAAAAATTATATATGCTAATAATTGTGTTTAGCCAAAGTTAAAGATATAGCTAAATATGTCAAGTTGACAATTTGTGGTTACTAATTTTTTTTCGAAGGAGGATAGAATCGTGGTCTATTATCAATTTGTTTGTTTTCTCATTTGTTTTAAACGTAAAATTAAAACATATACAGTTATCCTATATATACACGAATGGCTTCTGAAGTACTTAAAACCCTAAGTTATTCATTCGATCTTATCTTGCCGAAGAATGGATACTCGAGGGCCTACATTCCTTAATATCTTGATTAGACCATCTTATCTGAGCTTGGTAATTAATCTTCTATACTAGGAAATGTGTGTGTGTGTGTCCATATATATATATATATATGTGTGTGTATTTAGTTTATGTACGTTAATGAGTTAATGTAATTTTTATTTGCAACCATTGTCATCTAGTTTTGTAACAATATATTCGCGGCCACTCCCTACGAAGCCGATTATTGATCTGCGAATGGAGGGTATGTATGGAAAATGTGAATCAAGAAGATTGTGAAACACATTGTTTAGTGATGGCTGGACCGACATTGTTAAAGACGTCGATTTTTTTTGTGCGTGCATATTTTCTTTTGTTTGTGCTACTTGCGGATCATAACACCTTTAAGATGTATGTCTATGGTACGAATGGTGTGAAAGGATCTTGCCCCCAAATCATCGAGAAGAGACGACTGAAGATCGTCTTTCATAAACATAGTCGCTAGATGATTCCGACGGGATTAGTGTAACTAGATGATATGGACACACCCCTGCCATAGTAACATGAAACACACATACCATTAAAGCTCAATACCCAAAACTGTGTGAATTTTCAGGAACCCCTTTCCAAAGTATCTTCAGGGATTTGTTTAATACGAATTTTAAATGACCTCGTGAAGTTATTTTGGAAAGGGGTGCCTGACAAATCACTCGGTTTTTGATTTTTAGATTTAAAGAATATGTGTTCCGAATGTTGCTATGGTAAGCGTGTATGCTTCATCTAGTTAAAGAAATCCCGTCGAAACAAGCAAAGCATTCTAATTAATTTGTAGATATGTTATTAAATTGTGATGGTGATATTAAATTTGAGAACTATTTAATTTGTTGTTATGTTTTACGATATGTTGTATACTACATTATAATCATAATTATTATACTTTGTATGGAATGAGTCAATCATCCACTTTGGTACACGGTATTAACTAAAGAGAAAACAAGAGAAAAAAAATTCAATTTCATTGACAATAAATTTAATAGTACAATATTTAAAAAATGATAATAATGTATGTTGGTGCATGTTTTGGGACAACATCTTCTATTTTTGTAATAGTTAGTTTTGTAATTAGTTTTGTAGTTAATGATTGCTTTTATTGTTAACTTAAGCTTTTTGTTTGTATTGATGTAAGTTCGTACGAACTTATATGTTCTTACGAACTTATATGTTCGTACAGACCTAGGATGTTCGTACGGACCTAGGATGTTCGTACGGACTTAGTAAGTTCGTACGCTATGTTCGTACGAACTTAGCTGATTATAAATACAAACTTATAACATTTCATTTGTAAGCCTTTTTTTACTGAAATATTCGAATATACTCTACTAAGTTCAAATACATTCTAAGTTATATTGATAAACACTTATATTGCACTTGTTTTATTGTCGTTTGGTATATTAAAGGATTCCGCACTCTAATACACGTTACAATCTCGTTTGGATCCGTTAAAGGGGACTTTCAATGTAATTAATCTTCATTATCTCCTTTCAACATAAGGTCTTTCCAATCCTTATGAATTTGATCATACTCCTCGAAACGTGATTTCAATGCTTCAATCGATGCTTTCTGTAACATCCTAAATTTTTGGTTAAAATAGTAGTTAATGTTTTTGTATTGAATAAGTGTTTAATTATGTAATTAGATAATTAGTGTACTTTTGAAATATAGAAAATTTTGTGCAGTCCTCTATGTTTTCAACTTCATAACTCAAAATCTGTAGGGATTTGAATCAAATGTTGAACACGAGGGTTGTAGTTCATGTTTCAAGCTTTCTAAGGATATAAGATTCGCCTAAAATGGATGTCGTATGAGTAAGTTATGGTGGTCTAAAGTTGACTGCAGACCCATTTTGAGTGCTGTCCAACCCCCTCTGTTTGCAGCCCTATAATTCATTGACCCAAATTAAATTATGTCCAACCCCCTTTGTTTGCAGCCCTATAATTCATGGCCCGTTGAGATTCAGACCAAACGTAAAACATGAAAGTTGTAGTCCATGGTCCAAGGTTTACAAGCATATAAGATTCATCGAAAACGGATGTGGTATGAGAAAGTTACAGCGGTTTAAAGTGAGCTGCATTATCAACAATTTTGGGTAGTTTATGGGTTAAAGTCTGAAAAAGTCATTTTAGAGACTATAACCCCTCTTCTTAGTCATATTTCAGCTGTTTTGGTACTTAAAGTCTGAAAAGTCATTTTAGAGACTATAACCCCTCTTCTTAGTCATATTTCAACTGTTTTGGTAGGCAATAAAACAGTTGACCAGTTTGACTTTCGTTGACTTTTGTTGACCACAAATTTAAAAGGGGACCATCTACATTTCCACCTCAATTGAACAAAAAACTCAGCAAGTGTGTGTGTGTGTGAGACTATAGGAGAACTAAGAGTGTGTGAGCAATTACAAGCAAGAATCAAGAAGGATTGAAGCATTTTCACCATCCAAATTGTGAATCAAAGGTAATAACTTGAAACCCTTCTTCTTGCAACTAATTTTCTGGGTTTTGAACACCCTCCCTTAAGCTCTAATTTCGCCTAAAGGCTTGCATGTTTGGAGATTAGGGTTATGTGAGTGAATTGAGATTGTATATGTTGATAACTAGTGATAATTGTTAATATTTCATAGCCTTTGAATGTTGATGATGGAATTTAGCTTAATTAGGTTTATGTGAGTGAATTGAGATTGTATATGTTGATAACTAGTGATAATTGTTGATATTTCATAGCCCTTGAATGTTGATGATGAAATTTATCTTGTACAACCAAAGTGTAGGGGAATGTTGGCTAAAAATCTGCACATGTCAAAGTGAGTAAAATAATTTTAATAGACATTAATTGTAGCTTGTTTAGAAGTTGATTGAGCCATTAAGACCCACATGAGACTAAGAGTAGAATAAGACACACAAATTCCAAGTATGAACCTAGGGAGGATTGGAAATAACATTAGATTCTAAACCCATCTAATTGGATAGATTTGGAGACTAATGTGGACAAGTGAGCAACGTTGAAGTTAGCCAAACCGACATATCGAGGTGAGTACATGAGGATTTTTACAATTCTGGGTACATGACTAATATGAAAACCTTATGTTTTGTCTAACTCTTTGCTGAATTAAAAGTATGTATATGATTCTTGCGTGTAAATGTTTTCATGGATATGTTAGCTCAATCCAAGTAGTAAGTGGATGATGAGGTATGTTGATTGCTAACCTAATTGTGTAAAGCTTATGTTAACTTCATATGCATCTCATGGCATCATGGTAAATTGATATGATATGAAAAGTAAGGTTCATGCATACATGATTTTGGGATTGCATAAGGATCTAGACCAAATGAGGTTCCTTCATTGGAACCAAGGCACTACTGGGATTGGTACCATCCCTCGCGAAGTAGTGGCCAAGCTTCCATACCAGATGGGATGGAAAATGACGAGTGGCGGCCTTAAGCAGCTATGGTAATGACGAGTAGCAGCCGTAAGCAGCTCGGTTGTGGTACATAACCACCTATGGAATGGAATTGACGATTAATGAGTCGGAATGGTCCGACATAGTTGTAAATGGAAATGTTATCCTGCATTGCATCCTTGTTGTATTTATATGTACTAAGATTGTGACCGTGTTAAAAACTGAATCTGAAACTTATGGGTCTAAAACCCATGTCACTCACGAGACATTTTTGTCTTACGTATTTTATTTAATGTCATGTACTCAAGGTTCAAGATCAAGAGTGTGGAAGGTAGAATCTTTAGAAGAGGATCCTTTTCGTAAAGACTAGAAGACAAGTTAGCTTTCACTCCTGTTTACTTTTACTATGGTTATGTAATGGTACGAATTCGTAACACCGAAATGATGTGTACATAATTTGGAAATAAGTGTTTTTGTTAAACCATATTTTTAACACATGAGTTGAAGTCATGCAAATGATTTAAAAACCATAGTAAATTTCGATAGAGAAAAGTGGGGTGTTACACTTTCTGCATCGTGTAGAATTCAATATCATGATTTTCACCTTTTTCGAGAAATTCAATCTCGAGCTTTGAAAGTTCACAACCGAATTCCTCACGTCTGTCTCCCAGGTCTTTGATCCATTTGCCGATCTTTCCGAATTGCTCCATTCAAGTTTTTGATACTTTCTACAAGTGATTCGACAATATTCTTGTCAATCTTGTTAATTAAAAGGTCAATTTCTTGCCGAGCACATAGTGTTCATCTTCAGTTGCCATTTTTCGTGATGTGTAATATAGAAAATATTTGGTGTATAAGACTAGACCTATCGACTTATATAGAATGAGAAAATTACCTACATTATTGATAAATTAAATACAACTTTAATTTCAAACTACTAATTAAATGCAACTTTTAAACTATCCAAGATGTCCACATATCGGCCCTTTACCTCCATAAGGAACACAACTTATACAATCGGACCGTCGTTCTATTCATTTGGAAAAAGAAACACGACTAGTTAACATGGAACAGTGGTCTATTTATTTATGATAGACCACCCTTCTTTAAATGTAACAGTGTGCCTTGTTTTTAAAGAATGGTCCACGGTTCACAAGTACGAACCCCGGTTCGTTATTTTTTTAAACTTTAGTCCGATGAAAAAAAATGAAAAGGCTCGATTTTTCGCAAATGGACACGGTTTTACGTTATTTTTACTATTTGTGTGGTCTATTGTAGTAGTGATTGTGAGGATAATAAGGAGCATTCAGTTGCTGATTTTAAGAAGTAATAGTATGGTTTGCATGTTTCTTATACATTTATTATGTTTCTTTAATTACTAATAGATCCGTGTTTATTTCAGTTGTTTTAAACATGTATTTTGGCCGCATATAAGTTAATGTATTTTATAAGGTTTGTTGCTCAAGACATCATTGAGTCAAAATGAATAAAGTTTTATATCGTGATATCAAACCTGGTTTTTAATAAACTATTCTAAAGAACTAATGAATTCTATATAGATACCTCGTTTGATTAATCTTTTTCTTTTTCGGTAGTGCTCATCTATTTTACCGGCTTACGTAGTGTAATTTATTTTAATCAAATCGCTGATACTTTGTTTGTTTCTATCACTGTATGATTAATTTTTCTAGGACGATCTCGGTCAAGTGACTACTACTCACTAATCATGACAATAACTATATCTAACATAATCAAAAAACAATAATTAAACATTTCAATTAAAATAGATAAAGGATAGATATTACAGTATTTAAGGCGAGTTGTAACAATCTTGAATTACAAATCGTGACTCTCAAAAGTACTCCAAAACAATACAACCTTCCTCCCTTAAGTAACAAATTAGTAAACTAAATTTAAACTAAATACATTTTTAGTGAGAGAAACTAGAGAGAGAAAGTAAAATTTGATTAGATTGAGAATTCGATTCTATAAATAGTGATATGGTGGTGGTATTTATAGTTAAATCTTGACCCACATGAATATGGATCAATTCGACACAACCATTTGGTTCGTCGCTTGACCAAGCTAAAATAAGCCAAGTCGTGGCAAAACGGTCATGGCTGAAGAAAGGCTTGAGCTTGGCCGGTATTGGTCGCTTGACCGGAAAAACTAGCTATGAACAATTTGGTCTCGGTCATGACCAGGATTTTTGGTCACTTGGCCGAGATTTGAGTCGCGTGACCGAGAAAACTCGCTCACAACCTTGGTCATTCAGTCACGTACTCGGTCACCACCAATTCGTGACTTGCTTTTCTCGGTCACTGTTGCTTGTACATGGGCTCGGTCGCTCTATTCCTTTTCCTCGATCATGGCTATGCCATGACCGTTTAATTTCTCGGTAGCAGCTCAAGTCGCTATCCATGTTTCCCGTCACGTTACTCTCATGGCTAAACCATGATCGAGAAATTCTTTGGGTCATCGGTGTTGTTTGTTTGGCTACATGATTCAGTCATGGCTTGACCAAGACTGAGCTATGACCTTGGGCATGGTCCGGCTATAGCTTGGATCGTGTGCAGGGTCGTAATTCTATACTTCTAGGATCGTAAAACAATATTTATCGTTTTTGCTCTATTTTCTTCGCTTTAAGGTCATTTATTGCGATTCTTTCGGCATCGTCATCATTTTTACCTATTTTACAAAATATAACAGATAAATGTAATATTCGTGCAATAATGGTAGATACTTATTTAAAATGAGACGCATAATGGCTGTGAAATTGTGACTTTTTCATTTTCTGCGGATATGATCACAACTATAAAATAAACTCATATGAATTTCAACGGATTCTAATTTCCCGATAAGTGTCTTGTGATGATTGAGGATTATTAGGATTTTTAAGTTTCTTCGTATATGTCTAATATGAAATCTAAGGATTTTATTATACATTGTTGTATTTGTTGACTAGAATAAATTAATCTCCGAAAGGTATGTTTGGGAAAAAAAGAAAACCCTCGAAACAAATTTATGATAAAAATTAAGAATATGCAAAACTTGAAAAATTCATGCCGATTTTTATACCAAGTGGCAAATTTAAGATTCTTGTCTAGAGGGGTAAGCCCTATATGAAGGGAAGGGGAGGCAAATATTACACCAACCACAACGCGCAAAACTGCACTGCCATTTGGGTTACTTTTTTCCTTTCACCTCTTTTTACCTTTTCCTGCCCAGTTGCCCTAAAAATAAATTAATGAAAAAAAGGAAAAAAGAATATAAAAGCATATTGAATTCACTGACGATTCATATTTCACGATCGTATATATACACACATAATTCATCTATATCAATCGAAAAACAAGAAATACGCACATAGCGATGTACTAAAGTGATTTTGAGAAAAACGAAGTCGCCTCATACACCTCTAGTAACATCTTCAATTGAAATGCAATAGTATTAACATGCAGTACAATTAAAATGCAGTAGTGTTACAATTTACTATTGTTGATATGAAGAAATTGACCATATGATGCAATAAAAAAGCTACTAAGATGAAGTCTAAAATAAGTGTTCATATTTGTTATAATATGTATGAATGAATGTAAAGTGCAGTGGAATTAACATGCAATGCAGCTAAAATGCAGTAGTGTCACACATAACATGAACTAAATGTTGTATTTCATTTTTTGTGTACTACAACAAATGAACACATAATGTTTATGAAATAAAGAGATGAACACATATTGAATACAACATATAAACACAGATTTACGTTCTAGTTACGATTTGTTCCCCTTCTTCTTCCTTATTATTTTAAGGCTTCGCTTTCTTATTTCGAGTGACGACTTTTGAAGGTTCGGAAATAAAATCGGAGATTTCCTTCGCCAATTTCAACATAGTTTTAGGAATGCAAAAGATTTAAGTGTGTGTTTGAGTGTGAAATTTAGAGCTTGAAAAACGATTTTGAAGTTGAGAGTGCTTGAATATTGCAAGTGTTGTGTGTGTATTGTGAAACAAAGAGAGAAAAACTCTCCGATTAAATGTGACCTTAAAAGAAAAATCTGACAATGATTTGATTAATAGTGGTTATACATCAAATGAGGATTTTACCATTAGTTCATTAAACACAATTTATATTTTCATTCCCTTACTTTTACTATTTACCAAACACTCCCCCCATTGACGTGGAATGATGTGGACCGTTGATGCATGAAATAGATGGCTAGGATGGTCTGCCCCCTGTTCCTCTCATTTGAGAGCTGCTATCCTGATCCTCAATCCAAATTTAATTGGGCCTATCAGTTAATAAGTTATGTTTAATGTTATGGTAAACGTGTCACTAGAGCATTGGACGAAATGATCCACGAATTGTCTATGTCGACCTAAATGTATAGTTTATGTCGAACAATATAACATTTAAATTAACATTTTTGAAGGTGGTTATTATAAACAAATTTTAACGTGATATAAGTAAGATAACAATTTTTTTTGGCACTTTGTGAAATTTACATCACTTTTTGATGCAAACGATGACCAAAGTGTCACATGTCACTATTATATTTATATAAATTTATTTATGAGTAATATTAAACACGCCTAATTATAAATGCCTAAAAGTAGAGCTAATTTATTCATAATTTGATATTTCATTTATGTACTTTCTCTCTTTCAATTTTTACTTATCATTTTTTTTATAAACCAATCAAATTTTCTATTTTTAGAACTTCAATTTTAGGTTTACAAATCTTTTTTCATTATTTATTTTACATTAATTTTTATTTTATATGAAATAACATTCTCACAAACATATAAGAGATGTGGATTTATATATCACTTATGATTTTTTAAATACAAAAAACTAATTTTAAAAACATTATTTATTAATTTATGTTTTTTATAAGTACACATGAGTTAAACGTATGAGTGTGGTTCCAAAAGAAAAGGGTCTTAAAGAGTAGGATGAGAGAAAGTGTTTGCATTTGCTCCCTCTTTTTACTTATTTTTAATTTACTCCCCTCAACTTTCTCATACCATATTCCATAATCCCTTTCATCCTCCCCATCCCACCACCACCTACAATCTTCTGCCAGTGCTAGATTCTGGTAGCCGACAGCCAGACTCGAGCAATCGGATATTTTGTTTTTATTTTTTTTCTTCTTTAACATTGCATCATGCTTTTATATTAAACACATTGTGCTTTTAAAATAAAATACACTATATCATAGGTTAATAAAACATAATGCATCATGATTTTAAAATAAATAGCATCGTATTTTTAAATAAAAAAAATATTGCGAATGCTTTTAAATTAAATACAATCCATCATATTTTTAAATTAATCATACTGTCGCTCAATAAAAAATATGACTTCATGATTTTAGATTAAACATCATATATTATTTTGTTTTAATTAACTGCAATGCATTATTATTTTAAATTAAAACGCACTGCAAGGTAGTAATAAATTAAATACACTGTATCATGCTGTTAAACCAATTATTTTGCATCATACTTTTAAATAAAAAATTATGCATCATGCTTTTAAGTTAAACACAATACATCATATTTAAAAATTAAACACACTGCATCATCGTAAATAAAGAACTAGTTGATAATGATTTAATCGTTAAACTTTGAATTTATTCGTGCTTTAATCTTTCAACGTATATTTTCATGTTTTAATCTTCTAACTTTATGTGATCGGTTAAAAAGAACATTATCACCTATCAATATGATCACTAATTAATATCTTTATATTTTTTTATAAATCAATTTAATCTCTAAAGTTTTATTTAAATTAAAGGATTAAAATATGAAAAAGAAGTTAAAAGGTTAAAGCATAAAAAAATTGAAAATTTAACTACTAAACCATTAGTAACCCATTAATATAATAAACAATAAAAATTTAGTCAACTGTAGACGGGTTAAATGATGATAAGAAAATAACTTGGTGAAAGTTTGAGGTTAAATAATTACAGTATTAAACCTTAAGCAAAAGAGGGTAACTTGTTTCACATCATTAATGTTACCTTGTTCAACCTGTTAGGAGTTAACAAAATATTTATTTTAACGGTTAAACAAATTAAAAGGACTTAGATTTGATCATTATATAGGATAAGATGTTATAACATAAAAAAAATTCATAAGCAACAATAAAAGTTTACATAAAGGTTTAGAAAAAAAACAAGGAAAATGTAAAAAGGATAACAGACATGTTAATTAAAAGGAATAATCAAAATATTCAAAAAAAAAAAAAAAAGAAATAGAAGAAAAAAAAACAGAAAAGAAGTTTTAATAAAAAAATAAAAAATAAATATACAAAATCCGATCGTCGGAGTTTGTAGCAGCCGTCGAAATCCGATGGCGGTCGATAGTAAGAACACGTTATGGAGTGGTAAGTAGAACGGTAAGAATGCAAGTAAAAATTAATATTTTTCTTTTTATTGTTAATATTTACCCATTTTTCGTAGTAATTATATAATAATCACCTTACTCTGGCCATTAATCTCCGTACATTTTAATCCACTTCCCCTCATTCTCCATAACACCCTTTCCCTAGTAATCCTAAATCTAAAAATATAGTATATGTTTGATGTTTGATGGCACCACAACCCCGAAGTTTTTAATTTGGACTTAATTAGGAGGGGTTTGGATGCATTCCGGTCTAGTTCAAGTTTTATATCATCAAACAAATACACAAATTGATCGTTAAACCTATTTTAATAAACCAAAACACATCCTTAAAACATCGAAGATTCTCAGAAGTTGCCTCCGAGGGAATTACCTATATCAACGTCCCCTTCATTTAAACGTGCGTAATATTTTATATAGTCGACAATCAATAATATATTAATTTTCTACGTTGAATATTCTAAAGCAATATATTTAAAGACGTTCTAACAACATATAAAAATAATAATATCTATATATACAAATAAAAAAATAAAAATAAAATAAAACCAAGCAGCCTAGCTATATTATTAAATTATGAGTAGACGAATATATTCACTGGCATTTCTGACATTATTTATCACGTCTACTCTAAAGCATAGTTTGTGCCGGTTACACTTTTATAATTGAAACGCGCGTGAAGGTTGAATCACCTTTTATAATTTAACAATCATTCACACATATATATCTGATATCTTCTTTCTGTATATATATGTATGCATAGATATATTGATATTTACATATTACAAACTCTTCACTAAATTTATACAATAATGGAAGCAAGATCTATCTTTGTATGTTTGCTTGTGGTATGCACTGCCACGTCACCGGTGAACGGTAAATATTACTCCAAAAGCCAAGTAGTCAAAATCCCGGCCACAATAAAAAAAACCAATCTTCATTTCTTCTTTCACGACACCATTTCCGGCAAAAACCCTTCATCCGTTCTTGTAGCTAGACCAAATGGCACGGTTGTGAAAGTAGGTGACAAAAACCCTTTTGGGACAGTTTATGTGTTTGATGACCCGATCACCGAGGGACCCAGTCCAAAATCTAAGGTTATTGGTAATGCACGTGGACTCTATGCATCAACAAGTCGTGGGTCGGATTTGACCTTGTTGTTTAATGGTGATTTAGCATTTACAAGTGGCGAGTTTAATGGAAGTTCGATAAGTGTGTTCTCAAGGGACCCGTTGGTGGTCGCTAAAGAGGTGGCGGTGGTTGGTGGAAGAGGCAAGTTTAGGATGGCACAAGGGTTTATTTTGATTAATGCTGTTTTCTTCAACGCTGCACTAGGTGATGCCATTCTTGAATGCAATGTCACCATTTTTCATCAATAGAAAATAACTCACATATGTTCAATCAAAAGATCTTCTGGATTTTAATTTGTTATGTATTGTTATCATTCCTTGTAATGAGTCACCTACAGTACGTGTGTTACAAATAATTTATTAATTAAGTCTTACAAAATCATTATTGTTTTTGAATATTTTCGGAATAAGCTTAATGTTCACATGAGAAAGACTTGAGAAACCATCAAAGTAGTAATTGAGTTTTTCCTTTATCACGGCTTTTGTTTATAAATTCTAATACAATATAGATATGTAGACTCAAATTCTAATAAGGAAGATGTATACCGTACACGAGAGTGACGTACAGGCTACAAGTTAACGTTGGTGGGGAACTAATATGGGGCTGCCAATTCGTTAAGTGTTTGGTGTTGGTTAGTTGTTAGATTTGTATGTTTCAATTTTAACATGACTCGTTCAGCTAATCATGTCGTTAAAATGTTAGCGTTACGTTTCTAAAATAGGTTGCCCAATAGCCATGTACCTTGACCAGTTTATGAGTTTAAACAGAAATAAAAGATGCGTTATAAATAACCACAAAATACTTTGGATGCAGAAAATGGTGTTTGTTAAGTGTTACTCTCTTGTGTTCCATAATAGCGTTTCCGATTTTATTTCTTATCGTTATATTTACACATGCATGATTATTGTTTGAATAGAGATTCGTATGCATTTTTCATAACAAGTATATATGGGGTGGGTGATAGGTGGTGGCTGCCGACGATTTAGATGGTCTAGAATGACTCTAGTGATCGGAGTTGCGGTTGCCAGAAAAGGTATAGGTGGATGTAAGGAGATGAGTTGAGGAAGGATTGATTTGGGGTTTACATTCAAAAGATGGAGCAGTCGGGTAAACGGAATTAAAAATAAAGAATAATAATAATAATAATAATAATAATAAATTTAAAATTTAAAATTTAAAATTTAAAATATAAGGGTAATTTGGAAATTTCAATAAATTTAACAGCCGGGTATGTAAGGGATCTATGCAATAATTTTGGTTTTTGGACTTCAATTTCACATCCGCCTTCAAAACTTGGTTTTTGCACTTGAATTTCACAGTTTTGGGGAGTTGCGGAATTGAGGGATTTCACATTACTAGAAGTGTCCACAATTCAAACTCAAAATTATATTCCCCTTTGTTGAGTGTTTATGGAATTTTTATTACTTGTTTCGGAATTTTCCTTTACAATAATTGTTCGATGTGTAATTTTCCAAACTTTGAAAACCATACATCATTTTAAGGAAAAATTAATGGTGTTGTACACCACCTAAGTTAGGTGGTGTTAGTTTAGAAAGAGGAGTTAGAGCTTGTATAAGTGTAAATGTTGAGAGGTATACAATGTAGTACATGTTGAATATGATTATCAACAACTTCTAAGATCATCTCCGATGGAAAGTTCTTTTGGGATTTTTTATTTTTTAAAGAAACTCTTTGAAAAACTCAATCTCATCGAAGTTAATAGTTTAATGTGACAAATTATTGATAAAAATGAGTTATTACACAATGACTCGATTGAGTTATATCCTTTTGTTTATTTAGAAAATAAAAGTTTTGCAAACACTCGATCGTTGAAGTGTAGAGTTTTATATTTTATAGATATAAAAGCAAGTGAAATGTGATGTGACATTAATAATTTTATTTTTGTCAAATTCAATTTATCTTAGATGCTCTAAGTGATGTGATGTTTATATCCCTTATTCTAAATGTTTAATTATGTTTTTATCCTATCAATTGTGACTTTGGGAATTCTTGAAATTCGGTTCAAATTTCACAATTAATCTCAACGGGTAATCAATTTGGCAGCAGCCTTAGCTTGTATGAATTCAGGGTCATTTTATGATCAATTTTAAAAGGTTATTTTCTATATATATTTTTAAATTAAGGTTAACCATACAATTTTCCCAACAAGATATCTCTTTTGGAACTTTGAATAAAATATTCAGTCTTGAATTTCTTAAATTCATTTATCACGTCTATTCATCATAGTTTATACCAGTGCGGTAGACTTCACAACATTAGAAGCCACCTCTTTAATATATAGATGTATGTATGCAACATATGTATTTTACAAATCACAAACTCTACAAAACTGTCTAACAATGGATACAATGGTTATCTTTGCATTATTTCTTGTGCTCCTTACGCCTACCTTTTCATCGGCGAACGGAAATACATATTACTCCAAGAGTCGCATAGTTGATGTTCCTACCACCATAAAACAAACCAATCTCCATTTCTTCATGCATGACACTGTATCCGGCAACAACCCTTCAGCCGTACCTGTAGCAAAACCAGATGAAACTATTATCCAACAGGGCAACTTACTCCCATTTGGTGCAGTTTACGTTTTTGATGACCCACTCACGGTTGGACCCGATCCAAATTCAGAAGTTATTGGTAATGCGCGTGGACTGTACACTTCAAGCAGCCGTGGGTCCGACATAACTTTGTTGTTCAATGGTGATTTTGAGTTTACAAGTGGTGAGTTTAATGGGAGTTCAATAAGTGTGTTCTCAAGGGAGGTTATTAATGAGGAGGCGGTCGTTGGTGGTAGAGGCAAGTTTAGGATGGCACAAGGGTTTATTTTGCTTAATGGTGTTTACCTTAATGCTACAACAGGTGATGCCATTCTTGAATGTAATGTAACCATTTTTCATCAATAGAACTGTGAAAATAAAGTTGTGGAAAACACTGGTTATGTTGTAATAAATGAAGGATTGCTAATAAAAAGGACTTGATCGTGTGCCTATCAACAAATAGAAAATTCTGATTTTCATTAGTTGGTGCTTATGGTCGTGTGAATTTTTTGTATAATAAGGAGAATTACATATATATCCATTTAAACAATGTAATTATATATTTTCTCAAAATATAAGCGTTTAATGCATAATATACAGTAATTTTAAAGCATATTTAATTACTTAATTAAATATGGGTGTATATGTAATTGGCCTATAACAATATTAGTTGTGTAAGTGTAATACGTATACTCTTGTTACCAATGAGGACTTATAGCTCGCATGTTGTGACAGGTTCCAAGACTTAAAGTTTTAGATTCCTAAGTGAAAGATAAAATTCTTATTAAAATCTGATTTTGATGTTTTTCAATCAAAGAAAAATGCATTTTAGGGCAACATATTATGCGTAGTGAATCCTCAATTTAGAAAACACACATTTAAATTCTTCATTTTGGACAATATACAATTCAGATTTCTAAAGTACGGGTCAAAGTAATCGTCAAATCACGAATTCATCTAAAATTAATGAATAATACCTCTATCTTTTCCATATCATTCCTTCACATGATGTCCAATTTAATTATCATTATAAATTAGTTAACCAAATTAAAATGATACAAACATAATAAATATAAAATATAATCAAGTGGGCAAATGATATCGAAGATGTAAGTAAGGGTGTTCAGAGTTGGAATCCAAAATTTTAGATATTTGAATTTCGGATACCTTATTTTGGTATCCAAAATCTGAATTCGAAATTTTGAATATTCGAACTCAAATATGAAATACCTTCAAAAATTGTTCTTTCAAAGATTTTAAATAAATCTGAATTCATAGTAACTCTTACCTTTATTAAATATATCTGAATACTATATTGTCTAAATTGAAATAAATTAAAAAAGGATTTTCCTAATCTAAGTTCAACTACAACCCAATATTTATTTGTTTGGTTGAATTTTAGGTAGAGTATATTTTCAACTTATATATTAAAAGCGTTAATTATAACTTACATACGTCTCTTGAACTTATAGATTGAACTTATTAAAATCAATTAAGTAATAATAATATTCGTAATAATAAATTGTGACAATCCAAATTTTACTCCAAATATATGTACTAGATCGAATGGTTCTAGCAAAGTACGTAGTAATAGTTATTTATTTCATAAAGTTGAGAAAATCAGGGGTAATTAAATCAAATTTTAGTGACCGGCTTCATTAATTTAGAAGTTCATTAGCTCATAGTGGTTGGAATGCTAGCACTAAACAAGCAAATGAGTAATTAGGGGAATAATCAAGTTAAACCAACTAACGAGCTATTTAAGATTAACTTGAAAAATATTCGAAATTAACTCGGTTTTAGCCTAGCTCAAACTACTCGAGTTGGGCGCTGAGTCGAGCTTGAGCACTATAACTCTGAACGTGATAATCGCAAGCCCTTATTGAGTTACCTTTGAATTACACTCGTAAATATACACAGGCCGCTATTTGTCTGTCTTCGGTTCTTTCTCATTCCTTTTTCTTCTTTAACAATTTCTTGTGACGCTCCATCTATACCAAACTCTCCCAAATTCGTATATAAATGTTCTTTTTTAATTAAAGATCAATTTAATAATATGTTGTCCTTTTCCTTTAGTTCATAAAATTGACTTGTTCAAAGTTTAATCATTATGGAATAGTTATGAAATTGGGAAAGTCCCGTAAGTTTGCCTGTTTTTGTTTAGGTTTACTATTACCTCAAAATGTTGTGCATATTACCTGTTTGTTAAAATGTGAAGCTGATGGTCTAGCCAATTTGAGGCCGGGGCGAGATTGTAAAAGAGATTGGCAATTGAACCTAGTCTAATATACTATACATAAAAAATTTGGTGCCCTCTCTAAAAGGTGAGGCCAGGGCGGTCGCCCATCTCGCCCGCCCTCAAGACCGGCCCCAGGTCCAATACATATCTGATTAGTCTTTGCAAGTTGTGGATCCGATTAAGCTGAGTTTGAAAGGTGTCAAGTATTTTATTGAGCTCAAGCTTGAAATTTAAAACTGGGTCAAGCTCGAGTCAAGTTTCGAGCTCAAGTTTAGTAGCTACGCTTTTTTCACTATCTCTAAGATTGCTATCTTCTACAAAAACTGAAATAATATTTTCTTCTTCGTCAAAGAAGTTGAAAAGCTGCATAACGACTTAATTAATAAATTAATACAGAGTAGCTAATAGTTTAATACTTGATAGAGTAAACCAATCAACCCTGATTACAAGGCCGAATACTAGATTCCAATCAACCGCATTTTCAAAAGGCAAACACACGTCTAAGCATGAAAATTAACTTGGCATTTTATCAAACAGATCAAGGGCGTTGTGTTTTATAGTGATTTTGTGAAAATCTGAAGAGGTGAAAAAGAAAAAATGATACTGTATGAAATAACTTGGTTAAAAACCGAATTCTAGAACAATCAATGATTCTATCTACAAGAAAAGTGAGTGTAGCTTCGAATGATAGCTAGGCTATACATATAGCCTGATTATCTGATAATTAGAATTTGAACTAATAAATTAAAAGTTCAATCTGAAAACGGTCTCGAGGTGCTAGGGAGTTGTCTTGGCTCATTCACACTCATGTTACAGAATATGATAAGGATCGACAAGTAAGCTGGATTTGTTTTCAAAGCAGTGAAGTAGTGAGTTTGGCCTGTATATTAATCTGTGAATATTTCATTTTTACAAAATAGACTGCGATAACTTATTTGCCTATATATCTACTAATGACTATTCTAAGTAAAAAAAGGGTTTACTGTACTGTTTCTCTACAAATTGTGATGCTATTAAGTTACACCCTTCATTCATTCTTGGGGAATACAGACCAATATGTAGGACAGTTACAGATGCTGTGCATGTCCTTAATGCCATTGTGGTTTATGATAAAAATGATGCAGAGGCAACCAGAAATGCTTCAAAGTATATTCCAAATGATGGTTATCTCAAACACCTAAAATCCAATGGACTCGAAGGAAAGAGGTTAGGGATAACGAGAGCTTATCCCTATTTTGGATTTGCTCACGATACTATAACCTTGAGTAAGTTTGAGAAACATTTTGGAATATCAAGGTAAGCTTATACACATACTTTCTTTTGTTCTCAACTGATAAATTTTTTTTTTTTTTTTTTAATATTCTTATGCTGCATTTTTATGTACAACCAGCCAAAGTGGTGCTACTCTGATAGAAAATATGGAAATCAACAACGTTGATCATATTATGCTCAATAGTGAGTTTACAGCAATATTCGCAGAGTTCAAGATAGATGTAAATAACTATCTAAATGAGTTGGTGGATCCGCCAGTGAGATCTTTAGCAGATGTAATAGCCTTTAACAACAACTTTGCAGATCTGATATTTTTACAAAATGGTCCAAGTCAATGATATTGGTTTCTTATAGAAAAGTGCACAATTGTATCATACTGCAGGAATTGCTGGAACAATACCCACAAGACTTGTTTTTGGCAGCTGAGAAGACTAATGGTATAGGCGACTTAGAGAAGGGAAGCGTTATTAAACTTGACAAAAGCATCAAAATATGGGTTTGAAAAGTTGATGATAGAAAACAAATTGGACGCACTTGTTACACCGTATTCAGATGGCAGAACGGTTCTTGTAGTTGGGGGATATCCCGGAATCAGTGTTCCAGCTGGGTATGATGAAGATGGGTATCCTTATGGTAAATGTTTTGGAGGTTTAAAAGGTTCAGAGCCAACTTTGATAGAAATTGCTTATGGGATTACAAGCAACTAGGGCCAGAAAACCTCCTCCAACAAAGATCGATTGTGATCAGTAAACCTGGGTTTAGATGTACAATTGAAATAATACTATCTATTAAATATTACCTTCAAAAACTTAAAAGCTTGTTTTGATCTCTTCACTTCCCACTTGACTTGAATCAGCTTCTTTTTCTTAGCAACAAGATACAGAAATTCATTTTGATCTCTCTCCCTAAGTCTTTACTTGAACAGCTGAAAAATAAGTGATTTGAGCTTTCTTTCTCTTCAAATAAGCTTATGTGAAAAACCTTTCTTGTGACTAGTGAGAAAAAAAGGATACCTCGTATGGCCATGATGTCTGCTTTGAGAGAGTTTTACCTGTTTCGGGTCAAAAACGATTGGATACCAATGTTACAGTAAGTTTATAAATAGGAAGAAACAAAGTAACTTTACACTTGGGCCATTGCCTACAGTTGCGCTATAAATTTTATGATTTAAAATGTATAGTTGTTATAGTTGGTCAGCATTAAACGAACCCATTTTGAGCCATACCCGTTTTCACCCGAACTAATTTTGACCCGTTACCCGAACCCCGCCAACCTGCTGATGTTTCCACCTCATCCAATTTAGCAACGTATTTAGGCAGTAGTTTTGACTTGAACTCTATAATATTTTAGGCCGTAGTTCCATTAATTATTAGCCTAAAATAATAAACAATTCTATTTCAGTATTTACACCCAATGAACATTTTATAGATTAAACTAACACTCCGACTAAATATATTTGTTTGAATATAGTTCTAGTTAAATTCAAATATAAGAATCTCTCACGTAGTCACTCATCATGTATCTTCTTCAATTACATATAATTTTCCACAAGGAAACACATATTTACGCTGCAAAGTCACAAAGATTTATATAATAATTCTTTTGAAACCTGTGATTATGGTTAAACTAACGTTGACAACACCTAACCCACCACTCATAATGTATAGTATAAAAATATAAATTAGCTTTTTTGTCAACCTACCATATGAAGAATGCATCATTTCAATGTCCTTACAACAACAACAATACCTTATCCCGACATTAGTGGGGTCAGGGCCAAACGGTATGCACGGTGTGCGACCGCACAGGGCCCCGAAAAAAATAAAGCTTGAAATTTAGCCAATATATATAGTATATGTTAATATATGTTTATACTTTACGTAAAATGGAACATAAAATTTTGACAGATCTATTATACAATCGTTTTTTTGTTTTGATTATTCTTATAACGATTATCGACTTATCGTAGTTTTAATGAATTTTGTATATATAGAAAAAATATATTTAGGGGCCTATTTTTATTTTTCGAACAAGGCCTTCAAAACTAACGGACCGGCTCTGCGGGTATATGGAAAATAAGATGTAGACAGTTATACATCTACCCGAAGGTAGAGAGACCGCTTTCGGGAGACCTCCGGCCAAACATGATAAATATCCTAACAAACATAATAATTATATAATATACTTGAGTGCTAGAGAAAGAAGTGGAGAGAGATACATATAAATTGCTAAAGTAAGAAAGTTTGTAGTGTTTTAGCTAAACTAACAGAAAGAATGTCATACCCACTACTCTACATATATACATACTCTTATATTCACCCATAAACTTAACACACATACTATACACATAAAAATACAAAGATGATGAAGCTATGCATAACACTAATACTAAGCTCGATGATACTCTTAGCCATACCTTTAGCTCATAGCATTGATCAAGACCCTTTAGCCATAGAAGAATGGTTCAAAAACCTACCAAACATGACCCCAAAAACCACCCACCTTCACTTCTATCTACACGACTTAGTAAGCGGCAAAAGCCCAACCGCCATGAGAGTTGCCCAATCCAACATCACCTCCACATCTCCAACCTTTTTTGGTTTCCTAGCCATGGCTGATGACAAACTGACAAGTGGACCCGAACCCAACTCTACTGTTGTGGGTCAAGCACAAGGCATCTATGGTTCAGCGTGTTTACAGGAGTCAGGTTTGCTCATGACCATGAACTTGGTTTTTAATGGAGCAGATTACAATGGTAGTACTCTAAGCCTTTTGGGGCGTAATGCAGTGTTTCATCCATACCGCGAGATGCCTATTGTTGGTGGCTCTGGGGTTTTTAGGATGGCAAGAGGTGTTGCCACAGCAAAAACTTATGATTTTAATATTACATCAGGTGATGCGATCGTCGAATATAATGTCATGGTTGTTCATTATTAACCAATGTTTCTTAGAGATGGAAATTAACATATTACAAATCTTGTATGCCATATTAAGCTATGTTTCTTATATATCATATACATGTTAGCATTATGTTCATTCATTTGATACAAGTAATTGCAACGTAGATAAAAGGTTATATGCATACTTGTCTAATTGATCTGATAGTCAGCATGCGTGCAGTTCCCTTCTACATTTTACTATAATGAAAGAAAAAGATCTATCTATAAATAAAAAATAAGGTTTTGAATGCTTAGGTGACAATCTCTCATGAATCACAAATTATAGATTACTTATGTGGCAATCTCTTATTAATCTCCAAACCACCTCAAATTAATTACCTACTAATCCTATTTAATATTCCAAAACTTATATCTATATTATTATACTTACAAAATTTATCAAATAATCTTAAAGTAACATTATAATCTATATTTATATATTAGTACACAAAATAATCAAATTCAATGTTCTAATTAATTCGAGTGTTAATTTCTTTTCGCATAACTGTTTGTTTTTGTTTTTATCTTCTTTACATTGAAATTAAATCTTCAAAACATGAAAAGAATAATTGGGAATTTTTCTATATTTTTTATGACTACCAAACATAATAATAGTAAACTTAATGCATAAAACTTATATCTTCATTATTATACTTACAAAATTTAAGTAATTATTTTATACATTTTTTTTGTCAAAACTCGTGTAATTAGCAACTATATGTTCGACTTCACAACCAATGTCGTTTACAAAGAAGTTTTGCAAAATTTGTAGTTTTCATACTTTTGGCTTATACTATTTTATTATTCCTATTTATTGAACTTACAAATTCGTTGTTCTAATATGGTTTGATTTATGTCACTAATTATTTTCATTTTTAATGAAAATTACACCTTTTAAGTTAACAACACTAATTTATTGAACTACTCACAATTAAACATACAGTCGTATTTTTTAAACGTTCGTGCATCGCAAGGGCTCAAGGCCTAGTACTAAATATAAGTGATTAAGCGAGCAAAATTTCATTTATCTATAGACATTTTGAGTATAAGCACAAAAAATCAAGATTAAAGTAGCATTTACCAAGAAGTAAATCTCTACAACCAGAGCTATTGTAAGTCCCATTTTGATTTAGGCATCAGAAAACCAGGACCCGTAATCACATTTAATTTCCTACCAACAAATGTCAAATGGGGCTCACAATATTTCAACTGGTAGAGACAAATCTGATCTAGCATTTGACTACTTTTAATAAAAAGGTAAACGGGTAAACATAGGAGGTTTTCCCTGTTCCCGGCAGGTTACCCAGAGAGAGCTAGTATTTTTACTCAGATGTATGTGGCCTAACCAGGGTATCCGTGACCGTTTCCGACCTTTTCTCGGCCACCTCAAGATGTGCAGCTAGTGAGGTTTGAACATGAGACCTCTTGTGAGGATATCAAGACTCCAACCAATATGTCATCTTAGTGATGGTTCATTTAACTATTTTTGATGTATATCATTATCTACCTTTACAAGCATTGGCAACTGACAAGATTTGGGGTCATGTCATCAAATTATTTACGGATGAGGGGATCTAATGCATTGACTCGCAACTATTAGTCTAAATATCATATCTCTATTGTATTTTACACGCCAACATATTGTGTACTATATTTATCTATATATAGGCCTAAGTGTTTGAAAATGTATCCAACTTTGTCAAAAAAAGCTATTGTGTGTATGAACTTTCAAAATCTTTATTGTTTGCATCCAATTTTCGATTATCCTTCATTGTATGTAATTTTTTGACGTGGGACTTTGGATTAATGACACGTGGATGTTTTAGATGGATGACACACCAGTCAAAATACATACAATTAACAATAATTGAAAATTGGATACACACAATAGAGGTTTTGAAAGTCATACATAAGCTAAGAGAACTTGAACAACTGACATGTTCACATAGAAGGAAAAAAGTTGGCTAACTTGTGAAATTAAACGAAAGTGTAACAAGGTTTTACTAACATGTTATCCATCAACGGATTGAACTAATGTGGAGTATATGCATCATAAACTTTCTTCAATCTCTAAACAGAAAATGTCATTGATATGTTGAATTCCAACCATATGGCCAACCTAGCGGAATCTGAGAAACCCATCAATCAAGAGGTTGTAGGTTCAAAGACAAAATGTATATAGGGTTAATTCATCAAAAGTGCAACGTACTGCCACCAAATGTTCCATGTATACAAGCTACTCATTTTATGTTCTGGGTATGTAACAAACCGAAAGAAACCGTTTCCATATCTTGACAAACTTGATTTTTACCTGCTGAAATATGTAACTTGGTGATTAGGCAACAACGTCACTCGCAAGTTAGACAATTTGTTGCCATATGCGTATGCTTAGTTCATCAAAAGTGCAACGTGTGACAACCGTCAAAAATATCAGGTCAATAACGCACTTAAATTCCTAGTCTATTTAATTACGTTTACAGCACTCTAAAATCCTAGTGAAAAGTCTAGGTTATGACTCCTTAAGTACTGAAACCGTAAGTTACCGAAATCGCGTAACATTTTAGGAGATTGCTTAGCGGACTTTAAGACCGTAAACAACATTAAATTAGGTTACAAAGTGCCAAGGAAAAAAAAATGAAATCTAATTTCATTCATCAACACAAAATATTTATCGTATCGCAAAAACTGGAATTTAATCTGAAGTTCCATAACTCGGTTAACGCAACCGGAAACCGCACAATTAACCCGCGAATACCAACCGTAAATAAATCAAATATATCATGATGAATATTAAAAACTTATGAAATAAATTTTTACAACTCAAACTTTAACTCTCACAATATCACAATTAAAGCTCACAATGTACACAAACTTGTACAAACTTAATTATATAACTTTTAGGCTTTTATTTCTTTAATATTTAACAAAAATAAATCTTAAATAAAGCCAACCCCCACCAAAAATCTGCAGCCCCACTCTCTTGACCACCTTTTAATCCACCACTTAGCTCATTTGATTCCATGCAAAGACTTCTACACTTACACACACTTTCCTTCCATCATTTCCTCTCTTTTCTCTCAAGAAAAACACACACTAAACTCCCAAAACACACACTAAACTCCAGAAAATCTCAGCCCACTTTCATCTCTAAATCACCATTTCAAAAGTATTATTGCACTAATACAAGATCTTTAAGGTATAACCACTCATCCTAGCTTCCATTTCATTCTTTTATTATGTACATTTCACGGATTTCATGCCTTTTTCATGGCTTAAATCCTCATATAAGGTTTGATGGTTTGTAGGTTACACCTTATACACATTCATGTGTAAAAGAAGGGTAACCTATGATCAAACCAAGAATCAAACCGAAAAAGTCGACTTTTTGATGTTATTGAGTTTATTTACATGCTCTTGCTAGAATAAATGGTTAAAATGTTAAAATATGTTTATGTTTCTGTAAAATACATGTTCATGCATAAAAGACAAGACTTCAATCTTTGGATGAGGTCTAAAAATCGTTTGGTAGTGAAATCACACCAAAAAGATCACTTTGTCATGCATGTAATCTGTCCAGATTTTTGACCCTACTTGAAATGACCATAACTCAGTGAATAATGGTCCAAAAATCTTTATTTTTCTTCTAGAATTTAGCTTAATGTCTTACCTTTAAAACCCCACTGGTCTAACTCAAATCCATTTAGTTTACGACCTCCAAATGTATCACACAAAACTGATACGCAAACAGTAACTTTTCTGTGAGCACCTTGTTGTGATACTTGTTCATGGGTCTTAAGGTGTTCTATAAATCTAAGAAAAATTATTTTAGACTCCTAACATGTATATCTCAGTAGTATAAAAAGATAGGAATTTATCTTGATGATTAAGTATTTTTACAAAATGCATGAACATCATGCATTATTTTAGTCATGTAAAATGTAAATAATTGTGTTGTGATGAATAAAAAATACAAAAATATTAGGTAAAACGTGTTAGAATTTTGGTGATTATTTTTCTCAGTAACTAGATGATGAAAAGAGTCTTGAAAATAAAAATGGGAGTTTTTGGAAAAACATAAGTATTTTTCCCAAATTAATGCAAATAAAGCCTATATAAAAGGTGAAATAATCATGAAAAATACTTTTGGACACCAAATAATTATGGGAAAATTCTAGTATCATTTTCATCAGAAAATGACACTATCCTCAAAATTTCACACTCTTTGAATATGTTTTGATATGTTTTTCGAATAATGTCTCGTTAAAACGCATAATGTTAGGAACCAAAGTTCCAGTGCTCAAAACGGCTTAAAAATTTTGCACAAACCTAAAAATTGGTAGAAACTGATTTGGTAAAAGTTCTAGAATTGTTCGTGAATAATTACTATATTTCTCATATTTATCCCACTTTTTAGACATAAAATAATTATAAATAATCCTTAAGTCTAAAAATCACCAAATTTTCACAGAAAATTTGTGAACTATATTTCATGTTTCATACCAAGTTTGGTAATTTTTAGATGTTGTATACATATATTTCCATTATTTTGTTCACAACTTGAACAATTACCGACAACGTAAATAAATGGAAATTCGAACTTTAGCGGCACTTTGTAATTTAATTAACTAGCTAAGCAATCCTAACAAACTATATTAGTTGAGAAACTAATTAGAAACCTTGTGTTCTTAGGACTTGGATATGAGTCAGACCCGGTCAACACGCGTATACATCCATCTGTACGCTCACGCTCGAACGGTGAGTTTCATAGCCCCTATTTTTAAACGCTTTGATATGTTTTGGGGTGAGAATACATGTTTTTTCTTTTGTGGTTACAAGTACATATAAACTGTTACGTATTGCATAAGTTTCCACTATTCAAATTATATGGGCCTCTATCATGAATTGTTAGTTATGGACTTAAACGCGGATATTGTGAATAGATCTATTGGGTTGACACCCCCGTCCGGGTTGGTCGCGCCAACTCGAAAAAAGGACGCATAATCATTTGACCCACTACGAGTGTTGTGAATAGAACACTTGCGAGGCAACTAAATTGTTAAGGTTTCAATTCATGAGCTTATGGCAATAGTAATACACTTTGATATTGTGGTAAGACAAAATAACTTGAAATCTCGTAACCATGGGTCTACTTTACAAATGCTTACACCTATGAACTCACCAACTTTATGTTGACGTATTTTAACATGTATTCTCAGGTAACTAAGGCGCTATGTAGTTGTGCCATTGTGTCGCACTTTTTGACGTAGGAGTTGCATTCACTTGGAAGGACTTAGCATGAACTTTGTCAATTTGAATCAAGCTAGTTATTCGTTAAAGTTTGTAATGGTGTTGCTAAGACTATGTAATTTAAGGGTGTTGTTTAGCGACTCTCTTAGAAGTCGTTCATTGTAATCTTTGTTCGTGAACCGCGCACGTCGCGCTCCTATCAGAAATCGGGGTGTGACACAACGTACTGTCATCAAATGTTCCATATATACAAGCTACCCATTTTATGTTCTGGGTATGCAACAAACTGGAAGATTTTGTATCGATGTATGTAAAATGATATTATTTCATCAAATCTATAGAAACCCACTTCTACCTCCTTATCTTTTTTCCCGACCAACAATCATTGCTGGAGTGTGATTGGGTTTGCCGGAGTTTGCTTGGGTTCACCGGAGGTGAAGTTGGTGTGGGAAGAAATTAGCAGGAAGGTGGGGATGATAACAATGAAACAAAACGACAGATATCGACGATATTTGTGTTCAACAACATCACTGTCGGTTGACCTCCACCCTTACCCGAATGTAATTTCTAATCAGAATTTGCTAGTGCTCGAAAATTAATTGTGGGTTTTTATAGTTTGAGTGATATATATTTTGTATGAATTTATCAATTGCCTTGACCCACAATCTCAATTCCGGGAAGAAATAAGTGATAAGTGGTAAGGAGAGGAAGAAGAACATGAACATCTTGTTATTAAAAGTTATTAAAAGTATGTCAAGATACGGAAACGGTTTCTTCCTGTTTGTTGTATACCCAGAACATAAAATGGGTAGCTTGTATATATGGAACATTTGGTGGCCGATACGTTGCACTTTTGATGAATTAACCCTTGAAGGAAAAAGCCATATAATCAATATTACCTGCTGTTCTGGTAACCGGTTACCATGTTACATATATCGATACAATATCTTCTGGTTTGTTGCATGCCTAGAACATAAAATGGGTAGCTTGTATACATAGAACATTTGGTGGCAGTACGTTGCACTTTTGGTGAATTAACCCATGTATATAATGTGTGAATTATACACACATACTCTCTCACACACACACACACATATATATATATATATGGGTTGTAAGATTTCCATTCTAATAAGAATGATGAATTCCGACGCCGATATACCTAACTACCTTATGTACAAGCCAAACTAAGAAAAGCAACACACTTTGCAACTACTCTGAGATGTTCAACATAACATAATGGTAAATGGTAAGTAACTAGGGGTGTTCGTTTGGATGGATCAGATCTAATCGGATCTAATTACACCATTTAGAATTTTAGTTCCTAAAAAGTGAATCTGATCCATCCTAACAAATTCGAATCCGAATCGAACTAAACCAAATTACTATTTGGATGGATTGGTTTTAACCTTTCAATTTCTTCTCTGACTTCATGAGGGTATCGTTTTGACTTGTAAAAGGGTAATGTCACGAAGTGTGTTGCCATGTTGCGTTAAGGGTTTATAAAAATGTACATGGAGTTAATTTAAATTCAAAAGTTAAGGTTTTAAACTAGGATACAAGGATATATGTTAACACTACCTGTTAAATAATAAATTTTTATGAAAAATAATCATACAAATATTCAACATTTATTTTTATAGATAAACAAGAGTATTAGATATACCATAAATAACTATTCGGTTTATTTGGATAATTTGTTTCTAATCATAGTAACCGAAACCAATCCAAAAACCAATATATTAATTCGGTTTTTGTCCAATCCGATCCAAAAAACCAAATTGTCTAATCCAAATAGTTTATTTGGATAATTAGGTTATATTCGAATACTAAACACCCCTAATAGTAACTACTCCGAGACTAGATTTAAGCAACACACTTTAAAACTATAGATAAGGGAGGTGAATACATTGATCCAACTTATTTCCAATCCATGGGTATTATTCATGAGATAACTGCTCTGTATACCCCACAACGAAATGGTATATAGGAAATGGTTAATTCCATGTTATCATATTCGGGTCTTAGCGATGTATTTTGGAGGAAGCTATGCTAACAACTTGTTACTTGCTTAATAGAGTTCGTAATAAAAGGAACAAAACTACTCCTTATGAACTCCGGAAAAAAAAAAAAAAGGAAACCAAACTGAACTATCTTTGGGTATGGGGTTGTAGGGCTATTGTAAGACTTCCTGATATCAAGAATAAAAGTTTAGGTGAAAGAGGAATAGATTGCATATTTATTGGATATGTTGAACATTCAAAGGCTTATAGGTTCCACATTATTGAACCTAATGATTTTGTTTCGGTTAACACCATGGTTGAATCAAGGGATGCAATCTTTGATGAGAATCGTTTCTCATCTATACCTAGACCAAATGATATGGTCCCTAGTTCTACAGGAACCAATAAGGAGGTAAGTTCTTATGTGAATCAAGATAAGTCACCTGAACTTAGAAAAAGCAAAAGAGAAAGGAAACTAAAATCATTTGGAGATGATTCTAAATTATACTTGATTGAAGGGACAAGGGATGAGGTTTCTACCCAATTTTCATATTTCTTTCAAGTTGAAGATGATCTAAAAACATTTGATGAAGCAATGAAGTCTCAAAATATCGCTTTCTGAAAGGAAGCAATCAATTATCAGATAGATTCCATCATGGGCAATAACACTTGACTGTTGGCTGATCTACCACTAGGTTGCAAATGGATCTTTAAAAAGAAGATGAACGTAGATGGTGCTATTGAAAAGTTCAAGGCAAGACTAGTTATTCAAAATTTTAGGCAAAAACTTGGAATTGACTATTTTGAACTTATGCTCCGGTTACTCATATATCCATTATTTGACTGTTGATTGCCTTAACTGCAATACCCTATCTTGTGATTCACCAAATGTATATGAAAATTGCATTCTTGAATGAAGATCTGGATGATGAGGCACATATAAGACAACCGAAAGGCGTTATCATGCCGACCAACGAAAATAAGGTGTGTAAACTTGTTAAAGCCTTGTATGGATCGAGCAATCACCTAAGCAATGGCATCAAAAGTTTGATGAAGTGGTTTTGTCTAATAGTTATAGTTTAAACGAATCAGACAAACGTGTATACAAAAAAATTTGATGAATCTGGAAAGCGAGTCATCATTTGTCTATACGTTGATGACTTATTGATCTTTGTACCGATCATAATCAATTTGACTTAACAAAAGAATTTTTTTCATCAAAATTCTCCATTAAAGATAAGGGGAAGGCTGATTTTTCCTTGGTATTATGATCAAATGTGGAAACAAAGGAATTTCAATTTCTCAAGCTCATTACATTGAGAAGGTACTTAAGAAATTTAGTTGTTTTGATTGTACTCCAGTGAGTACTCCTATGGATCCAAGTATAAAGCTTTTACCTAGTAAAGGTGAGACAATATTACAACTTGAGTACTCAAAGGGGATTGGCTGCTTGATGTATACCTTGACAAGTACAAGGCCGAATGTTACATTTGTTGTGGGAAAACTGGGTAGGTTTACAAATAATCTTAGTACAAGTGGTTGGGAAAAATGGATAAGCAATGTTGAAGATCATTCTTCAACTAGTGGTCAGGTATTCTTGCTTGGGGGAGGTGCTATCTCATGGGCTTCTAAGAAGCAAACTTGTATTATCAATTTAACAATGAAATCTTAGTTTGTTGCTTTAGCCGCTGCTGGTAAAGAAGCAAAATGTCTAAATAACTTTAATTTATGAGTATCCATTGTGGCCTAAACCTATAACACCTAATTATATCTATTATGATAGTGCATCTACATTGGCAAAGGCTTATAGCCAAATCTACAATGGGAAGTCTAGACATTTAGGTTAGGGGTGTCAATTCGGGTTGGGTCGAGTTGACCCGCTCGGGTTATCGGGTCTGAACTAGTCAACCTAAACTCGACCCAATTTTTTGTTCGTATTGAGTATTTCACCCACCAAAACCTGCTAACCCAAACCTCAAAGAGTACAAGATTAGGTGATTCTCGAATATTTGGAATGTGTAATGTACTAAGATGAAAATTCGATCTTCAACGCATTTTCATTTAGGCATAAATTTTGTTTTGTTTGTTTATCTCATGTAAAAGAAATTATACTAAATTGGAGTGGATTGTTAGTAATTTAGTGTAAATGAGGGATATGGTTATTAGACTTGGAAATGGGTTAAGAGGTAAGGAGTGTACACCCATTAAGTCAATAACAACCCTGACCCAAAGCTATTGCAACAGAGGCCTTATTGTTTATATATAGGCCTTATTGCTGATTTAGGTCTTATTACAAACGTGGGCCTTATTATAGATGTGAAGTCTGATAGAATATATATAAAGCCTGATGGCAAATTATAAAGCCTAAAGACAGATTTATGCCTAATGTGAGACATGAGCCTTATGACAGACAAGAGTCATGCACACGGGTAGGGTGACAATTTTGACATGTTTTGTTGTGACTGTTGGTTGAGCATAACTGCTAGGACTTTATGATCATTATTATTTTAAGAGTAAAATTACAAAAACCGTCCCTGTGTTATGTTACATTGTTCAAAAACCGTCCATGCTTTATGCTTTTTGCATAAACCATCCTTAAAAATTGACATGTTTGGTAACACTTTCAGTCCCTTATACTATATTTGTCTATTTTTAATCTGTTAAGAGACATCACGTGCAGATCACACGAGGGTATTTTTGTCATTTTGATATTTCCTCTCACATTTTCACTCTCTATTTATTATTTTATTTTTTCGAGACACATAAAAGAAAAGCTTCTCCCTCATCACCCCAAAACCCTAGTTTTTCTCTCAAACAACAATGGAGAATTATAGACATTGTGGCTCATCTTCCATGATTAACACCTTTTGGATACTGTCTAATTCTGGGAGACGTTTATATTGCTGCTCAAGAGTTGTAAGTTTTATATTTTGTATTTTCTTAAATTTTTATACATTATTGTGATATAATTCGAATATGAATAGGGATCGAGACGTTTCTATTGCTTTTCATTCTCCACCTTGTGATCTGTGTTCATCTTAGGTTTAGATCACAATAATGTATAAAAATTCAAGCGAATACAAAATATAAAACTTACAACTCTTGAGTAGCAATAGAAACGTCTCCCAGGATTAGACAATGTCCAAGAGGCGTTAATCGTGGAAGATGAGTTACAATGTCTACAATTCTCCTTTGTTGTTTGAGAGATGAACTAGGGTTTAGGGGTGATAAGGGAGAAGAGTTTCTTTATGTGTCTGGAAAAAATAGAAAAATAATTAGAGAGTGAAAATGTGAGACGAAATATCAAAATGACAAAAGTACCCTCGTGTGATCTGCACGTGACATCTCTTAACAAATTAAAAATAGACAAATATAGTATGAGGGACTGAAAGTATTACCAAACATGTCAACTAAGGATGGTTTATGCAAAAAACAAGAAGCAGGGACGGTTTTTGTAATTTACTCTAATTTTAATGATCCATGAATTCAAAAGGCTTGAAACCGCAAGTGAATAATGGAAACATTATTAGAAAATTAATTTCAATAACTCCTTTTAATTGTTAGGTGTTCTATATTGAAGAACTAATTCACATGAAGAAAAAAAACCCATAGAACTGTAACCACTCTCTCGCAATCACGTTCTTATTGTTGCCTCAATCAAAAAACACGACTCTTTGTATTATCCAAAAGCAAATTCAAGTAGCTAAGGCATATAGGGTCGAATTGTTGTTTTTAGAAAGTGATAACACGATTCAAAGAGATATCCGGTCATTGAAATTTTTACCCTTTACATGGTTCCTTCCAACAGTTATTTCAACCAACCCAAGCAATCAGATTAGTAAACAAGCCAATACTTACGCAAAAAACAACCTAAAAGATAGTCTTTATCTCCTAACGTAGAAAGAATAACAGCATAAATTGAGGAACTTCTTGTTATAAGACCATGAGAGACAACCACGACAACTAACCAGTTTGGTAGATTTTGTTTCATGATTTGATTAAAACAACACCTGAAGCACTTGCCCGGTGTGTCGTTAGTTACTAGTTAAGTAAATTTGTACAGAAACCATAGATCCAGTAAAGGATATCAAAAAGTGTATAGCTGTACACTTCTTGGCAACAGCTTGCAATATAATACAAGACTATTGATTCTTGATAGAAAGAAAGTTAACAAAACCTTAACTGATACTTATATTAAGGATTACTATGTCTAGCATAAACAAAATAAGCTTAGGTTTGGGTCATTGCCAACAAATGGGATAAAAAGCCCAGTTTAGCATTATCTTTGGGGATTAGTGTTCGACCCACTTGAGCTCAATATAATTTTTTAGCCCGTATGTCCCAGTAATATTAGCCTGAACTAAAAGTCACTATTCAATATATTTCAACTTGATAGATGAAAGTAAAGACTCGCACTCAATTTATTTTACTCTTCAATAAGTTTCAGCTGTGTTAAGCCTATTTTGTGTATCAATAAGCGTTATAATAAAATTTATATAAGTATCTCACTTTCTCCTACTCATCATCTATCTTCAGTTATAATATATCAAATTATCCACAAAGAAACACATATTAACTATGCAAAGTCACAAAATTTTTATCGAAGATTCTATGCGAGTAGCACAAGTTATGAGAGATGAAGAGATAAATGTAAGTATAATTCTTAAGAAAAAAGTGTTTTGGTAAAACTATCGTTGACGACACCCAAACCCACCCCTCATAATTTATAGTATAAAAACTGAAAAAAAATCATTTTCAATCCTAACAAACATTATAAATGAACTATAAAGAGTTGAGAGCTAGAGAAAGATATAGAGGATAGGGATTAATATATTGCTAAAACAAGGAAGTAGTGTGTTTTAGCTAAGTTAATCTTAATGAAAAGAATCTCGTAGCCACTACTTTACATATATGCACACAATTGTTTTCACTCATTAACACACATACACAACACATAGATGATGAAGATATGCACAAAACTAATAATAAGCTCAATGATACTCCAAGCCATACCTTTAGTCCATAGCATTGATCAAGACCCTTTAACCAGTCAATTTGTTACAGCCAAACTGTAGGAAATCCTAGCAAAGAGCGATTTCCTACAGATTTGTTACAAGCTGGGTCAGAAGCGAGAACAGGAATGGAAAATCCGTACCCAATCCCGTCATTGGAGGGGTATGGGGGAGGTGAGGTGTAGATAGTCATACATCTAACCGAAAGTAGAGAGACTACTTCAGGGGAACCTCCGACCAAACATGATCAATATCCTAACAAACATTATAATTATAATATACTATGAAGTAGATTTGAGGGGTAGAGAAATAAGTGGAGAGATTCATATAATTGCTAAAGTAAGAAAGTTTGTAGTGTTTTAGCTAAACTAACAGAAAGAATGTCATACCCACTCTATATATATACATACTCTTAAATTCACCCATAAACTTAACACGCATACTATACGCATAAAAACACAAAGATGATGAAGCTATGCATAACACTAATACTAAGCTCAATGATACTCTTAGGCATACCTTTAGCTTATAGCATTGATCAAGACCCTTTAACCATAGAAGAATGGTTCAAAAACCTACCAAACATGACCCCAAGAACCACCCACCTTCACTTCTATCTACACAACTTAGTTAGCGGCAAAAGCCCAACCACCATGAAAGTGGCCCGATCCAGCATTACCTCCACATCTCCAACCTTTTTTGGGCTCCTTTCCATGCTTGACGACCATCTGACTAGTGGACCCGAACCCAACTATACTGTTGTGGGTCGAACACAAGGCATCTATGGCTCAGCGTGTTTAGAGGAAGCTGGTTTGCTCATGACCATGAACTTGGTTTTTAGTGGAGCGGATTACAATGGTAGTACTCTAAGCCTTTTGGGACGGAATCCATTGTTTCATCCATACCGTGAGATGCCTAGTGTTGGAGGCTCTGGTGTTTTTAGGATGGCAAGAGGTATTGCGACCTCAAAAACTATGTTTTTAATCTTACATCTGGTGATGCAATTGTTGAATATAATGTCATCGCTCTTCATTATTTAGTCATGTTTCATGTATTTGAATAATACGTTTACAAATCTTGCGTTTGAGTCATGCATTTATGTATCATATGTTGGTATTCCTTGCATACATATAATGTCATCCTTGTTCATTATTAAGTCATGTTTCCTGTATTTGAATAACACATTTACAAATCTTGTGTTTTAGTCCTGCATTTATGTATCATATGTTGGTATGCTTTGCATTCATTTTGATACCTTCTATATTATGACTCTTTTGCGTCACATACTCGGACCATACAACATACAAGTGATTATAATGTTATATGCAGAACTTGTCTAACTGATATAGTGGTCAGCATAGTCCCGTCTCCATTTACGATAGTGAGAGAAAAAAAAGCACGCAAAATGTCACTTACCTTTACATTTAAGTAATTAAGCGCGAAAAATAAGTACTTCAGTAGCATCTAGCCATCTACCAACAGTGAAGAGCCAACAACCAGAAATTTCATTAATCTTCCGACCAAAATATCACTTATATGCAAGTTTCAACGCTGATAATACCCAAGTAGAATATTAAAAGCGGAACTAAAAACCTAATGCAATCTGAAAGCATTTCAACTGAACACGAACATGTCCCAACCTCTTGTTTCAACCAACCCGGCCGATGCAGATTTGATTGTTAAACAGGCTGGGACTGTGCTTTGTGTTTAAGTGCAAGATCCACACGTCATTTGGAACCAAAAGACCAATAGTTAACAAAAAGCAACATAAAGAATAGTTTTAATCTCTTACGGTAGAAAGAATAACACAAACATAAAATGATGAGCGTTTTGTTAAGAGACCACGAAAGACAATCACAACATTTAAGTAGTTAGGTAGATTTAGTTCCATGGTTTGATTCAAAAAAACATCGGAAGCACTTGTCCGACATGTCATTGTTTAGGTCAAAACTTCTAAAAAACATTATATAGTGAATGCGCATTTTACCAAAATAACCCTAACAAATAGTAGAAAACAACATATATCTGCGAATCCATAGATCAGGTAAAGAAGATGAAAATTTATACTAGTATAGATTATGATATGCTATTAACATTGATCCATTAACTAAGTGATCCGATCGACGGTGTTGTTCAAACCATCAACAAAACAGTTAACACTCGACCAGCCTATACAGGGGTTTAGCATTACAAACTACAGTATGAGATGGTATACAACCAATCCCTCTTTCACTACATGAAATGAAAGAAAATAGCAAAGACCGGAAAAACAAAAAAAAAAAAAGCACCTTTTTGGCAACAGACTGCAATATATAACAAGGAACAGCCACAACCACTGCCCAAATAGGACCCAATTCACCATAAACTTTTAAGCCAAACAAATTTCAGACTACAAAAAAGAAATCCTGTCCACTGAAGCAAATTAAGACCCTCGTGAGTCACATACTCATTATACGTATAGTACAATAACTAAACTTGGTCCCAATTGTAACCAGAGCATCTCTATATCAAGAAGAAGAAATCGTAGATGAAAACGAAGACAAGGGAAAAAAATAGCAGCCTGGTGATTTGCTCGAAATCTAGCTCTGGTGCTACCGTCTTTGTGGATTTACCTACTATTCCCAGAATTACAGAACATTTACGCCTTCTTTTTGGCAATTATTTCAGAGATCGGGCCAATCTGCAAGAAACGGTGTCGTGTTAATACAAAGATAACAAATATCAGCAGCATTGCACTGAAGGGGATCATATGAGCATATTTTAGATCTTAAATCTAGGTCAAATACCTTCACAATTGCTACTCTACTAAACAAGCAGATTAAATGAAAGAATTGAAATATAGCATTTGAATGGAGGTACTCGGATATTTGGCAAATATCCAACATACTTTCCAATACCAATTGTATATTTTTGAATTTATAATCGAATTGAAACAACAGTGGTATTCATGCAAAGGAGTAATACTTTTCATATAGCATTCAACATATAAATTCATGGACTTGGTAGCTTATAGATTACACTTTTTAACACGGAAGCAAATGTAAAAATTATCATGCAAGAATAACTGTAGGTCCAAAGAGTGTTAATTTACGCAGCAAGCCAGAGCCGATGAATTTCTTGATTACACACCAAAAGAGAACCAATATGAACATTTAGTCATGAAAAGAAAGTAATAATATGTAACAAATGAAGAACCCATTTCATACAAGTGATTTAAACTTAGCAAAAGGATTTTACGCCTACTTGATCTAACACACGGTCAGGTGAAATCTAGGTTCGTTAATGAGAGAAAAAACATATTCTGTTTGAGACCACAAAATGACAAGCATCCATTCTGCCAATTGCAATCCTGCTATTGTTACCAGCAAAATGGCACAATCTCTACTATCAAGACTTCTAAGGTTCTATCCATTGTGGTTATTTAACAGTCTCTATAGTTACGGGAACCAATTCAGATGGTGTCTATTGAAATGAAGATCGAATATCTGATCTCGGACAATTGTGGGAAAAAAAGATAGAACCCATTATGGAGAATGAGCTCATAATGGAGATTCATAAAACCAGTTATCAGGTTTAGGCTGCTTAAAACCACAAAATCAACAGAAGATATACAATAACTATGACATGTACACACAGAAGATAATAAGATCAATTCGCTTTTGAAAATAAAAGTAGTGAAAGTTCTACTCACATGTTGGTCATCAATCGATTGACCCCTGTAGCTTGCACCACAGAAATTTCTTCACGAATCTCCAGACCAAAAAAAATGTCTTTAATATGCGGAATCCCGATCCTGATAATACCCCAATAGCTTACTCACAAGTGGAACCAAGGCTACTAATGCAATTTGGAGCTGTTCTGAACTATTCAAACGAACACTAACTTGTCCCGAACCCTTATTATTTAAATTAACACGGCCAATTAGATTAGTGAATCGGCCAATAGGAATCTGAGACTGTGCGTTCCATCCAAGTGCAAGATCTCCATGCCAATCCATAACCGAGAGACCAATAGTTGACAAGAACCGACCCAAAGGATAATCTTTATCTCTTAATGTAGCCTCCAAGCTGCCCCCATAAGCAACATCACCACGACCAATAACTGCTCCACCTGCCACTACCAACTGTCCCCGTTTATTAATCATTAACTTGTCCTCAAACTTGACACCACCGGTAAACGAATCACCAAAGTAAGTAGCCGAAAGACCAGCCGACGCTTTATTTTTTCTGTAATTAATGAACCGAGTATCACTGCGTAGAGTATAAGACATCTCTTTTCCAACAGTCTGCATATCGAATGCTAAAGTTGTTGATTTTGATTTTCCATGTTCCATTGCACTTGATATCTCCATTTGGAGATTAGCATCTTTTTTATCTTTGGTAACCTGACCGGAAAACGATACGGGTATCTTTTCTTTGAGTGCAAGTAAGTGTTCCACATTGATTCCTTCATAACCAACATCGTGATCCCAACCGTGTGGATCAAGCACGGGTCTAATGAGCCACTGGTTGGCAGAATCGAGAGCTCGGTACCGATGGGTAGGATTATCTGCATCAAATGAAACAGGTAAATTCATATCCTGAACAGCAACGGGAACGGTTGCAGCACCGCTACTGTCTTCTTCTGCATTATCATCAGTGAGTTCAGCTGGAAGGTTCTTAGCTGCTTCTGCCATTTTTTTCATCATCCTTCTTCGTGTCTTCTCTTCCTTCAACTGTTTCTTCATGAAGAGCTTTTCCCTATATTCCAATTCATCATAATAGGATTTCTTCTGTGCCTTGCTAAGCTTTGACAATTGAGAACTAGTCAACCGTTTGAATGGTGGTAATTCATCATATTCAGACGATTCTTCATCAGAATACTCATCCATGCCATCATCACCATCATCATCATCATCGTCACCAAATTGCTCCTGCGGTAACTTTAGCTGAGGTCTCGATTGTAGAAGATTTGAAAGAATGAACGGCAATGGTGGCGCTCGAGATCTGGATGCAAAAGGCTTTCCAGGAGGCGAGTCTTGCAACTTCAAAAGCATATTAGCCTCGACCAAAATCTTAGAGGCAAATGAAAGTAGTAACAAGTGAGGCTTCCACACTTGACCATTTGGCAAAACTCTTTGACCAGCCCGGTTTGTTCTACAAGCCGAGTGGTTCTCCACTAATGAAACAGGGTTCATTAGCCGCATATCACCAGCAGCTTGCCGAATGGCTTGCTGGACCACATGGGACCGTTGGGTCACAAACATGTCATAACTAGTGGCTGTACCATTTGGGCCTTCAGGAGGAGCTGATGCTGCATGGGTCAAGACCACAATGGCATTAAACCATATAGACTGACCAAATATATCGGTTATAGTTCGCAAAAGAGGCATGTCACCGAAATCCCTACTTTGCATGTCCAACCTGTCAAGATACAACACAATATCTGGAGGTGATTTTTGGATAAACCGTTTGACCGAGTGAAGAATTTTCTCATTTTTCCTTTGGTCAGCCCACGAAGGAAGAAGACCTGGCGTGTCAATGACACGTACTCTAATACCCTGCACTGTTCCAACAACATCCTGAACTTTCTTCGTTCCATGTTGAAACGCATTGGTTCCAAACTTAACTTCATCGAATATAGAATTAATGGTTGCACTTTTCCCGACCCCTGTTTTCCCAAGAACCATGATAGTGCATGAGAACTCAAGCGGTTCTTGTCCAGCTGCCTCCAACTGCTCAGCCATGGCACTAGCACGCTCAAAGCTAAATGCAGCAACACGGCCTCCATTGCTGCCTCTCAATTGTTCAGCCAATCCTAACCTATACAAGACCTGAGCCACAACAACATTATGAGGAGTCTGGCCAAGCCTGCGGGCAAGACGTAAAAACTTGACCCGTATCATCTGGAGCTTTTCACGAGTGTCATCATTTTCATCAGTCTCCCCATTGGTTGGTTCATCCATGACTTGGTTTTGCGAAGGAGAAGCATTCCCGTTTACCTGGGATTGCACCACACGGTGAGCTGGTTCCAGTCGCGGAAGACCAGCAGGGCGAGCCGGTGCTGGGGATGGAGTTGGACTGGGTGCAGTGGTAGGTTTGGAATTAGGAATGGGGGATTGATCAGGCTTTGTATCATGTTTCAGGTTAGCTACAGGAGTTGAAACTGCAGATTTTTTAGTAGATAAAGAGAGACCTATAACTGGCTTCAACTCTGGTTCTTTCTTCACTGGAATATCTTGTTTCATCTCACTATCTTTCTGTGCACCTTTTTCAACCTCCAGTGTTGCCGTTCTTTCCTCCACGAGAACAGAAACGCTATCTTCTGACTTGAGGCTCTCCACATGCTTGTCAGGGTCATCAATGGCAGCTATACTTCCTTGTTCAAGATTTTTATAATCTTGATGTCCAGAAGGTGGATCAGAATTTATCTGGTCCACCTCTTGGATTTGTTCAGCAGTTGGTTCGTTTTCAACATTAAGCGAACTATTTCTTGAAATTTCAAACTTTTCCAGTTGATTCTTGCTGTCATCGTCTTTACTTTCAGTAACCAATGTATCTTTTTCTTTCACATCTCCGTTTGCTCCAGTCCCTATCTCACCATCTGGCTGTATTCTATGACCCACCGAATCTCCATTTACACCATCTTCATGAATCACTGTATCACCCACATCAACATTATCTAAAACTCCATTTTCAGAATCTCCTAACATTACGGTAGCTAGCTTCTTGTTAACCTTGTGAACATCTTCCAAAACATCTGCATTAGATACCTTCCTGGCCTGATTTACCCCGTTGTTTATAATCCCATTATCCTCCAACCCGTTTGGCTCATCTCTACTTGCGTCTTTGTAAGTTTTCTGCTCATTAGTCACACCCACCACTTTTGCCTCATCTTTTCCACCAACCTCTGGCACATCAGTTTCCAAGTCACTAGCTTGATCCCTTGTAGCATTATCAGATATACTTTCTTCATTAGTCGCCTGCACCAAATTAAGCACTTCTTCCTCGCTAGTAACATCATTCACAGCCTTACTAGCTTCCAAACCACGCAGCTGTTGGCTAGAATCAATAACAGATCCATTTATCACCTCAATAACATCTGCTAAATTAGGCACTTTTCCCTCATTATCATCATCATTATTCACGGCCTCACTAGCTACCAACCCACTCAGCTGTTTGCTAGTATCACTATCAGACGCATTTATCTCCTTAGTGACATCTGCTACATTAAACACCTTTTCCTCAGTATCATCATTATTCGGCTGTTTGCTAGAATCACTATCAGATGCATATATCTCCTTAACATCTGTGAAATGAAGCACCTTTCCCTCACTATCATCATTATGCACTGCCTCATTAGCTTCCAATCTACTCGGCTGATCACTGGAAGAACTATCAGCTGCATTTACCACTTCACTAGTGTCTGCCAAATTATTAATGTTTCCTTTGTGTACATCAGAATCCATGATCTCAATACTCTCTATGACAACGGGTTGATCCCTGGTTGGATTACCAGAGGTACTTTCCACATCAATTACCTGCACACATCACCAACTAATCAAATAAATATATACTTGCTTTTTACCCAAAAAAATATAATCAAATAACAAGAACAAAGTTACCTTTATAGACATGTCCTCCTCAACGGCATCGATATCAGCCTTTTCCGTGATCGTTTGAATCTCACTAGGAGCCTCAAATGAATCCTTAAACTTCTCTACTACCTCTTGTTCTACATTTACGCTCTCATCTAACTTTGATGAATCACCCAACTCGCTACCATTCACATCACTAACATCTTTTATATTATCAACACTTTCTGCCACATCAACCGTTTCCGATACACTCACGTCAACTCCATTAGCCTCCTCAAACACCTCATCAATTCCATTACCATTCACCACATCCCCCAAAACATCATCTTTATCAAATTCCTCTACTTTTGAGTTCACTTCTTCCAATTTACTCACACCATTTTCCATCACAACTAGTCAATAATCTATCTTTAAAACCTGGATCGCTAAAAACTCGTAAATCAAAACCCTAAATTAATAAAACAGCACATACATAACCAAAAATAACAATACTAATACAATCGTTAACAGGCATAATTGATTACACACATTAAAGGGATCTATGTAACAGTATTGAACAAACGCACATCAAGTTCAGACTTAAACATGAATTCTAGATAAGAACAGCTAGGGTTTTAGTTTAACGAAACGAATAGATACAAAGAACGATAAAAAGGCAATACCTGAATGTATAGATTGACGTTAAGGATAAGAAAAGGTAAATAAGAAGATGATGTTGTTGTTGTTCGAGGAGAGAAAAAACGCAGAATTCTATCACACTCCTGTTGAAGCTGTATATATATATGTGTGTGCGCTAGTATATATATATCTATATATCTTGTTATATCTATATGTCTACACACACACCTAACCAGTCTTGGTTAAAGGGGTATCAGATCGTACGGTGTAGATTTATTGATGAGAGTGAAGGGCGACTCAAGGTGACGTCATATATGAAAAACAAGATGTTATTTGACCTTTTTTAGATTAAATTAAACTTAAATTAAATTAAATAATTTTTAATATATATAAGTACCAAAGTTTTTTGGAACTCACTCTATTTAACTCGTAATTTATAAAATTGCTTTTTCTGTGAAGCATTGGTTTATCGGGTAAAAACATGGACGATAGCTCTATATCTTCAAGATATGATATGATTTGATCGTATTATGGAGTATATTTCTTAAAAAAATTATCTGTGTATCAAACTACATAGACATTTACGTGTGACATGTATTAAATTAAAGATGAAAAATATTTACTTAAAAGGGTTAAAGGATCAAAACTAAAAAATTTATTTTTACTCTTTGTTGCAAAAACATTACATGTTATGAGTTAGATTCAAATGAGAATGGATATTATTTGTGAGAATGGAGAAATCAATCTCAACCATCCATCTCATCAAAAAAATAATACCCCCAACACTTTTAAAAAGTGAATATCTCACAAACGGTTAGTCAAAAAAATATAAAAATTGCATCATAAAAATCAGCATTTTTTTCTCTTCGATTAGACATCTCACAAGGTATACTTTCGACGAATTTTATTTTTTTCATATTTTGGTGGGTTTCGAAATTGGTAACACATGTGTTAGGTGCGGTAACACATGTGTTAGGTGCGGTAACACATGTGTTAGTAGTTAGTAACACATGCCACTAAAACATATGTTACCGACACTAGCACATGTGTTACCGAAACTAGCACATGTGTTACCAACCACTAACACATGTGTTACTGGTTTTCAACCAAAAAAAAAAAAAAAAAAAAATTTTACCGAAAAATGTCATGAGTGATCTCTAATCGTAAAGAAAAGAACGCTGATTTCAATGGTGCAATTTTTATAATTTTTTGATTAGCCGTTTGTGAGATATTTAACTTTAGGGAAAAATTGGGTTTTGCAAAATGAATGGCCATGATTCATTCCTTCATTCTCATTTGAACTTCCTTCTACATGTTATTAACAAGATAATTTAATGAGAAATTATATCTATTGTTGACTGCATATTTATTATATCTTGTTAATTAATGAAAATATTTCCGTTTTACACTTTTTACCGTTGAACTCTTCTAAATATACATATTCGGCGATCTTTTTCACTTTAACAGCACTTAAATTAAATTGTATTAACAACACCAATAATTTTCGCTAACTTAATACTATTAAAATGGTTAAGCATCAATCATTTTTCCTAAGTCAATACTATTAAAATAGTTAAGGGTTAACATTCAAACTCATAAGTCGAATCATTTTCCCTAACTTAATACTATTAAAATAGATGTATTTGTTAAAAGGTCGTAAATGCACATATGCACAGGTAATATGTGCATAAATCAAAATTAGAGATTTTCTTCTCTTCAAATTGTGAATGTATAGTATTGTAGTGTCACTAGTTTATGCTATCATAAAAGGATACATTGTTTATATTTATATGTTTGTTTATATCACAAGATCTTCAAATCTACGTTCTTGACATATATGTAGTTTATGCTACGATAGAAAGATATATTTATTTATATATGTTTACGTTAGCAACTTTTACATGAAGATTTTAAAACAATATTTAACGTCAAAAGGCATAGTACACGGTTTCATTCGTTAATACATGTAATTCTCAGTTTCCTAAATTAACATACTATCGTAACATCAAATATTTACATGTGTTTTAGGTCGAACTATTAATTTTTCAAAAGAAACATATGTGCAAAATTTCAATATAATTAACTACAACAATTTTTTCAAATAACATAGACGGATAATTGTGCCGATAACCAATCATGTAAGTAACCTTGTGCTGTTACAATACAAGAATGACAATGGGAGAGTTCGTAGTAGAGGTGATAGGAGGAGTGGAGTAACATATATGCGTCTAAACTCGTTAATCAAAACAATCTGTAAAATCTTCATAATCCATGTCTATAATTTTATCATTTTCCCAATCGGAGCCAGGGTTCCCCTGAATTTGACATGATCACCGTTTATCACCAATAATCCTTGAAACTTGATCTCGTTTTGTGTTGTTAATATACATTTAATCTTTTAAGTCGAATCATTTTTATAGTTTTCATAATACAAGACTATACCTGCAAGGAAAAGGTAGATGGATGGTGGAATGGTAAACATGGAAAATTAACCCTACTACGAAACTACCCCTTTTGTAGTAAGTAGAATGTATATATAATCTAATATTCAAGTGAGGTTGAGGTAGGGATGATAGGCCTTTTTTTTTCCTCATCCCCATATAACATGTACTCCTTTTTCTTTTGTCTCACTTAAAATATCTATTTAAAAATATAGACAACTTTATATAGAAGTGGAATCATTGAATTATTTTCGGTAAAATTTTATCTTTATTAGAAACTATGTTTATCTGTTAATATTAAAATGAACACTTGATTTGAGACAATCCAAATAAACAATGTCAATCCTTTTGAGATCAGGGAGTACTATTTATGTCTCAAAACCCGTTATATTTGACAAGTCCCCCATACCTGACCCAAAAGTATATGATTTTGGTTCCCCATGTCGAATTCAAAGCTTTTTCTTCTTTTGTTTTATTTTTTTCTTTATGCGATTTTTGATTTATTTTTTTCTTTATGCAACCGGTACATTTCAATGTGGCTGTGTGGCAAGTTGAAGGGTTTAATGGACCCCAAATAACAATTATCAACTTAATCATCTACGTGGAGCTAATATTCATCGGTCAAATAACTTTTTTCCTTAATGTGAGAGTTGCTTGTATTTTAAGGAATATACTCATTTCTACTTTGTATATACGGGAGTACTATTTCATGTAAACTAAAGTTTTAAAATGAAATGGAATATTTAAAATGGCTTTCAAACAGTATAAATAAAATTCTGGTGGAGATGTTGATGGTCCCGTACTCAGTCCATGAACTAAATGAGTGGTTAGTGATGGTTTTGGGCTCTAATTAATATTTTTCTAAACTAACTGTAAATTATATAGCATATACTTTTAACTTGATGTGATTCTTGATTACAAGCTTTATTTATGAAACTAAGTTACTTTAATTCAATGGTATTATTTCCTTGCCATAAACGTCCTCCTGAGATGTGAAATGGAGGATTTTTGTAAAATAGATTATGGGTTCAATCTCAACTCTCTGTATTTTTATGAAAAATGAATTGACGTTGTCCGAGATATGATTCTTGAGAAATGGTTTCAAAGAGTCCCGGACTTAAGTTGCCTATCAAAACAATCTTTTGTAAAATGACTAATGATTATTTCGGGTTAGAGTTGACTATCAAAACAATCTTTTTATAAAATTACTAATGATTCATGACTTTTTAATTTGATGATTGTTAGTTAAAGACTTGCTATTATATTATCTGTCAGGAACACGACATCAATGTTGTCATACAGCTTTAATTTTTATTTATTTTCTAAATCTTTTTAATCCTATATGTATTTATATTATATCATTAAAATTTTCAATTTCTTTACTTTCGCTATTGCTGGCCAAATTTTGATGCTAGCTTTTAACTAATTTTACAAGTAAATTGATTGTTCTTAAATAAAATGAATATATAGTTCGGTGCACTATGCGTCTATATACGCCTAATACCGACTCAAACTATCGATAATGATCGATCAGTAGGTTTTGTTTGTTCTTGAATAATGATAGCTACTGCTTGTATGGCTTTATTTCTCATTATATACTTGTTTCTTTTTGTTATTTGATGATATTTTGGATTTTGATTCATTGCATGCGGCCAAACTATATGGGAATTAAAACATCGAACTTTATCGAAACAGTTTTCTGGCCTCATTCGCTTTGTCCTTGCTGGGACTAACAAACATTGAACTTCATTATTATGATGAGTAACAAAAATTGGACTTTATCTTATATATAGGCCCGATATATTTATTGTATAGACTATAATTAGCCCAATGGGCCTGACCCAGTGTATTATGTAGCACTATAATATTTGAAGTAATCGGAATGAACATTATTCATGGGAAAATACGTTTATTCACAATTAAAAATTAACTTTTAACATTAGCAGGGCTGGCCTCGAGAATTTAGAGGTCCTGTGTAAATTAATGAAAAAAAATTTTAAAAACTTTTTTGGGCCCCTAATGAACATAGGTAATACTACATAAGACTAAAAAATTTGAGTTCATACATAAGGATGGCCCCCTAATAGATATAAACAGTACTATATGAGGTTAAAAATTTAGATCCTTATATGAAGATAATATTATATAAGGCTAAAAAACTTAGAACCCTGCATAGAATGGGCCCCTACATGAGGATGAGTCATATTCAATGGCACCTCTTAAACTCCCCTGTAACCAGCCTTGAACATTAGTGTAACGAACTCACATTTTTTAACCAACCGTACATCCCCTAATGGAAGTCATTAAATTGTACTCTCTTTCTATCTCATTGATTTTATGATGTTCATCATCGATGCTACGTTGTCTTTTAATGTATTAACTTGTACATCAAATACAAAAAAGTCCCCAATTGTGTATCCAAAATCATTCAACCTCACATGGTGAGTAGGTAGTATCCAAACACAAGTTTGCTCCCTAAGTGGCTAACATTGTGCCCATACATGTGTCATATATAATATAATTTGGTGTTATATATGCTAACTTATTCTTTGACTAGATTATGAGATAATTAGCTAATTAAAATTATTTATATTTGCCATTTAAGTATTACTTTGATAGATATATCGACGGTTTAAACAATATTTAGGAACTGGAGTTAGACTTCAAAGCAACAAATCAACCTTAAGTACCAAACATATGAAAATAGCAATATATATTCGTGTGTGATGTTTATTAGTGTATGTAAAGTAAATTCGCTGTTAAATGCACCCAATGATAAGTTTACCATTAGCTATTTTTTAGACACTCAGCTTTGATATTCATTAGCTAGTTTTGATTTCACATACAGTGAATTAGGTTTTTAACTCGTATGATACACGATAAAAATATGTTTATATTGTTTTTTTATAGAAACATAACTGATAAAATATAATCAAAATTAAACATTGTAGATTAATCAACGCTGACTTCTATAAATGGCTATTCAACTTTAATGAGATTGTTAGATGATTAGTACCTGGATAATAATATTAATTAATTAATTAATGTATGCATAAGAATTATTCTATGATTTGCAACCTTGCAAGCATTATAAAGTATTTAAAAAGTATAGTGGCAACCACAGAAGTTCTTTCCACCTATATTTCTTTTTCTTGAAATGATACCTTTATTTTCACCTTTAGTTTTTAATTACTGTAATCATGGGAGAAGCATACGTCATTATAAGCAACATGTGACGTATTGAAACTTAAAAGTATATGTAAAAGTGAAATGTTTAACCTGTGTAACGGTGGTCAGAGATTAACGCAATATTAGGCCTCAATAAGTTTCTCTGACTACTTGTTGTACCCCTGTCTCACTTGATGATTTCATATGTATATATAGTCAGGAAGAAATTGTCTCGAGAGGGAATGGGTCAAATGGACCATAAGGGTTAAATAGGTTAAGTACCGTAGTCTAATTTTAATGCATAGAATCACATAGTTTTAATCCAAATTCATTATATTACTGAAATAAAAATTGCAATCACAACAAACTTATTTTATGTTCATGAAAAGAATCTTAAAATTGACAAAAAGTGTGTTTGAAGATCATAAACCTAACCCAACCTGGATGTATCTTTGCCAATTTTAACCTAAACCCCACCCATTGTCATCTCTACTTTTAGCCTAAGAAACTCGGGTGCTCTTGCTCTGCTAAAAAGATAAGCATACATCCGGGAAGTAATAGCAACATATGCTGCCCGGTGAAGGATTATCCACATTATAACCTTCTTGCAGACCCGGCCTCGTTTCGACAGACTTACAGCAACCAAATGAGTCAGATACCTACATGTTTCAGCTGAATAGTTCCTTTCAAATTATTGTTGTGATCCGATCAAGTCTCCTAGTATAAAGAGCACAAAATACTAAAAATAATAATGAGTGTTTCTGATATAGCATTTTTTCTTCAAACTCATTGATGACTGCTACTTTGAAAGGCAAACACGACGGGAAGAAGAAAGAGAATTGAAATTCAAAATTGTAAAACCAACATATTCGAGACATTTGGTGCCAATAAGGTGAACATACTATGAACCATTATGTCCAAATGGTCTCTAAGACTTCAGCGGCTTTCTATACAGACAATTTCACTTGCTCAGACATTCAAAATTTTCGGATCCGGAATGCCAAACCTATCAAAAAAATCATCAACTGCTTTTCTAAATGGAAGTAGCGAATTCATGTTGGTTGCCTCTGTTATCACATGGATTAGACTATGCAACTTCAATTAAACTACCCAAAACTTTGCACAAATATCTTTACGTTAATGTAAGGAAAAGGTGACTCGTGAAGATCATCGTACATGTCCAATTAACATCTCTACTCTCATTTGAAAGAAACAAATACATGCCTGAAAGTCGGAAGATTTGCTAACCGAAACCCACATGATTTGATACGCTAGAGACCTCTCCATAAAATCTGGAATTAAAGGAGAATCTGACAATTCACAATCACCGGTAAAGTTCGCAAGAATAACAACCTACATACAACAAATCACATATATTAATCATCTTGAATCTCTACTATAATCAAGAACCCATGATTTAACTACAAAATCTTTAAAAATTACTACACAACAAATATAAACACATTTGTAAATAAGTGAGAGGGGGTGGGGTGAATCATTTATTCTATGATTATTTACCGATTTTATCAATTTTAAATATTTTGCTTGAAATTTGGATGATTACTTAACTAGCAATTATAACCAAAGTAAATCTATCTATCTATCTATATCTATAATTAAAAGAGGATACAATGGAGGAATCTTAGCCCTTCATTGTTTTCCACCTTTTTCAATCTAACGATCTTAATTTCTTTCATCTTTATACACTTTTGGCCCCTTAAATATTTGATGTATATATTTAAATTAAAAAAATAATCTTTATACACTTTTGGCCCCTTAAATATTTGATGTATATATTTAAATTTAAAAAATATATCAAATATTTTATTTATTTATAAAAATTAAAGAGTCTATAAACTATATAAAAAAATTGACTACAATATTTTATTCATTTTATTAAAATTAAATTCGTCCCGAGTTGTTGCGGGTCTATAAACTATATAAAAAGATCGACCAAATAAAAATTAAATTCGACCCGCTTCATCGTGGGTCTATAAACTATATAAAAAATCGGTTACAATATTTTATTCATTTTATTAAAATTAAATTCGTTCCGATTATAGCGGGTCTATAAACTATATAAAAAAATCGACTAAATAAAAATTAAATTCGACCCGCGTTATCGCGGGTTTATGACCTAGTATGCAAGTAATTAAAGATTTAAGGGTTAGAAGAATATAACCAAGAGACACCACAGTTTATAGTGGCTGGATTGGCCGTTAACTATTCCACCTTAATCCACTCCCCTATTACACGACATCTGGACTTCAACACTAAAGTTCAATCATTTTCACCTATAAGAATAAAAACCATTCAATGTGTTATTTCTTTTTCACTAAGAACACAATACTTATATTATTTAACTAAAAGAAGATAACCTAACCAATTTGTCTAACTTCTACAATTAAAAACCTAGTTACCCATACCTGAATGTCCATTGGAAGATACTTCGATGGATTTCATTTTGGGTCTTCTTCGAACTGCAAGAGCTTTGGATTCGGTATTCATTGTGTTGACAGATTTTCCAAGATGGCGCATTTTATCCCGTGCAAGAAGACTTATGATGCTTCTAATGTCGGTTTATTATTCTTTAGTGAAATTGTAAGTTTGCAAGGGATACCTTCTACGAGTACTTCTGATTGCGACCCCAAATTTCTCAGTCATTTTTGGCGAACTCTTTGGCGTTTGTTTCAAACTGAATTGCAAAATAGCACATCCTTTCACCCTCAAATGGATGGGCAGACGGAAGTTGTAAACAAAACGCTAGAGATTTTGATAAGGTATCTATATCGGGACCGACCGAAACGATGGGATCAGGTTTTGGCCCCAACAGAATTTGCTTTTAATAACATGGTGAACAGATCTACAGGAAAGTCTCCATTTCAGATTGTCTACCAATGTTCCGAAGCATGCTGTTGATCTTATTCAGTTACCAAAATTACCTGGTCATAGTATAGCAGCAGAAAACATGGATGGAAAAATAGAAGCCGTACAAGCTGAGGTCAAGCAAAAGCTTGAGTCATCTAATGTACAATACAAAGCCTAAAGATCACCGAGTCAAAACTTTTGATGTAGGGAATCTCGTTATGGTACACTTGCGGAAAGAAAGGTTTCGGGTTGGCACATACAACAAACTAAAGATGAAAAGAACTGGTCCATGCAAAGTGGTTTGGAAAATTAATGTCTATGCTCATGTTATCGATTTACCTGACCATCTCTCTATCTCCCCCACTTTCAATGTGGCAGATTTGTCAGAGTCCCAGATGTTCCGTTGTATCCTGATGGAAACTCGAGGATGAGTTTTTGAAGGGGAGAATGACGAAAAAGTTGTTGGACTAGAAAAAGAGAAACATAAAAGCTCAGATCCTCCATATCCATCTGATTAAAATCTGTATTTAATTAGGAGTGGTGGATAAGGAAACGGTTAGAAGTATTGGGCAAGGAACTGATCAGTCCAAATTTCCAGGAGAATTAGATTATGATTACCCTCTAATTATTTAATTATTTTTTAATTAGTTTCCTTATAATTAGTTATCTAATAGAAAGAGGATTAGTTTCATCTAGTATAAATAGGGTCATAACATGGGATTGGATATGTTTTATGCTGTATTTTCTAATTAATTAATAAAAAGAGTCAAGAAAGAGTGTTTCTCAATCTTTTTGTGTCCGGTAAACATTAGGGTTAATAGATAGATTGGGTATCAAACTTTATTCAAATGTTTACTTTCATGAATTATCTTCATTTCGATTTGATTGAATGAACAAACTTCTAAAATGTTCACTTAGATGAATGAATTTCATTAAGATAGTTTATCTTGATGAATGAATTTCATTAGATGGATTATCTTGTTGAATAATTTTGGAAGTTTGTTGATCCAATCGAATCGAAATGAATATGACTCATGAAAGTGGACATTTGAGTAAAATTTGATACCCAATCTATCTATTAACCTTAAACATTATTACCAGGCTGCCACATTCATACGTATACGTGCTTAAATTGTCTAATCCTGTAGCCTCGTGCTACATCAGCCAGGAAACCTGTTTTGAAATGCGGGTTATTTGTATGGTGATTGGATTGACACTGACTTCCCAGCAACATAGTTCGAGAGTAATTTGAGGCACTTTAGTCGACAACCACCCGTTATTTGGCGAACATTCTTATACAGGGTGGGAAATACGGTGACACCACCAGCAGATAACTCGGTTTTGTGTGTGAAGCCTGTTACTAACCAGATTCGAAAGTACCAGAGGTTGTTTATAAGGAAATGTTTTATGCTAAAGATTGTGATAGGTTGCAAAAAATTTCTACTAATTTTATAGATATGAGGATTTTGTTGATGCTTGTATTGGGGTCACATGGGCAAGAGTTGAGGGGAGAGTATAGTGCTCCTTTTGTTATCGTAAGTAGTTTTGTGGGTCTTATGTAGGTTGTGTTTTTAAGGGGTTGTACTTTTATGTATACTTGCCTTTCGTGATCTAATGTTGCTTTGGCAGAAAAGGTTGACTTGTGTTATGGTTGCAAGTAATGTGTCCACTAGTATGTTTTCTAAGTCATCCACTTCGTTAACTTTACACTTTTATTTCTATGAATGAATCATTCTTAATTTTGTATAAAAGGAAATTGTATATTGCAAGGATAAAATACTTTTTTATTGAATAGACCAAACATGCACAAAAGAAGAGTGCTGAATTGAAAGACATGATCTAGAGTTAATAACTCAATCCACAAGGATGATGATGAAAAATGTAGTGTAAGAAATTAACATCCCAAGATTATATTCTAGATAGGAACTTTTATCATTGACCAAAGTTCAACTTCTGTTGAAAAGTTATGTTCAGTTTAACAGCAAATAACATTACATGCTATCAAATATAACATTGCAACTTTTGTTAACAAGTGTACTACTAACAGAGTAACAGCACCTAAACTCTGAGTAAATATTAGAACTGTTATCCAGTATTTTATAACGAACTGTCAAACTTACATTGTTGACATTAATCCAAGACGAAAAACCAATAGATCGACTTGACCTAACACTGTCTACTTACAGCTATGATCTGAGTTCATGCCTTACAGGCGTGTAGTTTGCTTACACGTAAATATGTCTAATATTTATGCAAAGAATATTCTGCTTTATAACAGATTACCTTTTCTTGATCATTTATATGGATTTTGTTACATGTGATAAAGAATGAGCATATCAGTACTACCATAGATGTACAAGTACTTGTAATCAGCTGGTCCAACAAAATATCATGGATATTTTGGAAAAGCAAAAATACACATAGGTCTATTTTCCTTATTTGTTGCATTATATATTCAAAAATCTTTCCCATGCTAATTTGGCAAATATTCATTATGCCACTTGGTTAGATGGCCCCAACAACATTACCTTTCAATTTTATGTTGGAACACTGACAGCTTAATCCTTAACTTAAAGGTGTTCCACAAACTGTATAACTATTTAAAACGAGTAGTTTTCTACATCTGAATTTAATGAAATCAGTTATAATGTTAAAAGAATGTTAATTATGTTTTAAATCATGCTTTCTTTTACAATAGGCAATGATTAATTATCTTTATTTTATTTAGACATAGACAATGATTAAGACTTGGTACATTGTCATTTGTCCAGCACATTCCTGTGAAAAAATCATTGTCGGCAGAACTTTGATATCTACAAATCAACAAGAAACATAAATCACACGATCTATGATTGATTAATTTAAACCTTTTTGCAAATATGGATTGTCTACTTGTATGTTATTTCTAACTTCTTTTTAAGTACAAACTAGCTTTTAAATCCGTGTATATACACGAGTTGTTTAAGTCAGTAAGATAAAATGATATCAATAAATTATACTTTTCACAAAAAAAAAATTTATAATTATCATTGATTAACTTAATTTTATTAATCAATTGTTATATTATTCTTTTATCACAATAAGAGTCACAAATGACATTATTATCTTTATCCCTATAGTTGACTCAATTCTCAATCAACTATTATTGAGTAAGAGAATCGGTAGTCTTCTTAGTACATTTGGTTAATTAAGAATTGGGCATTGGTAAATGTAATTAAAAATGGTATTGACGTTTTTAATTTTAAAATTCAACTCTCATACTTACTTGGTACACTTTTTAAATTTCAAAGACCCACTTATTATCTACTTAGCTGATGGGAAATCAAACCTATAATAAAAATAAAAATAGAGGGGTGTACATGGTTTATTAAACTGTGTAAAATACATTAATTGATTAGTTGATAGTTGGTTTGATTAATAAAAATGGAATATAATTAAGTAGTTTTCTAATACAATTATTCGTCTTAGTAGTAATGTATACCATTACTTAAATCATAGAGTACAAAAATATATAATTTTATATTTTGATACTTAACGAATAGAATAAATAAATCAGATAGTACGTATGGTAATGAATAACATCTGAATTTGTAATTTAAGTTGAATGGTTTTATATGTTAAACATAATTATTAAAGCAAAAGTAAAACTGAAAATATCAATGTGCATTGACATAGATTAAAAAAGAATGTAATAAGTATTTTAGTCTAATAGTGTATTAAGAAATATAAGTGTGAAATAAAAAAAATATAGAAACCATTAATTGCTTACTAAATGTTGTTTAACGAAAAGAGAAAAAAAACAATAAACTAATCTTATTAATTGACTACCAAAAACTCATTTATAAAATATAACTATAATATCAATAAGAATGATTATTATGAATGAGAGTCGATCTACATTGATGGTCAAATAAAAATAAATATAAATAAATAAAATAAATGCATGAATATAATTATAATAAAACTAATTATGAGTTATCTTTTATTAATTAAGATTGATAGTTTTAATTAGTTTAAATTAAAAGGATGATGCCCTATTATTAGATTTAATATAGATAAAAGATAGTGTAATTAATTTTTTTTATAAATTGGACGAAACATGCATACGCATGTAATGAGGTATTATTAAATTTAATATAGATAAAAGGATAAAATTAATATATATTAAAAATCATGAAATTGAAATTGATTAATTAAAATTTGAAAATAGAAAAATTAGATAAAATTAATTAAATTTAATAAAAAAATGTATATTAATTAAATTATGACAATTAATTGATTAATTAGATTTAAATTAAATAATAATATTACAAATATAATTCTTATATATTATTTAAGATACTAAATGATGTAGACTAAAATTAAGATAACACAAATCGAGCATGTTGATTCACACGAATACCAGGAACGATTTCCTCCAACTATTGTTGATTCAAAAGAATGCCAATAATTAGGTAAAATCCGCCTCAAAAATGAGAGAAAAATGAAATTTTCATTCAATCAAAAACTAACTGTTTGATAATGTTCATGAAACCCTAAAAAGGAACCAGAAATTCGAATGGGCCTAAACGGATAAACGGGCCGGACTCTAGCCCAAAAACAAAGTCCAAAAAGTATGAAAAAAACATAAAAATGCCCATAAATCATAAAAGACAGCGAATTTGGGCCCGAAAGTTGGGCTAACCGCCTACGGCTGTTAGTCACGACGTTGGGCTCGGCCCAAGCTTTCTTTCGCCTGGTCACGGGCCTCAAACGGACACTCCTAGCCCAAGTTATGGCCCTTTTCGTGCGCCCCCTTTTGATACGCGATCCTGGACTTCAAGAAACACAAGGGCCCGATCTTCCACACTTGGGCCCGCATCACTAAACCCTTAATCAATTACCTTTGATCCCTTCGAAACTATAATCTACTCGAAGTCCACTAATTCACTAAATCCATATATTATGGTTGCTAAAAAAATGCATATTCCAGTATTCAACCAAAAGTTAGCAAATAAATATTCAATCCAATTGACTCGATGATTATATCTTTTGCCAGCCACACAAATTAAAACACATCTATTGTATCTCCCCACCAATAATTCATTATCAACACCCACCCCACCCACAACCACAATATTTCATATTATTATTTTCCTTATTCATATCATTATGATTATGATTGATTAATCCTACAATTTTTATTTATTTTTAACATGAAATATAATACTTCATTTCCTGAAGTAAATGTTACTGAAACTTGGAAATCTAATCAACAAATACATTTTTACAGAAATTAAATTTACTGCAACACAATGAAATCTGATCAACAAACACAACTACAGAAGTCACTATAACATAGAAACAGAGTTGCCTTAAAAAGTAAGACTTTTTAACATAAAGAAATCTATCTGTTATTATACTACTTTTATAAAACAATGTACAAGTCTAACTACACATGATACTTTTTGCAATCAATAAATCAAAGAAAAAGACATCTCATTAAAGAAATAAAAAAAGTAATGTAATCATACATATAAAATCGACACACCAATCGAATCCCACCTTATCAAATATAGAAAGAAAAAAAAATGGGAGCTCAATGGTCTATACAAGTGGAACGCCGGAAACTGATCGCCGACGAGAAGAAAATATTACAAGATCTTGAAGAAAGCTCCGGCTGCAACTTCCCGGGATGTGATCACCGTCCCACAGACCGGAAAAACTGGATTTCCGGTCTCAACCCGGAGAAAGTTCACCTTAACAAAATTGTTTGGCCAGGAACCCATGACTCCGGCACCAATAAAATCGGAATCAAAATGGTTTCACGACCATTTGCTCAGTGTCAATCTTTGTCTATTTATCAACAACTTGTACTCGGGACTCGTTTACTCGATATTCGGGTAAACGAGAACCGAAAAGTGTGTCATGGGATTCTAACAACGTACAGTATCGATGTGGTTATAAATGATGTGAAAAAGTTTATTTCGGAAACAGAATCCGAAATAATAATACTAGAGATCAGAACTGAATTCGGGCATGCGGATCCGCCCGAATTCGAAAAGTATTTAGAGGAACAACTCGGGGAATATTTGATCCATCAGGACGATCAAGTATTCCAGAAAACAGTGGCTGAGATTTTACCCAAACGAATAATATGCGTTTGGAAGCCACAAAAATGTGACCCACCAAAAGCGGGTAGCCCATTTTGGAGTTCGGGTTATTTGAAAGATAATTGGATTGATACCGATTTGCCTAATACAAAATTCGAGAATAATTTGAAGTGCTTGGGCCAACAACAACCTGTGAGTTCCCGGAAATATTTTTATAGGGTGGAGAACACGGTGACACCACAAGCGGATAACCCGATTTTGTGTGTGAAGCCCGTTACAAATAGGATTCATGCGTGTGCAAGGTTGTTTATATCACAATGTTTTTCGAGAAATATTGCGGATCGATTGCAAGTATTTTCGACGGATTTTATTGATGGGGATTTTGTTGATGCTTGTGTTGGTCTTACTTGCGCGAGGATTGAAGGGAAAGCTTAAGTTGTTTAATCTTTATGATTATGTTAAAGTACGTCAAATTATGCATCATGCAGGTACATTTGTGAATTAGAAGTTATATCGTAAGTTGTTAATTAAGGTTTGTATCAATTGTTTTTTTTTTTTTTTCATTTGATCGACAGTTGTAATTTATATATATTGTTTCATTTCAATTTGGTGTGTAACGAATTTTTCATCTATATAATAAGAGTGTTTCGTGCAAAGGTTGTTAGAACTGGTGAAACCATTATGGAAGTGTTATAATAACGAATAAGTATTACCTATATGGTCTTAGCACCTTTCCAGTTAGAAATTTATTATTATTTTTTTTAATGTAATTATACGCTAATATGTTGCAATGTTTAAATTAATTTTGATGTGTTGTGGTGTAACGAAATGTCATTAAGTCTCTCGATAACATGAATACATGATATTTGGTAATTAAGGCCGCCAAAAACCCCGACACCCTCACCGGGACAGTAAGGTCTCACTGGTGTGGTCGATGAACCAGGGCGGCCACATAGGACCACAATCGGTGCCCTTATGTTTTCTTACTTTGCGTACTAATTTAAGACCATATCACAACCACAGTTGTCTTTCCAAAAGGTTTAACAAGTTATGACTGTAGTGTTTTGTTTGAACGGCGATGATTTTATATAAATATACCAATGAGAAACTAGCAGGGGAAAAAACAAAATTATACAAGATTACATAGAGTTTAAGGGTCGCGACACCAGTCTATCCAAGATGTATCAAATCGAACATAAAAGTTGTGTAGTGTTGCATGATATGAAGACTAGCTTCTTCATTCACAGTTCACTCTTTTAACAAAAACTTAATTGCAACTTAAATCGATAAAAGATGTCAAAAATCATTTTAGGGTTTTGAATATTGTCTATAACATCAATCAAACTTGTTGGTAGCATGCAAGCACTGTATATGTACAGTTCTCTACTATGTATTCAAACCCAAAGTTTACCAAATCTAATCGAATTAAACATGTATGTGAGGAGTTTGAACTGCCCAATACCTTTCTTAACACAGTAAAATATCATATTATCAAAAAACGGTACTAGTGAAGTACTTTAAATTTGTTATCCAATCAGCGGACTAATTGATCCCCTGCTTTTCCAACTGAATCCACTTGATTTGGTAGAATGGACAAGGTCCAATATCTAGTTTTCACTTTTCAGCCCATTTCAAAGATCTATCATATCATAATTTTTCATACAAGTTCCGTTAACTTTTTATTCTACCGTGTACACTATTAAAATCGAGGACCATTTAGAGAGTGGATGAAGTAGTCGATCGTTCATGGTCTTCAATTTACGAACCAACCACCGTATCTCTATGTGGTATTGGTTTGTCATGTGTATCTCTTGGATCTAACTCCGTCTCCTTCACCTCATCATCATCATCATCATCATCATCATCAACAACAACAACAACATTACGATTATCAAACTGATAGTCAAAAAGTTGAGGTGGATTGACAATTTTTTCATCATAATGAGAATCATCATGTAACATCCTCTCCCGCAGTCTGGTAATTTCCATTATTTTAATTGATTATTTAATTGTTTTAGAACTATTTAATATTATGTGTTTTATTGTAAAATTTGTAAGTTTTTGATTTTTTGCGACACAAGGGTTGTGTCGCAGGTTGTCTGTGCGACACAGTGGTTGTGTCGCAGGACTGTGTCGCAAAACGGGCTGAACTGAAATTAAGTAAGGAGCTTAAGTGTAATTCGATGATAAAAATATATATACACCGCCCTAGTACTTCCTGACCATTTCCAGTCATTTCTAAACACTTAAAATCGGTTTTAGAGAGAGAATTAGAGAGAAAGTAAAGTTAAGTTGGGTTTTGATCATATTTGAGCTTTTAATCCGTGATTTCAAGGTAAGGTTCTAATTGTTATGCGTTATTATTGTTTATATATGATTTACACCGATTGGAATCAGTTAATTTGTGTATTACATGTTTGATTTCGTGAATTTTGAATCTGGGATCTGGGCTGTTCATCATTGCGACACAAGGCTTGTGTCGCAGGTTGTGTCGCTTAAATGTTATGCGACACAGTGGTTATGTCGCTAAAGGCGGCCATTTTGAGTATTGCGACACAATGTTAGTGTCGCAGGTTTCTGTTGTGCGACACAGTGGTTGTGTCGCTAAGTTTATAAAAGAGATTTTTGTTTTTGCAAATTTTGAAAATGCGTAAGTGTTTTGGAGACGCGGTTTTGTGAAAATCTCATTAACTCGGATTTAATTGAAATTCGCATAGTCAATCGGAAACGACCTAGTAATCAAGGCTATATTTTAATAGCCTAGGCAGTTTTTGGCCATCCGGGGTCATCTAGGACCCGAAAATGGCATTTTTCAGTTTTAAGCGGTATTGCGGACTTTTTCTGAGTTTATTTCTGATTGAACTTTTGTTTGCCTAGACTTCAGGGATTACCTGATTTGATAAATAGGCTATAATGATGTTTATGGAACGAACTTCTGACTTGTGTATGATTTTCTGTTTCAGATCAACGTAAGACTCAGTGATATTAGAATCCTGAGTGTGGAGACGTCAGAGGTATCGGTGAGTGGATTCGGAACTCATCATTTGATTTAGTTGTAACTATTTGGTTACAACAAGTAAACGTAGATGTGTATTAGACTGTTTAGTCTTGGTTATTGATTATTGATCTACGTGATATGTGAACTATGTGTACTATGCTATTGAGGTCAACGTGTAGTTGGACTTCTGGTTATTATGTGTTTTACACAGGTTTTGATTCATTTGTTGTGTTTGAGACCTGTGTATGTGTTTAACAACCAGTAGTTATCGGTCTATTCTGTATTGGCCATACGGATTGACGGTAAGTGTTCTTGGGGGAATCCCCGGGTATTATGATATCCCCAGAGCCACCGATCCTCATTGAATTATGTGTGTTTACGATTATTTGGTGTAAACAACTAGTTATGCTAAGTTGAATGTTGTGTGATGAACCTATTCACTTAGCTTCGTGCTAACCCCTCATTTTACTTCCTGCAGGATATGTTTTGTTTAATTGTGGGTGCAGGAAGTGATTGGTTGATCAAGGAATGTTTGACTGCGCTCTTGAACTCTGATATGGTTTTGTAATAAACCTTGTTTGTGAATTTTTATAATCCCCCGTCTGTTGTGGTTTAAACAAAGTAAACGTTGAAAATTGTACTCTGTTTCAGTATAATGTTTTATATATAACGAGTAAATGTATTTTATATTCATGCTTCCGTGTTTATTAATATAATAATCGGTATTAGAAAGAGGGGTGTTACACATCATGAGGATGACCAACAATATAAGGAACATCCTCATGATGTTGAGTCTGTTCAGCTACCTTAAATTGTGTGTCTTAGTTATTGTGTGTTGGAAATTTGGTATACGATGGGTATTATGGAGTAAATGATAGTTACATTGATATTGTGGTTGATAAGGAAACGAAAATTGTGGTTGTGGTTGATATTGAGGTGCTCGGTAATAATCATGAGTTTGTAGTTGCTGAAAATGTTGTTGAAAACCACTATTACTACTGCTAGGTTTATTGCTAGCAATACCTGAAACATTTCTTACAATACTAACAATGTAAATTTATATCGAAGCATTATTAATTGCATGACACAAAAAATCTCCAAAATTATCAGCATAATCAGTTATATCAATAATATACTAATCTACCTTATATTTCATATCAATTGGTGCATCAAGTGTTAAACCTAATTTTTTAAAACGTTTTCAACAAAACTTAGTATGTGAATGATTATTCTGGTGCAACGGGAAGTTTTAAGGGCACTTTATAGCATTCTATTGACAAATACATTATCATGTTAATATTTTTAAAATGACATCCAAAAAAAAATATAAACCTTAAAATTATGATTTAATTGACTCATTTTAATTAAGAAAAAAAAGTAAACAATAAATCTAAAGCTTTTGAATCATACCTTGACTAACCTTAAATAAAATCGGTTAAATATTTGAGACGAAAATGAGAAGTAGTTGAGAGTGATTTAGGAATTGCATGTATAATTGAGAGTAAAAACAAAAAGCTATTGATCAAATGATATCATTTCAAAAGTTATAACTCTATCAAAAAAAACTTCAGAAAATGTTATCCAAAACGTCCTTTCCGGATAACAAATCTAATTTGAAAATCAACATGGTCAAAGAAAGTCAACGTGAGTAAAAACGGGTCTAAGATAGCCAAAAAGTGATCTAAGACGAAAATTAAGTCACGATCTCTGATATCAGGCCATGATCTCGGACACGCGGCCCGCAAATCACGAAAAGCAAACAACAAGTTGCTAATGGGACTTGCGACTCGTGTAGCGGAACGACCCCGTTCACCGCTTGCAAACCGCAAACCACAAACCTAACTATTGGGGACATTTTGGAAAAGAAAAAGTTTTTGTAGCAAATTTTTTGTGTCCTAAAAATAAGTGTATTTTTTTTTTTAATATCCCAATGATTAAAGAACCAAAGATAATAAAAATACTTTGAATTTGTTATGCAATCAATGGGCTAAGCCCATGTTTCCAACTGAATCCACTTGGTTTGGTAGCATGGACGTCCAAAACCTTAAATTATTAGTTTTCAGCCCATGACTAGATCTATTATTTATCATACTGAAATCTAAAAATAGGTTGGCTAATGTCTTTAAGAACTTTAAATAACTCACATGCTAATATAACAAAAAGCAAATAAAATATATTTCTTGAACTTTGCTGTGAACAGGGAAGTACAAATTAAAAAGGCGGAACTACCGCGGTCTGATATGGTTGTATGTGTTATTAGTCAACTTGTCCCATGTGAGGTATAATTATTCGGAAAAAGATCGTTGTAGCTATGTATCAACTAGTCTTAAATTTGAGGTGGAACAGGTTCGTTGAAAAATTTAATCAATTTTTTGAAATTGTACTTCATTAATGTATCTTGTACCTAATTTTTAAGGAATTTTTATGCTACTAGTGACATTTTTTCCTAGCTCCATGTGATGGTTACTGCCAATCCATACCAGCGACAATATAAGGAAAGGAAATCAAAAACTCGTTCGCAACATCAATCATGGCAACACAAAACATGTCAACAACGAACCGAACTAGTATCAATAATGTTTTTGACGATTTTTCGAACATTAGTCTTGTGGTGTTCGATGAAAAACCAGTAAAAGGTGTTGGGTATGATATCGGCTTTTGCTGACTCATCACAAGGGATGTCGATGAAACGTAGATAAGAAGAGTATGTCGAAAATCCTTAGCATGTTTTGGTTCAGAGGGGAGGTTCATGATGATGATGGTTATGGAAAGGCGTGGATTATGGTGGATTAGAAGCTTGGCTAGCTCTACCGACTGGGGTAGGTGGCCGGCTCTTGGAAATGGAACAAATACAAGCTCGGTGATAGTCATTTTTTTGTTGGATGGATGGGAAGTTTTGCAAATGTGAGTGTTTTTCTTGTCAAGTTGGTCTATAATAGTAAAAGATTACAAACATTGTAATCAATAGTACAACTTTACTTTTGAGAGTAAAATAAAATGTAACATTATAAATCACAAACTTTTAAAAAGGTTTTTTGCTTCCAAATTTTTCTATATTTACCAACCATTGCACTTCCTACCAACATGTGGTGTATAACTCTCTTTTCTGGTTCATTAAAAATCAAAATTCAAACGTTAATAGCATTGGATTAAAAATAATGAATTTTTTCTTAACAAGTAATCTACATTTAATCCTCTGCATCATCTCGTCTCTCTCTCTCTTCTCCCGCCACCATCACCGCCGCGGGCCTCCGTCGCCACCTTCTTCCATGGTCATTTCTTGAAAATAAAAACAATACACAACAATCAAAAACTCTATTTTTATGTTCATATATAACTATTGTAACAGCATTACATGATACACCCTTTTCATTGAATTCAAGAAAGATCAATATTCACATCGGAGCCAGCTATTTCTCTCTCTAAGAACACGACGGAGGTGGTTCGCCGTTGGCGATGGCGGACATCGTGAAACAAATTCTAGCAAGACCCATTCAATTGGCTGACCAAGTTATAAAAGAGACAGATTTTGCTTGCTCATATAGACAAGAATGCGCCGAAATTAAAGAACGAGCGGAAAAACTTGTTGGGTTACTCCGGCAGGCGGCACGTGCAAGCAATGAACTCTATGAAAGACCCACACGCCGAATCATTGATGACACCGAACAAGTTTTGGATAAAACGCTTGGACTTGTGATTAAATGTAGGGCTAATGGGTTGAGTAGGATTTATACGTTTATTCCCAAAGGTGGTGTCAAGAAACAATCGAATTTGATTGAAAGTTCGATCGGTGACGTGTCGTGGTTGCTTCGTGTTTCGACTCCGACAAATGAGCGGGATGACGAGTATGTTGGGTTACCGCCCATTGCCGCGAACGAGCCAATTCTTTGTTTGGTTTGGGAGCAAATCGCAATACTTTGTTGTGGGACGCTTGAGGACCGGGCCGATGCTGCGGCTTCGCTTGTGTCGTTGGCCCGGGACAATGATCGATACGGGAAATTGATTATTGAGGAAGGGGGAGTTCCTCCGCTTTTGAAGCTTGCGAAAGAGGGGAGAATGGAAGGTCAAGAGAGCGCGATTCGAGCAATTGGTTTGCTTGGTCGCGACCCAGAGAGCGTTGAACAAATAGTTAATGCGGGAGTTTGCTCGGTGTTTGCAAAAATATTAAAAGAAGGGCATATGAAGGTTCAAATTGTGGTAGCGTGGGCCGTGGCGGGGTTAACGGAGCACCACGAGGCGTGTCAAGAACGGTTTTTGCAAAATAACACGATTCGGTTGCTTCTGAGCCATTTAGCGTACGAGACGATCGAAGAACATAGCAAGTACACAATTGTTAGCAAAAATAAAATAGCATCGATACATGCCGTTGTGATGGCCAATCACAATCACGATCACAATGCTAAAAGGGTACAAGATGATGATGAATGCCACGTGGCACGTCCAGGTGGTCCGGATATGGGAGATATACACAACGCTGTGACCATGAGGTCCCCAAGCCAATTACCTCAACAGCAACGAGAAAAGAGTAAACGGCGTGTTGCATTGCCCGGGGCAAGCATTAAAGGGAGGGAATTCGAAGATCCAGAAACAAAAATTGAAATGAAAGCGATGGCGGCTCGAGCTCTTTGGCGCCTTTGTCACAAAAATTTCTCAATTTGTAAAACCATAACCGAATCAAGAGCACTTTTATGTTTTGCGGTACTTTTGGAAAAAGGTGAAGAGGAAGTAAAATACAATTCAGCTATGGCGCTAATGGAAATAACGGCAGTGGCCGAGCGTTACTCAGAACTGAGACGTTCGGCCTTTAAACCAACGTCCCCAACCGCACGCGAAGTTGTGGACAAGTTGCTTAAAATAGTTAACAAAGGAGAGTCTGAGCTCCTTATTCCAAGTATCCAATCAATTGGAAACTTGGCCCGAACCTTTCGGGCCACAGAAACAAGGATCATTCCTCCTTTGGTGAGGCTCCTTGACGAGAGGGAGACCGAGGTGTCAGCAGAGGCAGCTGTTGCATTGATTAAGTTTGCATGCACTGACAATTACTTGCACACGTATCATTGCAAGACGATAATAGAGGCAGGAGCGCCAAAACACTTGATTCAACTAACTTATTTCGGCGAACTTATGGCTCAAGTGCCGAGCATTATCCTTCTTAGCTATCTTGCGTTACATATACCTGATAGCGAGATGTTAGCTCAAGAAGATGTGCATATTGTTCTTCAATGGGCGTTAAAACAAGGTCATTTGTTGCAAGATCCAGATAATCCATTAGAGGCACTTGTTTTAGAAGCCAAACAGAGATTAGAGATTTATCAATCTCGAGTATAATCTTTTAATTTGTACACTAATTGGTTTCAGAGTTCTTTCCATTTTTCTTTTTGTTCTCGTTTGAGCTTAAATATAGTTAGATGCTACATTATCTTTTATTATACTTTGCATTCTTTTGTTCGGCCAATTCAATACATACAACAGTATAAATCGACTTCCAGGCAGGGGCCGAAGGTTGTGAGAAGGTTATAGGTCATGGAGATGCAAATATATATCTCTTTTTTTCTTCCTATTAAATTGATTAGGGGTTTCAACCTCATCCTAATTCTACTATTGGTAAAAGAAAACTTTTGTTATCGAAACTCTTTGAAAATTAGAGATAATACACACGTTATATAGCCGTATATACACGGATTTAAAAGCTAGTAATATTTCAATTGGAAACTTGATTATATTAGTTATTGGTAATTTGAATTCCAATTGTGTACTTGTAGTAAAGTAAATAATATCAGGAAGTTCAAAATATAAAGTATTATTTCATTGTTATATCGATTTCATTGTTAAACACAATTATGTGTTAAAGATTAACATTATTTTACTTACTCATTAATATTTTATTATTAATTAATCAAAAAAAGTGTATATTAATCGGGTAAAAAGAGGTTACTTAGCTCAAAATATTAAGTTTTATTATGGCTTTTATCTAGTAGTAAATATAGATATATGCTTCCAAATGCCATTTTTCAATTGCCACGTGAGGTCGGTCATGATGATACGTCCTGTAATATTAAATTGATTATTTAATCTAAATATCTCAAATTCTAAATCTTAAATCCCTCAAAAGAAGACTAGTAAAAGTAAAACGAATGGGAATATATCAAAATTGGGGTTTAATCAAAACAGAGATAAAAGAACAATTACGCATGGCGTAAACCAATCACTTCTTAATTGCAGTTAATTATATGCTCACCTGAGAAAAAGAATAAAGACGATAGCTTTTGGCATCGGCGAAAAGCGTAATAGAAGATAAGATGATTGGTGAGTCATAAGTCGTAGTCATACACTCATTATATTGTTTCTGCTAATATTTTTTTATACGATTAGGGGTGACCCGATTACAAAAAGCTTTGAAGTTGTGAGCCTGGACTGAAATTTGTATTGTAATAAGTTGGACTAATGGACCAGTTGGGAGAGGCTAAGCACTGCCCAACCCCGAGGCTAAGCACTGCCCAACCCCCCTGCTTGCTCCTCCACTGGCGACTTAAAAAGCCATATGGACCAGTTGTGAGCCTGGAGTGAAATTTGTAGTGTAATAAGTTGGATTATTGGACCAGTTGGGAGAGGCTAAGCACTGCCCAGCCCCCCTGCTTGCTTGCTCCTCCACTGTCGACTTAAAAAGCCATATGGAACTAGGAAAGGTATTATCTCGATGCAAGTAATAGCTTTAGCAAATGAAAAGTGTACATTTGTTCTTTACACTATTTGTTTACAGGAAACAAAGTTGGTAATAGGTGGAGCTATCTTTATCACAAATTGCACAAGGTTATGGATTCGAGCCCTAACCTCCACAGTCACAACCGTTGAACAAGTTAAGTATGCTCCACATTATGAATAGGCAGTTGATTGTCGGTCGACCTGAATTGTCGATTATCAACCGTTTATCAAAAATATAAAAAGGGTGATGTACTATTTTTCATTGCCCAATTAAGTTGAAAGGCTTTGTTTTGGGCTTGATTCTATGACACTCAACTCTCATACAGAAAACTATACAAGTCATCAACTAGATCATACGAACACGAAATAGAGACAATAACACAAACCGTAATAAAAAGGAAAATAGATGATACAGACTAAAAATTATGACAAGATAATATACAATAAATAAATTAGAAAAATACCCTTTTATACTTAGGTTTATAGTCACGAATATCCCCGGTAGTTAGTCCATTTTCATCGGTTGCCCGGTGAGAATGAGAAGTTTGGGATATGTTTGATGGAGCCACCTTATGATTATGATGGGCCATGGGTCACACTGAATAATTTATTGGTAATACATAGTTTCATTATATATAGCTAATAAAATGTAATTTAGTCCAACCAAAAAAAAATCAGTCCATCTAAAATTATCTTGTTTGCCCATTAAAAATAACTAAGTCACACTGCACACAAATATACTTGATGTCTTCGAAATTTCAAATTGTGTATTTACTATATAAATAAACACAATTAATCCACATTAATCACTGATCAGGCCATCCAAATTATATGTCGGTTTGGTGTCATTTGGACTTTCAAAATCTACGTCTTCATTTATATATGGTTTATTTTGATTTTCTTTTATTATAATTTAAACTTAAGTTTAATTAAAAATGTTGTTATGTAAATTTTTTATCATTGTTAGTCTCATCTCATTTCTATATGTGTGAATTAAAACTGCTAGTTTTGTTTACCTTGAATTGTTATTTTCAACAAATTAATGATTAGTTGATCGTTTGAATAATTTGCGATGAATGAGATATAATTTCTTATAGTCTAGTTACTTACAATGAGTAATATATTGCTAAAGATTTTAGTTTAAGATCCATATTAGATGGAAAACATATAGCTTTTTTCATTTTATTGCAAGTGTCCTTCGAACTTTTTTTATCGTCTACTATTTATTTGGCCCACTCTATAAAATATTTTTAGCTACCCCATTATTTATAGCTTTGGAGTGCATACAACTTTATACTTTTTACTGTTATATGTATTCTACATATAAAATTTTATTGTATATGTTCGAGTTTTAAAATCGTCTTTGATATGACTTAACTTATTATTGTATGTATAGAACTTACCAAAAACATGTCAGTTTATGTAGTAAAAACATGCAAAGAATATACAATAGATGATTCTAAAACCGAATACATACAATGGAAGATTTCAAAATTAAATGCATATATTATTCAAAATGTGTAAAGTTCAATACATTACCAAACTATAAACTATTTATATTTCATCATTTTGCTAATTACAACCGGACCCTCAACTTTAGTGCATTACGATCCTTACCTAGTCTTCTACAATTTTCACTTTACCCCTTGAAGTCTTGTGCTCCTTTCATTCAGCACACAAACTTATAACCTGCACACTCAAACAGTAGAATCTTTATTTGTGTTAGGTTTCATAATTTGCTTGTATTATTTTTAACATCATCAGATCATAACAAAGTTTCACAAGTACGTGTTCGACCAAAAGTCACTCGTACTTGCTTTCCTTGATTTTACCGGTCAATTATTATAAGCGTTCAAACTTTGTGAACTTAGGTTAAATTTACAAATTACCAACTTGTATATTGTTGACATGGAAATTATATTTAATTAAAACTACTAATATGGACTATTCATTCTCGCATTTGTATACAGATGTTATAATCATTTTGAATCGAGCACATCTACACTACATAACTCGACTACCTTCACATGGGAACGTTAATGAAATAAGGTCACCTGTTTCGAAATTCATATTCTTCTAAAAGCCACAAATGTTGTTCACCTAAAGAGTTAAGACTTTTTAAAAGAGAAAATTACCTATATAGACAAGTGAATGGAATCTTTATACGATATAGATGAAATCTTAGATTTTTATAAATCAGGTTATGTATCCCGCAGAAATACATTATATTGTTTTCGCAAACAATCAGCAAGCACCACATGTTAATCCACAAGAAGCCCTTGAAACTCGAAATCTCGTCGAAGAGACTTGAAAATGCCTCTAAAAAATCCTTTGTAAACTATCCAACATAATTAGTTTATGAGAGATTATCATTCTGTGTGGCGCATCATCAGTGGCGAATCTAGGATTGAAATTAAGGATGGTCCATTTTTTTTTTATGTGAAAAAATAACTAGATTATATGAGTTGTTGGGTCGGATCCGGTCGGGTCATAGTTCTAACATTTTCATAAGTTTATCCGCTAAAACTGTTTTTAAGCCTCTCTTGAACTTAAAAAGGGAATAGAAGCAAATAACGGGAACAAGTAACATAAACAAATAATATTGTCCTAACTAAATAAGATTCAAGGTAAAGTCAAAGATAAAATATGTTAATTAAGTTATTGCCTAGAACATAACAAAAAGGATTAAGGCAAAACATGTACATATTTTGTACTAGTTTAAGAGCCAATGTTTTGTGAAGTCCCATGTTTTAAAAACCTCAATATTTTATGGAGAAAAAATGAAGAAATAGACTAAAATATAACAGTTAATGTTTGTTTTATATTTATTTGCGAGCTCATACTCTTATAGTCTATCAAGATAAAATACAACTTCATCCTCCCTAATTTCATTAGGTTAAAATTATGCCATTAACAAAAAGAGAGTCTCTAATATTTGTATTTCCTTTTAAAATTGATCACATCAGAAATATTCAAACTCATTTGTAAGAGGGTCCAAATTCTTTAAAATAAGATTTAATTAAAAATTTTGTATGAGTTTAATAGTAATTTTCTTTTTTAAGAGTGGTCCATTGGCCACTACGCATCATCATTGATCATTTCAATAAATTTGATTTAAATTATTAAACATCTTTACACACGTCGTTCATTTATTGGTTCAAGGTTATCCTGTGGATCCCACCGTGAACTGTTATTTATGCAGGATTTGTGACCAAATATATACAAAATGAAGAATGTGTCGATGATATTCAACAAATCTTTTTTACGATATAAATAATTTTCTCTTTTAGAAATGGGTCACAAACGGATAGTTATATAATGGTTTATGGTTTGTACTTATTTGACCCGTTTCTTTTCAGCTATTTTTTGTTTTATTTTACATGATTCTAATCAACACTGCAATGCAAGGCATATTCCATTTTTAACTAACATTGTTAAAAGTAGAATGATATACAATCTTGGAGTTCCAAAATGAATGATGCCTAGTTGTTATTACTGTATTTGGATTATTTTGTAGAGTCAAGTGTTACACATCTTAAGGGCTCGATCTGCCAGAACTGCACTGCTGGAGTGCTGGGCTAGGACCTGTTATACACCTTATGGGCTCGTATCTGCTGAACTTGGACTGTTAGGCTTGGACCTGTTATTGGGCAACTTTGGTTGGCTGATGGGCTGATCCATATTTCATCTTAACTAATTTACTATTTTAGTGAAAGGAAATAGTCCTCGGCATATTTCTATAAGAGTGTAAAAACAATATATAGCTCTTAGGGTGAAAATACACACACGATTGAATATATTTCTTTCTCTGTTATCGTCTTGTTCATACCCAAAATTGGGGTTTACTTAAGTCTATATTGTGAGATTCTTCATTGTAGACTTTTAGTGATGAACAATTTTATATATTGTTCGAGTGTTATATGAGGGTTGTAGTGGGAACTAAGTTGTATTTCTTTCAGATTTTAGTTTGAGATTTATGAGTTCTTTGGTTTAAGTCTAGTAATCTGTTCATGTATATTGTCTTTACCATTCTTTACAAACATTTATAAAACGGGTAAACGGAGATAATTTTCCCTATTTAGCCTATTCGGGAAGGGCGGTCATATATACTCATATTTACGCAGCCTAACCAGATTATCAGATTATCCAGTGGCCATTTATACTCATATTTACGCAGCCTAACCAGACTATCCGGTGGCCATTTCCGACTCTTTCACTGCCTACCCCAAGATGTGCTGCTTGTGAGGTTTGAACCTGAGACCTTTTATGAGGATATCAAGATGTCAACCACTAGGCTATCTTTTGATGGTTCTTTACAAACATCTATGTCTATGCATATTGTTGGTGATCCGAAAAATGAAAACAAATTGCCAATGAGAAAATAAAGAAGAAAAGAAATAAACTTTAGGTACATTTGACCAATTAGAACCATATAATTAGTCGCATAGGCATGTGCATCTCAACTCTGTTTTCCAATTATCATTTTTGATGTTTGGTTGGTTTTGAAGTTGTTCGCATCAAACATTCCCAGACTGAATGATACAAACTCTCAAACTAATCCGTCCTATTGTATGTGCTAGTTAACTTCTAGCACCGATATCCTTTAAAAATATTTTACGTGGTATTATTAGTTGATGTGGCATTGTCATGTTAATGCTATGTTAGTTTGATACATTTTCTACACGTTATTAACTTCATCATCATTAACTTTTCTGCAACAACATCATTTCCGGCGACACCACCACAATCAATTTACAACTCCCTAATCACCAACCCCTATCATCTCCACGTCACCACCATCTCCAAAACATCACTATCTCCGTCGTCAACACCATCTCCACCATTTTTTCCAGCGACACTACCACAAACAATTTACACCACCTTAACCACCAACCCCTATCATCTCCATCTCACCACCATCTTCGAAGATCACCACCATGTCCGGCGTTACCACCATCTCTGACATTTTTTCTGCAACACCATTTTTTTCAACAACACTACCACAACCAATTTACACTACCTAAAACACCAACCCCTATCATCTCCATTGCACCACCTTCTTCGTACATCACCACCATCTCTGACATTTTTTCTTGCAATACCATTTTTTTCGACAGCACCACTACAACCAAATTACACCATTTTAACCGTCAACCCCCATCATCTCCATCTCACAACCATCTCCAAATATCACCACCATTTTTTTGGCGTCACCACTATCTCCACCATCTCCACCTCACTACCATCTCGAACATGCCCACCATATCTGGTGTCTCTACCATCTCAGCCTGACCAATTGTTAATAAAGACTCTCGAAGAAGATAAAGACATGGTGATGAGAATGGGTGTGAAAGTTACGGGTTTTGAAAAAGAGATTATATAAATAGAAGTTAGATACATTTTAATAAGTTTAAGACATTTTCTTGGTCATACGTAGATCCTATGTGGGTGGTGACATGGTAAAAAAAGTGATTAACCAGGTACACATAAGCAAGGAACCGATTTCAGGTTAATTATTACACACAATATCACGATTAATAAGTTGAGTATACACAATAGGACTTTTGAAAGTAGGATACATACAATAATTTTAAAAAAAATCAATACAATTTTAGACCATTTGCCCTATATCAAACTATTGTCTTATCTCGATTATGTTAACCAACTAAAACGACTTCTATTATATATAATAATATTAATAAATTAATCGGTTGATGTAAGAATTGTGCTATAGTACGTAATCGGCCATGTTGTAAGCTATTAGCTCATTTTTATTTTAATTTAGGTTCAGTAGGAAATAAAGTGTAATATTATAAAAGAAAATTAAAAAGAATTTACATATATTTTTTTTTGGAAAAGAGACTTGTGGGTTTCTAGTCATGACTATTTAGGTTTGTATTCTTACATTTTGTAAAATTACTCATTGTCGATAAAATGTAAATCTTTGTGTGATACTATAAATAGCCAATAATAAATGTAAACGGTAAAGCAAACAACACAACGATATACGTTGTTCACCTCCTCCAAGTTTATACTCACGAAAAACTCCACTATAACTTTAATATTACAAGAATGGAGACACTCAACACTTAAGCTTCAACAATCTTGAATACTCTTACTAGGGGTGAGCATGGTTCGGTTTGGTTCGGTTTTTGGCTAAAACCGAAAACCGAACCGAAAGTTCAGTTTTTGGATTTTTAAAACCATAACCGTCGGTTTGGTTCGATTTTGATTTTTCGATTTCTTGGTTCGGTTTTTCGGTTTCTCGGTTTGATTTTTCGATTTTTCCAATTAAGCTTATTTCTCAAATACTTTTATAAATATACATTATTTATACATATGTTGATATATATTATCTACATATATTCTTTATATATATTAGAAATTAGTTCATAATTTTACTTTAAAAAGTTAAATATACATACATATATACATATACATGTTGCATATATGTGTATATATGTATTTATATATATGATATTTAAATAGTTCGGTTCGGTTCGGTTTTTTTGATCGGTTTAGAGCAAAAACCATAACCAAACCGTTCGGTTCGGTTTTTAGAAAGTCAAAAACCAAAACCATCGGTTTTTTCAATCGGTTCAGTTTTTCCGGTTTGGTTTTTTCGATTTTTTTCGGTTTTTTGATTTTTGGTTCGGTTTTTGCTCACCCCTAACTCTTATAAGGCTTTCTCTCCTCTATAGAATTATGTAACCTAACACCTATATATATGTAAGACATAACCCCTAATTTGATTTAAAATCAAATTCCTCTAATAACTCCTATTATAGGCAACAAAATTTTAGTCAAATACTACACATCCTCCCTTTAACTCAAATTCCCTAAAATCTCATCTTTACCCAAGAAATTACTATCTTATTAGGCTTATTCTCTTTATTTCTTTCACAATAAGTATAACACCCCTCTTTCTATATAAGAATATTATATTAATAAACACGGAAGCATGAATTTAAAATACATTAAACAGTTTACAATTCCCAAAATACACTAATTTCAAACTTTTTAAACTACAAAGGCGGGGTATTATAAAAATTCTCCAAACAAGGTTTATTACAAAAACCATATCAGAGTCCTCAAGCGCAGTCAAACATTCCCTTGATCAACCAATCACCTCCCGCACCCACAATAATCAAAACATATCCTGCAGGAAGTAAAATGAGGGGTTAGCACAAAGCTAAGTGAATAGATTCATCACACTCCATTCAACTTAGCATAACTAGCTAATTACTCCAATAAAACGTAAACACACATAATTCAATGAGGATCGGTGGCTCTGGGGATATCATAATACCCGGGGATTCCCCCAAGAACACTTACCGTCAATCTGTATGGCCATTACAGAATAGACCGATAACTAATGGTTATTAAACCCATACACAGGTCTCAAACACAACAAATGAATCAAAACCTGTGTAAAACACATAATAACCAGAAGTCCAACTACACGTTGACCTCAATAACATACAACACATTGGTTCACATATCACGTAGATCAATAATCAATAATCAAGACTAAACAGTCTAATAAACATCTACGTTTACTTGTTGTAACCAAATAGTTACAACTAAATCAAATGATGAGTTCTGAATCCACTCACCGATACCTCTGACGTCTGCACACTCAGTATTCTTATATCACTGAGTCTTACGTTGATCTGAAACAGAAAATCATACACAAGTCAGAAATTCGTTCCATAAACATCATTATAGCCTATTTATCAAATCAGGTAATTCCTGAAGTCTAGGCAAACAAAAGTTCAATCAGAAATAAACTCAGAAAAAGCCTGCAATACCGCTTCAAACTGAAAAATGCCATTTTCGGGTCCTAGATGACCCCGGATGGCCAAAAACTGCCTAGGCTATTAGAATATAGCCTTGATTACTAGGTCGTTTCCAATTGACTATGCGAATTTCAATTAAATCCGAGTTAATGAGATTTTCACAAAACCGCGTCTCCAAAAACACTTACGCATTTTCAAAATTTGCAAAACAAAAATCTCTTTTGTAAACTTAGCGACACAACCATTGTGTCGCACCACAACCCTTGCGACACAACCACTGTGTCGCACAACAGAAACCTGCGACACTAACATTGTGTCGCAATACTCAAAATGGCCGCCTTTAGCGACATAACCACTGTGTCGCATAACATTCAAGCGACACAACCTGCGACACAAGCCTTGTGTCGCAATGATGAACAGCCCAGATCCCAGATTCAAAATTCACGAAATCAAACATGTAATACACAAATTAACTGATTCCAATCGGTGTAATTCACTTATAAACAATAACAACACATAATAATCAAACCCTTACCTCGAAATCACGGATTAAAAGCTTCAATATGATCAAAACCCAACTTAACTTTACTTTCTCTCTAATTCTCTCTCTAAAACCGATTTTAAGTGTTTAGAAATGACTGGAAATGGTCAGGAAGTACTAGGGCGGTGTATATATATTTTTATCATCGAATTACACTTAAGCTCCTTACTTAATTTCAGTTCAGCCCGTTTTGCGACACAGTCCTGCGACACAACCCTTGTGTCGCACAGACACCACCTGCGACACAACCCCTGTGTCGCAGAAAATCAAAAATTTACAAATTTTAAATCTACTAATATTTTACAATAAAACACATATTATTAAATAGTTCTAAAACAATTAAAATAATAGAAATTACCAAAACGAAAGAGAGGCTGTTACAATAAGTCCTCCCTTGCAAAGCTTCCCCTTCCAAGTAACATAGGTTCTTTGATATTTTCCTCCCTCAAAGGACTTGTCGATCTCCCTTATAAATTTTAAAGTTATCTTTTCTTCCAGCATAATGGTACCTACGGGACGTCAAAAGTTCAAGTGAAAGTATAGTCGTAGTCGTACGTGGAATATACTTCACATTCAAAGCGGTTCTCACACTAGTATCATGATGCTCGAAGCTTACACGCCCAATGCCTTTAACCTTCATCTTCTCTTTTTGCCGACTTTGATCTCGCCAAATTGTCCCTTCCCGTTTAATGTCTTAAGCATAGCTCGATCATTGCAAATGTGTACCGAAGCCGCATAGTCTATCACCTACTTTGATGTTTCTTTCAAAACTCCACCTGTTAAAGACTATACTAACATAAACTCATCACTCTTCTTCTTTATCTTTGCTTCTCGTACACCTTTTAAATCTTTACGAAACTGAACTACATATGACCTTTCCCCCCGATATAGTAACACTTCACATCGCTCATGTCATGATCTACTCTCACTCAAGACTTTGAACGCCTTCTTGAACTACCACGGTCGTGAAACTTCTTCCTCTTCTGCGATCCTCTGTGACCAATAGTTTCTCTCCACTCGAGAAACTACGGGTGCCATTCATTCTCTCATTATCTCGCAATTCTTTATGCCCATTTCAAGTGCCAAAGTAGTCCCCCCTTTCAACATATTCTGCACAAACGGTTTGTATGTCCTAGGTAATAGAGAGATCAACAATAAGGCTTGTTCTTCATCCATCATAACCTCATCCACATTAGACAATCGGCACACCAATTGTTTAAAAAATTAATATGATCATGCAGATTTCCCTTTTTCCGAGTTTCAATTTGCAAATGTGTACCGAAGATGCAGAGTCTAACACCCACTTTGGTGTTCTTTCGAAATTTCACGTGTTGAAGACTCTGCTAACATAAGTCATCATCTGAAGTTATCACTATATTCCTTTCTGCATAATACCCTTGTAGGGTCCTGTATGGATCAAAATTCGAACCGAATCAAACTAATCGTTTGGAATCTGTTTAGCTTGTTTATTGAATGCGATTCTAAATCAATATTATGTTTTCTATTGATGATGAATAAAATGATTACGAAACTATACAATAAGCTCACTCTCAAACTCTCTCTCAACTGTGAAAAACTTCTTTGTCAAAACTCCAAAAACTAACTCTCTAAACTTAACGACACTAACTGTATATATGTACAGCAACATGCGACACTATTAATGCGCGACACTATTATAGTGTCGCAAATACACTTCAATTGACACTAAAAAGTGTCGCTAATAGTGTCGCTAAAATACAAAATCAAGCTAATTTCTAACCAAGAACCCTTCTTTCATTTCACATCTTGTACTGAACTACATATGACCTTTCTCCCCGCAATATTAACACTCTACATCGTTCATGTCCCGATTTACTCTTACTTGAGACTTTGAATGCCCTCTTTGAACTACCACTGTTGAAACTTCTTGCTTCGCTGCAATCCTCTATGACTAATACTTTCTCTCCACTCGAGAAACTATGGGTACCAGTCATTCACTCATTATCTTGTAATGCTTAAGCACATGTTCAAGTGTCAAAGTACTCCTCCCTTTCAACATAGTGTGAACAAATGGTTTGTATGACCTAGGTAATGAGGACATCAACAATAAGGCTTGTTTTTATCCTTGATAACTGGTACACGTTAGACAACCGGCACACAAGCTGACTAATAGAATTAATATGATCATCCAGATTACACCCTTCTCCGAGTTTCAACGAATACAAATCCATCTTCTTATATAGTCAATCCGTCAATGACTTTGATGCATAAATACTCGAGAACTTATCCCGTATACCCTTCCGCGTGATCTCCTTTAAAATAATGTATTTGATCTCGAGAGCAACTACCAACCTAATTGTACTTGAAGCATTTTTCACCATCGTCTTCCAAACATATTCTTTTATCACTTCCGGTTGTCTCTCCAATAAAGCTTTATCAATACCTTGTTGAACCAACACATGATCTAAAGTCATCTTCTAAACTGTGAAATCCATCTTGCAATCTAATATCGGGATCGAGAACTTTGACATATCACTAGCCATAAGTATATATGGTGTAAGTATTGATTCCCTACTAATCGATTACTTAATGAGTATGTCAGTGAGAGTCAGGCTATTGTGATTTTAAACGGAGTAGGATGCTCGACTATCAACATTGCCCTATTACGAAACAACGACCCTTATTCCAATATGAATATTCCTGGTTGAATGAATGAGTAACAAACTATCTCGTGGTCTAACCGTTTTGAACATCACAACAATACTTTTCTAAATAACACTTGCTTCGGGAGATATTATTTTCCTTTTTGTTACTGGAACATACCAAATTGGTAACAAACTTATAAATTCAACGTACGATATCACAACAGGATGAATTGACTGACCTTTTTTAATGTAGAAAAGTAGATTTTTTGTAACCGAACAAGTTTTATTGAATTTACAACAAAATATGGCAGTAAAATAGCAATTATGTCCAATCGATAGGCCTCACATATTAGGTTTTCTTTAAGCCCTGTAGGACCTTGTGCGACTTCTGGTTATAACAGTCTCGTTTGTTGCATAGGTAACTCCTATGAACAAAATGTTTTCAGAGATTTTAGATATGGTCTGTAACCAAGTTTGTGTGGCTTTGTAGTTTGCATTGTCTAATCATTTGTAATCAACAAGTGTAATTTTACAGCGTTTGGGTGTGTTGGGTATTGAGCTTTTAGAAACTTTTAGAAGATTTCAGGAGGTTTTAACTTTTTAATTATCAAAAAATAAGATAACGTGTAGGTCACCCTTAAAGTTTCAGTATTTTAATTGGTATATTGACCCGCTTGACCTTTTTCATTTTAATAACATGATTATGACCCATTAAACTTTACATTTTTTATCTAGACTTGGGCATTTAACCCTTGCTACCTACATTACGTTTATGATTAGAAAATCAATAAGGCCATATTTTATGGGTTATGAGTCCATCAACTTCAGTACATTAAAGTTGATAAGCTCAATATAATAATCTCATAACGTTTCTTATATAAAGTTTTCAAGATTTTAGAAAAAAATTCAATAAATCTAAATCTGAAAAAAAACTTCTTTAGAAAGACTCGACCCCACCATTTAACAATAATACATTTGTTGAGTTACTGATTTATCATAAAATTAATCACTAGAGTACTTCAGAGAAATAATAAAGTCAAAACTCCTAAGATAAGTTTGATGATTAGTCGTTGGTCAACTTAGTCACTGCTAAGAACACGAAGATGATACTTTGTGAACAATCGCCAATCGTTGGTCGATTCTATCGTTTATGTTTCTATCGCAATAAATACGTCGAAGAAAAATGATGATGCGATTCACTACAAATGAATAAAATCACTGTTAAGTGAATTGTCTTTTCCAAAAGTAAGTCTACTCCCTGGTATGATGATAAAGATCATTTACTTATGCAACACATAATCACAACAGTCATTGTGGTTAAATAAAAGTAGTTCACAAGAAGAAATCAAGTCAAGTCACTCTACAAGAGCACGAAGCTCGCAGTGAGTGAGGAAGCTTCTTTATCCTCTAGCGAATTCATAAATAAATGAATAAAGAAACAATGAAGTTCAACTCGCTATGTGTGTGAACTACCTGGTCAACATTACATCAGTAACCTTCATGGTCACAGCTATGAAATGTATGCCATCATGCTTCATTGTGATTGGTGGAAATACAACACATGAATAACACATGATCAAATAGGGACCACAGAAGATTCCTTCTAACCGTTAGTCAGTTAGAAGGAAGCCACTCACACAGCAACACGTAGCATTCAATTTTCCGTGATTATAGGAAATATTTACGAAACATTTATGTCTATAAATAGAGTGACATATTATACTTAGTCGTTCATTGATTTGTAGCTATCACTCGAATTTATTCAGTGATGAAGTTGTCTAACTAAAAATTAGAGTCGGTGAATAATAGTCATTTTATTATCACAACGAGTAATACGTACCTTGTAATCAATATTGAATTAGTTGTTAGTTTTGGCTTAGATTATTCCGCAATTCAATATATTGATGTAATTTGTTATAAATAAATTCATCATTCTATATTTGTGATCAACATTCTTATTATCAACTTTCGTACATTACAATTCATACTCTGTTTATTCTACAAGTGTTTAGAAATTACTAATATATGTTAATTAAGAAATTTAAAATACAACAAGTAAACAACTAAAATTGTATTCGCTCCCCTTTACAATTCTAGCTATACGATATAACTCTATATCACTTAATCAATAAGAAGATGACCCACATGCTTTCGTCTTAGCCCGTCTTAGCCACGAAGTAAATTTGGAAGAAGGTTGGAAGAAGCTTTGGTGCCAACCCTTGATGGATGAAGACGCTTAGAAGATTAAGGGTTGACAATGGTCTAAGTTATTAACATATATCGGGAATCCAAAAATCTACATTTATAAAACATGATTACCGTAAGAATGATTATACACAGATATAAGGCCATAGAACCTATCTTTACATATAGTATAGTATTATATAGTAAGTTAACGAAGATCGTCCCTAAAAAAATAACCACTTGAAGATAAAAACAAACATCAACAATCTAATAAATATAAATTACACTACGAAAGCATGTAACATAGATGAAAACAACAAACAAAACAAAGATAAATCAAATAAGATATATGTATAAAATTCATTACCTCCTTATAACCGCTTATTGAAACCATGTTTAATTATCATGATATAAGACTTTATTGATTTCAACTCAGGTGAAGTGTTGTAATCAAGAGCAACAAATCTTATAGTATACTTTAACTTATATGCGTGAAAATGAATGTTTATAGCAAACTAATATAAATATAGATATATTAGTAATTAATTAACAACAGATTAAACGCATAATTACAATCAATATAATTCGACTGTGAAATCGTCGAGTACATGGCAACACTAGGCGAGTTAACTACAAAAAAGTATTACTTATTCAATTAAACTTTAAAATCATTAATCTTCCAAATCACTACTCTATCTCTTACCTCTCGAGGATTTATGGTGTCATTTTTCAATCAAAAAAGTTATTACAAAATATGTGCCATCATAATTTAATAACAATTCAAAAGTAATGTTGAGAGATTTCATAATAAAAATCATTATAAAATATATTCAATTGTTCCAATAACAAGCAATCACATCTATACAAAATATATTATAACTAATTCATATACAAACTAGTGCATAAAGAATAACTTAATTAAAGAAACATAATAAAGGTATAAGAAACTTGTAAACGATACTATTATTTCTTCAATTCAGCAATCAAATGCTCCTTATTATCTCCACAATGCTTGTGAATGCTAAGAAAATAAACCTAATTAAACTACTATTTTGATATATGATATTTTTGAGTATATGAATCGTGTTTACAACTGAAAACCAAGCCTATATTTATAGATGAAGAGTCTCCCGGGCTCAACACGACGAGTGCAACAAAGTAGTTCGGTGAGTCTAATCTCTTGACTGATTTACTCTTATCTCTAGACGTATTCGGTCTTCGTATGATTGATATACATGATAGATGTTAGCTTTCAAATGGCTGTCAACTCTATCTCTATTTGTCTAAGTTTGTTGGAAATGAATTTGAAATGAGATAAAACTTTATCTTCAAGTACACAAATAACTCTTAAACTCTTATTTAGTCTTTATCTTCTTTCACTCGGCGGGTACATATTTTGACTTGGGGAGTAAATCATCGATTCTTCTATAAATTGCATTTCAGCCCTCGAACTTCTTCTTATTCCATATTTGTGCTCATATTATTTAAATATACAAATATGAACAAATTAAGTACATAATCTACAATAAATATACCAAATAACTAATAAATTAACTACAACTACTACCTAAAAGCATATACATTTATACATTTATCAAACAACATCAACGAGTATATAATTGTAATTGTACTTGCACGTATTTTTCATCATTTTTATGTTATTTTTATTAGAAAAGTCATCTACTCTGTCAACATCACTAATTAAAGGTGTTCAAAGTCGGATATCTCAAATTTCGAATATTCGAAATGTAGGATAGTGAATATCGCTATCTGATATATATGAAGAAATATAGAATATCTGAATTTCAAATATTCGAACTCGAAAATCCGAATATCCAAAAATTATAAAATTTAATTTTTAAATCTTTCAACATGTCACGTAATGTATTAAATTATTGAGTTTATATATTACAAATAGAGAATACTAAATCATACAATATCTTTGTTAATCAATATTTAATGATTATTATCTATTTGATTTTTTATTTTTCATAATCTTTAAAAAAATAGAAAGTAACTTTTGAATAATTTAGATATTAAATATTCAAATTATTTGAAATTTATGAAAATTATTTACAATTGACAAATTTAGTTAAAAAAAATAATTTTATTTTACATGTTTTACCCTCAAGTTTTTCAATTCATATACATTTAATCCTATTTTTTAGGAACTGAACGTGAGGCACCTTCTATTTTCCCAATTTTATTTTCTTCTAAAAACCAATCTCCTAGCTAAACTTATCATTCACCTCTCTCCGCCGAAACCCACCGCCAACGCCACCGATGGCAGCGATACCACTCCTCCGACTGTCGATATCACTACCACCAAATTCCACTCGCTCAACTGTTCTGTTTCACCCTCTTAGATCCACCATCCAACCCCTTCAACCACCACTTAAAACCCCATCACTCCGTTCAAATTCCACCACCATAAACCGCCGTTTCATCCCAATCTCCGCTTCAAAAAATACAACTCCCGTCAATGACCGTCTAATATCCGCCGCCGCATACTTTTTCCCATTTTTCAACGGCCTCCAATACGGCCGTTACCTCTTCGCACAATACCCTAAAACCCTAGGTCTAATTCTCGAACCCTTACTCCCATTACTCTCAGTCTACCGTTCAGTTCCGTACGCCAGTTACTTTGCCTTTTTAATACTTTACATCGGTGTTGTTCGGAACACCAATGTTAGTCGTTACGCTCGGTTTAATGCGATGCAAGCGGTTGTTCTTGATGTTTTACTGGTTCTACCTTTATTGGTTCAGAGGATTTTTAATCCGGGCCCACATGGAATTGGGGGAAAAATTGTGATGTTAAGTCATAATGTGATTTTTGTGTTTGTTGTTGTATGTTTTGTTTATAGTGTTGGGTTTTCAGTTTTGGGACGCACTCCGAAGTTGCCGATTGTTGGCGAGGCTGCTGGTAGGCAGTTTTGAATTTTTTGGGCTCAACAGATAATGTACGCTTTTGTCGTTCTTGTTTATTGAATCTTAGTTGTGCTAAGTACGTTGGAATTTGATTGGTGACTGCATTGTTGTGCTGAAGAATGTTTTGTTTGGTTTTATAGTTTAAAGATGAGTTATTCCTATTATGAACTATTGTTTGTGTTGCGAAAATAGTGTATAAAATTTTGCATTTGGTAGAGAGGAATGATTTTGTACAAAAGGTGTTGACTTCACTTAGAAGAACTGTTTCTTCACTTTCTTGTATGATTTGTAGTATCTTAGTCGTGTTATGCATACTTAAACTTACAGAAGCTTCCTTATTTATATCATGGTTGCACTAATCTAATTTAGTGAATAAAAGATGGACCGAAAGAAGCTGTTTCTAAGTTTTCAACTTTTGTGAAGGGTTGTGAGTTGTGACCCTTAAACTTCTGACATAATTATAAAGAGAGTGCAAATCAAGTAATAGCAGACTATTATGACCTAATAAGTGACACGGTTTCTTCCTGGTGATATTTGTGGAAATAGTTTGATCTTTTTATTGCTTTGAAAAATATCAGATAGTTATAGGATTACAAACATTCAATCTCATTTGTTGCTTTTCTTTTGATATGTGTCTAGCCACTCCTCCGGCTAGCATGCAAATGAATAGATGATGAGGGTGAGTGGTTGGGGTATGCAAGTTAGGGCTGCAAATTGAATTTGTAGCACGGGTAGACGCGTAGGATAGTAACTACTCTTTTCTGGGGGCCCCATCTTAGAAACCAGTTGAGTTAAGTTAGGTTTTTAGTATTATCAGTGGGTTTTAGAAGTGCAAGCTAGATCATCAAAATATGTGAATAATGACTTGCAATCCTGATAAATTGATATGTTGTATCATGCCACATATGTTCACCTTAACAGCGACAAATATGACAAGAGTTGATTGCAATTCTTATCTTATGACCGGGTGTGTAATACTTGTACAACTTTAAGGCCTTGATTTTGAATGTCAAAATCTTCCCTTTTCGGCCTAATGGTGCTTCAAGAAACGTTAGGTGCAAATTTATCATTTGACTTGTGGTTTCCACATTCCAGGGGTATTTGCAACTTTTCTTGTTTTCTAGCATTGAGGATACACAGATAGTCGTGGTTAGAATTCATTTTGGTTGCATGAAGGTCTTTTGGTTTACAAAGGTGATAGGCTCTCCGAGGTACTAAGAGCCTGAAGGCTGAGGTGTTAGGCGCTAAGGCGAGTGATTCACGAAGATGAAATGCCGTTAGTTGTGTTAAAGAATAGCCCATTAGAGCTTAGTAAATAGAACCACGCAATTACTTGTAGAAAACCCACTAATTACACAAGGCGCCTATGGCACTGCCTCACACTGCCTAAGGCCTAGGCACCAGCGCCTTGTGTCAAAGTCTCGCCTAGAGTCACTCTGAGGTGCCTATGTGCGCTTTTAAACCTAGGAAGGTCTATGCTTATTGGTTTATTTTTGGATGATCGAAGCATTCCAAGCTCACAGCCTTTCTTTATCTGCTTACTGTGCACTTATTGTTTCCAGAGACTGCTCTAACATTCAAATTGGTGTTTTTAATGTTTCAAGTTTGTAAACTGAAAACTGAGTATCTGCAGCAGCTGTTATTACTTAACTTGAAACACCTGTGACTATTTACCAAAACTCCTAATCTAGCGAATGTTTAAAAATGAGACTCAAATGACTGTACAAGTGAACTGTTTTGGTTCCTGATGTTGCACATAACATCGATAAGGTTATGGGCCAAGAATGTATGATTCTGACTAACCTTATGAGTTATGATCAGTCATTCTAACTATTCTTGCATGTCGATTCTTTTGAAGTGCCAATTCAGACATACACTTGTATCTTGGAAGCCGTTTTAGCACCCGACTAGCATATTGTAGGGTTTATGTATGTAAAGTGTGCTTTTTAATACACTTGATCAACGGTGAAAAACGTCTTCCCTCTGTATTTTGTAAAAGATTCGGATGCCTGGGTGAAAGTTTATCGTTTCCTGTCTTTAACTTAGGTGGGTTAGATTAAATATTATACGAGTAATAATTTACATGTTTCTTGGTAGTTAATAAGAGTTAAAAGTTTAGGCTTGCAACGTGTTGGTATTGAAAGAAACTCTGTTATGTACTCGTAATTTTTTGTAATTATTATCGATATAAGAATGGTCCGAATAAAAAATATATGCAGAACTGATTTTGTAAATCTGAAACACCTATATAATGAGATAATCGTTGGTCCGATTAAGTTTAGAATGTAGAATCGGTTAAAAGAAACCGAATCATAGTTAAAAAATAAGGTCAAAATACCATAATGTATATTAATGCAGAGATATAAATTTGGAAACGATAATTTGTAACTATATAATTTCGTACTCTTTTAATATCCTACAATTTAAATTTAAATATAATTAATAGCAAAATCTCAACTAAACATAAAAGATTTATAAATATTATCATATACTTAGAATTGTTCTATAAATACTTTTGATATCCATTACCTCTCTTTGTAATTTGTATTCACCAACAAAAATTCAACAATGGGAGATGCTTCAAGTCGACAGGTATAACTTATACAAATACATATACGCTGCAATATACTCGTTGACATATTTTATTTTTCTTTTCTAGTATATCGATAGAAAATGTCGACTGGGAAGTCAATAGACGATCAAGTTCAATAGAATAATATTTTTTGTTTGTCATACTAAATTTATGATTGACTTTGTTAAAAATTTATGTACAGGTTTATAAATTTGAGGTGGCTGTTACAGGATCATCGAGGGAAGCTGCAAAGGAGTGGTTGAAAACACAAATGGATAATATTAATAACAAGTCAACAGATTTATGTTGCAATTGTGCTAAAGGAAAAAAATGTCACAGAAAAAAGGATAGTCACAAAAATGAAGCTTATGCGAAACCTCAAGTTGATAAAAAGGTGTGTCGTGATCAACATTGTAAGACTCACTATAACAAACCGATCATCCCACCATCGCAAGTCAAGAAAGTTGAACAACCACCACCACCACTCTGGCGACAACCGCCTAGCATGCCATTTTTTGACCAAACAGCTGGGCCGATGTATCCACCGACTCTTTGGCACCAACAGAACCCGGTGTATCATTCGATGCCACCATCATCGCTACTATCTGGTCAGGAATTGTCGTCGTATGGTTTTCCTAACTTGGGTGGATATATTGGTCAATGGTAATTGTTTGAGTGATAAATTAGTTTTTTAGTTTGCAATATAATATTATTAGTCATTGCAAATGTCAAGTTAAACAGTTGGTTCGTTGTTCGTCGTTCTACCAAAAACCGTTGGTATTATGTTTTCTTTTATTAATTTATTTATCCTAGCAGCTTCTATATCCCACGTAAATACGTAATCACTTAATTGCATTGGAGAACCAGCTGATGCATGATTGAATTGTTTAAATAATAACAAACACCTTAATAATAGGGTTTTTTCTTCCCCTGTAAAGTTAGCTCAATATTTTTATTATCTTTACTAAAAGATATACAGAACAAATGTTCATTGGGCTTGTGTGCTTAATCTTTTGTGCGACTATATGAAGTCGTGTAACTTGTCTCGTTGGTCTTTTGTGGTCCGTATTCTAATTTTGTGAGCATCTGTCTTTTCTGGTTTGTCTGTAACGCGTCGTTTGTCAAAAGATATCCACCTTCTCCGAAGAGTATAGTCCAAATGGAGAATTGTTGGTTTAGGTATGATGAAAATCTTGATAAATTGATTAAGATTTTGAATTGTGTACAAAACACTTTCAGTCGACGGCCTTACACCAGTGGGAGACTTCGAATAAAATGGAGTACATATAGGATAGACCGGTGCTAAAACCTTTTCTCAAGATTGTAGTATTTTGACACATCTATTGCCCCGGATACACGAAATCCACAATTGAATAAGACAAAGTCACACTCTTGTTTTGTTTTGAGGCAACAAAAAACTCGAGCAAAACACATATTGGTTTTATATTTGTATTTTGATTCATCGTGAAAAATCTCTATCATGAAAAACCAAGTCTTGTTTATATATATAGACAAACAAAGTAACTATTGGTAAAAAGTCACAACTCTTGGTGAATGATCATAATCCTTTATGAACACTCATAATATCCTTTCATAGTAAATAGTGACAAATTTCTATAAATGTCACTCACTTCACCTTTTCAACAGAGGTGTTTGTTCATTAGTGACGGTTATTTTGGTCACTAAAGACAACCACATATTTTGAACCATTGTGACAGTTTAGTGAAAATGTTGTCACTTATAACAGCAATCAAGAATCACACCCCTTATCTACATTCACTATATTTTCCATTCATAATGCCTAGGATTAAGTAAATTTATACAAGCATGCAACCCTGAAGTAGCCCAAACAGTTGGTCTGTCTCAGCGAGGTGTCATCGGTTATGGATGTCGGACGATGACGGGACAGTGCCAATCAGTGGGGTGTTTTATATTTATAGTGCATGATATCCTAAATTACTTACTACGTATAGGCACTAACTAAGGCAAGTAAGTGATAAGTATGACTCATGTGTCGTTCTTTAAAATCGACTGAATTGAAATTGAAATGCTTCAAACGAGTGGGTTCTGACTAGTGAGGGAGTTTATAAAGAGTAGAGGTAATTTTTGGGTTTATACAATAAAGTAAAGCAAATAAAAAGTAATATAAATTTTGATAATTGATGGATGGTGTTTGTTATAATTTCGTTAGCTATATTATGGGATGAAACATGTTAAGTTTTATTTAAAGGAAACTTCAATCATATTACTTGTGTGTTTGGTTATATTTAATTGTTGGATCAGAGATCCCACTAATGTAATTTATAGATGACAAATTCACTTAAGTGTTCTTATCGGTCGCTGCATTTGTTAGCAGCAACCAGTAGAGTAGACAGCAGAGATACTCACCGATCAATATACTCTGAGCTATTCTATACTTAGAACATTCACTAGTATACTCTGGTCACTCTGGTCACTACATATGTTAGCAGTGACTTTCTTCTTATAACTTAGAACTCAATAAAAGTGATCATTACTCGCTGATGAAGCACTTAGTCTCTATAAGTTATACTGGCTGACGCTGTCAAGAACTTGAAGCATTTGTTGAATTCGAAGATTGAATAAAGAGATAGAGAGGAGTTCATCGATGTGGAAATCAACTCTGCTCTATTAACCAACGGTTCAAGCCTTTTCCCAAGAAAATACATTAGGTTTGACAAATACCCAATATACAATAGAAGGTCAACTTATGCAGTACACAAGTAAGCGTGCATATCTTCTTAAAGATATGTACGTTCACTTATTGCACAATTGCATTTAATTCCTTGTACCTTTTTCTGTAACTAAGGATTAAAGTAAAATATAAAACTTTATTCGTAGGATGTAATGTCACATCCAAACCTTGGAAGTTGCATTACTTTCGCAACTAATATGGTGTTAACACGTGTAGGATTTATCTCTCATTGTGTGAGACTATAAATACCACACTCAACTACCATATTAAATGTCCAGAATTTTGTATTCGCGATCAACCTGTGGTTTAAGCACGTTCCTGTTTACCAGCGAACCAAGTGCACTCACTTATCTGTTAAGTGTTGATCACTGAACATCATCAGCGAACTGATCTGTTGAGGCCAAATTTGTCACAAGTTAGTTTACTTAGACTTGTTTGTCTTCTCTATTTTCGCAAGAAAACTTTAAACTTGAATTTGCTATCTATTTACATTTGTTGTTAGTAGTTAATACTTATATTTGACAAACCCGGACCAATAATTGGTATCAGAGCAGCGTTAAATAATCTAATATCTAGATCTGCAATGACTTCTAACTCCAACTTTGAAGGTATGAATGCATATATTGACAATGGTTCCAATGTGTGACAACCCTCAAAATTCGGTTAATTCCGTACATCATTATCACGTGCATTTAGGCTAATTCCCTATTTAAACTTTGTGAATTCATTTTTATTAAACTAAACTTATTACAAATATTATAATTGCATATGAGATGCAATTCAATTTAATGCAAGAAGCATTAATGATTTTTAAGAATTATACGAAATAATCGGTAGAAACCGAGATTTCTGAACGTTGTGATCGTTTTCTTAAAATAACGTAAATCTATTTAATAATAAATAGTAGTTATTAATGATATGATAATTATGCCTAGAAATAAGCATATCAACTTTTAAAACTCAGTAAACGTTCACGTGAACTAAGAAAACGTGTAACGAACGAGATAAGTTGTGAATATAACCGAATAATTATCAATCAACATCCGAATATTATTGAGATCAATTAATAAAAGGTAAATTACTATTATTAAGATAAGTTATGGCATGACATGCCAAGTAATCGAATCAAACAATTATTCCGAGTCAATTATCACAAAGTCGTAGAAAGTCCCGGTTAACGATAAACGAAGCATCGATAATCATTCGAATATTGATTCAATCAACTAATGACATTCTATTAACCTTAATCTATCCTAATTAACATTAATCAACCTTAATAAACCCTAATCTACCCTAATCATACAAATAACACTAAACTAATCGCAATTAACGACTAACGACCAAAATATCTAAGCTTAATTGTGTTTAGCCCTCAAAGGGGGCCCTCCCCCTTCCTCCTCCCTCCTGGAAATCAGCCAAGAAAGGGACCCTAGGGACCCCTTTGGCCTTCTCTTCTTGATCCATGTTTCAAGGGAATGGCTAAGCCATGCTTCTCCTCCCCTTACCCCCATTTCTCCCTCATTTGCACTTCATTCCTCACCAAAACACACACACAACTCAAGCTTTTCTCTCCCTTTTCTGCACCTCCCACGAAATCAGGCACAACAGCCCCATTTCAGCCACCTTTCCACCACCAAAACACCACCACAACACCACCATAACACCACCCTTCAACCACCCTTACACCACCCTTCACCACCATGAACCACCACCACTAGATCTCCATTTTCATGTCTTGAACACTTCAAAAACGTGCATACCTCAGCCCTTATTTCATTCCTAAGAAAAACAAACCAAAAACCTAAGATTGGAAGCAAGGAACTCCCTCACAACAAGATCAACCACTACCTTGCTCTCTTTTGCTCTTTTTGTGCATTGTAAGGGTGTTCCTACCTTAAACTCTTTACATTCCTTGATAAATTTCTTATGTAAATGTTAGAATATGTTTAGATGTTCACTCTTGCTAGAATCTAACTTAAAAAGTCGTATTTGTATGTTATATAACTAAGTTATGCTAAAAATGACCAAAACAGTCTCTTAAACAGCAAACTGAAAAACGGCAAAATCTTTTGTCAACTTTGGAGCTTCATAACTTGGTCAAATCTTGATGAAATTTCGTGTTTCTTGAGTCTAAAATTAAGTTCAAGAAGTTATCTTTCAAACCCCACCGATTTCATAATTTTTGACAAGTATTGATGCCTCAAAATGAATTTATAAGAAAATGTGTACAAACTGTTCTTTTGTGACAGAAATGACCTAACTTTGGAATGTCATAACTCTCAAATCATACATCTAAATGAGTTGATTCTTTTTCCTACAGGTCAAAAATCGTGTTACCTTTAAAAGTAGTATAATTTCATTCTGTGAAGATAAGTTTAACTCATAAAACTAACGGATCTATGACCAACTGTCCAGAAGATGTACTGTAGGACCTTTGTGTAGTATAAAATATATTTGGACCCCTTAAACATGACCAAAAATTATGAATCTTATATTTCTGGAAAGATAAGACATAGGGGAACATGTATAAAATTTTTCATAAAATTTTAAGCTTGTTTGACTAGTCAAAACCGTAGCCAAAGATGACCTAAATTTTGGACAGAATCTGTTAGAAATGGACAAATGGAACTAAAAAGGACAAAAATGATATAAATCATATATTAGGGACTTTTGGTATAAAAATTAGTATATTTCATGTATTTAGGTATAAAATAAGTGTTAGAACAAATTAGAACAAGATCTAGATTATTAAACTTTAATTTCACCAAAATTAGGTGTTAAAAATGAGATAAACAAGACTGGAGGGACTAAATTGCAAAAATTGAAAAATTGAGGACTTAGGTGTAAAATCAGTAGGTTAAGAGAATTTTAAATAAATTTATGAATCAAAATGTCAAAAACCAAGACTTAGATATTAAATGTCGATGTAGGATCGAAACCGTGAGCTAAAAACGTTAAATTAGGAAACTAAAAGCATAAAACTCCTAAGTTATTAGTTTAAACTATGAAATCGTGAAAATAAAATATAATTAAGTTTAAACCATGGCCTAAAGTATTAAGAACGAGACTAGAACGGTGAAAACCCGATAAACCCGAGAGTTAGGTTTAAAAACGGATTTTAAACGACTTAGATAATATTATATCGATAAAAGTGTAAAATTGATTTATAAAACTTATAACGACATTAATATATATATATATATATATATATTTTGGTCAAAGTGTTGTAACGAAAAATAATTATATATATATATATGGGGGCCTATGAGTATGTATATATATATATAACGTCAAAGTATTTCAATGATATTGATAATATATATATATATATATATATACCTATACGTGTATGATTATATATATATATATTGAATAAATAACTTAATGATAATTATATGAACGTAAGGTTCTCAAAATTAAAGACGAATCCCGAACCTTGAACCAAATGTAATAACAATATATATATATATATAAATATGTGGATATATATATATATATATAAGAAATCACAGTTCTCGTTAATTATATAATGTGTATAGCAGGTATTATAACGTTTAACTTAAATGAGATTTTATGATTTTTGAAAACTAAAAGGGATCACAACGTGTCGTTTTCTTTTAAAATAAAGTTACAAGATATTCAAGCCCGTCGATGGCAAAAGTTATAAACCTAGTTGAGTGAACAACTAACATAGACTGATTATTGAGTCGTCTACATATATTAATTTAAACTCTTGCGTTTAGGGCGCTAAGAGACTTGTTTGGACAATTACATAAAATTTTTTTTGCTAGCACGCTCGGACTCAGGTGAGTTCACAGCCCCACTTTTACTGTTGCACTGTATTTCAACTTGGGGTGAAAAACATATAACTGAATGTATGCGATTATTAAAACCTGACATTGTATCCTTATGAGCGACTAAGTTGGATAAGTTGTAGTGCCGAAGTCCTAGCATACAATACTATAACCATTAGTTAGATGACGCTAACCACTGAGTATAGAGATAGTAGTATCGGGTTTGACAGGCCCATCCCGCGTTTCTTTTAGTTAGTCGCGCTAACTAGCGACCTTGTTCGCATGTTTTGGGGACGAAGTATACTTAACTAGTCCAAGGCAAACGATTCATTTGTGTTGTGGTTTGGTTATAGGCTTAGTTCGGCATATTAACTCGACGGTTTAGCTAACCTTCGGGGGATTCGTTATAACACCCCTCTTTCTATATAAGAATATTATATTAATAAACACGGAAGCATGAATTTAAAATACATTAAACAGTTTACAATTCCCAAAAATACACTAATTTCAAACTTTTTAAACTACAAAAGGCGGGGTATTATAAAAATTCTCCAAACAAGGTTTATTACAAAAACCATATCAGAGTCCTAGAGCGCAGTCAAACATTCCCTTGATCAACCAATCACCTCCCGCACCCACAATAATCAAAACATATCCTGCAGGAAGTAAAATGAGGGGTTAGCACAAAGCTAAGTGAATAGATTCATCACACTCCATTCAACTTAGCATAACTAGCTAATTACACCAATAAAACGTAAACACACATAATTCAATGAGGATCGGTGGCTCTGGGGATATCATAATACCCGGGGATTCCCCCAAGAACACTTACCGTCAATCCGTTTGGCCAATACAGAATAGACCGATAACTAATGGTTATTAAACACATACACAGGTCTCAAACACAACAAATGAATCAAAACCTGTGTAAAACACATAATAACCAGAAGTCCAACTACACGTTGACCTCAATAACATAGTACACATAGTTCACATATCACGTAGATCAATAATCAATAACCAAGACTAAACAGTCTGATACACATCTACGTTTACTTGTTGTAACCAAATAGTTACAACTAAATCAAATGATGAGTTCTGAATCCACTCACCGATACCTCTGACGTCTCCACACTCAGGATTCTAATATCACTGAGTCTTACGTTGATCTGAAACAGAAAATCATACACAAGTCAGAAGTTCGTTCCATAAACATCATTATAGTCTAATTATCCAATCAGGTAATCCCTGAAGTCTAGGCAAACAAAAGTTCACTCAGAAATAAACTCAGAAAAAGTCCGCAATACCGCTTAAAACTGAAAAATGCCATTTTCGGGTCCTAGATGACCCCGGATGGCCAAAAACTGCCTAGGCTATTAAAATATAGCCTTGATTACTAGGTCGTTTCCGATTGACTATGCGAATTTCAATTAAATCCGAGTTAATGAGATTTTCACAAAACCGCGTCTCCAAAACACTTACGCATTTTCAAAATTTGCAAAACAAAAATCTCTTTTATAAACTTTGCGACACAACCACTGTGTCACACAACAGAAACCTGCGACACTAACATTGTGTCGCAATACTCAAAATGGCTGCCTTTAGCGACATAACCATTGTGTCGCATAACATTTAAGCGACACAACCTGCGACACAAGCCTTGTGTCGCAATGATGAACAGCCCAGATCCCAGATTCAAAATTCACGAAATCAAACATGTAATACACAAATTAACTGATTCCAATCGGTGTAAATTATATATAAACAATAATAACGCATAACAATTAGAACCTTACCTTGAAATCACGGATTAAAAGCTCAAATATGATCAAAACCCAACTTAACTTTACTTTCTCTCTAATTCTCTCTAATTCTCTCTCTAAAACCGATTTTAAGTGTTTAGAAATGACTGGAAATGGTCAGGAAGTACTAGGGCGGTGTATATATATTTTTATCATCGAAATACACTTAAGCTCCTTACTTAATTTCAGTTCAGCCCGTTTTGCGACACAGTCCTGCGACACAACCACTGTGTCGCATAGACAACCTGCGACACAACCCTTGTGTCGCAGAAAATCAAAAACTTACAAATTTTACAATAAAACACATAATATTAAATAGTTCTAAAACAATTAAATAATCAATTAAAATAATGGAAATTACCAGACTGCGGGAGAGGATGTTACATTCGTAGTCAGAGGTTTTATTATTTTACATTGAGAATAATCGCATAATAGGCCGTTGATGCCACTTTTGATCTATTGATGAAATGATTACTAAATGATGGTTTATGATCGAGTCATTAAACCTGTGAATTCACTCAACGTTATGTTGACCTTTTATAAATATGTTTTTCAGGGGAATTAGCTATGCCGTAAGACACATGCACATTTGGGACCATACCTGCCACGATAAATTAGGATGCCATATTTTAAATTTGAACAATGGGATTAATTGACTTGTAGTTTATTTATGAAATCCCAAAACTTGTAATTTGTTAAAAACAATGTATTTGTAACATTGCTATTTTGACGGCATCCTAATAATATAGAAGTTCTACGATAATCATACGCTCGAGGTAATGTTATTCGATCCTCGTCACGCCCCGAAAGCTTCCGCATGATTTACTGTAAACGTCAATTTTGGGGGTGTGACACAATGGGAAACCACCTCGATTTGATGCTGACCATTTCCAAATGTGGAAAGGCCGTATGCTTCTATTTCTAAGGGCCCAAGATTCTCTTCTTATTAAAATCTTAAATGAAGATTCTTTCACTCCTCATACCATACTTGAAAGAAATCCTACCTCTGCTGGTAGTGATGAGGACATTACTCCTAGGAGTATTGTAAAACCTCTTAGTCAATGGTCTGAGGAAGACAAGAAATTGGTAGACATTGACTCAAAGCTCCAATCTTTTTTAGTCATGTCCTTGCCAAACTCTATTTAGCACTATGTCATAAACTGTACAAGTGGTAAAGATATATGGGAAACTTTGTGTACCATATATGAATGACCATATCAAACTGCTAAACTTAAACGGATTCTTCTAAACAAAAAATATGAACTATTTAAAGCAAATAAAAATGAATTCATAACTCTAACTTACAAATGGTTCAACTGTCTAATGAATGATATGAAAACAACTGGTATAAAGAAAGAGTCAATTGACATAATGAACGAATTTATGGATTTTCTACCTAGTTGTTATGAAAAAACCACTGATATCCTCAAGGATACTGGTCATATAGAAAAGATGACAATGAAATCATTATTTGACACTTTTCTACGTAAAGAACTAAACAAACTTCAAAAACTTTCCCTTTCAGAGACCTACAAACCTTCTAACTCTGCCTTAGTGGCCAAAAATTGTATCCATTAAGGATATTCCCTCTACATCTACTGTAGAGTCAGCTTATGAACCTTCTGAACTCAGTGGAGGTGAAGCTGACATTTCTGTCAATGAAGATGAAAGTGATCTTGAATCTCTCGCTGAAGAGATGGCTATGATGGCAAGTAAATTTTTGAAATTTACAAATTATAACAAAAACCCAGCCATTAGATCATGTGTATCCACTTCTAGATACCTGAAAAAGCCTTACAGCGAGAAACTCAAAGGAAAACAAAACTTTGACAAATTTGATGCTATCTGCTTTAATTGTCAGAACCATGGACACTTTGCTGCTTATTGCAAGGCTCAGCGTGTTGAAAACAACAAATCGCTGCAGTCACAAAAATCATCAAAATATAAAGCCAAGTACAGAAAACTTAAAGAACACATCAAGAAAAATGATACTGGTCTTGTTGCTAAACATAGAGACCTTAACAAACTTGGTATCTATGAAGAAACATCATCCTCTGATGACTCTTCTTCATCTGATCATGAAGATCCTGCCGGACTTTGTATTATGGCCAACTCAGTGAGTGAATATGAATCAGATGACTTCTCTGTAAATGTCTTTGAATATGATGAAAATGAAAGTTTAGAGAACACTCTTATCCTTGAAAACTTTTCACTAGAGACATCTCTCGTATCTCTGCTTGAGAAAGCTAATTCTTCTTCTCACTTTGATGGTACCTGGTACTTGGATAGTCGGTGCTCTAAACACATGACAGGATCCAAGTCTCTGCTCAACAATTACCAAGAAACCTGATGGCCCTTCTGTATCTTTTGGTGATAATTCTAAGGGTTTCACTAGAGGCATGGATCTCTGACCAACGGAAACATCACTTTCTCTAATGTTTCATTTGTTGAAGGCTTAAAACACAATCTTCTCAGTGTTAGCCAGATCTGTTCTCTGAAGAACAAAGTTCTATTTGATGAATTTTCTGGCACAATTCTCAATCAAGAAGGCAAGTCTGTTCTCTCTGCCAAAAGAAAGAGAAATGTGTACACCATCAACATGGAAGAATCTAAGTCCCAAAAGGGTATCTGTCTCTACTCAAGATATGTAGTTGAGAAGAATTGGCTATGGCACAAGAGACTCTCTTATCTTAACTTCAAATCTATCAACAATCTTATCAAAAATGATCTGGTCTATGGGCTACCCTCTCTAACCTTCTCAGAGGACAATCTCTGTCCAGGTTGTGAGAATGGAAAACAACACAAGTCTTCCTTTAAATCCAAGCACTTTTCATCAATCTCTAAAGTATTTCAACTTCTTCACATGGATCTCTTTGGTCCTGTTAGCACCACTAGCCTTGGTAGCAAGAGATATGCTCTAGTGATTGTGGATGAATACTCCTGATACACATGAGTATTCTTTCTAAAAGCTAAAAGTGATGTTGCTGATGAGATAATTTGTTTCATCAAGAAGATGGAAACTATGAATGGAAAAAGGATCAGAATGATCAGAAGTGATAATGAAACAGAGTTCAGAAATAATGTCTTAGAAACATTCTGTGAAGATAGGGGCATCTCTCAAAACTTTTCTGCGCCTAGAACTCCTGAACAAAATGGTATTGCTGAAAGAAGAAATAGAACTCTAGTTGAAGCTGCCAGATCTATGCTAGTTGATGTTGGTCTAAAAGACTATTTCTGGACAGAAGCTGTCAGTACAACATGCTTTACCCAGAATAGATCTATCATTGTGAAAAGGCACAATAAGACAGCATATGAAGTTCTCAGAGGAAGGAAACCAGATATTAGTTTCTTTCACATTTTTGGAAGTACATGCTATGTACTTAACACCAGAGATCAGCTAAAGAAGTTTGATCCCAAAGTTGATGAAGGCATCTTCATTGGATACTCTCCGGTATCCAAAGCCTTTAGGGTGTACAATCTGAGAAGAGAAACAATTGAAGAATCTATTCATGTCACCTTTGAAGAATGCTTTAACTCAGAGAGAAATAGAAATCTTGCTGACTCTAGGTCTATCCTTTTAGATTTATAAACTGAGTTTATACTTTATTACTTAAAAAACTATATTTATGATTTAAACCAATATTTCTCAAAATGTACCAAGGAATCCCTAAGCTTTTGACTATGTAATCTATTTTCCATATTTCATCTGTTCAAGCTCAGACCATGTTTAGAAAACATCATATGCTTGTTAACAATGTATTACAACTATTAATTAGTTGTTTCATTGCTTTAAGTACTTCACAATGTTATTCATAGTAATTCCATAATAATTACGATGTACTTTACTTATACTATTTCCATAGTAATTTACGATGTATTATTACGATGGGTACATGGTGTCGTAATTAAACCATAGTTAGTTGTTTTGCTTAAGTACTTCACGATGTTATTCGCAGTGCTTTCAATAATAGTTACAATGTAATTCACTTTTAGTGTTTCCATAGTAATCTACGATGTACTATTATGATGATCATTACATAGTATTTTAATAACCATAACATAGATAAATAATTACTTTGTATTAAGGTTCGCGAAGTCTTAATATCAAAGTTGTAATCGACGATGATTTATAATAAGGTTTAAAATCATAAATAGAAAACATAATTAAAACACTATGTTTCTAATTAAATATGTTAACATCATCTCATAATTAATTAACTAACTACATTATAACAAACATGCAAGGTAATTACTCGTTAATCATGGTAAGTCCTAAATCTAGCATTATAACAATAATAGTAAACATTGTAATTAAAATAGATAAAGGAAAAAAGTCACGGTAGATAATAACGAGTTTGGAATAAACTTGAAATTACAAGAGCAGGACTCCGATTTTACTCCAAGCATGTTACAATTCTTCACTTGCTACTCTCTAATTAATTACTAATTTAATAATAATTAATAACTAACCTAGAGAAAGAAAGCTAGAGAGATAAACTAACTAACTATTGAATGTAAATTGATAGAATGGTGTAGAATGTGATGGTTTGGTTGTTGGTGAAGTTGGATATATATAGGATGAAGTTTAAGCCGTATTTTGACCACCTGGCCCTTATTTGACCTCGCGAAAACACATCCATATTGTACGAACCGTCTAAAGCTTGAAGATTTATGCATATACGGGTCGTGGGAGCCGTATACGGCTCATGCAGACTATATACGACGGGTGCAACCCGTATGTGCGGGATCGAAATTCTTCGTTGCTCTTTTTTTTGCTCTAAAATCTTCGTTATTTGTTCGTTTTTTGTTGATTCTTTTTGCATCGCCTTTGTAATTTCCCGATTAACAAAATAATACAAATAAATGTAATATTTGGATTGAAATGTTAATTATTTGATCAATATGAATAAGATAATGTATGTAAAAACGTGAGTTTTTACGAATTATCAACCCCGCACCTCTGAACTCATATTATAAATTAACTTAAAATTCTTTTAGTGTCGATAAATCTCAATTACACTTAAAAAGTTGATTACACTAAAATCACCAACAAAAACGCATCACCTACGCGAGGTGCGTTCATTTACTAAAATATTCTAAATTATTTGCAACTAATATTTCATTAGACAACTAAGATAACCAATTTTTTTTCCACATATAGATGTTTAGAATCCCTAGAGAGTTTACTTTAAAGAATTTATAGAATTTTATGCACAAGGAATGTTAAAAGCACATGGTCCATCAGCCCGTTTATTCAATTAAAAACACATGGGCCTTAAAATCATGAATTATAACCTCTTATGACTTATACATAAAGCGCCCAAATATGCTCAAATGCCTCACTCTCATGAATTAAGAAGCTTCGCATCCACCTTGCCTCCTCTAATGGCATCGCTTTTTCAACAAGATGCGATTTTGTGATCGTCTAGGCTCTAGCCCCGCCTCTCGCCAAAGGTGTGCTTTTTTAAAACACAAGTTGCGTTAACTATAAATCTTAATAAATGAGGATGATTTTCATGTCTAAATTATGGTACTTTTAATCACCAATGCATAACACCCCAACATTGAACAATAAACTTTAAAATGAAAATTATAGTTAACAATAATAACCATAATCTCAAAGATGTAATGGTTAAACTTTAAAGTTATTTTCTTTAGAAATTGAAATTGCTGAATATTTAACAAATCAATAAATATTGAACGTTAATCAATCTTATTAGTTAATGACTACAAAAGAGCGTATGAGTTTGATAACATGTGTACCTACATCACGCCTACCAGTTCATGAATTATTCGGGGAATTACAAACTCCTAGTATAGCTTATTGAAACTGATTTATATGTTATTTGCTTTGTCTTTTGCGATAAACAGTTTGAAGTAGAAACTCTTACTTGATTATCTATTACTTATTTTACTAACAAATGATTATTAGATAAACCACTGTTCAAATTACAAGAGGCGTTTCCTTTGGATGATTATATATAAACTATAAGGTTGGGGGTTCAAGTTTTGAGATGAACAGATATATATATTCGTGAGAAGAGCATCTGCAACGTTAGCACTATCCGTACCTTTTTGCACTAAATAGTGCAGAAGTATAAAAACTCACTTTAATGTCAACATTAAACACTACACTGATTACTATTCACATTAAATAGTAATATATCTACATTTACAATACAATAATTTTTGAGTCCCTTATGTAATAATGATTGATTTATCTCCATAATAAATGATAGTAAAAATCTTTAACCACTATAATAAATGATGGTAAAAAAAGACATCAAATCTTTAATCAACCAAATTAAATGAGGATAAAGAGAAACATTAGTAAAAGTTATTTTAATAAAATCAACCAAATTTTTAAATATACGCTTACCATATGGGGGGCATGTTTGTAATTGCATGGACGTTTAAGCTTAAATAAAATTTTACCATATTTAAGCGAGATACTATACCTTTATGATGTTACATTAACAAGCAATGATTAAATATTTAAAATCTGTAACTATAAATTATAGTTTTAATTTTCAAGTAAAAATAATTGTTTTAAATATAAGTTTTAAGGATATCTTTTTATTTTAAATTTAGTTATCGTAATATTTAGTTATATATGAATTTAATAAAATAAATAAATATAAACATGAACTAACTCCACTCATTTTCACAAGATGAGTTACAACCCAAACTTAATTGTAGATAATAAACGACAAAACGAAGACCATATAAAAACACACACACACACACATAAAAACTTGGTTTCAGAGAGAGAAAAAGAAAGAGATCTGAACCAATAATACATACACCTACTACTGTTAATTCATTGTACATAGCTACCGGAAAACAAAATTGTGTATTATTAAGCTGGATTTCGTAATTACGCAAGTCAATCATCTTCAAATTAAGTTGAATTTCGCTACAGAATTACAATTTTAATTACGGTAAGTTTTTACAATTTTTAGATGCTCACCTTCTTCCGGATTAATTTGGGACTCAAATTCAAACAATTTGAGTTGAAACTCGCCGGCCACCTATTGTAAGTCTGAGAATTGATTAATTTGCGGTTTTTTCTATTTGATTTATTTGAAAATTAATCAAATTGTGCAACATTGTTTAAATTTTTCCTATTGTATCGTAGATTTCCGGATAATTTTGTAATAAATTGAGAATTAAACTCATCATTCCTTATCGGCAATTAATCACACTTTTCAGCTTTCCTTTAGATTAATTTTCAATTTTGCAGCTACTCAAACCATATGATTCCCTCAAGTTGATTGCCATAAGATATTACAGTAAATTAAGAACTAAAATAATCTCTTCATCTTATCTCATTACTTAGTTTTATAGTTGTATATATATGCTCATTCTTATTCCCTACACTAATTATCACATAGAAAAATGGGTAAAAATAATAAAACTCTAAAAACATAACCTAATGAAACCTCCTTCATATTTCTTAACCAGTTGCAAGAAGGCAATGACGCTCACGTAAAGGTGATGATATGTCGTAAATGGGATGTTAATACTATTTATGGAAAATACATGAGCACCGACTTTATTGTTTCTAACGCACGGGTATAAAGCTATTTATATATATATATATATATGTATGTGTGTGTATAATCAGGTTCACGTGAATTTATGCAGGGAAATGTTATGCATTGTACTGCAAAGAACAATATAACGTATTGTTTCATTGATAGGCTACAAGAAGGTTGCGTTTATGCTATGAGACACTTTACAATCTTGCCGAACAAAGATGAAAGACATCATGTAAAGTGAAAAATCATTTGCATAATTGTGAAATATTGAGCCTATACTAAAAACCTGGGCACTGCATCATATGTGTATAAAAACTTACCCACATGACTATAAGAATTGCTACACTTCAAATTTAGTCTATGAATTGATTAATTTGTTGAAAGATAATTCTTAGAGATGTAATAAACATTGTTATGTGAGCCTCAAATATATTAGGATGAAACTAAGCGTCATCCCCCAAGAACCAACCTTTTTTAGATCAATATTCGAACGAACTTGGACCCTATATGAGCTTCATGAGTTCAACCTGTACGATCTTTATTGAAATATTTTGTAACTATAACTGATTTCAAAGTAGCAAGAACACAACTTATGATCTTTGATATATTATAGGGTTTGTTCCAAGAAACAATAATACGTTATCACTCTTGAATGTTTAATATCTTATCTTAACAATGGTATCAATATAAAAACCCGTGATTAATTAACTACTTTTTATTCCTCAATGCATAATATAAGAATTAGTAGTAAAAACAATCATCAAAACATAAATTATCCAACAATTGAATTAAATAAGACCCGTGCATCGCACGGGCTTTTCCTACTTGTATAATACATAAAAAGTATGATGTATTTATTATAAACTCAAAATTAATATTTTTAAAATTACTAGAATATAATATTTGCTATCATATTTATTAAAAAAACTCTATAGTTTTTTTTATAAAATTTCCATATACATTTTTGAAATTTCTATATAAAATGATTGTTATTATATTCCTTAAAAGAATTTAATGGTTATACAGAAATTCTAATAATATATTATTGAATTGTGTATCTTAAATCAATTGAAAATGATTTAGTGCAACCCACTGTAGTAGTTTTTTTTTTTAGTTTAAATATATTTTTAAAAGATATACTCTTTTTGCACTAAAATAGTGCACTCATTGAAGATCCTGTAAGGAGTGTGTGAAAATTTGTATTTCTAAAAATAAAAATAATATATAATAAATTAGGTAAGATAAACTTCTGATTTCAAAATATGTGAAATTATTGGACTATCTAAACTATTTCAAAACTAAATCAAACTAATCAAATCAAGGTTATTAAGATTGAGATCTTACCCAATATCGTTTTCATCTTTGCAATCGTAATATGAAATCGAGATCGTGAGATCCTATTTTAGTTAAAAGTTTATATCAAAAAGAAGTTACATGAAAATTTAATACGGTATAAAAACTAAAATGATCATACAATCTTATGACCGATTTTGCGATCTTTTTAACGATCATACCATCAATTTTTATTATCCCACGATCTTACATGCGATCTTATGGAAGCTATGATTCTATGACAATCCAGCACACACTTTTGTACAATAATATCGTCGGATCGAAGAATCTTGTTAATGATCGGTGAATAAGATCATTAAAGGTTGGATCGAACGTTTTAGTGTAAAGGTTGGACTAGCGATTGGTGATCCGTGAATAAAATATGTATATTGTGGTGTATAAAAATTTGATTCAATTTTATATACCACTGTATATGTTACTGATATAATGCACCATCAATACAATGTTAATGTTGACTTTCAAACAAAAGAATGTTAATGTTATAAAAAAAACTCAATTCTTATTAAATTTAGGTTGTAATCAGATCATAAATCATAAACTAAAATTAAAGTAGGATTATAATTTAAACTTATCCAACCAATAAATTAAATTCATTACAAAATACCTACTTTTTTGATGGGAACAAAAATGAAAATCAAATGACAAATCCAACCCAAATCTGCAAAGCTTCTAATTCCCCTTTACCTTTTCTTCTTCTTGCCTTAAATCATTCAATCAAAATCCAAATCCCTAAAAATTAATCCTAAAAATGAATCAATTTCACCTTTTCATCTTCACTCTATTCTTCACATATTCATTATTTCCAGGTACATATGTCTCTATTTCCGCTCTTCTTTTTTCCCCCCAATTATAACTAATTTAGTAACATTTTTTTTCTTTTCATTTTCACTAGAGGTACATCCGACGTCGTTTAAGATCGTAAACAGATGCCGGCACACCATCTGGGCCGGAATACTGACCGGGTCTGACCGAACCGTACTCAACCCAACCTGGTTCACTTTAACGCCGGGTCAATCAAAACCCTAAAAGTACCCGTTTCTTGGTCCGGTCGGTTATGGGGCCGCACCGATTTCATCCCCGATTCCACCAGCTGGTATTCCGGCAGAACCTCCTGCCACGCTGGCAGAATTCACAGTTAATGGTGATCAGGGTTTAGATTTTGATGGCGTCAGCTTAGTTGATGGATACAACCTTCCAATGATTGTGATTCCTAGATATAGTACAAGTGGTCAATGCAGTTCCACTGGTTGTTTAGTTGACTTGAACTGTGCTTGCCAGAATGGGCTTCGAGTGGTAGCGCGGAGTAAGAGCGTTGTGGCTTGTAGAAGCGCGTGAGAAGCATTTTGCCACCCGCGGTTTTGTTGTAGTGAAGGGTATAATACGCCCGAAATGTGTCCCCAACGGAATTTTCGGAGTATTTTAAACATGTTTTTCCGCGATCGTATGGTTATGCTTATGATGATAAAACTAGTACGTTACCGCGCTAACTATGTTATCATATTTTGCCCATTGCCTTACACTAGGTACATTAATGATTTATTTGTTTGTACATTTTTTTGTTCTATGGTATTTATGCTATAATGTGGTGTTTGTGTAGAGTTTATTTTAGGGCTTATGAATTTATTGAAATTTGAAAATTTTGTTAAGCTCTTTTTTGCTAGCTCATGAGCTAATGAGTTTAAGCTTATGACTTATATGTCGTCATAAGCCGAAACTGGTAAGCTTATAAGCCGCAAAAAGTAAGTTTAGAACCTTGTCCAAATAAGCCTAGCGAAACACCAAACATCCCCAAACTGTATATGGTTGTTGTGTCATGTGTGTGTTTATAAATTACAAACATTATTGTTTATTATTGTGATTTTGTTGGAGATTGAACAGTGAAAAGCTGTTGGAAAATAGGAAGGAAATGGCGGATTTAATACTTGTGAATAAATCCATGATGTATGTCGGCCGCCACCATGCTTTTGGTATGGTTCAGTTTGGTTAAAGTGTTTCATTTGTTTTGTAGTTGGGTTCAAAGACTTTGTGTAATTTGTTTTGGTTTTTATGTTTGTTTTCAGGGTAATGAGTATGCGGGTACTGGGACGAAGGTTTTTCTTCGTTTGGTAAGATTACAAAATATGGATTTTTTTGTTGTACATTTGTTATGCTAGATTTGTTTGGATCTTGAATTTGTGGGTTGTTTAAGATAGACTTACAAAATGAACATAAACATGGTTGTTCAACTTAGTCGTTTCTAGTCTATTTCTCTTTCTTTGTATGTATCTACCAAGTTAAAGTTAACCAACAAAAAGTTTAAGTAAATAGATTACTTAAGATTAAATAGATATTTGATAGATTACTTAACATTTAAAGTCACTAACCACTTCAAATGTTTGTCAAATTAGGAGTTGAACGACCAAAATTAGGAGTTGAGCCACCAAAATTTGCCCACCAATATAAACAGCTTTGTCAAATTAGGGTTAAAGAAAGTATTCTAATAGCAATCTTTGTCAAATTAGGAGTTGAGCCACCAAAATTTGCCCACCAATTTATAACTATTTTAAAAGAAACATATTAAGTTAATATATACATATTAGTAGGTATATAATATACAAATGAAATATAAATGCATTACCCGGGTCAAATTTATCGTTGTTCACCTCATATCCTTTGACTGCAACTAACCGATCAAACTTTCCTAGTTTACCCTTGTACAACGGCAAGTCCTCCATCAAGATTAGTGTTTGTTTTTCATAATCTTCCGAATACAAAGTTTCAACAACTTCAACAAACGCATTGTTGACATCGATTTCATTTTGGACATCCTTATTGTTATATATATTAAGTGGGTTTATAAGATAGGCCGCTAAATGTAGATTCGTATCAAGTCTACGTTTCATCTTTGTTGAAATGATATTCATAGTAGGCTCGTAGGATTTCTTATTATTGTTCAAAGCATTCATGATTTCTTGTTTCGCGTTTTTAAGCTCACCCTGTAAAAAGCCCATGGAAGGGTTTCAATCCGCATCAACGTCCGAAGAATTTCGACTAAATGTGTGAAAACTTTTAGACATTTTATCACACTAGCCCAAAATTTGTTATCTATCACCATTGCAATAGATTCTTTCCCTTTTCTTGACTTGGATAAATTACATGCTTCCCGTTGATTACTACCAAACTTATGCCTTAGTTGCTCTTTGTTTTCAAGCAAACTTTGTAAAGTGAGAAATGCGAAAGAAAATCTTGCAACTCCCGGTCTCACAATATTCCTTATTTCGTGTATTGTCTCATCAGACAATGGTTTGTAGTGGACATAAATAAAGACCGTTAGTTGTTTTGTGGGATCAAGTGTTTTCTTATACGGTTGTGGCCCACAAATAGCTTTAAAAATAAATAAACATGTAAGTGCAACAAATAAAATAATCACAACTAACAATGATCAAAGAAAAAACAAGTACGGTTAAACTTATTACCTTCAAGCATAAGATTAACTATATGCGCCGCACATGATGTCTAAAAGATTGTTGGTCTCTTCGTTTTTAACAACTTTGCCGCTCCCATATTATTAGAGGCATTGTTGCTCACAACTTGAACAGCATGTTTGAGACAAACTTCTACAATGCATTTCTAGACATACTCAAATATATGCTGGCTTGTGCGAGCTTCATCCGAAGATTCGTTGGAAGACAAGAAAACGGTACCTAACTTTGAATTCACACAGAAATTATAATGCTCCTTTTTTTTCTATCAGACCATGCATCTGTCATAATTGAGCATCCGTTCAACTAATGGTCAAAGAGATGTAAGTTGAAAAAATCTGAATATGAATGGAAGGAATGGATGCTCGATTATGACGGATGCATGGTCTGATAAAAAAAAGAGCATCATGAATTTGTGTGTGAATTCAAAGTTAGGTATCGTTTTCTTGTCTTCCAAAGAATCTTCGGATGAAACTCACATAAGCGAGCACATATTTGAGTATGTCGAGAAATGCATTGTATAAATTAGTCCCGAATATGTTCAAGTTGTGACAGACAATGCCTCTAATAATATGGGGCCGACAAAGTTGTTGAAAACGAAGTGACCAACAATCTTTTGGACATCATGTGCGGCGCATACAGTTAATCTTATGCTTGAAGGTAATAAGTTTATCCGTGCTTGTTTTTTCTTTGACCATTGTTAGTTGAGTTTATTTATTTTTGCATGGTCTAACAATCTTATGCATAGTCCAACAATCTTCAATTATGCCCGCCACAAAACATTGGCTTAGATGAGACATTACACGAATAAAGGGATATTGTGAGACCGGGATTTACAAGATTTGCTTTTGCATTTCTCACTTTACAAAGTTTGCTTGAAAAGAAAGAGCAACTAAGACATATGTCTGGTAGTAATCAATGGGAAGCATGTAAGTTATCCAAGTCAAGAAAAGGGTAATAATCTTTAGCAATGGATTGATAATAAATTTTGGGTCGGAGTGATAAAATGTTTAAAAATTTTCACACCTTTAGTTAAAATTCTCCGGATGGTTGATGTAGATTGGAAGCCTTCCATGGGCTTTTTACACGGTGAGCTTAAAAAGGCGAAACAAATAAGAAATCATGGATGTTTTGAAGAAATCCTACGAGCCTATATGAATATCATTTCAACAAAGATGAAAGGTAGACTTGATATGAATCTACATTTGGCGGCCTATCTTTTAAACCCATTTTATCTATATAACAATTTGGATGTCCAAAATGAAGTCGATGTCAGCGATGCGTTTGTTGAAACTTTGTATCCGGAAAATTATGAAATGCAAACATTAATCTTGATGGAGGACTTGCCGGTGTAAGAGGGTAAACTAGGAAAGTTTGATCGATAGTTGCAAACAAAGGATGTGAGGTGAACGACAATAAATTTGGTGGCTCAACTACCAAAAAGTGGAGCATGTTTGAAGCGGTCAGTGACTTTAGATGTTAAATAAGTTTAAGTAATCTATTTACTTAAACTTTTTGTTGGTTAATTTTAACTTTGTAGATACATACAAAAAAGAGAAATAGACTAGAAACGGCTAAGTTGAACAATCTTGTTTATGTTTAATTTGATGGACAAAAAAAATAAAAATAAAGTAGAGAGATCATGAAGTACTTCTCGGTAACGATGCAAGTGAAGCTCAAAATTGGATCGTAGATGAATCTTATGAGGTTGTTGGTAATGCAATGGGTGTTGATGAATTTTTAACACCTCGGAGAAGTGCTAGAACAAGAGAACTTTTTGATGAAGAATTTGAGTCGGACAGTGAGGAGAAAGTAGATGAGGACGCCGAATATGAGTCGGATGGAGTTCAAATCATTGAACAATACGGACAAGACCAAAGACTTAGATGAGAATGAATCTAGTAACAAATACTTATGTTTGAAGTATTTGAACGATTATGTTTATGTTTCCGGACAATCATGTTTGTGGTTCTATTTTGTATTTTTGCACATATAATTTTGATATAAATCCTAGCCTTGTACAACCTTGGATACAAATCCTGTATATACTTTGCATATCCATTTTAACTTTTGATATAATTCAACAATTACATATTTTTGACCTCTGAGGTCAAACATGTTTTAACAGTTTGAGCATCAACTTAACCTTGTTATATTAACAGTTGATGAAGTATACTATTGGTGTAAAGTTATATGACATTCATTACCCCTTAGGTACTCAGCTTTTTGTGATAAATGTATTCCTAGCCAAATGTAATGGCTAAAAGAGGATATAAAACACAATGCGTACCTGAACAATGCTGAAAATCAGAAGCCAAAGGATGCGAAAAATGCCCTCCAACCGGATGATTTCTCTGAAAGTTGACGTATTTGATACTGATTATATGTCTTTATCACAGGGTTAGGATATGCACTCAATGGTACAACCATGTGGTAAATGGGGCTAACATATTCTATGTTTCTAAAACCATTTCTCCTCAGTTGTTATATTTGGGTCAAAAACACGATACTTTTGGATGCTTGGCTCATTATGAGAATTGACAGACATCAGGTTTCAGTTTATCAACTGTAGTATGGTATCTTTGAGCTTAGAATAACATGACATGATTTTAGTAAGGATTAAATGAAGAATCAGTTCTCTGAAAGGAGGGTAGGATTAATGAAGTTATCAAATATTTAGCTTGATGAAATTTTGGTACATGCATCGATTATAATACTTCAAGTGTTGTGTTCATATTGGTTGTATTCTTTTGAGAGAGAAGGATCTCCAGATGCCTATGTCCCAATCTATCACTACCACGTAGTTCAAGTAAAACTTGCAACATTACTATTTACTTCTCTACAAACCCCTAGTGGAAATATCAAACATTTGAATCCTAGGGGAAATATCAAGAGGTTAAGAATGATTTTTGTGCTTACAAGTGTCTTGATGCATCACATTTGATATGTTGATGTCATGAAAAGTAAAATGGTGGATCAGCACACCTTAGCAGTACATGCTATACTTTTGACTTTTAAGTGTCTTTTATCCTAAACCATAATCTTGAATCAATAAGTAGCCTTCAAAACTTAATGATGATAAAATATAAGATTACAAATATTCTCTGGGTGTTTATTTGGTTGGATTGGATTAAAACGAATCAAATAGATCAAACCATCCATATTCGGTTTCTGAAAAATGAACCTAACCATTCAGTTCAAAGTAAATCAAAATTAGTCAACCCAAACCAACATGATTAGATAAACGGGTCGAGTATTTTAACCTAACTTGTAACCTGCTAATCCTGGCATGACCCAAGTAACCCGGTTATCTAGACAAGTCAACATATTAATTGGCAAGTCATTTTAGGTTTATCATGTCGGTGTCAGCTCACATGGGTTGTCAAATTGGACAATCTATTCCGAAATAATAATAATAGCTAATCATTGATAAGCATAAAATTGTTAACTTTAGAGAACGATAACAAATAAACTGACTCGAAATCGACATTACAAAATACTAGAGCTGTGAATTCTTGATATGATCCGAAACCCGCCATGAAAAAAAACAGGTTTGTATTGAGATTTTTGACCCTTCAACCCTCTATTTTTTATATCGGAATTGGGTCAGCCAATGAAATAAAGATTACAAAAGAGTTCAACTTTAGTAAAACAGTTACAAGGAAACTGAGTGAATGACAGAAATAAAGTGATCTACCGGAGCTTGCATTGAACGTAGATTTCTTAAAACATATAACGAATTTATGAGTGCGTTTTCATAGTACGATGACCTAAAGCAGCGTATTATCTATATAATATAATTTAAAATACTAAACTGAGTTATACAAAAATACTAATTACAAAAAAAAAAAAAAAAAAAAAAAAAAAAAAAAAAATCAGAACACAATAGTAACATACTCTCTTCGTCTCAAAGTAAGTGTCTACTTCCAAAAGTAATATAGTGACATTATTTTGTTGTAAGAATAAATTGTTTTGTTATATTTATCACTTTCCATTTTTTTATTAAATAACTAAAAGAGGATATAATAGAGGAATCTGTACAATATGTGTGTAATGTAGGGAGAATAGTTATTGGATTATACGGTGAATTTGTACCAAAAACTGTGGGTAAGACTTAACTCTTCTGTTTCGACTTCTTTGTTTTAAGATGGCGAATTCAAAGTTAACATTTCTATAATGCTATTACTACTTGATCTATATGTAGCTAACAAATACTCCATATTGTGTGTTTATAGAAAATTTCCTAGCTCTGTGCACAGGTAACGGATGTTCCAGTTTCTAGTATTAAACTTTTACAGTCTTCTTTATAACTTCGTTTTGGAAATAGGGGAATTAGGGAAGGGTGCAAGTGGTAAACCACTACACTATAAAGGAACACCTTTCCATCGATTCATTCCAGGGTTCATGATTCAAGGTGGAGATACTGGGAATGGTAATGGGAGAGGAAATGAATCCATCTATGGTGGAGTCTTTCGTCATGAAAAATTTCAAGATCAAGCATTCACATGCAGGTCATTCACCTTCTATAAATGTCATCTGTTTTAGTATCAAAAAGTTGTATTTTATTCTTATCTGAAGCTATAGTCCATACAGGTATGGTGGCCATGGTCAATTTGGGACCATGTTCTAATGGTACACAGTTCTTCATCACTACACTTAAGGCCTACTGGTAAGTTGAACATGCTTAACATTGAACTCCCATAAATTATTCATTTTGATGGATGTCTTAATGTTAGCACGAGTTAATTGTCTTATTGTGCACAGTTCGCCTAATTTCTAAAAATGTTGTTATATATAGCAATTCATGGGTATTTCCATGCTTTTTAGATCCAAGCTAATATTACCCATTGGCAATACAAATAATTCGAGGATAATGATTAGTCCGTAAGATTCCTTTATTTGTCTTTATTGGAGATATTTTATGTATCTGAAAGATATATTTTGAAAGATTGTAAAATAATTTTCTGAAGTGTCAAGTACTCAAGTCAGATGTTGTCATTTTCACGGAATGGAGGGTGTAGTTTTTTGCTGGGTTGATAAGGCTTAGGTGCGTCGTTTTGATTGCTTTTGTTGGTACAATCCACACTGGAAGTTTAAAGTTTGCTTGATACTTTGTGATAAAGGTGGGAAGTTCCGGGAATTTACACCCAAATGAATCAAGCTGGGTCGTTTCTATTGATAATGGGTCAAATAGAAATGATGGTGCCCAGTGCGGATCTAGAATGGGGGCAGCCGCCCCCTCAAAAAATTTGAAAATACGTAAAATAGAATTTTTTAAAGGTATTAATGACATTTTTAAATTTTCGTCCCCACAAAACTATAGAAAAAAATAAAATAATTTTTTTTCCCCCCTCCGTTTGAATTTCCTAGCTCCGCCCCATTGGTGCCCCAAAATGAAACAGGTTGAACGGGTTTAATGTGTCGAAAGTTCCCTGTGTCGAAAGTTCCCTAAAGTCCGTATCAATATGCTTACAAGTTACAATCTCCTAAATTGATTGATATTGAATTTGATTATTAATATTATTATTTGAATATAAAAACATTCATTTATGCAATCATCTCTAAGACATCAGTAATATATCAATATCAAAAGTAGGACAGAAAAGCTTTGAACGGCTATCTCAACCCAACCATCCCACTTTGACCTATACTTGGAACTACCCAATTGATCCAAACCAATTTTGACACGTTACCCAACTCGCCTTTTCTGCCACTTTGTGATGTCCCATGGAAATGCTGCTTTTCTTTCTTGGGAAATGTCCATCTACAACCACCTTTTCTCTATTACTCTTTTACGCCAAATACGAGAGACGTTCCATTTTGGGTATGTTTCGCAACAAGCTTATTGGAGTTTATAGGAGCTTAAGCTAACTGTGAGGATAATTAGGGTATCATCCGATGCATTATCAAACAAATCTGGAACTGTTCGGTGGGCTACCTGGGTTGAGTTTGGGGTTGGTTGCTTATTTTGTACCAATTGTGGTGTTTTTAGTGTTTGCTAGGTTAACTGGGGAGATCGTTACTGGAGAAAAACATGAGAAGGTTGTTTAACAATGTTGTGTCTGCTACTGCAATGGTTGAAGCACAGTTTTACGTGATTAGTGGGACTATAGCTCAATGGTATTTCTCAAAAGACGATTCAAAAATCAAGCGAAGCATACGGAGTTCTCTAAGGTATAGTTTTGTAAATATAGAGTATGTTAAGCTGGATTTTTAATTTTTTATTGTTTAACAAACTTGCTCAGCTATAGCTAAAATATGCAAAAGGACATCCAAATAAAATGCAAATAAGAAAAAAATGATTTAAGTTAGGGGTATTTATGTGATTTTACTTTCCAAAAGCTCAAGTTCCTTTTCAAACTTAGTTTTTTTGAGCTAATTTTTTTAGTTAGCTCTTACAAAATTTGTCAACCAAACAACACTAAAGCTTTTTTACAAAAAATAAGCTTAAGTCCCATAAGCTTCCATATGTTGTGCGCAAATGTACCCTTAGGGTTGGTACTTTCTATTTGTTCGATGATATTATCTTGAAATGCAATTAGGCGCAAGTTGTATGAGCCAAAACTGGTTGGTATTTTAGTAACTAATTTTTTATAATTTTGCTTTAGGTTGGAAGTGAATATAAATGAACCGTCATTACTCGTTACCATATATATTCATTTCGTGTTTCTAGCTAGTTAAGATTTTCTACTCTTAATTAATCATATAAAACCAGTTTGAATTTAAGTTCTCACGATAAAAGCAACAGTCATGTCCTGTTTCTCTTGTATGTAACGCCATTTTAGTTGATGATTTGATATTCCAATTATGTGATCATTCAGAAACGCATTTGGACCGTCCCTTGGAACAATATGCTTTTTGGGACTATTAGTTGGTATTGTACGGATAGTGCGTGTTGCAGTTGATAGTGCGGCAAGTGAAGATTCAAGTGGAATGATCAGCCTCGCCCAGATGCTGTGTCAACGCCCTTTTATCTGCATTTGAGTTTCCCAACAAATTTACCATAAGCTTTACAGCCATAACTGGTAACGCTTACTGTGTCTCTGCCAAATTGACATATGAACTTCTAAGACGTAATCTTCTCTCAGCTGTTGTTGTGGAGACTGTTTCCACTCTTTAATTGGCTGCAATTGTCTCTGTTCTTTCAGCAATATATGCTATTGTGGTCGGCAGTTTCTCACTTCATTCTCTATTAGTTTGCTTCAAGATTGTATGGGTCAAAAGACGTAATTTTGTATGGGGTTGGGTCGGGTCACACCACATTTTGTCCTAAATTTTGAACTTCCCATAAGCAACTAGTGTGTCAATTATGATTTATCGAAGTTACCCCGTTTGATAATAATCTGATTTTTGAACTTAAGAGATCTAGGAGGATTTATGTGGTAAAAAGCACTTTAGCAACTTCCGACCCGTTCAACCCATTCGGTTGTTCTCCTTCCGGTAAGATTTTTATCTTACCTGTTAGACCTTTAGAGCAACTCCAATGCTAACATGAGTAGTGTGAACAAGAATTCTTTTGGAATATGCTTATACCAAAAATCATTGCTTCAAACTAAGTTTTTGCACTAAACATGTTTATATAATTTGAAATACACATTTGAAGAACATGTTTCTATCATTTATTACATTTTAACGAATGCCTTATTGTTTTGCCTATACTTTCTGCAAGTGATCTAAATTGAGTTTATTTGAAATTGTTATAATCGTGAATGAACAGTAACCGGGTAATGAGAGAATAGTAACGGTCAATCTACACACACACGATTTATATTATCAAAGGCCAATCTAAAGACACACGGTTTATATTATCAAAGGCTTAAAGTAACAATACACATACTTGAGTATTTATACCCCAATACCGAACATAATCTAATTATTACATAAATATTATAATGCTAAATCCTCTGAATATGTTTTTTTGAACAATCTCCCTCTAGAATTTAGCGTGCCGGATTTGAAGAGAACACGCGTTTATATCGGATGCCAAGTGATTTTTCAATATGTCGAATATGATTTCTGAAGGCAATCCGTTCTTCAATTAGATTAACCGCGTCAATAATTTTATCTCTTTCAAATACTTCTCTCATTCGATATATTGGATCTTTACCGATTGTTCTTGCGATTATGTCTCTTTTCGCTTTGTCTAACAGATCTTTATTTATTATCTTGAGAGTTTTGTCATAATACTTTGCCTTTCTAAGAAACACAAGAACTTCTTTTCGCCTTTGTTAGTTTGGTACACGACTTCATGATCTGGTTTCATCACAATAGTACGTCTAACTGTTGAAAAGCCTATCTTGCTTTTGATATGTCTTTTAATCACAGTAAGTGCAATTAAGGTTGTTGGACATCTAGTAGTCATTTCTCTCGGTTCATTATACAAAAACTCTAAATCAAAATCTATGCTCAAAAATATGAAATCCGCTAGTTGAATATAGAAGTACGGATACCAATGTCTTGACATTCTAGCAAGCCCGGGTTTCTTTATCTGAATAATTCGATGATCTGGGGTCACTACCATCTTCAGCTTTTTCTTGCTCTTCATTGCTCATTATCATATGAAGATATGCCCTTTTTCTCTTTTTCGGGAAGTGATCATCACCATGTGCAAGAGCTTCTTCCAATTCATATGGTTTCCTAACCCATATCTTCCCAACTTGACCATATATTGTAGAACATTTTCACATACCATGACAAATTCTCCTTCCACAACTTGACCATATATTGCTCCCCCTTGAGTTAAAGGTTCATCTTCTTATTGAGGTTTTGTGGGTAGTTGATCATCTTGTTTGTCTTGAGTTTCACCAACTTGCTCGTTCCGCGTAAAAAGTCACGTTTTTATCCACGTTATCTTATCTATATTAATTAATTAATTAACCTTTTAATCTAAATATTACATTTATTTGTTTTATTTTGTTAATTAGGAAATTATGAAGACAACGCAAAAATAATCAACGAAAATGAACAAATAACAAAGATTCTAGACTGAAAACAAGTAACGAAGAATTACGATCCTGCATACAAGTCCACGACCTCACACATACGGCTCACACCAGCAGTATACGGCTCAAAACAGACAGTATACGGCCTACATGAATATAGATTAAACACTCCTTATGTTCCTTGTAACTACTTAAACCAATAAGAATCTTCGAAATGTCTTCTTCTTCATTGGATAATTCTTGACATGTTTAATTATGTGTTCTGACATGTATGTCAAGACATTGTCTACTGTCAACACAGTATGTAAGAAAGTACACTGCACATTCTTTTTTTATTGGTTGACATTGATAAGAGAACACCATAAACAACCATGTTTAGTAAGTATGTACATTTGTACAACCTCTGAAGATGCCATTTGGATAAGGATCATGGTTACAAAGTGTTGATGAATCATCAATTTGATCTATAACAAGTGTGATGATCTTCATTCTTTGTGTTGGCTTCAAGTAGATTTCATTCCCACTAATGGGTCTTCATTATTCATCTTCAACTTCATATTCAATTTAGTTGAGTGTATTGAAGCATGGGCATCACAAGAAACAACTTTCATTAGGATGAAATATGAAAGTTATCTAGGGTTTATATATCTGTGATGGCTGGTAGTGAACATAAATCATTTGGACCCAGCTCACAGAACACACTTATAAGTTGTCTTGACTATCTGTTTAGATCCCTTTGTTGGCTGTACAAAAAACCATTTTAGTGTTAATTTTAAGTTATTGTCATCATGAAATTAATATAAAAGGGTCATGCCTCAATAATGTTTGGAGGTGAAAGTTGGAGCTTATAAGTTTTTACTTTTTTTATAGGTGGTTGAAAAATTAATTTTAACTTGAACTTAATAGTGTAAATGATATAAACGAGGTGCTTTTTACCAGCGTGTTGCGGCATGATCTAAATATATATATTTTTGAATGAATAAATCTATAAATTAATATTTGAATATAAAGCGAGCGTATTAATATTCTAATTTATATTATATTTATATGTATAGAAGGTTGGATCTATGGTTAACCACAACATCACAAATATAAAGAAAACTAATGAACCCTTATACATACCCTGTATTTTCATCATCTTAACCGTCTACCTTACCCTCCCATGTCGTATCAACTATTTACATCAACTTGGACTATACTTACTCTTTTTTATCAAGTGTTTTTATGAATAGTTGAATTGTATTTTAAGCTTACTAATATGTACTATGTCATTTTTAACAAATCTATATCTTCTTTTTATAATTAAAATAAACATTCATACAGTTAATTTGAATAGTTTTTCCCAGTAATAGAAATATATGATCATTGTTACTTTCAAAAAATTCTATATCATTAATACATTTTCTCACACTTTACTAATTTATATTAAAATTTCAATGGTTCTTGAAATCTTCATACGATTATAAAGAAACTTTACAAAATATTGGTCTAGAATTGTAAAAGATAAATACAACTTCAATCATTAGTATATGTTATACTAATATCTAAAAGTAGAAAAATGACTTGTGTTTTAACATCATGCTACACTAATAGAATAGGAACCATGAAAAAATTTGATTGAAAAAATTTATTTATCAACTATCGAATGAATAAGATCATTTACTTTGGTAAATGTTAATATATGTACTGGAAACAAAATGAAATCTCAAAGATTTAAATAAAGGGTTTTTTTTTTTTTTTTTTTAATTTTAACTTCTAAAAGTTTCTATAATATTTTATAAGTATTTCACATAACCTTTTTTTTTAGTTTTTTCTTTTTTTTGTTAAGCTCCCAATAATACACTCATACATTTTTGTGTACCAAATAAAACTTATACTTTGATTTTTTTAAAAACATAAGGTGTTCTCGTAAGTTCATTGTCAATGTAAAATCAAAAGATAAATACCATAATTTGATTAGGGAACAATGGTTATCTATTTTTTATTTTTATCTTTGTTTGTATACATTTATAAAGTAAAAGTTTAAATTGAAAGGATTAAAACTTTAAACTCTTAGATCGGTTCCTATGGTCTTCACTGTGCTCCGTCTTCAACCCATGTATCATCGTTCTCCCCGTCCTGCCATAGGCACGACCCCGTCTCGGATACCGTCTTTGTGGCTTTGTAATGCCGAAGAAAGAGTGAGAACGTGAAGGTTGTCGACCCAATTCTTCAAACAGCTAGTGCGACAGTCAAATGTAAAGAAAAAAGTTAATCATTTTTTCTAATTTAAAACACCCCATATGTACATATAATTACAACTCTTTTTTCACACATAATTGTCAGAATCTCTACTTATTTTACACATAAATTATATTAAACAATTGCCACTTCTTTTCACACAATTCTCACATTCTTTTTAATTACTATGTCTAACGAACCTACGAACGAATATAAGAACGATGACTAATTATATCATTTATTATTATTATGAAAGTAACATACTTTTTTTAATTAATGTAATTATTATTATTAACGTAGTGTACTTCATTATTATTATTATTATTATTATTATTATTATTATTATTATTATTATTATTATTATTATTATTAGTATTATTATTGTGTTTTAAAATATAAATGTATTGATATTAATATTTAAAAAATAACGTAATATTAAAAAGTTTAATTATTCTATCATATAGACAATGTTAAGTTTTAATGAGAATGAGATTTTTGGTGAGAATGAAGGATCAATCTCAACCATCTATTTCATCAAGATAATAATACCCCAACATTATTAAAAATTAAATATCTCACAAACGGCTAATCAAAAAAATATAAAAACTACACGATAAAAATCAGCATTTTTTTCTATTCGATTAAATATCTCACAAGGTATACTTTCGACGAATTTTTTTTTTTTTTTCATTTTTTGGTGGGTTTCGAACACTGGTAACACATGTGTTAGTATCTGGTAACACATGTGTTAGTCGCTAGTAACACATGTTAACACCATCTACTAAAAAATGTGCTACCAACCACTAACATATGTGTTACCAGTTTTCAACCAAAAAAAATAAAAATAAATAAATTTCATTAAAAGTATATAATGTTGGGATGTCTAGTTGTAGAGAAAATAACGCTGATTTTTATGGTGCAAATTTTATAATTTTTTAATTAGCCGTTTATGAAATATTTAACTTTGAAGAAAATTTAAATTTTACAAAATAAATGACTAATATTCATTCTCACTTATATATCTATTCTCATTAACTTTTTGAAGTGATTTACCATTCCATCGTAGACAAGGTTCAATGTTTGAGTATTTATGCTTGTTTGAATCTTTGCGCTGATGTCGATGAAATGATAATTAATTTTTCACTTCCACGTCATTGATGTTACAAGTCGATCGAAAATTTTGAAGGAGAGAGAGAGAATTGTTCTTCCCTAAATACTAGCACACGCACGTCTACTCGTTTATTACGCGATTTCATTTCCTTAATCTACAAGCTTTAATCTCTAACATAAACCTACCAAAATCCACCCAAAATCACATCAAAATCAAAATCAAAATCAAAAACTAAACTAAAATGGAATCACAAAAACCTAAAAGTAATAATCTATACCCACAAATCATTCAATCAAACCCAGAATCATCATCACTATACACTTCATCAGCTCCATCTCTATACCCATCTCTTGATTTTGACCATGAAAACCTAATCATTGACACTCATCATCAATCCTACGATCCAAGCATTTTAACATCATTAGAACCGTCAGAAGAGATCATCATTAAGATCCCAAATTCAATCATTCATTTAATCGATAAACACCAAAGTATCGAACTTGCTTCCGGCGACTTCGAAATAATCCTGCTCCGGCAAGGAAACGCGGTCGTCGCCGTTCTTGCTCGTATTGGTGACGTCATCCAATTTCCGTTAGCTAAAGATGAAGCAGCTGTTAAATTAGACGGGTCACATTATTTTTTCACTTTACGAGTACCCTCTAATTCAAGTTCGGATCTTGACCCGGATAATTTGTTGAATTACGGGTTAACGGTATCGGGTGATTTTGGGGCTGTTCTTGATGGGGTTTTGGAAGAGTATAGCGCTTTTTCGGTGAAGAGTGTAGTGGCTCCAGTGGCGGAGGGTGGTGGTGGTACGGAGGAGGCGAAAGCGGCTGCGTATTGGACCACGTTGGCGCCAAATGTGGAGGAATATAGTGGGTCAGTTGCAAGGTTGATTGCTAGTGGTTCAGGGCAGTTAATTAAGGGGATATTGTGGTGTGGGGATGTGACTGTTGAAAGGTTAAAATGGGGAACTGAATTTTTGAAAAAAAGAACTAAATCTGGTTCGAAATCTGAAGTTAGTCCTCAAGCTTTGAAGAGGATGAAAAGGTATTTTGTTTTGTTTAGTTGTGTGTAGTTTTTAATTCATTGACCGGTTCTAACTTGATTAAAAGTACGTGTGTGAGTGGGGTGCGATCTCAACCATTGATTTTTGAACAGCCCAGATTCGTTGCACGTTAACAACACTTCATTTTATGTAAAATGAAGTGTAGTGTTGCGAATCAGTTACGAATTTGAGTTGTTGATCACAAAAATCAATGGCTGAGATCGGTCTGCCCTTCTTCTCATCAAAATGCAGTTGCCCCTGATCCCACACTGTGAGTGTTACTTTATTATTATATGTAGAATGTAGAATATGTATGTTGATCATGAATTTGCAGGAGTGTGAAGGTTAAGGATGAAGTAGTACTGCAATTGGAAACTTCTTTGTAGGGTTTAAGTTAAGCATCAATATTATTGATTAGAGAAGTTAACATCTTTGAGTTGAAATTATTGTATTAGGTACTAAATAAGCTATTATTTGAACCATTTTATCTGGCTTTTTTATGCAGCCATAACTATGCCAATATGCATTATATGATCTAAAAGAATGAGTGAGTTAGGACCTATCTAATTACTTTTTGGTTCTAAATTTTAGCATAAACTGTAACCTTTTCAATATTATTTTTAGCCATTAGTAGTCTATATAGAAATTGAGAGTATTCATACCATAGATTTTTGTTGATAATATTGATACAAAGGATTTAAGCTTAAAGGTTTTGCCTTTATCTTAGTAAGGAGGAAGTATGTCTCTTGGATTTATTATTTTGGATGGTATTACTAATACACTCATCGATCATCACTATAGATCATTGGTTTTTAGCACTTTCAGTAATGTTATAGACTTGTCTCGAGCCAATATTGGCAATCTTCATGTGGAAGTATGTTTCGCGCACTAAATTAATACATATATTTAACATGTGAATGTTGATTCAGGGCAAGGAGATTGACAAAGATGTCAGACAGTGTGGCAACTGGAGTTCTTACTGGTGTTGTCAAGGTCTCTGGATTCGTCACGGGTTCTATTATCAACTCAAAACCTGGCAAGAAGCTCTTCAACCTTCTCCCTGGCGAAATAATTCTCGCATCCTTGGATGGTTTCAGTATGTCTCTCTTCCTTAGATCCTTAATGATAATTCCAGATGCAAAACCAATGACCAAATATTGTTTAACTATATAAAGGCCAATTTTGATGTATGACATGATTTACAATATTGTCATCCTAAACATAGCAGATTTAAACTGAATATTTTTCAACTGTTTCTTATAGCCTTTGGTCTACCGATCATTTATACCAAAGCACTCTTTAAAAGCCAAAACTTCCTACATATTGGAATAACCATCATCTTGGTTTACATATTTTCGTTTTATGTCTTCATGTTACTCTTACATCCTAATTCCGATCTTCAAATTTTCAGAAAGTCCTTGGAGTAAAAAGATGCAAAACTCATTTGACCCTTCGAAGCCTAAATTTAGTATTTTTTGGGCAAACATATGTTTATTTAGCATAAAAATGTTGCACCTACGATACTTATGATGTCTTTGTGCTCGTTCTTACTCCCAATTAACCAAGAAATATCTAAGCCCAACTCACGTTACTCTTAAAATTTGACAACATTGTCAATTAATTGAACCTCTCTACTTGTTTCTTATTATCCATTTCTGGTTGTATACAGACAAAGTCTGTGATGCCCTTGAAGTTGCTGGGAGAAATGTGATGTCGACCACGTCAACTGTCACAACAGACTATGTTTCGCACAGGTATGTATTTACTAAAATTTATAGTTTGTTGGACAGTTACATTTATAGTAGAAAAGTATTAACTAAATCCATACCTAAAAATTTTGGAGTTCAAGTCTGCATGTTCTTTATTAAAAAAAAAAACATATCTTGTAGTGTAATAATCTTCCATAACCATCACCAAGGTGGCCTATTGGTAAAACGCCTGATGTCCTTACAAAAGGTTGTAGGTTCGAACCTCAGTAGTTGCACATCTTGGGGGTGGCCAGGGAAAGGGTCTGTAACGGTCGTGGGATACCCTGGTTAGGCCGCGTACATCTGAGTCAAAGACTCGCCCTCTCCGGGTAACCTGAATAGGGAAAACCTCATATGTTTAATGTAATCTTACATATAAAGCCAAAAAGGATTAGGTTCAGCTTGGTTTAAGTGGGTGTTTGGGATTGCGTTTTGGAGAGATTATTTTATTATTGCGTTCACATATCGCAAAAAATTAGAAAAAAGTGTGGCAAAAAAGTGAGTATCTGCATTTTGTTGATAGAGAGAAAACATTGTTTTGAAAAAGCTAGTTTGGACATGCTTTTTCAAAATGCCATTTTCCAAAACATAAAATTTATTTTGAAAACGCAAAACCAAACACCCTCTAAGTTGCTTCTGGGGTTCAATTGGGTACATAAAAGTTTTCGTAGTGATTCTCATCAAAATCAGGGTAAACTGTACACTTTCTAATCATCATTGCTAATTGGTACAGGCATGGCGAAGATGCAGCCAAAGTGACAAACGAAGGGATGCGTGCAGCCGGGCACGCAGTAGGGACAGCTTGGGCTGTGTTCAAAATACGCAAAGCGCTGAACCCGAAAAGTGTTATCAAGCCAACGACTCTTGTAAAAGCTGCAGCCTCACATTCAAAATCATCCAAGTCAAAATCATCTAAATCGGAAACATAATATGGCGAAGATGGTTTGTTACAGGAGTCTTGTGTTAATATCAACCTCTATAGTTAGATGTAACTCAACTCATCTTGTCGGATAAAGTTGCGCAAATCCAATTAGTTGATTGAGAATCATCATTATTTAAGATGTCTATGTAAGTATGAGCAATTTCATATTTAATGTATACTACTGTAACATGTTTGTATCTATAGTCACATATATTTGATATGTATTCAAAACCTCCATTTAAGTTTAAGTAGTGCAGTAATATATTTAAGTGCTAAATAACATTACAAAAAACTTGCATGTTACTTAATAACTGGTCTTGAATGGCTTGTAAGTTTTTAGATCAAGAACTACACCTGCAACCGATCCAACAGCTGCAACTAAGTATCTGAAACCCAACCCACTGGCGTGTCCATTTTTTTATTTTCTTTTGAGACATATACATTTCAATAGGAAAGTAAACAGTCAATGGCCAGAACCCTAAAGCTCCTGGTAATCCAACTACGTCGTTGAAGAAAGGCAAGAGCATAGCTATGATTGTTGTAATGATCACAAAAATAGTCCTCCAAACAACACGAAACAAGTTAACTTGAAAAACTCCGTAGAAGGGAATTAGGAGGTCGTATACATTAAATATGAAATTGCAGGGAAGGGAATTGGCAGTCACAAAATCACTCTTGGACCATCTTTGTCCACTCCATTTTTCAACAAACGCAAATAATGGTTGGCAATACACCTAAATGTTTAATGAGTTAGTACATGATAACATTAAAAATGAATTTTTATTTTATTTTATTGTTTTCCAAAGATTACGTTTATGTATATGCAACAATACATAAGTATAAGTACTCCAAATATTAAGGTAAACTTCCTTGTACATGACACATGTATACTTAAAAACGAATTTTGGTACCTGATAAGCCCCAACATGATGCACCACAATGGCGATATTGGCTATGTCAAGTAACCAATACGGGTCATAAAATCCGAATCCAGTTAGAAGATTCCCTGGGGCCTCATCTCCGAATGCAGCATAACCCATACACCCACAAAGCAGATAGAATGTTGTGGTGACGAAAATGCTCAAATAAGTTGCCTTTTTCATCGTCTTGTATTCAGCCGGAGGTGTTTTAATTGTATCCTACTAAATATTCAAGAACGAACATAGTATTTTTAGTATTCTTTTGATCATACCTTAAAAATAAAAGAACGAATTTATATAATTCAATATATAGATTTACCTGAATTTCAATGAGAACGATAGAATAAGAATATGCAAAAGCAATAGCTCCTAATGCTTGAAAGCTCCTCCACAACTTTTGGGTGGCAGTAACTGTACCACCATGAGTTACTGCTCCTATACTTATTCCAGTCAAACTCCCTTTGATTTCCTTATTTTCTACAAACTCCAAATAAATTTATATTAATGTAAATATATCATCAGATGTCTGCCCTGTTTTGTAGCATAACTAATTATCAATGTAGATTTATTTGATCTTTGCTTTAGTATTAGGAAATCAATCATTATTGATCTTGTGATAATTACTACAAGATACCCTTAAAATTCTTGCTTTTCTTACCAAACATTTTTATCAACATATAAAGCCCCTCTATATCATCACTAGATGAAGTGCAAAAAAAAGAAAGAAAACAATTTTTATTTTGTTTAATAAGTTGCCTATTCGTTTAGCTGATTACATTTTATAAATTGTACGTATCTAGTACACGAAAAGTTAGATACCATGATCAGATAACTGTAGTTGCAGTTCTACATATACACGCATGTACCTGTTGTTTCAACGATCCCAAGTGCAAGACCAATAAAAGAGTAAGTGAATGACATAACAGCAGCAACGATCGAGAGCCACCAAACTTGGTCGAAGTCTGGGAATTTGGGAAAAAAGTATTTCGATGATCCCGAAAGTTATCATGTACCCATTGCTTGACATATGGCACGGGTCCTTCCCGTGACCTTTGTGAAAACAGTTTGACCTTTTTATAGCCCTGAACTTACATAATATCGATAGTTATACTACTATACACAAAAATAAGTCTTGTATATAACAGATGGAGCTTTTGTTTTTATTAGTGAAAGATTAAACGGTTCAATAAAACCAATCCAGTTAAGTTAAGTTCTAAACGTTATCATCATACTTTTTACAAGTTTAACAAAGGTCACAAAATTAAGTAAATAATTGCTTACATCATGCTAACCGAGGCTGCCCTCCCCTTCAAAAGGGGTCCCCTCCCCTTTCTCTCTTGTGTTGGCCGGCCACCCAAAGGGGTCCTCCCTTTGGGATTGGTTGCTTGTTTGTTGGTTGACTTAGCATGCCCACTCACACCCTTACTTGCATTATCACCTAGTATGGGCATTAGTTTGACTATTGTGCATGCATGGGAGTTTATATACAACACTTATGCAAGAGTTAAAGTAATGTATGTGTGCAGTTTTTCTTCTAGCTTTTTCTCTCAAAATTCATACTAAAGAGTTAGTAATTAATAGAGTAGAAAATCAAGCTCTCTCTTAAGGCAAATTGTGATTTGTTCTTAAGAGCTTATGAGTAATTACAAGGGTATTAAGACTAGCATCAAGTGTTATCAAGTGCTATTGGTGAACTAACTATAGAGGAGTTCTTGGCTAGAGCTCTTAATCTTCATCAACACCCTAATTGCCAAAAGGGTTCAAAGACTACAAAGGTTGTAATCTCTAAACACCCTATGGTTGTTTTAATCTTAATTATCATGTAATTGGATCTTGGTGGGTTTTATAAAATTGTTTTAATAACTTGATCAATTTTAAGCTTCCGTTGCAAATTAATTATGTTTTAACATTGTGTTTTGATCAATATAAACCCAACACTACGTACCTAGATGAGCCTTGACAGTGTCCATGTAGGTATAGCATCTTCGCCCGGTGACAGGGTCACCAGACCTATAACATTGTGCTAGCAAATTAGAAGTGTATAGAATAACAAAGGCAAATAGGATCATGATAATCGGTCCAGCAACCCAACCGAGTTGCCCAATAGCCCATGCCAGTGATAGGACTCCTGAACCGATCACTGCAGTGATTATATGTGATGATGCCGTCCATAAGGTACTTATTTAAAATTTACAAAATTAAGTATTATGATAATTAAGTGAGCTTCAAAAGCCTAGTCAATTAGTAGAAATTATGTACCAGTACGCTTTAAACGGCCATCATCATCGAAGCTCTTTGAGTAGCTTGCCTTGATGCTCATTGCTTGGCTCTCGTTATCAAGTTTAGTTCGAGCTTCAACTTGTGAATAGTGCATAATATCTTGCCTTTCTTCAACCTAACAAAATAAACATAACTTCAAATTTTTCCATATAGAAAGAAATAACGATTCATCTGGTTTCAAAGGAGTCTTCTACAAAATAAACCAGATGGATCTACATGGAAAACTAGTACCTATGCATGATACTTGAATTAAATGGAACTTACAACTCCATGATGGATTCTTGAGGGCATAGTTCTACTTCTTGGCAACATTGTGAAGATGTTAATTAATAATGTGAAAATTAATTGAAAGATCTTACGGAAATTGGGGTGATGTTTTATTGGAGAACTATAATACATATGGATGGATGTTAAAGGGGTTACAAACAGAGACCGGAGCCTAGCAAGTTGGCAGGTGTAGTGGTCGATATTGTTTAGATCTTTTAATTCATGCTAATGCCTACTTTTTTTAATTAAATTAAATTAGAGATCAGTGATCAGTTTTATTTTGCTTCCTGGTTTTCTTTTTTTATTTATTATATGTTGTCTACTTTAATTTGCTGGATGATTTCAGACAAAATATATCACCTAAGTGTTATATTTCTCTTCTTTTTACAATTTCATTATCATTTGGTAAAAGAAACATCCTAAAAGAATTGGTGGGTATCGGGATGAATTGAACGTCCGACTTGACTAGTTTTCAAATCCCAAAAATACAGTATTTTATTCGTTTATAAAATTTAGTTGGGGTACTTTTTGTCAAGTTGAAAGTGAACTGAGCAAGGTCGCTCAAGGTAGTCTCACCATTGTTGCTTACTATAGTAAAATGAAAAGATATTGGATGAGTTGCATAGTCTAAATGGTATTCCAATATGTGGTAGCGGTCAAATGAGATAATGTTCTTGTGGCACTACTGAAAAATTTCTAGAAATTGATAGTAGGTCAAAGCTGATGCAAATTATGATGAAATTAAATGATGAGTTTGACTCTATGAGGAATCAGATCTTATCCATGGATCCTTTACCAAATATCAACAAAGCATACTACATAGTGTAGTAGATTGAGAACAAAAACAAGTTACTCACCAAGTTAATGATCCCAAAGCTTTCTTTGCCAATTATAACAATAGAGAGAATTATAGTTTTAAAAAGAACACTAAAGAATCAATTGATAAGAAATGCACTTTTTGTAGTCAAGAAGGGCATGTGTATGAGCAATGCTTTGAAAGGATTGGTTATCCTGATTGATACACAGGTAAGAAAGCTAAAAAAGGTGTCAAAATAACTGCAGTAATGTCTTCAGACTTCACACCTTATATGTAGATGATACTCCTTATTATATGGAAAATGAGAATGAGGTTAATGGTGACAGAACTGATTTGGTTATAAGGATGGTGAATGTTGTTTGCCAAGAAATGAGGAAAATGTTCAAAGGAAAAAACATTGACATGGAAGTGATACTGCTAGCACTTCTAAACCACATGCAGGTATTTCATTCTTTGCTACTAAACGTATAACATGGATGTCATTTCAAGCCTCTCTCAAGGTGTTAACCTCCACTCATAGAGATTTTGATATTGAAAAGGACCATATTGTTGAAATTGGTACCTGAGACCAGATGTCACCACATATTATTTCATGGCATTATAATACTTAAGAAACCAATAAAGGTTAAATTACCTGATGGTGGTTGCAAATGGGTTACGAAAGTGGGCCAAATTCAATTGAATTTTGTTTTAACTCTAACAGAAGTGTTCTATGTCCCTAAATTTCTGGTAAACTTTTTGCCAGTAGGAAAACATCTTAAATCTCAATGTCTCATAGCAATTTTCTTCCGGACTTGGTTCGTCTCATGATATGTTTGTTGATTTTTTTTCACACTAAACTTGGTCATTCTTTTGTTTCCAAAATAAGTATTAGGATTGTAAGCATGTGAATGTTTCTCAATTGTCTTGTGATACTTGTATGAAGCTTGCAAAATCACACAAATTGCCTTTTCCTCTGAGTCAGACCAGGTCTAGCAATGTTTTTGAGTTAATTCATGTTGATCTTTGAGGTCCCTATAAATTTTCTACTCTTAATGGAACTCATTATTTCTTTAAAGTGTAGACGATTATACTAGAAATACTTAACCTACCTAATTCAAACCAAAGACCAAGTACTATATGTCTTGTCAAACTTTCTCATTTACATTGGCAATCACTTTAATGCTACACCTAAGTTTCTAAAGTCTGATAATGGTACTGAAATAGTAAATGGTCCTTTTAAAACTCTCTTAAACTCATCTGACAATGTTCATCAGAAATCCATGGTTGTACTCCACAGCTAGATAGAGTAGTGGAGAGAAAGCATCGGCATTTGTTGGACACTGCTGCATCCATTAAGATACATGCTAACTTTTTAGCCAAGATTTGTGGAGATTGCATACTTGTAGCCACATACCTGATTAATTAAATGTCCATGAAATTTTATCTTGGAAGTCACTTTTTGAAATGTTACGTAGTATACCTCCAACCTATAGTCATCTTAGAACTATTCGATGCTTATGTTATGCTGTAATTAATACTCCTAAAAAGGATAAGTTTGAGCCAAGAGGCATTAGGTCCATTTTAATATGATATCCACCAGTTCAAAAGGGGTATAAATTGTATAATCTTGACACGAAAGAAGTTTTCTGCAACAAAGATGTTGTGTTTAAGGAAAATATCTTTCCTTTTAAACAATTAGATCCACATATGCTATGCAGTACAACATTTTCTTAACCATTAATTTTTATTAATGTTTATCCAATATTTTACAATTTTTCTTTCACTCTTCTCTCTATAACTCCACTTCTCTTTTATCCTAAATCAATATGTTCTCCTTAATTTGCACACATCATTTGTACTCTTGTATACTAAACTATATATAGACTCAAAATTTATCACAAGCTTTTTTAACTAAAAACCTATATGCTAATGACTTGTTCGTGTAGTTAACTAGTTAACAATAAATATAAAAATATGGGGACAAAATATTTTACTAAAGCAGTTTAATTTAGATGATGCTTGTGAATGTTTGAATTAGCGAGAATAATTTACTAAAAATGGAACCTAACGATACCATCATACCAACCACTAGAGAACATACAAGAATCATCCTAAATCTCCCACTATATGCTCCTCCCAATTGAATATTCAAATTTAACTCTTATTTATTTATTTATTTATAAGTCGTATTTCAAAACTACTTATTTTTAGTGGGTCACTATTTTACCGGTTTTAAACCTATCGATCTACATAAAACTTTTTTTGTGGATAATGCAATAGTACTTAGAAATTGTTTTCACTAAGTCAGATCAAAAACTTGACATCCTCAAATGTGAGGATTATCTCCGTTTCAAATATATCCTTTTGCAAACTTATAATGGTTTTCAATTTAACTTTCCACTGGAGCTGGTATTTTTGACACTATGCAGAAGATAACATGGACTCGGAACGAAATCAAATTGGTTGAAACTATGTTGAGACGCCACAAAAGCATGTGCAAACTAATTGACCTAAGAAATCCATTTAAGTTGATAAAAATATATACACCTATACATTAATCTTCTCATTTACACATAAATGCACCAAGTTAGGTGTAGCTTAAGCCCTGTTTGTTTTTAATTTAATGACTGAATACTAAAAAGACAGTATTTATTAAGTCATTTAAAATTATTTGTCTTTTTAACTGTTCGAACGTTTAAGGACTCATACAATATTTTACTAGTTTTGGGTCATTCTCGTGCCAACCCAAACACGTCACCTCAAATTAATCCAACCTGAATTGTGATGCGTATTAGTTTTCATGATACACAACATATTTCCTTCATGAACCTAGAAAGATAAATGGCCGTGAGGGTTGAACCTTTGATTCTCACATTTCTAGTCGATATCAATTAAGATCCTACCTACATTCAAACCCGAATTCCATAACTTTAGCGAAAGGGTAGCTTGGTAATTCCAAACAGAAACCACCAACTTAAACAAAAACAACAGAACTTGCTTCATATAGAAAGTGGAGGTCTACGTCAAAGACAAATCAACAAATAGGCCATTGGCTTGTTTTAATTGAGTTTCCAACTTTTACAAGTGCTTTGGTGACTAATCAAACTACAATATATCAATTAGTAACTCTTATTTCTAAAATACCGATTTAATCGTGTCTCACACAAACGACCACTATCCATTCGTTCATAATTATCCGACACACGCAACAGAAAGTTTGTATCTTATTTTATGAATAAAGATTCAAGCATTGTTTAATTATATAACGTTCGAGGAATGTACTACGTTAGAGTGAATTTAAAGTTTCGTTGGGTTTGAATAGCGGGTTTCTCTTCTAAATGTAAATTTTATACGGTTGCTTTGGTTTTTAGAATGGTGGTAGCTTGTTTAGGGCGCCTTAAAATATCAAGTTTTAGGGTCGATATTTGAATTAAATTTTAAGGTAGGTGTTATTTTACTCTGTTAGAGTTAGACCACTCCCTATGGAGTGGTTTCATCCCCGTCTTGTGTCTCTGTGGCTTGTCACCTCTTCAGTCTTAAGCTCGCCACCATAGGCACGGTCTCGTTTTAAGAACCGTTCCATGGTCCATCGTTTTGGTGGGAACGGACCGTGAACGAAACACACGAAATACGGGGTGAATTTAGTACGAATATATGTATTGGTTGTGAATATTGGAATTATGTATTGGTTGTTAATGGCTGCCTGTTTACCCTAATGAAAATGAAGGAGATGATATATAGGTTGGGTGGACTAGTAAGCTAAAGGTTTATGTTCAACAAATAGATCTTTTGGGCTTTTAAGTTTATTTTCTTGGTCCGAGTCCACATTTTTATTTAATCCATTTTAGTTATGTAACATCCCAAGATAGTTGAAAAATCTGAAGTTTTTGTGTTTTGGTGAAAACCTGCGAACTTAGTGGTAAAGTCGCAGGTAGCGACTTTATGACCTATGCGACTTTAAGATAAAGTCGCATAACAGATTGGATTGAATGAAATTGAGGAGTTTAAGTGTAAATTGCGAATTATATATATAATTACTTCGTCTAAACACTTCCAGAAACAGAAAACGAGTTCCTGGGAGCGTTCTAGAGAGAGAAAACGAAGAAAATAGAGAGAAAGTGATCAAAATCAAGTTTGAAACTAAAATTGGAGCATTTGGACCATGAAATTAAGGTAAGACTTCGATTATTATGTGTTATGATTGTTATTATGTGATTTGAACGGATTGGAATGAGTTAATTTGATTATAACAAGTCTGAAATCGAGAAATTTAGATTTGAGGTCTGATCTGTTCGTCACGCGATTTTAGTGGTAAAGTCGCATGTGCGACTTTAATAATATAATCGCACTAAGCCGACTCCAAGTCGCGGGATGCGACTTTAATGATAAAGTCGCGGGATGCGACTTTGAGACAGCGACTTTAGTGATAAAGTCGAGGCTTATTTTGAGACACTAATGATAGTGTCGCATGATGTTTTTAAGCGACTTTAAAGATATGTCGCTAAATGTATTAAAAGAGTTAATTGTGTTATATGTGGTTTACAGACCGGTATTCGGTACGTGGCAATCGAGGATATTCAACCACACGATTATCCAGGTAAGTAATAGAAGGATATATATATATATATATATTGATTGGGAATATCTAGATGACAGGAGTATTCGAATGAACTGTATCAATTCAGTGATTAAAGTGAATATTAGCCCTCTTTATGCTGAGTGGTCATAAATGGCATAGCAGTGTGAATGTTAGCCCTCTTTATGCTGAGTGGTCATAAATGGCTTAATAGTGTTATTACTGGCCCCCTTTGTGTTGAGTGATTATAAATGGCCTAACAGTGTGATTGTGAACTCTAAATGAGGCAAAGTGATTATATGTGATTACAGTGTTTATAAGATTTCTATCTTATATTGTTTATATGATTCTGTTACTTACTAAGCCGTTGTGCTTACCCAGTCTGTTGTCATTGTTTGATACAGGTGGGTCGAGTAAGGGAAAAGAGGGTCTTGGAAAAGAGCCGCAGCGCGAGTAGTGGTGTGCTTACTATTGCTGGTAGTAAGTGTTTGTTTACTCCCGTTAAATCATGCTCGGATATTGAGGGAGTCTTTTGAGGAGAAAATTCATGTTTGTAATGTTTGTAAACATTGTGTTGTTTATATGTATATAAAAGTGTTATTTACGTTTTTTTTTTTTTTAAAAAAAAAATTTGGGTGTTACAAGTTAGCTATTTAAAATAATTAAAATAAAATAATTAAACCCATTCAAATTGGAAGGGCACAAATCTAATACGTGATTTCAGTTTTATCTGTAGTTTTTCATATTTATATCTTTTAATCATAATAAAATTTAATTATTGTAATTTTTTATACTTTTAATGTAACGTTTTTTTTTAATTATTGTAATTTTTATTGTTAATATAAATATATTTGTATTAATATTTAAGAAATGATGTGGCGCTGACGTGGCATTGAAAAGTTCAGTCTTGCAATCACCATAGGGAGCGTTCAGTCTTGGGTTAGTCATCAGTCTTAGCGCTGACGTGGAGGTCAATCTTGCAATCTTAGTGTTATTTTAGGATCTTAAGGTCGTTGTAGTTATAGAATAGTGTTGGTCAGATGTATCAGTTATGGTCATCGTAATCATTATCATCTTTTTAACTTTTATCTGTATATATTACGTATGTTGTCTTTTAAAAAATCTATCTGTATAGATAATTTGTTTAATCTGTATTTTATATTGATTTTGCAATTGTTAAATCCTAATGGAAGTATTGTTCTCAGAAAAGAAAGAGGTGATGCTACCACCAATCACAACACAATTTTTTTTTTTAACGGCTCACTTTAAATAAAATGAGATAGAAAGATACTATCAAAAAATTACAAATAATTATGTAACATTGGGTTTTGTAACCACAATGTCCATGTAATATTGCTTTTTTTTTCCATCTATGAGAATACCAATCAAATGAATGAATAATAATATACTCAAAAATGTGACTCTTCTTCGTACTCGGATCCTGAAATATAATACTATATTGAAACTGCCGTATCATCTAAATGGCAGTAAAGACAATTACCTCGATTACCTTTCTTTTCTTTGAATACGCCACATTTGACTCCACCCATGCAATCAACATAATCTATAACACGCTTCTTAAATGAAGATCTCGTGTGGTGGTTGAGTTGGGATTCGAGAAGCACAAATTCCTATATTCGATTTTTGGTCATTTTATTTTCAAAGTAAAAGTAGTAGAAAAATGATAATGAAAACTTTAAATGCTGTAAATAAAATTTTTACGAACACTTATTAAACTTAAAGTTTATTTTTAATCAAAGATCTCATTTATTAACTAATATATTAAAAAGAAAAGAAAATTTCGGTGGATTAAATACAAAAATTAAATAAATTATATACAATTTTGAATTAATAAAGAAATTTTCAAATTCGATAAATACATCTGATTTATCTTATTTACAGCCTTAAGCGCTTTCACTATTACTTCCCAAAATAATAACTAGTTGTCTAACGGTCTAAGCTAAATCAATATGTATTGGGCCGGTAAGTAAAGTTGGAAATAATCAAGTAGATGACTCATCTAAAATACATTTAATCTTAATGGACTTCCAATTCTCAGACAACCAGCTTTTATATATATACTAGGTGGTTTTTGGGGCTTTGCATAGCACAACCTACGAATATATATTTATGTTATTTTTCTACGGCTTTTTGATATTTGACTTCAAAAACCTTTTGTTTTATATAGGATCATACAACGAAAATCATTAATAAATTCAATAATTATCAAGTAACTCGTGATATTATACCATTTTAACTCAATATTCACTTTAAGCATTATCTGTATAAACACAATAAAATTTCATAACAAGCATAGCAAATTTCTTACTCATTCTTTTCCGATCTATCAAAATATTTGAATCAACCAAATTTGATGTAGGTACTATTGGTCAATTCAAGTAACGCATCATTCTGTAAACATTTTATATCACTCTTTTATGTCTCAAATTTGTATCAATGTTTTTTTTTAACAGTTAATAAATTAAATAAAAAGATTAGCAAAAAGCTAATGAAAAATTACAAAGAAATTGTCAAAAGTGAATTTTGAATTCACGATGTTTAAGAAGTTCTATTCTTTCTATTTCTATTAGCAAACCACGCATATGAAAATTTTAATGGAATCAAATAAAGTTTCTTCTGGGTTTCTTGTCTTCAAACTGAATAGCATTCATGTACTTCCAAAGCACCCAACACATAGTCATGATGATTAGCCTAAATTATCCTTCTCTACGAGCTCGTAACTAGAACGTTATCCATCCATAGCACCAAATCATTAATAGAAGTAAAATTAGGAAAAAACAAATCACACCGTCTTTCATTGCTAGCCCATAAATCTGAAGCAATAGAGCAAGATTGAAGACGTGATTAGCATTTTCAATTCTAACGTTACTTATTGGACAAAGAGTAAAATGAAGAGATATTGACTTTCCTCGATAAAGTAAATTAAATTGGGTAAAAAGCCTATCTAATCGGCATCTCTATAAAAAGATATTGACTTTTTTAATACATATTTATTTTATATAGTCGGGAAAGTTGTATAAGTGTCTATGTGAAATTAATGTGGTATTTAAAGTTTTAGGGATGTGAATGATTTTTTTTTTCTTTGAAAAAGTAAGAAAGACATAAATAAAGATTTCAAATAAGTTGCTTTTAAGTTATGTGCAACATTGACAAAAATATAAAATTATATATATTCATACAATTGTAACCCTTGAATTTTACTAAATAATTTAAAATAGTCTCTCATTTACTTTTTACTACACATAAACTTAGGTATAACCTAAAAAAGAGATCATTCAAAGTAAGGTAAAAGAAAACCTACATTATATACTAAAAACAAACAAATTATGTTTAAATGACTGCATCTGAGAAGATGGACATGGATCTGGAAAAAAACATACGGTACTTAGAAATGTGACCGATTTGATATAAGCAAGGGTGTGTGTCTACCGTCACCCCATCCGCCAACTCTACTATTCTTCCAATACCTTCCAAACAGTCATTACCTATATCTTACCCTTGAATATACTCCCTACTCTGTACATGTAAAAGTATTATTTTTCAAGCCAATTAATTTACTCAATAATTTACCAAGTCAATACTTACATACGTATAATTTTCAAGACATTATCACAATTTTTAAAATTATATTTTCTTTATTATAATAGTAGGTTTTGTAATACCCTTATTTATTCCTTTCAAAATCAGTAACATTGGCATTCACGTCTTTATTTAGATCTATTGGTCACAAATGCTTTTAGTTATTCAGTAACATTGGCATTCACGTCTTTATTTAGATCTATTGGTCACAAATGCTTTTCATAATGTATAAACTCAATTACTCAACAAACTTATCATTATTCATTATCAACTCAAAATGTATGTATTCTTGTATCGTTGTACTTAATGATATTTCATCCGTTCCAAAATTATAATTCATGTTTCTTTTTTTATTTGTCTCAATTTAATTGTTCACTTCTATAAATGAATATATATAATTAATTGAATTTATTTGATTACTCTTAATATATGTATATACCATAAAAGGGCGCGTTAAAAATAAAGTTAGAACTATCATATTATCAAAAAGTAAATTGAAATGAATATATTTTATTGTACTACATATTTTCTGTTTTGAACTATTATTTGTAATGGAGGAAATACTATTTAGCAATTTTTAACAACAACAATCATGCATGCATGATGATGTAAGATGTATAACTTTAAGTAGATATTACAAAAATTTTAAGCAATTTGATATCGTACTAAGTTACAATAACGAATACCTTTTAATGAAACTACAATAAGTTACCGAAGGTTTTACTTACTTGATCCATGTGCGTGTCGATTAGTGTATTTATGTTTGTCAATTTAGAAGCTTATTGATCAGTGGAATCAAGGGAGAATATGATGCCAACATTTTACTTCTTGCAATCTAACTTTATGCCTATTCCTTTAGAACATGACGACAATAGAAAATTTTCAAATGTTAATATGAACATCGATGTAGCGAACTGTACTGTTGAAGAAACGGATGGATCTTCAACTGATGCATTAGAAGTCCCGATTGTGATATATAGAGTAACTGAAAGGGTAAACATGATTTTAAGATTACATTTTTCTAAGTAAATATATGTTACAAGATCAAAATAAAAACAACAACATAGCATCATATTTTGGGTTTTTATTTTTAGTTAAAGAAACGCATCTCTATTGACTTTATGTTCACAGGAAGACCCTATACAGGCTAAAACTTTAAAAGCAAGGGAAAGGTAACTAGAGTGTAAACGTTAAAAAATGCTACGTGGACGTGACCTTTGAATTTTATATCTTACTGTAACATTTTTCTAGCTGCAAGTTGTGACTTCATACATGAGCGCATTACAGTATTCAAGTTTTGAGGTTTTTATCCTATTATAGGAGATACTTGTATTATATATGGTTTTAAATTCTAACAAATAGAAGACCAATTATAAACTATTTATGGATATGTACTAAGCATTACAGTATTTCAAATTTCATGAGCGCATTACAGTATTTCAAATTTCATTGTAAAAAAACTATTTATTTATACGTACTAAGCACACAACTGCCTTGCTTGGTGGTTCAAAATGAAAGTCTAAATATCTACTTAAGTGGTTTGCTCGCACTGTTCTAAAAAGAGATGTGCTGACAAATGTATTTAAAAATGTGTTTCCGGATCAGATCTTCCAACCTTTTCACAATTACAGTTTACATCGTTTGACTAAACTAATCTAATAGAAAGTCAAGGGGCTTGAAAGCTTACCTGATTATCAGAGAAAGGTTTGGAACCCTAGTTTTGGAGTTTTTAAGAGGAAGGGGCTTGATAACCAAGTTAAATGTAAAAAGGAAAATAAGCATTCTAATCCTCTTTTTCTTCCTTAGCTTAGTGTTTGAACTTATAAAAAGAATTAAACAAACATCATTCGCTATACTAAATAAAGTCAAATAAATCATCAATGCTCATGTGTATATAAAGGTTTGGGATCCAGTATATATATATATATATACTAAATGAACCTTATAACTTAATTTGTATCATCACAATAGGATATTTAGCAACGTAGTGGCTTCTAGGATAGCTTTCATGATTGCAGTGACCAATTTAACCATGGAAATTATAATTGTGAAGAGAGCAAGAATCTGCTAGCAAGCTGGTTTGCTCATCCCAAGTTTCATGCCAACATCCTCCGTTATAGATCTTAGTCGTGGCCCACTCACTACAGATAAAGTTACAAACCAGGCTACTCATTCGAGTGTTGTATGAAATCATGCTGCAAATGAGTTGTCATTCAAACTTCATTAAAGTAAAATGAAAAAATAAAAAGGATACATACTCATCATAATACCATATATTAAAAGCTTCATGGATGATTTGTTACTTGAAAGTACAATGCTTCAAATATTCAAAAAACAGGGTTCACAATGGTATGCAAAAATACACCTACCAATCCATCATAATATCGGATTAGAAACATTGAGTAACTTCAAAAAGAATGAATAGAAAAATAAGTATGCATAAAAATGCACTTTTATATAGATATATATCTGAATCATAAGCTACTTTCAAAACACGTGTATGGGTTCAATCGAACAAAACATAATTGACCAACTTATTGTTTGCAAACGATATAACACAGTTAAAGACACTCAAAATTTGGTACAACAATGACAATTATGTTTTGCATATTATAATCTCCTTAAGAATCGTTGACTATATTTGCTCACTTTATATCCAATTACCTTGGTGTAATCTTCAGTAAATAATTAAGATATTTATAAACTTACCCTGTAATGTTAATATATTCACACATTACTTAAAATAAGACATCGTGGATGATGTGGTTTCAAATAACATCGTATATTTACAACATTTAAATATGTTAGATAAGAAATAACATTTAATCGAACTCACATGAAATGCTCATTGATATGATCACCTTAAAAGTGGGGCATTCCGTGTAAGCCATGGTGAGCCTTACTTTATTAAATACGAAAATTGTCAGTAAAACCATCTCAACAACTGACGTGTCAGTAACGTGTCAGTTGAGACATGTCAGCGTCACATTAATACCACCCAAACTGATATAAAATTAACACACTCTTGCCAACTCTGACGTGTCACTTTGATTTCTGAACCCCACATGTATTTAATTAACACAATTCCATTAAAATTAAAACATTACAATAATTAATAAAAAAACATTTTATTCTTTTAAAATTGGTAATTAGAATATGCAAACATATTTGGAGTAATTAACTAGAACATTTTTAAGTATAATATTGTGGGCTTTGCTCCCAATTAGAGTTGGGCCTCCACCGAAATTAATCTTTAGGTTTGGACTTTTAAATATATCAAATCCCTTTCACTTCTATCGTCTTCTCCACTTTCCGCCTCCCAATCCCCGACCCTCCATTGACGATATGCAGTAGAAGAAATAAAACATTACAAGGTTGAAGGGAAAAAAATATACATGCGGCCCCACACTTACCACCGACGTCTCTCTCTTTCCTCCATCACCAAACTCACTCAAGAAACCGATGCGCTGGACCGACGCGACGGTGCCAACGACGTCGGTCGGCCGACACGCGTCGGTTTTCCTCACCGACACACCGTTGTTTATGGTCCAATAGGAAGAAGGAAAAAGGAACATGCAATCTATGTGAATAGAAGGCTTACCTACATTTGCCCCCTCATTTCGATTTTCACTAATCACAAAAACCGATTTATAAGCATATCGAAGATCACTTAAGAAGTGTTGTTATTAGATTAACAAAGAACTTTCTATTAAAGAGTCTATAAGCACCCATATCAAAATAAAAACAGTTGGAGTATAATTCTCACGTATTTCTAGGAATGGCAATGGGGCGGTTTGGGGCGGGGCGACCATCCTCCATCCCCGAACCCAATTATGAAAACGTGTTCCAAACCCGCCCCGATTCCCATTGGAGATCTTATCGGGGCGTCCCACTAGGGCACGATACTCCCCCAAACCTGTCCCGTTCCCCATTGGAGTTCTTAATGGGGTGTCCTTTTTGACATGATACTTCACCATAGTTCGACCGTATCCTATCTATTGTAGTTACACGGTTTCGAAGTCCCTAGTCACCTTAAAAATTAAATATGATAAACTATCTCATATATTGAAACCCAATATACATCTATACGTAATATATAATTTGTAACATGTATATATTATATCGGGGCGGGGACGCTTGTCTCCAGTCACTACTCCGAACTCGTTAAAAATCGCCTTAATGCCCCGAAACCCGCTCCGAAACCCATTAAGCTTGCTCCGCCCCGCTCCAAAAAGTTCGGGTTTTGGTTTTTTTTGCCATCCCTACCCATTGCTCCTTTTATATATCCATCCAAAACAATAAGAACTCCTGAAAGATTAGTATATGTTTTGATGATTTTCGTAAATAAATGGAGTGATTGTAACTACAGTTTTTATAAATAGGGTGGGGATCATAAGGGAAACAAAAAAAAAAAGGGAGCAAACACCCATTTATCATCAAAACATGATTTTCAAGCAAGAATCATCAAATTAAAGCTTGAAATATAAATTAATCGATTATATACATCATTTAATCAAACAATGTTGTTATAATTTTATGTTTTAAACAAAAAAAACTCTCAAAATCAACATTTATCTTTCATTTGTGATGAATGTTAGTCAAAATTTCAACTTAATATTCTTAAAACATTAATTTATGATAAATATTAAGTAATATATGTTATTATATACTGATTATACCATCTATGGGTGAATGTTATCACTAAAAATTCATCAAGAAATGATGTTAAGTAACATTCATAGATGTATAATAACAAAATATGAGTTAACATTCATCTAGAAATGAATGTTATAAATGATGAAATCAAGGGCTGAGATTTGTTTCCCTTCTTCCCCAGAATTTGAAGCTTCCCTATGGATCCTTCCCCTTTATAAATAAATATTATAATAAATGATGTGATTATAACTCTAGTTGCCATAAAAACTGGAATACATAGAGTGAATGTAATTGTAGCTTTCATAAAAATAGTCGATATATTGCATTCACCAGGGAATTTTAAATGAAAAATTTACCGGGAAATTACACATTGAATTGTTGGTGATTTGGCACTCGTAAAGGGTATGATAAACAATTAGTTATAGAGGTAGATGATGTAGAAGTTTTTATTAATTTTTTGTAAGAGATAAATTTCATAGTAATTTCATAGTGTGATGTGAACATTATGAGAAGTCTTCATCTAATTTTTAAGGATATCCAATTAGTACACAGGTAAGATAAGATAAGAAAATTTTTATTAAGATATGTCTTGTCCCAGTTTTTATTAATCTTTATTCATGTATTAACTCTTATCCCTATGTATAAAAACAACATTAACACGAGACTCTTCTATGCTTATACATAAGCTCATAAGAAGATGACACCTTTTCTTTTTAGCATAATCAAAATTTTGTAACATTCTAAAACCTGCGACAATCAAGAGACTGTCGCAGGTAGCGACAGTTTGAGGCCTGCGACAGTTAGGAATTGTAGCAGGACGGGACTGAGTGATAAAAATTCAGGAGTTTAAGTGTAAAATTTAGTATATAAATACTTCAAACACGCCTAAATTATTACAGAACTTGAAATTCAAGGGTGTGTGCGTGTTCTAGAGAGAGAGTAGAGAGAGAAAGTGAGAATTGAGCTAAAGAGGTTAAGAATTGAAGTGTTTGACATCAAATTGAGGTAAGTTTTCGATTGATTATATGTTTTAAACAAATTAATGCGAATTGGATGGATTAAAAGGGGTTTAATTTGATGGAAAACATGGATAAATCGAAGTTTGGAAGTTGGTTTGTTCGTCGTGCGACAGTCAGGTGACTGTCACATAAACCGCCTATGATTTAGTGATAATCAGGCGATTGTCGCATGAAACCGACTGCAGACTGCGACAATTGGAATTGTCACATGGTGCGCCAGTTGTGAGACTGTCGCAGGTTGTATTTTAACGACAGAAATGTGACTGTCGCATAATTGAATTTTAATGTTATATTTAACCAAGTTGTAAAAAGGGTTTAATTATATCTGTTTGTGTACAGACAAGTGTTCCGTCACGAGGTATCAGAGATCAACACAAGTGCATAATTTCCGAGGTAAGTGATAGGAGGAAATGATTTGAATGATAATGTCCAGATTGCAGGAATATTTGAGTGATCATAAATGGCTTAGCAGTGTTATTATTGACTCTCTTTATGCTGAGTGATAATAAATGGCTTAGCAGTGTTATTATTGGCTCTCTTTGTGCTGAGTGATCATAAATGGCTTAGCAGTGTGATTGTGAGCCCTATTTGGGCAAAGTGATTACAAGTGACTACAGTGTTTTATGAGATTTCTATCTTAAATTGTTGATGTGCTTCTGTTACTTAGTAAGCTGGTGTGCTTACCCATTATGTTGTTGCTGTTTAATAAAGGTGGGTCGAGTAAAGGGAAAGAGGGTCTTGGGAAGGAACCGTTGCGCGAATAGTGGTTTGCTTACTATTGCTGGTAGTAAGTGTTTACTCCCGTTAAATCATGCTCGCATATTGAGGGAGTCTTTTGAAAAGGGAATAAACTCACGTTTGTAATATTTGTAAATAATATGTTGTTTAAATGTATGTGAATAGTGTTATTCATATTATTGAGTATTAAAAAAAAAAATTTGTGGGTGTTACTGTTGGGTCAGAGACCCCACTAAATGTAATTTATAGATGATAAATTCACTTAAGTGTTCTTGAAGTTCACTGCATCTGTTAGCAGTGAACAACTAGAGTAGATAAGAGAAACTGTCGCTGATCAAACTGATCAGCGAACAACTATACCTAGAATATCTTTTGATCTACTCTAATCACTGCATATTTTAGGAGTGATTCTCTTGTAACTTGAAGTATTCATAAAGCTAGCATCACTCGCTGATGAACACTTAATCTTCAGAAGTTACTTAGGCTGTCGCTGAAAAGAACTAGAAGCATCTGCTAAAGTCGAAGACTGAAGACAGAGACAAAGAGCAGTTCAATGATGTGGAAATCATCTCTGCTCTATTAACCAGCGGTTCATGCCTTTATCCCAGAAAGTACACTAGGTCTGAAAAATACCTAATGTACAATAGAAGGTCAACTTATGCAGCACACAAGAAAGCGTGCATATCTTTCCCAAGATATGTACGATCACTTATTGTACAATTGCATTTAATTCTTTGTACCTTCTTCTGTAACCTAGGATTAAAGTAAAATGTAAACTTTATTCCTAGGATGTACTGTCACTTCCAAACTTTGAAAGTTGCATTACTGTCCCAACAAATGTGGTGTTGACACATGTTGATCTTATCTCTCATTGTGTGAGAGTATAAATACCATGCTCAACAACCATATTAAATGTCGAGAATTTTGTATTCGCGAAAACCTGTGATTAAAGCACTTTCCTGCTAATCAGTGAACCAAGTGCCCTCACTTATCTGTTAAGTGTTGATCACTGAGTATTATCAGCGAGCTCTTCACTGATAATCTGTTGAGACCAAATTTGTCACAAGTTAGTTTACTTAAACTTGTCTGTCTTGTCTATTTCCGCAAGTAAACTTTGTAAAGTATTCAATTGATTCAAATCAAAAAAAGAAAACATTAAACTTGAATTTGTTTGTCTATTTACATTTGTTGTTAGTAGTTAAACGTTTTATTTGACAAACCGGGACCAACAGTTACAAATTTTGTGGTTGTCTACTTTGTAGAATAATTATTGAAGAACAAACAAATTCCCAATGCATATATAAATATGATGATGTGAACAAATTCCCAATGCATATACTCACTTTCCGATGAAGGAACTTTTGTAAAATAATTATTGATTTACACGATGTCGATGTGGAAATGGGTATGGCATTCTCACTTTCCGATGAATAAGTCGCTCTCGATGACGCTTTTCGCGAGGCTAGCTCCAAAGAAGATGTCAATCTCGGCGAATTAACGAATTAAGTTTTATGTTCGTATATTAATATAAGTTAAAGTATGATGAGTTTATTAAGTTTATGTTTCCATTCCTAGTGTTTTTGAACAATGTATGAAGAATTTATTAAATAAAATGTTGAAGTTTACGTTTTCATAAGTTATAACGCTCAAAAATAAAAAATGTGAATTATATAGAAAAAATACGAATTAAGTTTTATGTTCGTATATTAATAAAAGTTGAAGTATGATGAGTTTATTAAGTTTATGTTTCCATTCCTAGTGTTTTCGAGCAATGTATGATGAGTTTATTTAATAAAAGTTGAAGTATGATGAGTTTATTAAGTTTATGTTTCCATTCCTAGTGTTTTCGAGCAATGTATGATGAGTTTATTTAATAAAAGTTGAAGTATGATGAGTTTATTAAGTTTATGTTTCCATTCCTAGTGTTTTTGAACAATGTATGATGAGTTTATTTAATAAAAGTTGAAGTATGATGGGTTTGTTAAGTTTATGTTTCCATTCCTAGTGTTTTTGAACAATGCATGATGAGTTTATTTAATAAAAGTTGAAGTTTACGTTTTCTGAAGTTATAACGCTCAAGTTGGGAAATTATATAGAAAAAATCGGTTATAACCGGTTTTTTGTCACCGAACCGATTTGTAACTGGTTATTATCGGTTTCAATTTTCTAAATTCGTACCCGGTTAGGTTTATCCAAAACCAGTTTCTATCCGTTGACCAATAACCGAACCGATTATTGAACCTAAACCCATTTTTCAAAAAACCAGTTTTGTACAGGTCTATTTGACATTCCTAGAGGGTATGATAAACAATTAGTTATAGAGGTAGATGGTATAGACGTTTTTATTAATTTTCTGTAAGAGATAAATTTCATAGTAATGATACATAAGATTTAGTATGACGTAAACATTATGAGAAGTCTTCACCTAATTTTGAAGGATATCCAATTAGTTAGCACATAGGTAAGATAAGATAAGGAAAACTTTATTTCTTTACAAAAGAACACACGTCTTATCCCGTTAATTATCAAAATTGTATGTACTTTTTATTAATCTTTATTCATGTATTAACTATTATCCCTTACCTTCTTATATGTATAAAAACAAAATTAGCATGAGACTCTTCTATGCTTATACATAAGCTCATAAGAAGATGACGTACACCTCATTTTTTTTAACATAATCAAAGTTTTGTTGTTGTCTACTTTGTAGAATAATTATCGAAGAACAAACAAATTCCCAATGCATATATAAATATGATGATGTGAACATCTTAAAAGGAATTTATACATACTTTGATAATCAATAAGTCAAATATTTTTAAACAACAAAAAAATAAGCTCTTCCATTCTTAATCTTTTCTCCATATGCTAATCTTAATATACATATCTTCCTTGTACATGTAAAATCAACATGAAACTCTTATATGCTTTTACATAAGTTTACAAAGAAATGACACCACCTTAAAAGGAAATTATGCATACATTGAACATTAATACATTAAATCCCTTTACACAACATAAAAAATATCTAGGCTTTTATTCTTAATTTTTTTTATATGTTAAATCTTAATATATATCTGAAATTGATGTTAATATCTTAAAATGAACATGTACACATTTTAAAAATGAACACACAATAAACACTATTTAAATATTTTCTTTAAAAAAAAATAATAAATCTTTTATTCTTATTCTTAATCTTAGTTTTAATTTAGCTAAGTTGCACATTACCACAGTTAATTTGTAAAGTTATATGATTTTAGATGTCCAAAATCTAATTTTAAGCAAGTTCACAAAGAAGTTTTATTTGATTATTTTATATATGTTAAAATGTATATGATGAACAAAAGTATCACTGTACTTTGTCAAAAATAAAATGATATATATTCTGTACTTATATTTTTGTTCAACTATATTGATACAAATGTTTTTGGATACGTTGTTGGTGTAAAAAAAACCAAATAAACAAAACTATTTTCTCTATTGACATATAAAATAACAGAAAATGTATTATTACACTTTATTACAACTGACATAACAATATACATGCAACACTTTAAAGAACACTATCAAAATAATTAAGTGTGACTCGTGTTATACACTAGTATAAATACACAAAGAAAGCCTATTGCTTTCTTCGTTTGACATATTATCACCATTATTTATTTATGTATTTTTCTTAATAATTCAATATTTATTAAAAAAGTTAGTATTCTACATTTATTTTATTTGTTTTATTTCTAAATCAAAAATATCTTAAAAAGGAGTTTTTTGATACAAGTTCATCATATATTCTCTTCTTTTTCTCTATTTTAAACCATGTTCGATTACAACTCTTTTTAATGCAAGTTATTACACTATAAAATTTACTTTTAGTATAAGATAAAATTTCAATTATATTAACATGTGTACTCTAAGTACCGAAACTTTATGTAACTCTAATCGAACATCGATATAAGGCCACTCCTATCCCTGACTGAAATTGACCGGTCAGTTTTTATCAATTCAGCGCTACGTCAGCTTTTTGCAAAACTAACTGAAACTGACTAACAACTGATTGCCCACTGCCATCTCTGACGGTCAGTTTTTTTTTCCATTATTTAATTATTTAAAACACAATAATTTAAATAAAACACATTTCATTAAAATAAAAACATTACATTAACTAAAAAAAACATTACATTCCCTAAAAAAAAACATCACTTTTCCTATAAAAAATAACATTACTTTTCCTAAAAAAAATAAAAAAACATTACAATAATAAAAAACACACTAAATAATTAAAACATAATCTAATCGGAACTCGATTCTTCGTCTTCGGCAACGGCTTCGTATTCGTCTTTGTCTTCGTTCGAATCGTTCCCGTTAAACATTGAACCATACGTGTTTATCACATCTTTTCGTGCGGCTTTAATCATTTTTAGTTCCTTTTTTGAAGCCCGCTTTGGTATTTTTTTATAAAGCAAACCCAAAGCTTTGAAAGCTAACTTCTTTGTCAAATTTTATGTGATCGTTTTTATTGCGGTTTGTTGGAGGCGAGCGGTCCTTTTAATTTCTTCAAGGGCTTCATACTTTTAATCTTTTAAACTTCTTGATGAAGTAGCCGCGTCCGATGAACCCGAACTTTTTTGAGACTTGCAACCTGGTGGACGGCGTATTGGGTCGTCATGAAACAACCTTTGCATGTTACTTTGTAGACTTGCGTTTATCGATTGGGAGTCATCTGCTTCTAGATTGACGGTTTCTTGGTCGGTTTGAAATGTCCGTTTGTTGCCCATTACACCGGGCTCCATAAAAAACTTCGGGTAATGTTTTAGTACATTCCAACATTGCTCGTAAATGAATTTACGGTTATTGTTTTGTTGCTTAAAGTGCTTTCGGGCGGCTGCTAATACGTCTTCATCTCGCGAACCGTTTTGAGGGTAAAGCTCGGAATAGTTCTTGTAGAGTGCGTTGAATTTTTTTACGTCGGGTGCAATCTTGTTCTATTTCCCCGTGAGTTGATTAAGATTGCGTTTTTTTCCAACTAACGAATTATAGTCTTTTCGAATTTGTTTCCAAAAACTCGCGTCTGTTTGCGAGTTTCCTTGTATGCCATTTTCCGAACAATGTATCCACCATTCAGATAAAATTCGCGCCTCCTCGTCGGTCCACCGAACTTGTTTTCTTTTTTGTTTTTTGTCAACTTCAACTTCGTCGGAACTTTCTTCAACTTCGGGGTTGGTAACGGGGATTTTAGGTTGTTGGTATTCGTTTGTGAAGTTTGAATATGGTACGTTTGAAGTTTGTGAATATTGTTGTGTTTGTTGGAATTGTTGGAATTGTTGGTTTTGTTGGTCTTGGTACCAAGGTTGAGAATAAGGGTTTGTACGTGGTACGTATTGTGCAAACCCGAATTGTGGAGACGTTTGAGAGGGTGTTTGAAAGTTTGAGTGAGCGGAGGATGAACTCGATTGTGAACTTGTGTGTGGGATTTGAGTATTTATCAAATTGTTCCACATATCTTGGGATATGTTTGATGAAGATGGTTTTTGGTTTTGGTTGTTAAACATTTTTGTGTAAGAAATGGATGTGGTTTGAGAAGTTTTTGTGTATGAAATGAGTGTGTAGTTGTATGAATTATAGAGAGAATAGAAGTAGTTGTTTTAGTGTGAATTATAGTAGATAGATGTGTGTGTAAGAAATGGATGTGGTTTGAGTAGTTTTTGTGTATGAAATGGGTGTTGTGGTGTGTAGTTTGTGTGTGAAATGAGTGTGTAGTTGTATGAATTATAGAGAGAATAGAAGTGTATGTATATATAGAGTAAATGTGTATAAAAATTGTAGGTAAAATAAATAAAGTTTGAATTGGTTTTGGTTTGGTGTTGGTTTTGTTTTGTTGTGGCTAGCCGTTACCCTCCCCCCCCCCCCCCCCCATTTTGAAATCTGCCCGTTGACACACACAAACAAGCAAACAAAATCGAAAAGAAAAAGAAAAAAAAAAAGAAAAACATGCGAGCTCGTCGGAAAACTGAAGGTTTCGAACCGACGGTCCGATCGACGGCTTCGTGCCATCCGTGTCGGTTCCGTCGGTTGAAACTGACGGTAAACCGACTCACCCGCTGGGACTGCCCTAAAACTTCAACTTTATTAATAATTCACTGACAAAGAAAAATCAGTTTAAGAATTTATAATTATTATAACTTTTTACACACTTTTTTATAATATACTCAAATAATTCTAATTGATTATACTCATTTATTTATAAAAATAAACAATTACATTGAAAATCTATATATATATAAACTATAATTTTGAAAGAAGAAAATATTATTTTATCATTATCTTAGTTCACCAACAAATTTTATTTAATTATACTTACCAGTTAAAACAAGTACTTCGAAGTATAATAAATATAAGATTTGTGTGGGATACGATACAATGTGACGGGAAGAATTCAAATAAAAAATATAAATATTGTGAGAATGTAAAAATGATTTTAAAATTACTTTTTAAATATTTAAATTAATTTCTTTTCAAAACCTTTTCAATGATTCATATTAAAATAACTTTTACAAACTATAATAAAAAATATTTATATTTTTTTTGAATTTTTTTACAATCATTATGTTGTGATTATTCAAGATAATCACAAAATATAATATGATAATCATATGTAATTATCATCTATTCGAGATAATCACAAAATAGGTTGTTGATAATCACATATTATTCATGTAATTATATAGCTATAAAATGTGATTATTATGAATAAAAATATTAAAAAAAAAAGTCAAAAATTTTTTTACTTGAAAAATAGTTTATAAAAGTTATTTGAATAAATAGTTACGAAAATTTTTTTATAAAATAACGTATTTTGAATATTTAAAATTGACTTTAAAATGATTTTATACGTTATCATAATATTTAAGTTTTTTATTTGTATCTAAATCACAATATGATATCTTTATATCTCTCACCATAACTAAAAGATATATAAATAGAACTTTTCTCTATTCATAAAAAAAAAGCTGATAAACTTGGGTACATATATTTCGTTACAAGCTGCATATTAATTGTATAACATTATAATGCAAATATAACATACTATAACATTCTATAAAAATACTGTTAACATAATTAAACTTGGCTGTGCATTACAGAACCCTCATAGCTCTCTACTTTTCATATAAAAATGAAAGCTTTTTAGTCACGAGACATAAAGGTTGATAACGGGAAACGATAAGGATTAAATAATAGGAAGCTGAGATAGCACATGTGAACCTTTTTCATATGATAAGGTTCTAATTTGTATGATTATCCTTATATTAAGGGACCCACACATGTAGGATCCGCCGCCGAACTTAGAACGTGATCTGACGTCGGCGGCTGCCAACCACCGCCCACAAAAGCCTAAATGATAGGAGACTTTACCGTATGATATTTTAACGTTTTTTCTTCGCTGAACTTCTACCTTTTAACACATTTTAGAATTTTGCGACTGTCAGATATTTTGTAGACTTTCAAAATCGATGAATGAGCTGTAATACATTATTTATTTGAAAAATTGGGATGCGTTTGTTTTGCGTTTTGGACTAGCAATGGAATGAGTTTAAGATATACCGAAGATGTGTGAAAGAAATTAAAGAAGGGAAAGATATATTAGTAGTTGAACAAGAAATTTTTATTTTAAAAGTCATAACTAAAATAAGTTTAATAACTTTCTTATTGAGAAAAACAAAATACAAAATAAAAAATCTGAAAAAGTTAGAAAGATAAACAGAGATTGAATTGATTTATTGAATGGTGGGCTAACAAATAAGGCAAAATACTTTGTGAAACTAATTGTACATATAATCTGTGTCGTTAGCTATATGTAAAGAGTTATTTGTGCTATATACGTGAATAGTAAGAGTTAAAAATGAAAAATATAATAATCTTTTTTGCGTTTTAATCGATAAACAAAACACTCTTTATACTATCAACGACATGCATGCTTTAACCAACAAACAACTCATCATTTTGATCGGTTTTTAAAGATGTGTACATCACTCTTTTTCAACTATTCATCACTAACTTATTAGTTTTTGATTTCTTACCCATATTAAGAATGGAAAGTTACTAATTATATTCACTGGCAAACACTATTTAATACACTGATTTTTCGACTTAGCCGTATAATAAACTAACCCAACAATTCGCATTCACGTAAATAAATAAGGTGATCATGAATTAAAATTTTAAAATTTGAATGTTTTAATAACAAGTCAAACACTAATTAATCATATTAATTATTAATAAATAAACGGTCAAACTTTGAACAAATAAAAAAAAAAAGCCTAAAATAGCCCTGTAAGCCCAACGATCACCAACGACTAAAATCAATTACAGCGAAACACGTAGCAAGTGATCATGCATGATCGCTATATTATATTGTAAAAGTAAATAAATGAAGTGGGGCCCTCGGTGATCGACAGAACGATCACCTCTATATTTTTGCCACATGGCCAATGGATAGGGCAACCATGGATGATCGCAACCTTTATTAAATAGGGCAAACACGTGGAAAAAAAAGAAATGCATGTATAAATTGTTGACCTTTTCTTTGACTAGTCAAATAGTAAGAGTCAAAACGTTCTCTTTATAAGCTAACTGTATTGTCTACTTTATTTAAATTCATTAACCACTCTATAATTTAATTCACATCGTGAAATTAAAATGTGTTAGAATATAATTTTACTAATATCCTTATGTGTTGAGGAGGTTCGTGTGAATTAGTAAATGACATGTATAAATATTTTCATGTTGGATTTCCTAGACGTGGCATAAGTTTGCCTATAAATACAAGGTATTCTAAGTTGATGAAATTTATATCTAAAAAGGCTCATTTAGATATTCAATAGGAGTTTAAATTGTGTTATAAAATGTCAAGTTACACATACCAAGTTGACATTTTTTACGATGAAGATGTAGCTTTTCTAATCAAAGTCGTTTGAAATAACCTGCACAGTAATCTTACACTATTTGTAGTTAAGCAAATCAGTCTTGGTAGTGGAAGTAATCAACCACATGATGTTTGTCCTTCCATGTTTGTTCCTAGTAACCTGTACAATTACCCTAACTAACAAATAAATGCATACACTTCCCAATAAATAAATCAGTACTATACCCTAAAAAGTAACCGGTACCCAAATCAGAATTCGTATGTTTATTCACACAATCGTGTTTCTTATAACGATTTCCTTAAAAATCAATACATTACCTCATATCAAAATCTTTTTCACCATATTAGTGACCATCAAGATGTCTTTTAACATTATTTTGCTATTGAAAATGAATATGCTCAAAATATAGAAGCTCGATTTGGTGGTAAAGAGTGTGGGGTTTATGTCGATATAAATTATAATCCCTTAACAGATACAGAGATGACAAAGTCTTTTGGTATTTCAGAGTCTTCTAGTAGTGATCGAGACGACGATATTAAAAATAATGATGATGATAATGAAGATGTAGATGATGTCGATGATGTGGAGCTTGATGATATAGTATGTGTTCCGCCTCAAATGCAACCCAACTACTTTTGGTCAATGCATGAGCTGCTACAATGTCCAACTTTCAAAGAACCACCAATAAATCCTAATATGTACATGTCATCTTCAAAGAATGTCAGTTTTTAGTAACAAATATGAGCTGAAATGTTATTTAGGTATTTAATGTCTCAAAGATGGTTATCAATTCAAAGTAGCTTAATCATCAACCACAAGATTTGAAGCAAAATGTGTTAATAAGGGTTGTCAATGGTTCTTAAGAGCTACAACACTAAAAAATAATAATTCAATTTTTGTAAAGACCTTAAAAGATCACCACAATCACTGTAATGCAAACAAATTGGGGAGAATACTTCGTGATCAACTGAATGATAGTAGCCCAGGTCTATCGTCGGAAAGATATCATGAACGATTTAAATCTAAGATTTAAAATAGATGTTTCTTTTTCTCAAGATTAGAGGGGGAAATGTCGTGCTATAAAATTGTTAAGAAGGACTAATGAGGTAACATTTTCCAAGCTACCACTCTATTTTCACAATTTGAAGAAGGCTAATCCTGGAAATGTGATGCACATTAGGACAGATTCTCCAGAGAGGTTCGAGTGTCTTTTTTTTTGCTGTTGGTGCTGCGGTAAGTAAAACTTTATAGTTGCTATGTAAAACTTGTTTTTTCATATTCAATATAACTCATAAATGTGAATGCAGATTCAAAGTTTTTCTAATTACTTACGACTGATACTCATTATGGATGGTGAGCATTTGAAAGGACAATACTTAGGAACAATGTTTTTTCTAGTAGAAATGGATGCGAATAGTTAAAATTTTCCTGTGGCGTACGAAGATTGTAAAACTCAAGGTTCTAAGTGTTGGATCTGGTTTTTGTCAAAGCTTAAGGATTAGATTGCTGAAAGACTCGGTTTAGCGTTCATATATGATTGTAAACTCATGGTTATCAAGGTCTATGTTTTCATCACTTGCTTGTAAATTTAGGATTAAAAAAAGGGAAAAAAAATATCAATCATTATTCTGGAAGACACGCAAAGCGTACAGGGGTTTCCGACTTTGAAGAATAGAAAATGCGCCTTGAAGCAGGGTACATACAACGAGAACTATCCAATTGCAAGCTTATTTGGATAAGCGGTCAAGAGCATATTTCCCCAGAGAACGTTACATTATAATGACTTCAAATGGTAAGGAGTCTGTTAATGCATTATCTTTAATGCAAGTAAACTTCCAATCATTATCAGCAAAATGCTTGCCAATCCAGATCTCAGGGTTTAGTCTAATCTTATAAGCAAAATGCTTGCCAATCCACTTGTAGTTGATTAAGGACCCAAACTTAAAGTTTTTGGAACATGTGTGTTTATCCTTCAAGGACATTACCATGAATGATCCTTCATCACCTATCCATCTAGCCATCAACCTAAATTTACAAACTCCCTTCATGTTGTTCCTTGGCATCCTAGCCTTAGAACTCTGCTTACCCTTGCTCACATTACCATTGCTCTATTACCCTTTCTCACATTAGCATTGCTCTATTACCCTTATTTGCATTTTTCCTCTTTAGTGGTCTTGAACCAGATCTGGAAATGATTTTGTCTTTGCTGCTCCTTTCATACCAGATGGAATATCCATTAGCTAATGCATAGTAATGTAACACCCAGTTTTTGTTTTTTTTTTTACACTTTATTCAATAACATGAATAACACTTTTTATATATACATAAATATTTCATTGTTTACAAACTTTACAAACGGAAGATCTCTCTTACAAAATACCCCTTTACAATATCCGAGTATGATTCAATGGGAGTAAACACTTACTACCAGCAGTAGCAAGTACACCACTACTCGCGATGCGGCTCTTTCCCAAGACCCTCCTTTCCCTTACTCGACCCACCTGTATCATCGGCAATAACAGAAATGGGTAAGCACATCGGCTTAGTAAGTAACAGAATCATAACAACAATATAAGATAGAAATCTTATAAACACTGTAATCACATATGCCACTTTGTTCATTTATAACTCACAATCATGCCACTGAGCCACTTATGATCACTCAGCATAAGGATGACCGGTAAGAACATCATTGAGTCAATTATGACCATTCAGCATAAAGAGGCTAACAATTACACTGTTATGCCAGTTATGACCACTCAGTATAAAGAGGCACACATCCACACTATTATGCTATTTATGTTCACTCAGCATAAAGAGGGCTCACATTCACACTGTTATGCCATTTATGTTCAGTCAGCATAAATAGGGCTCACATTCACACTGTTATGCCATTTATGTTCAGTCAGCATTTTGTCGCACCATAAGCTCATGCGACACTACCATTGTGTCGCAGAACAGAATCCTGCGACACCATTGTTATGTCGCAATACTCAATATTGCCGTCTTTTGCGACACAGTCATTTGTGTCGCAGGACATTCATGCGACACAACCACTGTGTAGCAATGAAGAACAGATCAGACCCCAATTTCGAAATTCTCGAATTCAAACATGTAATACTCGAATTAACCTATCTAATCTGTTCAAAACACTTTACAACCCTTATAACACATAATAATCAAAGTCTTACCTTGATTTCACGATTCAATTGCTCAATCTTTGATCCCAAACTCAAGTTTAATCACTTTCTCACTTTTCTCTTTGTTTCTCTCGTTAAAACGGATTTAGAAGTTATGGAAATGATCTGGAAACGTTTGGGCGGTGGTAATATATATATATATACTTCAAATTACACTTAAGCTCCTTGATTAATTTCGATCAGATCCGTTCTGCCACACTATCCTGCGACACAATCACTGTGTCGCACAGTCACCATCTGCGACACAACCCTTGTGTCGCAGAAAACCAAAACTTTAAAAAATTTTGGGATGTTACAAGTAAGCCAAGCAATCTTTCAACTGTTGAGGCCCTGCATACCTCTCACCTACCTGTAAGTTGGATAAACTACTAAATATTGATCTATCACTACAATTATAAACAGTAAATGCAGGAAAAATTATACCTTGGGTTCCTTCTATCTCCAGTGAGTGGCACTGTCATGAATAGGAAACTTCTGTAATTGAGGTTTAGGGACATGCATAGGATCACTTGGCACATCTTCATCGCACTTTGGTTTCAAAGCAGTAACCAACTCATTAATAAAGTCTCCATGTTCATTAAACAATTGATTTTTCATATCTTCCTCAGCTTTAACATTAGAACTTTCCTCTCCTAAATGTGGTAAATGTTTACTTTCTGGAATCTTAACTATTGGGTTACCCTTTCTAACCTCTGCTATTTCCTCTTCACCTTCACTCAAATGGTCAAGTGAGATTGCCTCATCACTAACAGAATCATTGTAATCCTCCTCATCATCAGAATCACTATCTTCCTCAGCTTCAACTCAAACATTACTACTACATTGATTCTCTATTTTTTTAACAACATCGAAATCTAATTTTTTCTTCACAAGTTTTACTTTACCAACACCTGTTATCACTTCTTCTTCAACTTGTCTACCCTCTCCAACAATTTCTTTACCTTTCATAGTCTTAACTTCTGTTTGTCTTTGCTTAACATTTTCATTTTCATTTTCATTTCTCTCTTCATCTACTTCACTAAAAGACTTTTTACTATTACCAACATTCTTACCTAATTCAATCATTAAGTGATCTATATATACATGTACTCTGTCATAGCTTTCAACAATGTCAAAAAATACATCAATATCTTCATCATCTTCTATTATTATTAAGTTTTCAAAGCCACTATCAGGTAGCACATTATATGCATTTGACATTGGTGATCTAATTTCATGTAATAGTAACTCAATGAACTCGTCATGACTCATTCTGTTAACTAACAATGACATTTCATGACCCTCAACATACCTAAGTGGAAGGAAGAGAAAAGCCCCATCATAATGGACTTGAATCGGATACCTGCCAACTTTGGCTTCCATTTCTGCATAAAAAAAAGACAAGCGAAAACACAAAATAAATATATATTTAAAAAAACAAGCAAAATCCAACCCATAACAACAAAAATAAAAAAATTTAAAATTAAAAAATATATATTTTTTTATAAACCCTAATTTATAAACGCAAATCAGTGAATTTCTTCAATCAAAGTTGCCACAAAGGAGAACATACCTTATAGCAACTTCTGATTATGAAAACGCGTTTATAATGTACATAAATCACGGTTTTTTGGGGCACTGAAATAGAGTGTATGAGTGTGTATTGAAGAAGTGGATATTAAATTATAAGTTAAAATAGAGTGTATGAGGGTGTTTGATGTAAGGATTTGGTTCCAGACATGCAATAAAACGTGTTAAAACGGATATTAAATTAGAGCTCTTAACCGAAATTAAATAAAACGATATTAGGTGGAAATTATTTGATGACTAAGCATTGCCACGTGTACAAATTATTTGAAAAAATCAACTAGTAACCGGCTAAGGGTCGTGTAGGTCACCAAGTACATCAAAAAATTATTTTTCAAGGTTGGGTACATTAAAAACACCACCCGTAACTTGGATACCCACTCCAGAGATTCATGATAAGTTAAATACACACGCAAACATTAAACCCAAAAATAAACTACGACCATATAATTAAAAATTATATCAATAATGTTTCAACTTAAATGATATATTGAAAAAAGAAAGAAGAAGAAACATTATGTAAGTAAGAAGTAACAATTTAACCCATTAAGTAACACATAATAAGCTAACTAAAAACTAAATAACTAATTGAAATAAACAATAACATTTTTGTTGCTATTCATTCGTAAAAGCACCGATGATAATTATACATTGAAATTAGCAAGTGTATGCTACGTACTAGGATCTCACAATCAACATTAAATACTTGCGAATCTAATAAATTATTTTTAAAATAAATAAATAATAAATCTTAAATAGAATATGATTTTAAAAATATACATCTAATGAAAAACAATTATAAGTTAAAACATTTTAATATTAGAAGATATTGATATGAATTTTAAGTTAAATATGATTCTATTTACTAAAGGATAATTGCATTATTTTAGTGAAGTTTAAAATCATGATTTATGATGTCTTTTTTTCCTTAACTGTAGTCAATTTGAAAAAATTAAATAATTTTATTGATCAATTAAATATTTAATGATATCATCAATTGAGTTTTAAATTATATTTATTTATTTGATATTATATATATATATATAGATCTATAGAAGGTTCCAATATGTGAGTACCTAACACCATTGAACAATACCAAACACAAATAAATAAATCTTGAAAAAGCGACCCATTTCACTTTAAAGTAAATCAATGGGTAGTGTTGTTTAGGGTCATGACATTTCTAATCGGTATCGGTGTGAGCCCACTTCCGCACTTGTTTATTTATGGTTTTTATTTTTTAGTTCACTAACCATTTATTTAACATTACATGCTAATTTCTGAATTCTGATGTAATAATATGAAAATCCCATAGAGATTATTCTGTATTAATAAACTATGTACAGATACAATGCTAGCACATATATCTACCAAAATGTATATAAAAACTGAAAGGATAATTATGTCACTCATTATCATTTACATTCCACATCAATTACTTTCATAAACTTACAGACAAAACATGATTACGTCAAAGAATAAATTTTTTAACTCCATTCAGTTCTATTGAGTATAATATATTTTTAATTCATGCGAATGTCAATTCTTTTGAAAGATTCTAATTCATTCGGATACATTATAGTTGTGTTTATGAGAGGTGATTTTAAGGGTTTATAGACAATTGAAATTCTAGTTTTATCTAAAATTCTTATGAATTAAAAGCTCTTTTTGATGATATGAAAAAATGATAATTGTTAGAATAAAAATCTTATAGAACATAAATTTTTTAAGTAACTTCTGTAAAGATTCATCAATCACTAAATACCTCAGTCATAATCTCCAGCGCTAGCTCCAAGCTCAAGCTCCAACTAGTTTGTTGCCAAACACTCAAAAGCTACAGAAAGAGCCCTAGGGTATGTTTGACAAGGGAGCTTATTGTCACGGAGTTGTCTCTACAAGCTCATGTGCAATACTTAGTTTTCGAACTAAGTCAGTCTGACTTGGACTGTACTTGTAAACAACATAAGCAATGCAAGTAATAATCAAGACTAATGTGGAAAAGGAAACTTACTCTATTACTCCAAACGAATGCTTTATAATGAGAGAAAACGCAAACTCTAGCATGATGTATAAATGAGGAAATGGTGAACTATTTTTACTTGAAAACCTCCCACCAATAAATCTATCTACAACTCTCATATTCTAGATCTTTCCTACTCTAGAATATGTACAAGGAACCTTCTACACCCTCCAAGACTCCAAGCTTCCATCACCTTCCATGTTATTCCCTTGAAATCTTTTAACTTTGTGTAGAACTTTTTGGGATCTCTTCTTATGAACAATTCATGTATGACATTAAACTTAATGGGTTGTGACATTATGGTAACTTATGGGAGTTTAAACTTATTTTTTCTCTAAATTCCAGCTTTTAGCATTGTTTGGTAGACAAGATTTTAAGAGCTTATTGAAAAAATAAGTTGTAAAAAAAGATAGTTGAAATAGCTTTAAAAATTAGTTAGGAGCTTATGAAATGAGAAATTACATAAATACACCTTATATAATTATTTATAATGTGTTTGTTTGTCTTTTTTTGTCAATTTGCATTTTTAATCTCTAGCTAGTCTCGGCTAAACACTTACAAAAATAAACTTCAACTTTCAACTTTAAATATAAACTTCAGTTACCAGCTACCAGCTACCGGTTAATTGTACCAAACACACCTTTAGTATTTTTTTACAATAAATAAGTATTTGACATCCACCCTGCTTGTGTTGAGTGGAGTATGTATACATTATTTGTGTTTCTATTACTTTGTACTCTGATTTATTGTTAGGATTTTGATTTGTTTACATTGACGTAAAGATCTGTGATAATGACAAATTTACTATTATATTTGATAAATTCATTGAAAATGTACATTAACAAGTTATACGGTACAAAATATTAACATATATTTTTGATAAACTTATTCAAATTGGATAGTGAATTTATCACCACTCAAAAATCTATATATATGTTAAAATGTGTAATGTAATATATAAAAAATCTATGTATATGTTAAAATGTGTAATGTAATATATAAAAAATCTATGTATATGTTAAAATGTGTAATGTAATATATTAAAAGTTAGTTTGGTGAGGATAATTAGATGTCAATAATTGAAAAGTGTTACGGTTGGTTTGGCTCGTGGCCAGATAATAATTGTTGGGTTGGTAGAGATCCACATATATATTGGTTATTGGTACCATAGGAGGTTTTTGTGTCTTCACTCTCGGTTTCAATCTGACTTTTTCGTTGTTTTATCTACTATTTCTCCTAATAATAATAGACTTGTTTGGTGCAAATTTACAAGGGTGAACTTTTGTTCTCTAAAGTTCGTCTTTCAACCTTAAAAATGCTTTACTTAGATAACCATTTTTATTAAAAAGAAAAACTACTATTCTAGAAAGGAAATAAAAAAGTTCGTAAAGAAAATAATTCATTTGAAATTATAGAAATAGAATAAAGTTTAAATGAGAATAAGATTTTTTGTGAGAATGGTAGAACTATTAGGAAAGCTTTATTTGGCAAAATTTCACTTTCCCTTCATATTTTTTAAAATTAAATATCTAAAAAAAAACAGCTAGTAAAAAATTATATAAATTACACTATAAAAATCAGTATTTTTTAAATATGTTATAGTTTTTTTTTTATCTTGATGGGAATTGAGAGTTGAGATTGTTTCATCTATTCTTACGAAAAATTTTATTTTCATTTGAATTCGATTTATTAATGTATGCACTTATAGAAAATTTACAGTTACGATTGCAACAAACCCAACTGAACTCGAGCTCGATAACACTGAGCTTGGCTTGACTCCTTAAGATAAACTATTATTGCTCGAGTTTAATTTGCAAAACCCGAGTTTTAAAATAAGTAACTTTCAATAGTCAACTTATTTTATATATTAAATTTAATTAAGTTTAAATACAACATAAAATCATTTCAAGTATGTATAGAATTAGAACAAATCGTAAAAAGCTAGTAAGAAACTTGTAAAGTGGTTTTAATTAGAGTCTAATAAGAACATTTTGTACAAACTAAAATTTGCATGTCTTAATATATATATATATATATACACATACATATACAGAGTACTAGTTAAGGCTTGATAATAGCTTGAGTCGATCTTATATACTTCGCTGTATTTTTAAACTTGAGGTTGGTTTCAAACTCCATAAAGCTTCAACTTAAAATGATTTTTCTGTTTTTGTTGAAAGACATTAAATCGAGCCGTCCTGTGTATAAGGTTATGACTAGTTGCATAAACAGGGTTTAAAAGAATGTCTATATTTGTCTAATATAGTTGTATTCGTAAGTGAAACTTATTGGCTACTAGAAATTTCATGGATCATCTTTTGGTACTTGGCAGAATGTGCCATTATGTTTCTTGCCTTAAGTCCCTGAAGAGGAAAGCATGATCCACTTTCCTTGACCTAACAAATGAGTATATAGGTAATTAAGAAGACTATGTTGGGGTTACAATATTTTAGTCAACATTGGTATTATAGGCATAACATACAATCAAGATGGAAGGTTGGTTTGCTTTTTATACTGTGCTACAATGTGGAATCGTAAGCATGATGTACAGATTCTTCTGAATAACATCTTTAAAATATATTTAAAACTTAACTTGACCACGTAAATAATTTGTTAATCATTGGAAAATGAAAAGATCAATATACAGTGGAGTCAACGGAACTAGAAGGTTTACTCGTATTTTATTGTTTCTCTCTTACGTATTTCTCTCCTAATTTCATTCGTCTAACTCAGTTTGTTGATATCTTTCTGTAAACATTTTGTGAACCTTAACATTTCTCATTGGATTTTATCAGAAGTAGATATAAGTTGATAAAAAGTACAAACAGTCAAATCTTCAACGCTTTAAACCTACTCTTTTCTTACGATATTACTATTACACATTATCTTATTATCTTATTATCTACTTTTCTTAGTTTTGTTAATTTAAAACCTACTCTTTTCTTACATGTATAGTAGCAGTATATAGACAAACACTCTTATGTTTTTTATCACTTATCATTACGCTATCGTCATATCTCACCGTTAACAACCTTACCATTATGCGGATATAATATTAGTACAACAGATCTCAAAATCTATCATCTTCTTTTTTCCTTGCAATTATCAACGACAGCAATGTTAAAGGGGTAATTCATCTAATGGAATGGATAATAGAGAGAATAGATAACAAAAGGGTAATTGCGGTTACATCTAATAATTTGATTCTGGTTATTCAAAAAGTATAACTTTTTGTCAAAACGAAATTGCAAATGCCCCTAACCAAAATAAGTACATCAAATGATAATTGTTGTCGAAATCATTTACTTGTAACCCCTTAGCCTTCTTGAGAAAATAAAACTTATTGATATCATGCATACAAAAATAAGAATATAATCTATCTGAATATTAAATAACCGTAGTATAATAAAATAATATAAAATAGGAAAACTGAGAAAATATGCCCATTTTTTTTAGCATAAATTTGCTGCCACTAGGACCACCACCACCCAGTAATCACCGTTGCGCCGTCACAAATCGCAAAGTTAACAAATCGCATGTTGCAAACCACAATATGAACCTTGATTCATATTATTTTTCTTGAAATTCAAAGTTAACAATGACTAATTATTAGGTTCAAACACATTCAAAATTCGAATGTAGTTTAATTTTGAAATTAAAGGTGGAATTTTATCGAAAAATTGGTGTGAATGTTTTTTTGTTGTTGTGTTTTTTGTATTAAATTGTTAGTATTTATGTTAGTATTCGGCATATATGTATTTTTGATGTTAGTTTGTAGTTAGGATTCGAGCAAAGACGATGTGAACCAGTAACATGTGTCGTGACCGAGATTTACACCTCGTGGCTAAGAATTGCAGGTCATGACCGAGATCCTCAACGGTGGTCATGATGCATTTGACTTACTTTGACCATTTTGACTTGTGTTTAACTTACTTTGATCCATTTGACTTGAATTGAATTTGTTTGACTTGTGTTCATTATGTTTGACTATTTATGAGTTTTGTGGACTTTGTTGAGTTATCTGACTAAACGTAACTTGTGTTTAGTTCGTGGACTTATGTTTGACTTGTTTTTGACTGTTTACTACATGTGTTTACCTACTTTGACCCATTTGACTTGCATTGACTTTGTCTGACTTGTTTTCATTATGTTTGACTATCTATAAGTTTTATGAACTAGTTTTGACTTTTGTGCATTTTGTTGACTTACATTCAGTAAATGTAACTTGTGTTTAGTTTGTGGACTTATCTTAGACATAGTTTGACCTTATTTGACTGTGTTTGACTATTTATGATTATTGATGATAGTTGTTGACTATGTTTGACTTTTATGGAACATTGTTGACTGCAGTTGACATGTTTTGACTATGTTTGTCTATTGTGGACTAATATGGAAAGTTTTTAACTACTATTCAATAAGTTTAATTCTTTTGTACTAATGGTGCAACTGATGAATTTTCAAGGTTTTTCTGAGCTTCCTTGACAATGAAGAATCATATAAGTGTAATTAAGGAGATTAATGTGTTGTTGACAGACGAACATAATAAAATATTCTGATGTACACGTTTTTGGACGATGTGACTGTCTAAAGCTTACCAAGCCTCAGGAGAAGGCCGATGAGTTGTGGTTTACACTCATACCGCATTATATGATATGGTTCGAGTGTAGAGAGTTTTGTGTGATAATCAGTTTATGGTTTGGTTCTAAAATGAGTATGAAGAATTATATTCTTATGGAGGTCTAGGAGACGAGACCTGCAATTAGAGATCTAGTATTCAACATCCATGCGCAATTGAAGGACTTACATATTTGCATGTAGAGATGTCGTTATGAATTTATTAACAACATGTCAATATATTTATCAATAGAATGCTATAAAGTTCTTTTAAAACCTCCCATTGCACTATAAAAGCCATTGGCATGCAAAGTTTTCCTAAAAATGTTTTTAAAAAATAGGTTACCACTTGATGCACCAACTTGTATGAAATATAAGGTACATCAGTATGTTATCGATATAATTGATGATGTTAAGGATTTTTTGTGTCAAGCAATTAATAATGCTCTGAAATAATTCACATTGTTGATATTGTAAAAAATGTTTAAGATATGGGTAGCAATCAACCTAGCAGTATGAGCAGTGATTTACAACAACATTTTCAAGAATCGCAAACTCATGATTATAAGCAACCATCACAATATTAATACCACCTAAAGCACCAAAAAAGTATATGTTCTGCAATATGCCACCACTATTATGCGAAAATGATAAAGAAAGTAAACAATGACCTGTTTTCATGTATGAAACCTCTTACCGGGTTCAAGTTGGACAAACATTTGAAAATTAAAAGGAATTGCTTCTTTAATTGCATACCAAGTGTCTTGAAGAAAGTTTTCAGATTAAGCTGAAGAAGTCGGACAAGACAAGGTACACAGCAAAATGTATCTTGCCTAATTGTGACTGGAAGTTAAGTGCCACATGTATAAAATATTGTAATAACTTCCAAGTTAGAAAGTTAGTTGATGTTAACACATGTTCTTGTACTCAAATCACGTCAAATAACCGTTATACAAGCAAGAAGGTACTTGGTAAGAACTTAAACGAGTTGATGACATTATAAGGACGTGTATACAAAGGCAAAGAAATCATCCTTTCATACAACCAAGCCTGGAGTAAAGTGTTATGTTATAGAGTTGTTGAGAGATAGTGCCGAAGAATCGGTATATTTCCATACACAATTAACATGCATTCTTACGCTAATTCCCTCGTAATTAAAAACGATTTGATTTAAAATGAGATAAGTCTAGCACACGCCCACGTTGCACATTTTAGTGCACTTTACTTTAATGCATCATGCATTACATTTACGTAATTATTGAGAATTGCGCGATTAAATCGAATGACTTCCGACAAATGCGAACGTTGATGATAAATTTTATAAATAACGTAAATCTATTGATAATATAAATAGTAGTTATTTACAAATCCTATTATGCCAAGATTTATAGCATAACATTTCGGATTCGTATACAATTTAAATTGAGCACAAAGGTTAATACGAATACGTATTAAATTAAACAAAACATTCGGTAACGTACATACATTGTCGAAACAATTTACAATTAATTCATTCACTTGGAATTACTTAAACTTACCTAAATTTACCCTAATTATATAATTAACACCTAATTAATCACAAATTAAACCTAAATACTAAAATATCTAGTGAATTGATTTAAGAAACAAAAGAACTCAAAAGTCAAGAGGCCTATGCCCCTCCCCTTGACTCTTGGCCGAGATTTGCTCACTTCACCACCTCCCTCTCATTGTTTCCTTGACAAAAATCTGCACTCCACATGCCATCCTTGTTATAATATTATATACTATATTCCATGAACACACACCACCTTATATCCTCCCATTTGCAAGCTAACAAACACACACAAACTCTTCTTTTCTCTCCCTCTTTTCCTGCTCTCTACCTACAACCAAGAACAGCAGCAGCAGCCTCCCTCTCTTGCTCAAACAACTCATCAAACAATCACCTTACATCCACCCTTGAACCTCCCTCCAACCACCATTGTTCCACCATGAATCACCACTCTTAAAATCTTCATTTTATGCTCTTTTACTCACAAAAACGTGCACACTTCATCACCATTTCATTTCCTAAATAAAACAACACAACCTCACGGATTTGGAAGCTAGGAGCTCATCCACACCAAGTTCAAACCTCAATCTTGCTCAAATCTACTCTTTTAGTTCATTGTAAGGAAAACCACTACTATAGACTCTTTAGATCTTTCATTTAAATGCTTATATGATAGTTAAAATATGTTAGATGTTCACTCAAGCTAGAAATCGACTTATGAACATTATAACCGAACTTTCCTAAAAAGAACCAACACAAACACCAACACATAAATTATAATTCCGGACAGAAACTTTGGTCGACTTTGGAGTTAAATAACTCGGTCAAAACTTAACCAAATCTAGTGTTTCTTGAGTCTAAAATAAATTTTAAATAGTTAGCTTTCCAACCCAACCGGTTTCATGAATTTTGGACAAGTATTGATACTCCAAAACGGATTTCTAAAACAAAGTGTACAAACTGTCCTCTAGAGACAGAAACTGACCTAACTTTGGAAGATCATAACTTCTAAACCACAGATCTAAATGAAGTGATTCCTTTTCGTACGGGTCATATATTATCTTAGCTTTAAAGGTAGTATAATTACATTTCATGAAACTAAGAATAACTCAGTGAACATACGGATCTTTCACCAACTGTTCAGAAAAGGTACTGTTGGACCTTTGTGTGATATTAATTATGTTTGAACCCCTTAAACGTGGCCAAAAATTATAAATCTTACATTTATTTAAAGCTAAGACATAGGAGAACATATATTAAAAATTTCATAATAAACTAAGCTCATTTGATTAATCAAACTAGTAGCAAAAGAAGGACTAAAATATGGACATAATCTGTGGAAAAATGACAAAGGAAAACTAAAAAGGACCAAAAAGATAAAAATCATATATTATGGACTTTAACCATAAAAATGAGTAAATTTCATGTATTTAAGTACAAATCAAATATTAAGAACAAGTCTCGTGTTGTTAAAAAGCCGATAAACCCAAACGTTACATTAAAAACGGAATAATTGAAACTATCGGAACTAATAATGTGAAAATGGAAAGTTTATGGACTAAAAATCCTAAAAATAGTAACTGAGTTCTCAAAAGAAAACCCCAAGAAAAGATGCCGAAAATATAAATCATACGGTAAAAACCGAAGAAAACGAACGTTTTAACCAAAACCGACAAAATAAACGTTCCAAGGACGAAAACCGTCATATGGAAACCTTGTGGACTGTTGAGACCTTCCTGTAAATCAGGGAACTTCATTTCAAAAATATAAATGAAATAACGATTAGTGTATAAACTGAGAAATCGCGTAAACGGAATTAAAACGAGTTAAACGATATTATAACGAGGAAAGTTATAATAATAAATTATAAAAACTCATAACGATATTGATATATATTTATATACATATATGAGTATATATATATTGGGTTAAGTATCATAGCGAAATTGATATATATATATATACGTATGAGCATATATATATATATATTGGCTAAATATTATAACGATATAGATATATATCTATATACATATATGAATATGTATATATATATATATTGGGTAAATATTATAACGATATATCTATATATCTATATACATATATGAATATGTATATATATATATATATTGGACAAGTATCATAACGAGGTGGTATTAATATACGATTCCCGATCTAAAACTAATGGAATCACAAATCTTGATTTAATTACGTCCAAGACATTTTATATTATAGATATATATATAGATATAACATATCAACAATTAACGTTATGGACATATTATTTATGAAAATACATTATAACGTTGACTTAGACACATTTTAATGTTTTAGAAAAACTATTAAAGATCACAACGTGTCGTTTTTGCTTATAATGGCCCTACATGATATTCAAGCCCGTCGATGACATATTTAAACATAGTTGAGTGAACAACTAGCATAGACGGACTAGTTAAAGTCGTCTACATATATTAATTCAAACTCTTGCGTTTAGGGCGCTAAGAGACGTTATTTAGGCATTTTTATAAGGGATATTCTAAATGAACACCCTTGAGTTTCTGGATGTACACCCTATGTGAGTGTACAGGGACACGTGTCAGTCCCATCACCCCCTATATGTGTGTGTATGTGTTAGTCACGTCAAACCCTAAGAGGTGTCCTAACAGTATGCCCCTTTTTATAAATACATTTTGCTAGCACGCTCGGACTCAGGTGAGTTCACAGCCCTTATTTTACTGCTTTTTACTAGTTTCTAAATTTGGGGTGAAAAACATATGTAATGTTTACATACGAACTATTTTCATGTGATGATTGAAAACCTGACAACGAATCCTTGTGCGATCCTATGTTAAACTAGTTGTAGTGCATAGAAGTCCTCATTACTACAAACTGTAACCATTAGCTAGATGACGCTAGTCACCGAATATGCGAATAGTACTACTGGGATGACAGCCCTCCCACTTTTGTTAGTCATGCTAACTGTCGACTATAAGTCGAAACGAGGAGCGTATATTTTAATGGTCCCAGACAAAAACAATAAAAGTCGTAGTTTGGTTATAGGCCTAGGTGTCGTCACTTTAACTCGCAAGGTCTTCCAAACCTTCGGAGGATCACCGTCAGCTATTTATTGTTTTAAAATGTATATCATCGTACTCTTGGCCATGATTGGCACAATATGAATTGCGAAACAATTACTATTGGTGCATGTTTTGTGACAATAGCTTCTATTTTGTAATAGTTAGGTTTAGAAGTCATTTTGTTAATCGTTGTAATCGTTAACTAAAGTTTTGTCTGTGTATTTTGTAGGTTCGTACGAACTTAGTGTAGGTACGAACTTAGTAAGTTCGTACGAACCTAGAAGTACATACGAACTTGGTAAGTTCGTAGGAACTTAGAAGCAGCTAAGTTCGTACGAACTTGGCTGCCTATAAATACAGAAGTCCGAAAATAGGTTTTTCAGTGGCTTTTAGGGTTTAGGAACTGTGTTTTTGTGGCTAAGGTCAAATACTCTTTGTATGTTCGAATGTAACTTTGTTTACATTCAATAAAAGTGATATTTATACTCGTTTGTTATCGTTTATGTTTATGTGAGGATTCCGCACTCGTATAAGTAAGTTTACCCCGTAGATCCGAGCCCTAAGGGTACTCAAAAGTGGTATCAGAGCCTTTAAACAATTCATTTTTGGTTCGGGTAAAGAAAAGATAAAGAAACGAGTGATTACTTAAGATTTGGAAGTTAGATTGCTGTTTTTAGCTTCTAAAGTTGTGTATTATCACTTACTATTCAAGGATTCGAAGTTGCAGGTTGAATCGAACGCAGATCTGAAATTTTCGGATCTGAGTTTTTTCAACAGCTGTTCGTACGAACCTAGAAAGGTACGTAGGAACTTACCTGATATATCATTCGAACTTACAGCTGTAAGTGAGCTGTAATTTCGTACGAACCTGTCCTACGAACTTAGTTTTTGTTCGAGCATACCTAAGTTCGTACGAACTTATAAGTTTAAAAAATTTCTAACTTCGCACGAACTTAATCTCCACAAGTTCGATTAAAAAAAAAAAAAACTTACCTCATATCCGTATACACTTTAGCGGGAAATTTACAGAAAATTTTCTTTCACCAAAATTTGAATTTAGGCTTACCATTGTTTTACTTTCGTTTGAGAAAATTTAAATTTTACTCGGCAAATTTTCGAGAAATTTTAGAGGGATATTTGTGTTTTGAGTGAACTTGACGTTAGTTGACTTTCTACTACAAACTTACCTCATATCCGTATACACTCTTTGAAGATGTCAAATGTGAACAAGCTGATAGAAATCGATCATGAAGTAGGTAAATCTACTTCACCACCAAAGCTTTTAGCTGAAAATTACTTCGGGTAGAGAGAAAGATTTGAATCATTTGCAAAATTCAATAACATCAACATGTGGATCTAAATCACTGAAGTGTATGATACACCTTCTTATGAATTCGAAGGGAAACGTGTATTTCGTTCGTATTCAACAATGAAGGAGGCAGACAAAAAGATGTATGATGTAGAGAATAAGGCGTTGTTTACTATCGTCAAGTGTCTTTATGATGAAATTAAGTATAACTTCAAACAACGTTACCACTTTTCTAGAGAGCTCTGGGTAGCTTTGGAGAAAAGGTTTGAAGGTAATGAGCAGATCAAAGAAAGTAGGGAAGACTTGATCAGGGTATATTCATCTCAAGGGACGTCTACTATGGACGGTTCATATGATTGGAGTACACATGAGAAGAAGACTGGAAGAGAATTACATGCTTCAGAGACCAGGGTTATAAGGATGGAGTCTACTGATACTATGAATACAAACGACTTCATTGCATATATGGCCAACATGGATGCTGAGAAGCATAAGGTTATTCTAAACGTAGATTCTGTAGTTAAAGCTTGTGTTTTATGTACTAACTTCGCAGAGCAGGCTGAGAAGTTAATAGAGTCATCACAAACGATTACAACTCAGTTAAATGCTTTAAAACAATAAAACACAATTCTAAAACTTGAAAACTCTGAGTTAGTTAATAAAGCTAAATCTGATAAAGAGGATTTAAAAGTTTTAAAAGACAGAGTGAACGAGCAAAGTCAAATAATTGACTTAACTCGTGAGCATGTTTCAGATTTAACTAAACAGTCTTCAGAAATTGACTCTACTACACGACCAGCAGTCTCTAAGATGGTAGACTTCACCGAGTCCACTAGGTCAGAGAGAACTGAGTCAGGGACAAATGAGGAGTCAAAAACTACAATTGAGTTTGTTAGACCTAAAATAGAAGATGTTAAGAATAGAAATGAAAAGGGTAAACAAACAGAATTGGAACACCAAGCGATTCTCAAGGCTCAAAAGAAAGCCTGCGAGAAGCGTTCGTGCTTCACGTGCCATCAAAAGGGACATGTAGCAAGTGTGTGTCCATATAAGAAATCAAGAGTTTCGACAATTGATAGTCCAAGGAGCACTTCTCCTGAAACAGGAAGCTCAAATGGAGAATCAATTCGGTCGAAACCTTAAAATAATTTTAACAACCCCAACAAAAGTTTTTATAACCAGGATAGTAGTAATGGAAATTTTCATTATAACTATAAATCTAGGGTTAGATATTCTTCAAACCAAAGGCTAATCAATCAAATCTAGGGTTTGATGAGAATGGTCGATCCAAGTCCGTGGTGGCTTGGGTCCCACTTTGTAACTAATGATTCTTATCTAGTGTGTAGGAACACTAACTTCATAGGCTACAAGTTCAGCAGAAGACGTAGCGATGGAGGGGAGATAAGATCAAAGATGGGATGATAATCTAGCTAATTTTAATGCTAAGGCTTTTAATAAATCAAGTTTGAGTTGTTAGTCCACATCGCTAGAATGACAAATTATGAGTGACATATCTCCTTTAAGAACTTTTATCTATCTTTATTTGTTAGGATTTTTAGTTAGTTTGGAAAAACTATAAAAATATGAGTGTCACTGTAATGACGCGAAGAAATGACGAAAACATTACCCATTCCTAGAACATTATTATATTTGTAGCTTTTAGATGTAGAACATATATAGTAAAAAGCACTCTATTTTGATGTATGACATTAAGTCTTAATTCTTAGGAGATAGAATGTACATGAATACATGTTATTGGATAAATAAAAACTAATTCATCTGGGAGGTTCACTGACTGTTTCTTTTGCTACATCTTGAAACATGGTAACTTAGACTCGGTCAGTGTATCCTAAAAATAGAGCAAACTCGACCAAGAAACAAGAATACCGTTTTCAATATCTCTATTCAAACTATGTTGTTTTGTTGTACGAAAGTATAGACCTGTCACCTCTGGTTTGATTTTAGATTTGTTAGGCTCTAACCCTAGTCTAGTCTCTTCACATGTACAAAAGTACATTTCTCTTAATATAAAAGATTTGACTTTAGAGATGAAATTTAATTAAAAACATCCATTACATGGAATTCTGGACTTTCTTGATTCTAAGGGTATATCAAATGTGAGATACATAGATAATCGTTAACAATAATCAAATATGTACTTGAAAACTCTGAGTGTTAACTGCTTAAGTGGACAACAATACCAATAATCGTCGTGAACTATAAAATTACATACATAATAACCAAGAAATACAATAATTCCTACTGTGTATAGTCTACATCATGGCTAATATAATCTTCGTAACAGTGACTCTCCCAAAAAGAATGTACATTTTAATACGAATAATTTCATTTTTTTTGTTTATTAGTTATAATTCATTTTAAATTTGTACAAAATTTAAGTTCTTACTAGATAGGGAGATAATTACTTTTGATTGTTTAACTCTACGATTGGAGAAACAACTCGAATGCGATTAATTCAAAGCCTAGATATGACAAAGCATTTAAGCTAGAAGATCAAAATTCAAGGAGGATATAGGGGGTTTGCGTTGAAACAGACCGAAAGTGATGATGACGATGATATTCCACAGAGTTGGCTGAATCTAGATCTAATAAAACATGGATCTCACTTAGGGTTTTGTTTTACTACGGATAAAGGCAAATATAAGTTAAATGCAGACGATGATTATAAATTGCAAGATGATGATGCTGATTCTGGTAATGATACTGACTAGACGGTCTAGTGGGGTTATCATTAGTGAGCCGACTGCCTAATCCACAACCATCACCACCTACACATTACAACAACAATTCCAACAACACCTACTATAACTATTTCACCGTAGCTTAAGCGGAAATCCCTTTTTGAAGAGCGCAGCAGCTCAGGGGGAGAAGCCTAGCAGCGGGTGAAGACTGGTTTTAAAGAGGATGTGTTGTGACAGAGATAGATGATGATCCTAGTGACCAAACAATTTGAGATGCCGAACTCTTCAACTGGAAGACTTCGTATGCTTGAACAGGTTAAGGGTGAGTCTAGTCAATCTAACAGGGAGAGATACTATTGAACTGACAAGTTTAATAGTGATAACTCTGAGTTAGAGAATACCTACAGAAGTCTAGTTCTAAAATGAAGAAATGTCTGAAGGTGAATTGTAGTGATAGACCAAGAGGAGTTAAGATCTAAAAAAGATGAAATTCCTAAAGGTGACTCGGAAGCTACAAGAGTTGTTGAGGGTGAATGACATGATCTGATTAAGATGTTAGAAGTTACAGCGATAGTTAGAGACATGAAGATTGAAGGTGTCAGAGGGTAGTGAAGACTTTGTGGAAAAGGTGTTCTATGCAAGAAGACAAAAGAGCTTAACAGGATCAAGACCGAAGACAACTCAGGTGACAAGGGGGAGTCTATTGGTGCATCGAAACTAGAGCTATTGTCAAGGGGGAGTCTGTTGGTGCATCGAAACTAGAGCTATTGTCAATGGGGAGTCTGTTGGTGCATGTTTTGTGACAACAGCTTCTAGTTTGTAATAGTTAGGTTTAGAAGTCATTTTGTTAATCGTTGTAATCGTTAACTTAAGTTTTGTCTGTGTATTTTGTAGGTTCGTATGAACTTAGTGCAGGTATGAACTTAGTAAGTTCGTACAAACCTAGAAGTACGTACGAACTTAGAAGCAGCTAAGTTCGTACGAACTTGGCTGCCTATAAATACACAAGTCCGAAAGTAGGTTTTTCAGTGGTTTTTAGGGTTTAGGAACCGTGTTTTTGTGGCTAAGTCCAAATACTCTTTGTATGTTCGAATGTAACTTTGTTTACATTCAATAAAAGTGATATTTATACTCGTTTTTTATCGTTTATGTTTATGTGAGGATTCCGCACTCGTATAAGCAGTTTACCCCGTAGACCTGAGCCCTAAGGGGACTTACAATTACTAAAAGATTGGTTCAAATGATTGAGTATTAAATCTGTGGATTTCACTCAACAATTTTGTTGATCCTGTTAACTATGTTTTTCAGGGAATTAGTAGCGAAGTAAGATTTGCCTGCATATTGGGACCCGAGCCTACCATATCATTTAGGATGCCATTTTTGGGAAACACACGAGATTTCAATTTTATTACTATAAACTGTCTTAGTTATATTTGTGAAATCTCCAAACGATTGTATTTTGATAACACTACTACTTTAGCGACTTGAATAGTTGCTACGTTTTGTAACAAACAATTTATGACATTCTAATATTATGTTCCGTTGATAATCATACGCTCTTGATTAGTTAGATAACTAATCACGTTCATGCCCCGTTCTTCCGCACTTAACCTAATCATGATTTGATTTTGGCGGGGTGTGACAATAACTCAGGGAGTAAAACAGATTTACTTACAGATGAGAAGAATAAATTTGTAATGTGTTACATATCCGTTGGTGCAACTATAAGTAACTCTAATTGATTTTCATCTATGTTCACATACGTATATTCTACTATAACTTATATTTTTAATGTCCTTGCAGATACGTACATTTGTTAACTATACGCGCCCAATATTATCGTAGATGGGTCACATCTGAAAGGAGGTTACTTGGTAACCAATTTAATTGTTGTAACGATGGGTAACAATAATAGCATCTTCTCACTAGCCTATGGAATTCAGGCATCTAAGACAGTCAACTTTTGGACTTGGTTCTCGGTAAACTTACGTTACTCCCTTGAATCCACCGATGGGATAGACATCTTGACCATCGTTTCTGATAGGGCTCCTTCAATTGTAACAGGTATTTCAACTATCTTTCCAGAGGTATTTCATGCCCTATATTGTTGTCATTTGTTGACGAAATTAAGAAGCAAATATTCCAAAGTCAAACACTACAAATGGCATTATCGTAAAATGTATATGGCATAACGTAAGTCAAATTTTGGTCACCATTTTGATGTGATTTCTAAACGCTTATAAGCCTCGACCAAGGTTCTTAGAGATGTTGGGAAAGAAAAATAGTCAAGACACCATGCAACACATACACGGTATACATACCTCACAACTAACAATGCAAAGTTCATTAGCGATGAGGAAGCATTCAAGGAGACTCCCTATCACAATGCAATTGGAGTTTTTCGATCCTCAGTACAACAGTGGTAATCCAAATATCAAGACACTGTAGCCGGAGTGAACACATTTCACACCATATGACGAGCACAAAATCAGTAAGAGGAACATGAAATCACTAAGTTGGATTGTGAATCCATCCACATATAGTAAACTCTGAAACACGAACATGCACTTGTATGCAATGACAGTTGTCCGATTTACCTTGAGGACACGTTATGGCAATGGCCCATGTCCTCAGTTTTAGTTCTTCATATAAAGATCGAAAGTTCTAAAAATGATCAAGGTGAACCATATTGGTACATGTTTTTTTATTTATTTTACAAACAAGAAAAAGTGGAAGTATTCTATTGAGAATTTGTGAAACAAGCCGATGATTATATTATCTTAGGGTCACAATATTTATAGAAATTTTAAGAATTCCAAAAATTTCAAAAAATCTTATCTAAAACGGATAAAAGATAAGACATTTTATAAAGAAAAAAAAAGGTAATTTAAGAGTCACGGTCCATGTACCCGGACATGTAAGTTGCAGATTGCAAATTGCTAGTCACAAGTCGCAATTTGCGACTCGCGCCCGACCTGGTCGCAATTTCCCGTCACGTCACTATATTTCTCAATTACGGTCCAACTTTACTCGGTAACGCAAAACGCAAACACGAAGTCACAAATCGTAAATTGTGAATTGTGATCGAATGGCAAAAAATGAATATCTTTTTCTTTTATGGGTAAATTTTGCTATGCTTTAAAAATACGGGCTTTATTTTTAATTTTCATAATAATCAATAAGAGAAGTAATTTATACGCTCGTGTGAGACACAATTCACATATTTTACATATTAAAAGGGTATATGCTATTCAGCAAAAGAAATAAATAAATACTCAAAAATAATGTTAATCATTAGCTAAAATTTTCATTCAATTAAAGTACATAAAGATCGGTAGAAATTAATAACAATAGAAAGATCTTTTACAAAACTCGACATCGTATATGATATAGACGAATCACTATTTACTTTTTCTAAAAACTAAATTTTTTACCTTTATATCATATCATTTTACAAAAGAAAAAAAAATAGTAACTAATACTATTACTATTATATTCTCATAGAGGGATAAAATATTACAAAATACTGTTTTGCTTATAAAAAAAGTTACCCAAGTAAGAAATTATTATTTATTTCATTTCCAAACTTCTGTAGTCCAAAACACCATTTTTCAAGCCCAAGAAATCATAACCACTGCTGTTACCACTTGTACCATTCAAACTGGATGTACAACTGCATTCTTTTCCGTTCTTTAAACTGCATCCAAAACAAATTGTCCCACCGCGGGAATTTATCCCTCCGGTCATCAATGCATGATGATGATGTTGTTGTATGTATGATGATGATGATACGATGTCGTTTTGATGATGATGAAGATGAGGTGGGCCAATTCTTAGCTCCAAATTTAAGTCCGGGCATCTTTCATGATTTTCCGGCGAAGTGTTTGTAATTTTCCTGCAGTCTGGAGAATTGGTACGGATTTTTATATTTTGGTCCAATTCTTCATTTTTAATAATGAGATGATGAGTTGTACTTGGTGCAGTTGGTGTTGTACTCGCAAAGGAGATGGTGGTTGTGGGGGTGACGTCCGGTAAAGAATTCGCGGCGGAAGTGGTGGTGGTGGTGGTGGTAATGTTATTGGTGTGAAGACCGGTTATTGGCCGGTGAGTCGCCGGATCAATTCCACGGTTTAATAGCTTTCTTCGAATATGTGTATTCCAATAATTTTTTATTTCATTATCTGTTCTGCCGGGCAATCTTCCGGCAATCAAAGACCATCTACTTGTTCCCAAAATAAAATAAAAAAACCCCACATTAGAAATCAAAGTTTTTGATGTGGGTATTGTTTATTTACTGAAAAGATTACAACTTTTAAGGATTCTTGTTAAAAAATTATATATTTTTTAACATGGGTATTATTTATTAGTTAAAAAGAGATGAAATTTGGTGAAATTTTGAAAAGAGAAGTTCATAGAAAAAAAAAACCCCACAAGAAAGATGAAATTTTTTTATATGCGTTTTGTTTATTCTCAGAGAGAAATGAGAATTTGAAAATTCTTTAAAATAACAGTTGATGCACAGAAGAAACCAACATTTTAAAATCATTTTTATATATGGATATTGTTTTTTATTTATATAAAGAATAAGAATTTGAAGAAATCTCAGCAACCCCACATTAAAAAACTTGTTTTTTAGTATGGGTATTGTGTTTATATTAAAAAGATTAAGAATTTGAAGAAATCTTGAAAAAAAGAACATACTTGTTGCCAAGGAGGCTATGGAGTTTGATAATGAGTTCATCTTCATCTTCAGTGAAATTGCCACGTTTGAGATCAGGCCGGAGATAATTGATCCACCGGAGACGGCAGCTTTTGCCACAACGGAGGAGCCCGGCGGCTTTTGGTAGTGACCGCCAGCAACCTTCACCGTGAGTTCTAATATAAGCAATAAGACGATCATCTTCTTCTTTAGTCCATGCACCTTTATTTGTATGTGCTTTTTCACAACAAGGAGACCTTCCCATGTTTACTTCTATATTTTGATTATTAATTTTCGTGATCTTTTTTATAAAAAAATGAATTTATATGGAGAGATAGGGAGAGAGAGATGGATAGATATAAACCGGCCGTTTTGAGTACTTGATTTGGAAATTTATAAGCTTTTGACTAAATAGGAGGTTGGGTTGAGAGGGATAGATGTATAATTGCTTCTAGAAGCGAGTTGGTGAGACAGGTTTGAGGGAGTGGATAGTGGGCTTGTGTTATAATGATATTACCATATCATATCTATCATTTCATATATAAAAAATGAAAAATTGTAGATATTTAGTGATTGTTGAACTCATCTATGTAACCTTTTTAGTATAAATTTTTTTATTTCGAGATAGTGTATTAGTCCATGGTTTTGCAATCGATCCAATTATTAAGATTGAGCCCGAGGTTTGATCTAAGATTGTAAAGGCCTATGAGATTGATAATCAATAGTGTTAATGCATTACATGAGTTGTTAATCGTTATACATCAACGAGAATTGAAGAGAGTATTATTTAAGTTGGTTTCGTGCGGTAGATAAGGGTAATAATTCGTAATTTCAATGGTTGTAGTCATGTCTCATTCGATCATAAAGTTTTAATTGTCTACTAAAACGAAAAAGTAAACATCTATGAGAGTGATAAAGTTTTATTTGTCCTTTAAAATTCTTTTATCTTAGGATTAGGTTTATATCAACTCACTTTTTAACATGGGAATTGGGATTGTGTCATTTGTTGTGTTGACTATGGGAGTGATATAAAATGAATCATTTGTTGTAGAAACTTATTTAATTTTATGTTATTTCGCTTATAACTCGTTATGTTACTCGAAAGGATCATGTCATTTTTTAATAAAAAATTATACGTGGACGATTTGTTCTCAATTACACAGTAATTTTCTGAAAAACTATTTTTGACATAAACTATCCATGTGGTTGTGAATTATTTCGAATACTGTCCTTTACACTAAAGAACCGTGAATTTAATATTATAAATTACATGGACATTCGTGTAATTTATTATTTTTAAATTCTAAATTCATTTAATACTTTTGAATTGTATTCAAATAAACTATTTTTTAATTGATTGTTTTGTAATAGTTATTTTGTTTGAAAATTCAAATGATCAAATTGTTTAATAGTTTCAATTTTACATATTTTGTATTCATTTTCAGTATCTACATCTATTTATATAGTTAAATAATTAAAATAATTAGATTAAATCGAAAAGTTTATTAAAAACTAAATTAATTAAAAAGAATATTAACTGAATTTGAAAAAATAAAAAATTACACTAATAGTCTCTACGATTACAATGTTACACTTGCGCTCCTTTACGTGAAAAAAAGTTCAAAAATGTCATGTGTAATTTAGTACAAACTATAAAGACCACCCGTATAATTCTTACTTTCTTTAAATGGAAATGTGGGTCGATAAGTTTAGAGGTCGAGCACGTTGGACCCTCTTGAATTATATTACATTTCCACTCCCATACTTATACTAACACTTATGACAAGTTCTCCCCTTTCAACTATAAATGGCAATATACGAAATTAAAAAGGCCAGACTTATTTAAAAAAACTCTTAAAATAATTCATTTATCAAAATAAACTAATCTTTTTAATTTTTAAGAGTTATTTGTACTTTGCATTAAAACCAATATTGACTCATTCATTAATTTGATTAGCTTCAATCCTAAGGCTCGATCTTACGGCCCTTGTGCAGTTTGAGTTTGTTGAACTTAAGATCGTGCAAGAACAAATTTATTCCGTAAGTCTAGCAAGAACGAAATCAAACCAAACCGGCCAACATTAAAAAAAAACATATGATAAGGTAGCTATATATATTTCGTCATCTCTTATAAAATAACAATAAGGTAGAGAATAAAAAATTGTGATGAGGTTCAAGTAGGTGTAAAGTGAGGTGTAGGTAATAAAGTATAGCGGGTACAAAGTGTGATCCTTTTGAACAACTTTTAGGTCAATAATTATATAGAGTAATTAGCTAACCTTCCCAAATTCTTCAACTATACATTTGCATTAATTTACTACCAATATTTTTTAATTTATGTTGTTGGAACTAACATCTCATATTGTGTTTCCGGTGAACCTCGCTCACTCTATTCCTATTTTCTAAGTAACATGACATACAATTCATAAATGTTGACGTATCTTCATGTAACTAATGGTTTACAGTTAAGATCGATTGAGATTACACATCTATAATTCTAAAATGCGACACCGATAGATCTAGAAGGAGAGATGATAGCTACTTCCTCAGGTTATATCAAATTATGTATAAGAAAATTATTTTATTGGTATTTAGTAAGAAAATTATTTTAAGTGACATTTTGTCACATTTACCCCTCAAAATGATAATAGAGAATAAAAATGATTTTTTCTCCTCTATCAAAAATATACCTTCTTCAGAAACTTTGAACTCATTATGATTTCAAAGGTTATTATATTTATATATACTAGATCGTAAAATATAATTAGACCTTTCGATAAGTAGGCTCACGTAGCATAAGGTCAAACGTGTTTTGGTCATAATAACTGATGACTTATCATTTAAAGAAATCTCTTGAAAATTTTGATGCATTATCATTTATTCGGTTGCATTGCATCTAATTTCCATCTCTTGCATCTAAAATGATTGATCCGTGTTAATTAGTTCTTACGATTATTATTTATATTTGAATTTAATTTGTTATCTCTCATTCCTATTTATATATGTGTATATATATTGGTGTAGGTATAGGTGATTAGTAGGAGTGAGTGTTTCTAGAAGCAAAGAGTAGGAAGTTGGTTAAAAGATAGAAAAGGGAAAAAGGAGAAGAAATAGTGGAGTGTAGTTGTGGTTGTATATTATGTGGGCTTTGGTTACCTTCCACTTTTTTCTCTCCCAACCTTGTGATGTAAGTTTAGAAACAATTAACAGTCGGGGAGGTTGGTTCACCCTTTTCTTGTTATTTTACCCCCAAATTTTATTGCACGTCACTTGTCACCAACCAGATCGTAATACGTACACATTTTCTTTCATTATTTATAATAATAAGTAATAAGGATAAGGATATATTTATATAATGTATATGGGTGCGGAGACCTGTGTTTTGGTAAACAGTCGTCCGGGCCTGGTCATTGCGATCAGGTATGGGAAAAAAGAGGTTAAATAAAATTTTCTTAAAATTTGGACCTAAATATGTATATGTATGTATAATATTTATGAGTAACATTCTGTATGGTTATATAGCTTTTGACAAGGGCTTCGAATTGTATATTATGTGTCCAAAGTTATGTTGTGGTGAATTAGATATCGTGCTTCAAAGTGAGGTGTTTGATGCTAGAACTAAAGGAACAAAATGGGTATGTTTTGTACCCGACCCATGGGTCTGTTTTATAACTGACCCATGACCCATCAAGTCTGACCCAGGACCGATGACGTGTCAATTCCACTTCAACTACAACAAGGTGATCAAGAGATATAACTGATACATCACTGATCATTATGGTTAATGATACTTGTTTTCCTGTCTTTATTATTTTCTGGTTACATCAGTTTATTGCTTTAGTTCAATAACCATTCCAGTTTATATTTATAACGGAATACTTATTAACTAAGGTTGTAACCTAACCAACTTCAAATTATTAATCTTAATCACTTTCTGGTCATAGATTGTATTTTGTATAAAAATGAAAGGATAATTTGGTTGGTTCAAACAAGTTTTATATCAAATTATTATCCTCTATTTACAACATACATTGTGCGTTAGTTACTTGTTTTACCCTTGATGCGCCTATCTGTTTTATCCAGTTGGTGCTTATTATAAACTGAAACTTTCAGTTAATCTAAACAGTTTCAGTTTATTTATCTTAATGTCTATCTGTTGAAAGTTTACATTGAAAATAAAATCTTGAACGATATATTTGGTTTGGTTCAAACGAGTTTCGTCTCCAAACGTTATCTTTCTTTAAAACAATATGTTTTGCTTAAACTTGTTTTTATTGTTAAGCACCTTAGTGTTTCAGTTCGATTTGATTATTCTTGTGGAGTGAAACTTTATGTTGATTACAACAGTTTAAGTTTAGTTAACTTCTCAAATTTTGTTTTATGTAAAATGATTGCATTTGTTTCTTGTTTAGTTTGGGTTTTACTGCAATTTTCAGTGAAAGGTTGTTCAAGTATCCCACTCGTGAGTACAACACCTGTAAACCTAACAGCCACACCATTAGTTAACACAGTTGTTAATCATGCCGAAAAGCCGGAGAAATTTTATGGGTTCCACTTCAAAAGATGGCAAAAGAAAACGTTCTTTTATCTCACCACTTTGAACTTGGTTCGGTTCCTGAGCCAACTGGCTCCTCAAATTGTCGAAGAGGAGTCCGACAATCAAGCAGTTAGTATTGTGGATGCATGGAAACATTATGAGTTTCTATGTCGTAACTATGGTGTTGATTGGCCTTGTAGATCCTCTCTATAATGTTTATTGGAAGGGAACAACGACAAAGAAACTTTGGGAATTATTGGATTGAAAGTATTAAACCGAGAATGCCGAGTCAAAGAAACATGTGGTTGTCCGATTCTTGGAGTTTATAAATGATCGATACAAAGACCGTTACAAGCCAGGTGCAAGATCTCTAAGTGGTTTTGCATGATATTCATTCCGAGGGAATGACCTTGAGTGAGACGTTTCAAGTGGCATCCATGATTGAAAAGTTACCTCCTATTTGGTGGATTTTAAAAATTACCTTAAGCATAAGAGGAAGAATATGAATGTGGAAGATTTGATCGTTTGTCTTAGGATTGAAGAAGAAAACAAGTTAGCATTGAAGAATACTACTCTAATGATTTTTCCAAGGCTAATGTGGTTGAAGTGGGACAATCTTCCAAAAACAAGAAAGGAAAAGCTAATGGGAAAGGCAAGGGTAAAAGTGAAATCTTGGTGCTAAAAGTGGAAATTTCAAAAAGAAGTTCAAGTGTTATACATGTAGCAAGTCGGGTCACAAAGCGACTAAATGTAAACAATCAAAACAAGAGGCCTCGCGTCAAGCAAATATGGTTGATGATGACATGGATCTTATGGTTATGATTTACGATATTACTTCCATGATTTCGGAAGTTAATTTTGATGGATTAGATGTTAAAGGGTGGTAGGTATATACGGGAGCTACCCGTCATGTGTCTTCCCATAGGATCTTTTATAACACATTTAAAGAGGTGAACAACGGGGATAAATTGTTTATGGGTAATTCCACTACTTCCAAAATCAAGGGAGAAGGAGATGTTGTGTTGAAGATGACATTGGGAAAGGAGCTTAAGCTCAAAAATGTCATGTTTCTTCCCGAGATTCATAAGAATCTTGTGTGTGGTTGGTTGCTCAACAAGTTTTGTTTTAGACTAGTGTTTAAGTCAAACAAAGTTGTATTAAGTAAGAATGGTATGTTTGTTGGTAAGGGCTACGCCCTAGATGGTATGTTTCAGCTCAATGTAATGGCGACTAAGAATAAAATGAATAAAACATCTACTAGTTCTGCTTATATGCTTGAGTCCTCTAATGTTTGGCATGACCGACTTAGACATGTTAATTTTAATTATATTCGTCGCTTGGTTAGTTTAAATTACGTACCAACATTCCATATTGACTCGATTTATAAATGTCCAACATGTGTTGAAGCAAAATTGAAAAGTTCATCATTTTCAATCGGTTGAAAGAAAAACCGAACCCCTTGATATAGTTCACACTGATGTCTGTGATTTAGAATCAACTCCAACACAAGATGGTAATAAGTATTTTATCACATTTATTGATGATTGCACCAAGTATTGCTATGTATATTTACTTAAAGTAAAGATGAAGCAGTTGAATTTTTGTACAAAAACGAAGTTGAGAACCAACTCAACAAGAAAATTAAGGTCGTTCAGAGTGATAGGGAAGTAAATATGTATCTCCATTTTTTGAAATTTGTTCACAACATGGAATTAGACATGAGTTCACCACACCTTATTCACCTCAGCAGAATGGAAGTGTTGAAAGAAAGAACCGCACCTTAAAAAATGGTGAATGATATGTTGGTTAGTTTAGGGTTAAGCCAACACATGAGGGGAAAAGCAATATTATCGGCTAACTATATTTTAAATAAGATACTACGTAAGAAGAATGATGAAATACCATATGAGTTATGGATGGAACTAGAACCATCCTACAAATACCTAAAAGTGTGGAGGTACATGGTCAAGGTGGTTGTTCCACCGTCTAAAGCACTAAAAGAGGACCTAAGACTATGGATTGCATATTTATTGGATATGCTCACCATAGTAGTTCCTATAGGTTTCTTGTGCATGAGTCTAAAATTCCAAACATACACAACAATATTACTATGGAATCAAGGAATGCGTCATTCTTTAAAAATGTGTTTCCTTGTCTAAGGTCATCTGAACAATGTAATGAGGTTAATCAAGACGATGGAATTATAGTCAAGATAGACAAAAACAGATAGAGGAAAAGAATGTTGAGCTTAGAAGAAGTAAACAGGCTAGGCTTTAGAAATCATTTGGTCCTGATTTCAACTCGTACATGGTAGAGAGTGATACTGAGACCTACCGAGAGGTAATTACTTCTTCATAAGGGCCTCAATGGAAAGAAGGCATCAAAAGTGAAATAGATTATATTTTACAAAATCACAAGTAGGAGCTAGTAGACCTTCCTCCGGGATGCAAACCACTAGGCTATCGATGGATCTTCAAGAAAAAAGATTCGATGGTAGCATTGATAAACATAACTAGGATTCCTCTTGATACGAGTCAACATCTAGATAAGAATAGAGGAGTGGTTGTGGCCCAACTTGAATACTCAAAGATCATTGGCAGTCGTATATATTTGATGAGTTATACTATATCTGGCATAGCTTTTGTTGTGAGCAGGTTAAGTAGATATACGAGTAATACAAGCTCTAGGTATTGGAAGAGTATAGCTCGACTACTCAGGTACTTGAGATTCTCTCATGAATATGGACTGCTTTATAAGTGATATCCAACTGTTATCGAAGGATACATTGATGCGAATTGGATCTCTGATATATAGGATTCCAGAGCAACTAATGGGTATGTATTCACACTAGTGGGTGTAGCTATATCTTGGAAATTTGTAAACAAACAGCTATAGCTAGATCCACAATGGAATATGAGTTTATCGCGATAGATAAATATGGAGAGACGCAGAGTGGCTACGTCACTTCCCTGAGGATATACCTGATTTTCCTAAGCCATTGTCGGGTATATGTCTACATTGTGATAGCCAATCGGCGATTGCCAGAGCTTGCATCATAATCTATAACGGTAAGTCTCGGCATATATGGCGTAGGCATAACACAATAAGACAACTACTCTCGACGAGAATTATCACTATTGACTAAGTGAAGTCAACTGATAATATAGCGATATGCTTACAAAAGGCTTAAGCAGAGAGGTAATATATAGGACGTCAAGAGGAATGAGACTAAACCCCTTAATTTAATGCGTTTATACGAAGGAAACCTAACTTAGTTGACTGGAGATCCCAAGGTCTACGTTCAATATGATAACGTAATTGTATAAACTAAGAGAGGTCACTCTGGGGGAGTTTGCGTAAACTTCCTAGTCAATTCCTATAAATTCAGTGACAACAATATGAGGTTATGCGTTAAGCTTTTAATGATTATGTGATAATCACCTATCTGAGAGAGAAATCAGGTCTCATCGAAAGGAATTATTGGGCTCAGTTCCTAGAACTCTAGCAAAATCAGTCTAGTATTCATTACCATAAAGGACACAGGTATGAGGAGTTGAAATTGTCAGAGAGAGTCATTTGTGAAATGTATTATCTACACAAGCGGCAGATTAGCTCAACATCGTGTCTGATGAGAACTACGAGACTAACTATGTTTTATAAGGGAAGATTCAAAAGGTAACACCTACATATCCTATGCAATACTCAACTGTTGAGAATGCAGTATGTTTTGTGTGTTATCGTTTGATATCTATTCATGTGGAAGATTGTTGCAAAAAAGAGTTTCAAGTGTAATTTTCCCAAACTTTGAATCTAAATATCTATATGTATAAATAATATTCACAAGTGACATTTTATATGGTTACATAGATTTTGACAAGGGTTTCGTAATGGTATATTATGTATTTAAAGATATGTTGTGGTGAATGAGAGATCGTGGTTCAAAGTAAAGTGTTTGTTGTTGGAACTAAATGAACAAAATGGTTATGTTTTGTACCCGACCTATGAGTCTAGTTTATACCTGACTCATGACCCATCAAGTCTGACCCATGACTCGTGACCTGTCAATTTCACTTTAGTTACAACATAGATGATTAAGAGATATAACTATATGTTATTGATATTTTGTTTAGTGATACTAATTATCTTTGATTAGTAAATCAGTTAATATTTGATGCATAAATTAGACAACACCTCCGCCATTTTTAATAGAGAAAGATGGCCTCTTAAAATGCAAGAGTCATGTGTTTACGTTGACTATTTTATTAATGGGCTAGGATATTTTTCATCTAAAACGCTTCAAAGAAAGGTAGGTAGCTTAGCTAGGTAGCTTTCACTTTTTGATTCCAAACTATAAAAGTTTCATTACAATGTCGTAATAATATATATATTCTATTTTATTACGGAGTAATAGATTGGACGTTTTAATTATACATCAAATTATCATTAAGGTTTAGTGTTAAGGCCTCTTAATGTCCTTGTAAAGTACTTTCAGTTTTGAACATTCTAAGGGGAATACTTGTGGGCAGTCAAGAAAAGGATTCGAATTGAAAATGATCATGAGGATACATAATCATTGTTTCCCTTCGATTAATTAAATTTACTCATTTCAACCCAACTCAGGGTACGTACGTGTTTACGAAAAAAAAAATCATTGAAAAAGAAGTTTATTAATTGGAAGATAGGAATTAGGTTTAGATAATGAATTAAGATAGCTAACTTGATGGGTCGATTGCTTGTTGAACGAACATTATTTCCATTATGAACCCATAACAAGTTATTGCGAATTAAGTTTGGTAGCCTTAAAGAGCAAATGGTTGGTATTACACTAATTAATTTATTAATATGACCGGAAACAAATTGAGAATTAAGAAAGCTCATGCTAATAGTTAGGCCTAATTCTCTTTAATATATGACAAAATTACTCCTTATATATATTTTGACTTAAAGAATATTTCTTCTTTCTTAAAATTACAAGCCGAAATGAGAACTTAAGTACTCGCTTATACAATTTCAGAATGGGTAATGATATATCCATTACGAAGTATTATTTTGATAAATTCATTAAAATTTAAATTATTTTTGTGTACCGTATAAATATTTAATATAAATTTTGATATTAAAAATGATATTAAAAGTATCACTCCCCTTTCAGAATAATGCATTGCATGACAAGTAATCCTAATTACATTGCTTGCATGACAATTAACTACGCTGGGACTACTTGTTTGTTTTTGTATATGTGTACAATTTGATCTAACGAAGCATTATTATTTTAAAGTGATATGACTCTTAAAAAGTTAGTAACCACATCATAATTAACTTCACGCACTTGCGAAGACTAATCAATTAATAAGATCGACATGACCAAACCTCATTTAATTTACTCGTGTCCAACTCTTTTTGATATAAACGTTTATCAAAACCAGTGGTTGAATTACGACTTTATGCACATTCATTGAATAGTTGTACGGTAATTGGTAAGGGAGAATTATATATAAAAACATTAATAATAAATAAATAAATAATTATGGTGAGAGCTAACTAATTAATTAAGTTGGTTAAGTTGTGGGGATATATATGATGACAAGATTAGTGAGGGGTTGTCCTCTATCTTCCATGTGAAAATCTTTATTTCAAGAATTCCACTCCTTTGATGCTTATTGGATCCAAATATCTAATTGATCCATTTGTGTACATACATTGGTGGATAGTTTTTCTTTTTAATTCATGACATATAAGATCTTTAATAAAAAAATAAGTGACAAATATACTCTTTTAATATATTTCATATGGTTAATTTACTTTTTTATGTGTGTGTGTCCCAATTAAGGAGCTTTGAAAAGATTGATGACAAAATTATACTTTAGATGGCCATCTAAAACCTTTACTATTATTTACAACATGGAGAGTTTATTCCTCATTTCTATATTTTATGTTTTAATACACACACGATCGAATGTTAATTGAGGTCTACCTTCTTGAGGTTTTCTTGTTTCTTTTAATATAAATTTGAGGCAACTTTTATAATCTTTTTATTTTGATGAAAATTAACATATAATCCCAGCTCAAGCAAGTAATCTGACACTTTCGCCGATTAGGCCAAATGTAACCGAAAGTTAAGAATAATGTCGTGTGGTTGAAAAAGGAATTGAAGTGAATGGAGAATTGAGTTCCATGTTCTTTAATCCTTTCTAAAACAAGTTTTACGATGTAACTATGTATCAAGAAATGGCCACTTGCACACCCTATAAATTGTAATCAATTATGCAGTTCGTAGAAGGATGACATTTCTTATCATGGGGACTAAATCTACTGTCACATATATAAATTTGATATATGTAAAGTTCTTTTAAAAAAAATTATAGTAACTCTTAAAATTATCTACACTAAATGTGATTTGAACCTTAAACCTCTTCAAATATAAAAGAGCTATACTCCCTTCAAATGTACTATTTAATGACGCTTAGGAACCATAATGTGTATTTATTAAATAAGAAAACGAAATATAACATAGAAGTATTAACTCTCCACCAAATGTAGCATTTTAACATACTACATATTTTAAAAAGAATAGAATATTAAAGGAGCACAGATAAAAAAAATACAATTTAACATACTACATATTTTTTTAAAAGAATATTATGTTATTTATGGAACATCTAGTTACGAAATTTTTTTACATTTTTTCTTTTTGGTTTTTTAGATAAAGAAGAGTGTTTTACTTCTTTAGAAAAGTAATGAAAAATTTTATATGCGTTTAAATGTGAGAATAAATTTTTCAATAAAAATTTCTTTTTTTCTAAAGCTTCTTAGAAAATTTAGATTTAAACAACTTTTCTAATTTTCTTAGAGAAGCTTTCTAAAAAAGTAAGAGTTTTTCGTTACCAAACAAGCCTTAAATTTTATGTTTTAAAATTTTCTCAATGTGAGAAATTGCATTTATGTTAGCTTTTATGAACGCGATTTTAACATAAAATTTTCTCAATGTGAGAAATTGCATTTATGTTAGCTTTTATGTACGCGATTTTAACATAAAATTTTCTCAATGTGAGAAATTGCATTTATGTTAGCTTTTATGAACGCGATTTTATTTATGTTGAGTTTTGTACATGAGAAATTTTACATACACCGAAATTTATAAAAAAAAAGAAAAAGAAAAGGATAACTAATGTTATATTGCTTGCCAATCTACTTTTAATTAAACCATTTTTGACATATAATACGTACTACACTTTTGTTATTGAAAAGTGAAAAGTGTAGATGATAACATTACCTTAACATGTAACCTAATACGATCAAGATTTGATTAGAAAATAGTAAAAATATTGTGTGATCAGTCTTCCAATAATGATTATTATTCTAAACTATAGGTTAGAAGTTACATCCCAGAACAAGATTAAGAATGTATTTATATTATAACAACCAAAACATATAAAGTTTGAAAACTTTATGTGTTGGGTGGAAGGAGGAATAAATATGACAAAAAGGTAAAAAGGGAGATTGAATGTACCAAACACACACTGCTAAACAAGGAAAGACCAAATGCATGAGTTTAGGAGGGTCAGGTAGATAATTGGCAGATTCAATTATTTGCTCCCTCATCTTTTGCTAATTCTCATATCTATATTATCCTCTTCATAAATTGATACTTTTTGCAACAAAAGTTGTGTACCCTTGTTGTTTGCAACTTATAGATCAACATTTTAACAACTTTATACTTTATCCATCAAAACTAGTACATTGCACTTAAAAACTTCAATCTTATAGTAAATATGTACCTTATGCATAACACCTTCTACATTGGATTTGTTGTAAGAGTTCTGTAAATAGGATATAATTAACCCTTTTAGTCGGAATACATGCATCTTATCAGCCAAGTACAAACCGCAACCACTAGTTCAAAAGGCTTATAAGACGGGACTGTACTTGTAAAACCGATGTGATTATTGTTACCAACTTTTGAGTGTCTATTGTTTTGAATAGAATGATTTTTGATCATTCGTATAAGATAATTTTGACAAATTCAGTGGTGACGATAAATCAGTTAGTTGAACTATCATTTTAAGTTTTATCGGGTCGTGGAATGATATGTTCGGATCCATCAGAACATGAATTATAGTTGGAGTTTGCGAAAGATTACAGATGTCAATTATTTTTGACAAATTTATGAATAAATAAACGAAAAACATTATTATCATCAAGAAAAGGAAAAAAAACAGGTGGTTAAATTGAATGAGTCTACCAGTATATTACAAGTCTACATTTAGTTATTTTAAGTTTTTAGCTGTAAATTCTTCTTATGCATCACTTGTAAAACAATCAAACGATTATTTACCAACCTATTTCAACTGCAAATAGAATAAATAAATATCGCAACACTATTTTCAACAATCGGCTTGACTAATTGATCGTCTAATCATTTTCAAGGCACAAACAAACATATTCTTTTAATGATTAACGACTTGTATGTAACAGTTTGGTTAAAACTTAAAAGCAAGTTATTGTAAAAGGGGATAGACTAAACAAATAAATACTCCAACCATCAGGTAATGGCTGGCCTTTTAAAGTAAATCTTACTCAACTTCAAATGAACTAAAGTGGAATATAATGAAGAAATTAATAATTTAACATAAATAAATAAATAAATAAATTCAATTAAGTTAGACCAGCATGTGATCAGATCTAAAACTTAAATATTTTAATTAATCCAACACAAAGGAATTTAAGTTCGTACATTCTGGTGGAAACAATAATATGTTGTGGAAGACTCCATTATTTAGTGTATTAATTAATCAAACAGAAAGTCAACTTGTCTGAGTTTTTCAACTTAAATAATGACAATGTGTTCATGTAAAGTCTTCCAATAGATCTATAGAGTCCAGGGAAACAAAGCAATAGTAACTTGTACCCCGTTCATCGAAACTTGTACCTCGTCTCACTTTGATCTTTTGCGGGCTTCGTAAACATAACTGAGAATGACCACTGCAGCAGCAACGACAACCCCGACCGCACTTTGTGCCAATACGACACTGTCCTTGATCTTTTTGGATGAAGTTGGTGTGAACCCTAATTCAGAGAGTTTCTTGTGTGAAACTGCATAATCATTAAAGAATGCATCTTCATCCTGAAAGTTAATGTGCAATAATTTAGCATAACATGGGAAGAACGTAAAATTCGAGCAACATATTTAAAATAATAATGAAAAGGACGCCTACCAACTCATAAAGTATAATGTACCACATTAGTCATACCATGGACTCCGCATAAATTGCGAAAAAGAAGTGTTAACTAATCAAATAGGATAGACAAATAGGTGGGTCTTGATATGTAATATCGATTTTATATTGCAAAACCGTTGCCATGAATATGTTAGGAACCATAAATCAATGTGACAAGACCCCACAGTTTATATCATCCGAAAAACAAGCATTCATACGAAATTCAAGACCAAAACGACATATAAAAAGTCAAATGACATGTTAAGAAGTTACATAAGGTGTAATTGTTAAAAATCATAATTAGAAAAATCAATTGCATACGAAGATGTTACTGTACAAGTATTAGTTGGAGATGAAAGTAGAAATATTGAATCTAATAAGTCATGTTGTATACAGGTGGATTGCAGTTTCATATGACTAATGTTGTACCTGAATAAGAACACAACCTCTGCAAGGTTATTGGAAACAGGTAAGATTAGATATTATCTCAAAGTTCATAGGGAAGATAGGGACAATAATAGAAGCAGACCAATAGTCAGAATCCAGAGATGGTCCCGACTGTCAATACTAAATAATCTAGGTGGTCAAGCTTAAATCTGACCACACAACTGGTTTTAGCTTTAATGTTTGTCTATTTATATGTTACCAATATAGTCGTTAAGGGTGGGTTCCTACCCTATTAAACTTGTGTGTGGAGGGTGGGGGGTATAAAGTTTATAAATTACCTTGCCTCAAAAAGTAATTTTAATTCATTTTTGTCCAATACTATAGTCAACTAATAAGGGTTTCAACAGTTTCCTAAAGTTTCTACTTTGAGTTGCATATTTGCCATTAGTCATAAAAATTTCATTCCTTATAGAACATTATAATACACGTATAGACTAGTCCCAACATGCCATGAAACGTGTTTGTAATCTTAACTAAGTCAAACAAATACACAAGAAAACAGATAAACAGTAATCATGTATAAATTTCCAACAGTTTCTCTATAACTAATTCATAGGTGATTATCTACTTTACCAATAGTTGAGTCTTAGATGTGAAGACAAGGTTTAGGGCCCCAATTCTTATACAGGTTTGGGGATCCCTCAGGAAGGTAATCAATCAGAAGTGGTCCAATAGGGTATTAAAAGAGAGATACTAGGTAAACATACGAGTTCCATAGTTACAAAGCGATGTACAAACTACCTAGGGGTTAAGCTAAGTCAAACAATGAATTTGTGGAAGTAGGTATAAACTAAGGCTTATATAAATCAACTAGTTTCTATATCCACGAGATAACCTAAACAGGTGATATTTCCAGATTAGACCATTCACATGCAAAGCACTCGTATATAGTAGTAGAAGTTATTAAGAACATTTCATACAATGCCAATAAAAATGGTGTGTTGGGCTATTTGAGATGAGGATGTAGCTACTATGGACCTACCAACTCCTGCCCAAAGTCTTTAAAAACAACCCTGATAGCCCATTGGGTTGGAAGCTGGGTAACAAGTTACAGCAAGTGACGGTTGTTTCCACCTTTCTCATGATGTACACAAATTTAGTCTTACAATTTTTGAATTATATATAGTAGTAGTAAATAATTTTGATACGAAAACTTTCCATATATATCATAATATTATCTAGTTAATAATAATCAATGATTTTGATACAGAAAATTGCTAATCAAATCAAATTTTAAATGTTCTACTTTTATGAATTTATTTTTTTTAACAATGTTCATTATATTGGTTGCTTAAAAAAATTGAAAGAACTAAAAGGAGGGAGAGATAATTAACCGGTCATCCCAACCCGGCCAACTCATTTGACCCGTTTTCATAATTGCCTGCTTTGATATGAACCGATTACCCTACCAGATCTACCCATCCCGTTTTTTCCTCCAATGGTATGTGAATATGATCTAAGATATATAGGATAGAACCATATGACACAGAGTGATGACTCCACTGGAACCTAATAACTGACACCAGGGATCATTATTGTTTCGCTTTAGCTAAGAATTAGCTCATAGTGGAAATACAAGATGATAACCATGGTATGAACTTTACATCACTTATCTGTCTAAGTGATGATACTAGGCTAATGTGAAATTAAAGGCATTAATAGAAGTCCTGCCATCTACAGGATTTTTAGTAAGCCAGATTAAAGTTTACATATACCATGATTGTCCAGGAAGAAAGTAGTTAGGAATCAAATCTTTATAATTTGGATAAAAAGAACAGTGAGAATCTCAGTCCAAGGATATAGGGTGGATGATGGCAATAAGCTTTGGTTAATAATGCTACAAAGGGGTGGAAAAAACAAAAACAAAAAGTAAATGAAAGATCTTTTCTAGTTTAAAAGGGAGCATTCAATTTTTGGAGAGTGAACATTTTGCAAGGCTTGTTAAAGCTTGGATCTTTACCCCACAATTAAAAAGAAAAAACCCCACCTCTTCTAACTGGTACACCCTCCATTCCCTTAAAGATCAAAGTTTACTTGGCATCACATCACATTTGGTTATATAACAATATACCTTGGCATATAGGTCAACATAATGGCGAAAAGCAGGATCATCCAGCAATGCAATGTCTGTAGGAAGTTTCAAAAGCCCTTCTGATTCCCCTTTCAGAAGCTCCCTGGTACCACAATATTAGTGCTAATTTATTTAGAAGAGGAAACGAAAAGAAATCGTTATTTTAGTATATAGACAAAAAGAAAAGAAGGTCCAGAAAGTATACACAAAATATGAGTTATCGAATTTCAGCGGCTCCCTAGTCCAAGGTCCATCAAAGCCTGATCTATCTGCATGTGCCTTTCCCTGCAGCATGAAAAATAAAGCCATAAACAAGCAATATCATTAACATCTTGCAAGATGATGAACTGAAAATTGAAACACAAGATATTAATTGCAAGTGAAAAGTACTTTGTAGGAATTAAAATCTCACAAGTAACTGGCAAGTGGCAACTTACTAGGGTGTGTCCTCCTGACAGGGCTACAATATCCTTATCAGATAATCCCATGCGATAAAATATGTCCCTCAAGTGTGGTGCACCTAGAAGTAGCATAACAAGTTCAGTAAAAGAATATAACTGATCTTTACATCAGTATACGACCATTTTCTATTAAGAGTAACATCTGAACGAAATACACAAACAAGATTCCGTTGCAAAATAATAAACAAATAAGTGCACAAATTGCCCAGCACACATTTAGCCTTTTGAAAACCTTCAAGGCTTGTACAAACCAAATTGAGATTTGTAGCAAGTACTACGAAGCAAAAGGTGGTAATGAGTAGCAACATTTGTAGGACTTTCACATATATCTAGTGTTGATGTCAATGTTCATCCCTGGGGTACAATTTTCATCATATGAATATGTTGTCATGAATTTTGCAACACACAATTGCTTCTACAGATAAAGTCCTAGGTCAGAGAAGTTGAGAATGTGATCATATCATCCTTTATATATGCGGACTCCTGATGATAAGAATAAATCTCTTAAAGTTTGTTGAGAGGATAGACTCGTCCTCAAGTACGCAGAAGGTTTAGGATTTCAATTATTAAAATAGCACAGCATATACACGATAGTATTCTAAGAATATGGCTCATGCTATGGAAAATTCAAGTGAAGATTCCCTATCATTTCACTGTATGAATAGTTCTGATGCATGATTGCTTCTCCCTCCATCCCACATGAATGGCAAATTTGCAACATAATCAAAGATAAGAATGGGTAACTGAAGAAGGTTTTCCCTGTTCAGCATTTTTACTCAGATGTACGCGGCCTAACCGGGTTATCCTGTGACCGTTTCCGACCCTTTCCCTGGCCACCCTAGATGTGTTGCTAGTGAGGTTTGAACCTGAGACCTCTTGTGAGAATATCAGGACGCCAACCACTAGTCCATCTTGTGATGGTTCAACATAATCAAAGATAAGTTTAACACAAAAGATGTCCAAAACACCCTTGCTGGAACAAGAAGGGTAAACAGATGATTTGTCGAGAGACGAGATGTTGCAATTCTTTTGGGACACCTTAGAAGATAAATGTTGCATTCCTGTGAGACATTGTGAGTATTGTCCGATCTTACGATTTACTACAAATGTGGAAGGGATTGATGACTAGTTTGCTTTGGAACCATTTATCTACTAGTGTATGGGTTATGAAACCGTGCACGGGAATTTTTAAATGCTATCATGATGACTATGAGGTCTAAACAATACCTTGTCTATCAATAAAGAAGTAGAGTTGAATACAAGGAGGGTTGATATCAAGTGATACAAGAGTAGGAAACATGCTAGAAAATTAAGCAAAGGATTAGATAGTGAGAATACTCTATAACTGATTTTATGCTCTACTGACAATGCATAATTTCAGATAAAATGTTCACTGCAACACTGATACATTAGCTGAGAGAAAGAAAAGTAATACAACTTGCCAATGGCCGATCGCCAAGTCTTGCATTGACGCTTCAATTGCAATAATATTGATTAAACCAAAGAACTAATGAATAATTATGCCATTAATCAAGTTCATGATATAATTGACAACAGGCTTTGGCCTAGAGGTACTCAAGATGTATTATGAGGTGCCCCATCAACCACCATGGAACTGGAAAAGAGGTGCATCAGTTTTCCGTTAAAGATACAAATGTCAATGATATAACTGCATTGGCTAATAAGAAAACAATCTGAAAGCAAAAGAACCTCAAAACCATGAAATAGTTGAGATTGTCCAAGTCTATTATTGAAAGATGGGCTGTAAGGAGCCTATATGGGACCAAATTGTCATTGCCTGTAAAGACAATGTCATGGCCATACACTAGTAGATAAATGGTTGCAATTTTGTCATGCACACATGCACAAAGATAAAGGAATGACTGAAAGAAGCCAAAGGGACCCAATTGTTCCTCCACAAAAGAATACACATGCACAAATACATAAAGATCATCACCTCATATTTGAATTTCAATTTCAGAGTTGTGGTCTAATCTTCTCTTGAAATTTACACAAAGCTGGTTATCTAATTAATTCAGGAGGTGCTCTACTGTCCCTTCATGAGAAATTTAAAAAATGTTAAGGGGTTTTCACTTGCTAAAATTAATTTGAAATTTCCCCTGTTGGAAAGTCTTAAATGATGTTATCAGAGTTTGTACATCCTTTGATAACATCATGTAACCTTCTCTCAGTACTAAAAAAGAAATTTTCAAAGTTGATCCAAGAAACACCTTGTAACTATCAAGAAGCTATTGAAAAGAGACCTCACTTACATAAGAGGATGATTAAAACTCAAAAGGACCACTAACCTTTGGTAGCATTTGGGAGTCTGCCTTCCTTGGGAGATATTTTAGAATCCTTTGAAAAAGATAGATTGTGTTAATGAAAATAGAACTTGTTGCATGCAAATATCCCATTTAGATTCTTATATATCTGCTCTTAATGAGGAAAACTGAGAACAAACGATTGATACACGGGACAAGTCCCTTTGGAAAGAGCTTAGAGGAGAAACTTGGGAAAAAACAAACATTTGATATAATCAAGATACCTTTCTACCCGGAACAAAGTCAACAGTAGGGCCACCAGTGACCTCTACAGCAACAACACCTGCAAGCTACAAACAGAAAACTGATTGGGGTCAGTTGTTAGTAACGCTTCACACATCATGTACGGTGCGTGCGAACCTGTATGCTAGTATGATTTAAGCTACTGTCTGCAAATCTAGTGTAGCAAACAGTTTATAACATACTTAACTCCTAAGATATTTATAGTCACAATCTAAATTATAGAAACGAATATCTTTAGTATCATTCACCTGATATAGATCTGCATACGTAATTCTTGGATGTTTGGACTTTATTTCTTCTGCAGTTAGAAAGAAATACCCATTAGAGTCATAAGAGAAGAAGTTGTTCATTCAAGTTTCTCTTTAGAGCCAAATATTAAGTGTACCGAGAAGAATGCTGTCAATATCTGAAATCTATTCAGTTATAATTAGTATAAATACCTTCTGCAAAGCCCATTTGACACACAAATAAAACAAACCTTTGAATGACATGTAAAATATAACATAATGCTCAGTCCAAACTATTGGGGCTGGCAGACAACAAGAACACAAGGAAATTAAAGGGAATATAACAAGGGAAAATCACAAATCTCATCCTTTGACCAACCATCTTTAAGAAACTAATCCTTTGACTTATGTTTTTAACAAACTAATCCACCAATTGGCACCCGTATAGGAGCTCACGGCGCTCATGCATTTAATAATAGAAAACTAGCCATTAAAACAGTAAGTCAAATAGTTTTTAATTAGTTTTAGTGTAAAAATGAAAAAAATAAAAAGAACAATTCGCCCGTAAGCCCCAGGGCACTCACCAACAATGCAGATCGTCCCCATGTCGACAGTGGCAATCCATTGTTTTTAATTTTACATATACATATATGTATATATATATCCCATGCGCGCCCGGTCCAACTCGTTGTACGGAACCCCATTTGGTCCACACACAACATACGCATCCCCATTGAGCGCCCTTTTCTTTGGTGTACAATTATAGACCATTTTTCATTTGATGTACAATTATGCATGCATAATGTACTAAAACATTAATGGTCTATAATTCAACATAAGATGTGAGCTCCTATACGGGTGCGAATTGGTGGATTAGTTTGTTAAAAACATAAGTCAAATGAATAGTATTATAAAGATGGTTGGTCAAATGATGTGATTTGTGATTTTCCCATATAACAATCCTAGGAGGGAATAAAAGAGATATCCAACTACTTGTACCACATGTCCAGGAATCTAACCAACATAGTCTCTGAGGCAAAAGGCACTACTTATAGAAATGAAAGTTGACTAATCTACGATGACCCAACTTGAAAACTATCATATTCACTAAGATAACATCCAATTCAACCCAATTCCACATAAAACCATCAAGCTGTTGGTTTAGTAACTTTAAGTTCTTCACAGTAAACAGACAGGCAATGAACTCCTTTCCACCCATAAAAAAAGGTGGCACACAGGCAATGCCATTTTTCACGCTTGGATCTTCCTCGGAAAATACTTTGATCAATGCATGTTTGACATGCAGGTAATTTAGAGCATCTACAATGTGAGCTTTTCCAAAAGCTTTTTTGTAAAAAGCTATAACTCCAATGAAGAAAAGCTTTATAGTACACAAATCTTATAAAAATGCTAATAAAATAATCAAAATACATAGGGTCTAGTATAACTATAACTTAATAAATCTCAAGCTTTTCAAGAAATATTACACTAGAAATTGAAAAGCTTTTTTGAATAGTAAAAAGCTTTAGAAAATTGTATCATTGGAGATGCTCTTAGTAACATGAGCTTATACGATCTCACTGAAAACCTTACAACACACATTCAAAGACAGCTCTGATCTAAATCCTAAACCTACTCAAGCCTACTTGCAAACTAAGCTGGAGTCTGATCCAAACCATAGAACCTCATAAGTAATTGTAAATTTCCTCAAAAAGTGAAATTCACTGATCATTGAGTAGTAGCAATTGATCCAAAATCCGCTATATGTGTAAAGAGATCCGAAAATTACCACAGAAATCAATAGCAATTTTTAATCCGTTATTAGAGCCATGACTATACTCCTCTTCAGTCCTAATTGAACCATTAGGACCACCAGTCTTCGTGTTCACATCATATGTTCCAGCATCATGCCACCTACATCATCAATCACGATTCAATCATCAACAATTTCATATATATTTATACATATATACATATATATAAGTTTAGTAGATAAATAGAGATAAATCATACGCTAATCGAAGCATGATCGGAGCGCAATTCTTGTTAGAGATAAACGCACGAAGTTCACGACGAGCTTTTTCAATTTCTTTTAGGTATTCAGTGTCTACAATAGGCATCGCCATTGATAATAATGAAGTTGCACAGTTCAGGGGAAGAAGAAGAAGCAGGCCACTGGTGTTTGTGTGAAGATAGATAGATTAGGCTAAAATTAGGAGCCAACGAGAAATGTGTGATCCTCTGTGGTCGATTTTTATTGGTTTCTTGTGCTCACGGCAATCGAAAGTCAAAATCAGCCAACGTAGTTTGACTGGTACGGTTTATCGTTGTTTCTTGTTGACTAAAACATGTCTGAATGACAAATTTTTTAACTCATATTTTACTGGATCATCTTCGGGAGACCTTTGTTCAAAAAGAATGATAAAAAGTCAGAAAAATAGGAGAGCTAATATAATAGAATTGTCTATTTTAAATACTCTTTTTTTATTTTTTCTTTTTAAATTAATTATCTTACAAAAAATACATCAATAAATTATAAAAATTACACTATTAGAATCAGCATCATTTTATCTTTAATTAGAAATTTCAAATGATATACTTTTAACGAATTTTATTTTTTTAATTTTCTAAAGGATTTTAAAAGTTCGTAATGTTAAATCACATGTGATTTAAACACTAAATAATAATCACGCACCATTATATCTATAGTCATATTTGATTTTAAAAATAATCATTTATGAATTATCATATATCACTAAGTTAATTATCAAAGATCAATTTTTAATTGAAAATCACATGTGATTATATACCAAATCATATGTGATTATATGTCAAGTCATATATGATTAAATATCAAACTAGCAATCACATTTAATTTTTGCTTAAAACAAATGTAATTTTTAAAATTTTAGTTATAGTATTCATGTGAATAAATATTAAGTTGTAATCATGTGTTAATAATAGGTATACCATTAATAAATAATCGCATACCAACTTTAACTTTTTATCATAAATCAAATGTGATTATATTTTTAATACCGACAAAAAAAAATTCGTTGGAAGTATAGCTTGTGGGATCTCTAGTTAAAGATATAAAAACGTTGATTCCGAATATGTAATTTTTATAATTTATTGACTTACGGTTTGTGAGATATTTAAGTTTAAAAGTTAAAGTGAAAATGAGTTTTATTATATAATTGAGTGATCCTATTGGTTCTTTCATTCTCTATTTTTTTGTCATTCTTATTCGAACCCACGCCTTTGAGATTTTTGTGAAAGAAATTATAGAAGTGTTTTATTTATTAATTGTGGATAAAGTAAATTTGTTTTAATAAAAATAAATTAGTTTTACTTGAGATAGACCGTAAAAACTTTAAAAAGATTTTCTATTGTAGATGATTTTAGTGGTATAGTGAATCATTAGTGATACATCGATGACTAAAGTTCCGTTTGATTCACATAATATTTTTGAATGGATTGAAATCTATCAAAAAAATTGAAACATGAAATAATTGGAATCAGATGAAATTAAAATTTGAATGAGCTCTTCACATCTGGTTGATAGGAAATCGGATAAGATTCGAATTGGCAAATATAATATATATAAATTTTAATAAAAAAGATTTGATGTGAATATGACATCAATTAAGATATATAATAAAATGATATTCAATAATTATTTATCTAAAAATATAAATAGTTATTGTATTTGTATATCTAAGTGTAAAATAGAATTTAATATTAAATTAATTTAATAATATAATTAATTATACAGTGAACTAGAATGAAAGTAATTACAAGTATTAATAATAGAAAGTTACAACACATAATGCTCTATAAAAATATTATTATAATATAATTTTGAATTTTATATAATAACATAAAAAATATATAACATTAAAATAATATTAAAACATATATAGCATACGACATTTCCACATTTGGAATGATTAGCATCGAATCTAGGTGGTTTTTCTTTGGAACCATTGTCGATGTATGAGTTTGTAGCTTCAAAGATAAGGTTACTAGTCATAGTAGATGTAGATATTAATTCTCAAATCTGCTCTGATACCTATTGTTGGTCCATTTTTAATCGTATTAACGTTAACTACTAACAACAAATGTACTTGTGTAACAATTAATTCAAGTTTAAACTTTCTTTTATTGATTCAATTAAAGAATTACTTTAAAATAGTTAGTGGGGAATAAGACAAGACAAACTGATATAAGTAAACTACACTTGTGATAAATTTAACTTCAACAAGCCAATCAACTAATAAATGTTGATGATTATCAGTGATCAACACTTACTAAAAGTGAGGGCACAATGTTCGCTGACAGACATGAGTGATTGCTTAAATCAAAGGTTGAAGTAAATGCAATTATGGACATTTAATATGGTAGTTGAGGGGAGTATTTATAGGGTCATAGATACTTTTTTGATGCTTCAAACCACAACACGTGTCAATACCGTATGGGACAAGGTTAGATGAAACTTCCAATGAATGGAAGTGACATCACATCATAGGAATAGTATTTATTGTTGACTTTATTCTTAGGATTAGAAAAAGTAATGTATTTTTTCTGAAATAGTACAATTAACATATGTGCATATATTTATGAAAGATTTCCAACCGTTGTAGTACTTTGTGAGTAGACCTTCTATGGTACATTGGTATTTGTCAAACACAATGTACTTTGTTGGATGCTAGCCTAATTCGCTGTTAACATAGAAAAGCACCAAATTCCACTTCAGCGTAGACTTCTCTCTTGCAGAAAGCTTTAGTTATTCCCATTAGCATCAGGCTCTTGTAACTCACTTTAAGGGTTAAGTGTCCATCAGTGAATGATAAGAACACTCAAGTTATTGTAAGTTACAAACAGAGTTGATGTCAACACACACAACTGAATAAACTTAATTTAAATATTGTAAGTATAGAAAGGTTCGCTGCTTAACATATGCGGTGATCAACAAGTCTATTCTAAGATTGCTGCTAACATATGCAGCGAGTAATAAAATATTATTAATTATAAAATAAATTACATAAGTATAGTTAGAGACCCAACATTATTAATTATAAAATATTATAAACTAATTTTTTTTAATCATCACTCTGAGTTCCAATGGAATTGTAAACATTTCATCCAATATGTCAAAGAATCTAAATTTTTAATGTGACAAAATTCGAAGGATTCCAATATCTTGAAATTCCGTGAAACAAACATAGTGTAATGGAATCTAAATTTCAGTATGTGAATCAAATAGGATTTTGAATGAAATTAAGATTCCAATTTGATCAGATCCTTAAGAATGTGGTGAACCAAACGAAGTCTAAGTGTCTAAACTTTAAACTAAAACTAAATTAATTATAAACAAATATTTTTAAGATACAGCTAAAATAATCGTTATTATCATTTTCTTTTACCTTTTTATCATTTTAAAAAAAAACATGTACATGTAACTCTATTTCAACATAGGGAGTCGTCAAGTTATTGTCAAAGTTACTAAGCAATAACGTCGGGACCCCAACGTTCTCTACTGCCCGTCGATATCATTGGCCAAAGTTGAGTTTGAACGTTTAGTTATTCGATTGTTGGTTTTTTCTTTCATTTGTTTTTATTGGTTTAAAACAATGAGTGAATTCTTCTTAAAACTAAGTTAACCAAAGTCTACACTTCAACCTCCAATGTTAAACTCGTTTAAACTTTAGCATTGAACTTAACGTTGATGTTACGTCAATAACTCTCTATGCTCTTAAGGTTGACTCATATCTTGATCCTAGGATCTTCATATCTTACGATTTTTTATAACAAAAGTATAACTAGACCATAGTATAGTATTTTTTATTTAGGTTCGGACGCATGAACATACAACAACTCAGTCTTACGCATGGTTTTCTTTTGCTTTTTTTGTTTTTCTCGCGAACCTACTACTTATCTCATTTATTAAATGTAATCGCAAATAATATATATACGTTGTCCTCAAATGGCATACTATGAAGCATCCAACTTTTAAATTTACAAAGATAATCTAATTTAGAAAGATAACAAAGTTAGTAGTTGTGAAGTAAATGTTTAATCACAAAATGACATGCTAAATTATAGTTTGTTAAATGAACCTATGAATGATCGATATTTCACTGTAATAATTGAATTTTAAAAATTTCATGATTATGTCGCATAATTAGTATTTCATATGGAGCATAACATATGCTAAATAAATATATGTTATTTAGTAGAATATTAAGACATCAATCCGACGTTATCATCTCGATCTTCCAAAGCAAAAGATTCTAGCCTATAATACACAGCTTATTATTCACCTCTCAACCAAACTTAGAACCGTATGCCATCGAAACATCAAACACTCTAAAACTGGTTATCTGCATAGCAATTAGCAAGTAAGCAACTTAAAAAGGCACCCCAGATCCATCTTCATGAATTTAATCTTCATTTATTTTTCAATCAAAACCCAAAACACATTAACATACTAACAACTTTGATGGATATGGACAACTATTAGAACAAAACACATAACATATTTGAATGGATGAAGATTATGTAAAACATGTATTTAGTGCCATCACTCGCATCAAAATCCACCACAAACCACTCAAATCAATCCAGCATATATGAACAACCAATTATTACTAATCCCAGAAAAACATTGTACTGATATTTTAATATTTAATGTACACAAGTTTGTAAAATAAACAGCAATTACGATCGTTATGATGACAGTTTTCAAGTAAGGGAAAAGATGAAACTGTTCTCTCGGATCATGCCTCTCTATATGTCTCAATGAAATCATGATGGCTTCGAGGCATCCTTATCAGAAACAGTCCTCCATTGTAGCTCGATTTGGATCTTCCCATTCCTTGAATCAATAAGATGGTACTTCTCGTTGATCCTCTTGTTGTGCACAACATCCCCAAGATTAATATCAATGTATCCCAATGATTCCTGTTTATTAGCCCCAAAAACGAGTAGCAGTATGTCGTCATAAAAAGTTTATACAATTATTATAAAGTTTGCAATTTTACACTTCTACCTAAAAATAAATCGATTTGGATTTATATCTTATATCCAAGATATCAAATGAATAAGACAAAATATTTTAGCTAAAAGTGAAATTAGTAGAAAGTCAAGTAAAATGTACACAAATGCCTACAATATGCTAAATTGTTTTACTAAAAAATATACGAGTACATCAGTATTCTGATAGTGTAATTTCTCAACCATATCAACTATTTATAGAAGTACCTTAGGATGCAGTAGGCCGATTCTGGAGGAGGCACTAGCAACTTCGATGTGCAACTTATCATTCAGAGGAGGTTCCTCTAGTGTGAACTTGAACTCCTCATCCCATCTTGGATCCCGATTCTTCTTTATATGCTGAAAGAAAAAAGAAAAAAAAAGATCAATCGCCATTTGCATTCAGCATCGGATTGCAGGAAAATAATATTCCGAATCTCTGTTTGACTCCAATTTTATTTTGGGTTTCTGGTATTAGATTTTGTGCAGAGGTGGCAGGCAAGATACTTACCATTCTTCTTAGGTTTAAAATTCATCAAAATGTACCAAAATAAACCAAAAACTTACCTTTGTTTTTTTCTCCTCTCCTCTGAAGAGGATTCGAACATAAGGATTTGTATGGTGTTTGCCTTCAACATCTTGAGCTTCATGAACTCTAACCACAAGTTCACCACCCCCAGCCGGTGTTCCTTCAGATGCCTTTGGTATAGAACCAGCATCTTCAAATGCCGGCATATCTTCCTCCTTGAATGGTTTATATAATAACTCCACAATAATTTGGCCTCGTGATTTCTCATTTTGAGAATCATTGGCATCCATGTTTTTTAACAGATCAAGTGTCATAACCTTGGGCTCTTCAGGCACAAGTTCCTTAATTGGAACCACATTCATGCCCATCTTGTCATGTTTGCCAACCTGAAAATAGGATGACAAAAGAGTATCATGGTAAGAACACGGTTTAGTTTCTCTTAAAGGATCATGTGCACCTTAGTATACTTATGAATTTTAAAGTCATACAAACTCATTTGAAACTTCAGAAACAGTTGGTATTTAATCTTTTAGAAAAGGAATTGTTGACTGTGTTGAACTTGGTATAATATAGAAAAAATCGATCAAAATTTGGTTTGAAGCAAAACCAAGTCAAATTTGAATTGCAGAGGTCAGATTTGACCATAAAAGTCAAATGATACTGAGAGTGATATCATACACCACATCAGATGAGAAGGCAAGATGATGGCAAAAATTGACGCTCAAATCTTAAACGAACCATTCTAATGGATCTTTTGGGAAACAGACAGTTCGATTTATCAAAAGATATCACACCGCAACGATGCAATTTGACTCACCCAAAGCACAATATGCATCTCCAATACCTTTGACTTTAAAGGGTCATAGTACTTATTTTGAAAAGAGTAGTTGGTGTTAAAGTTGTTAACTATGTGGAACTTGGCAATAAATAAGAACAATCGATTTGGAAATTTTCAATCAAAATTGTATGAAGAATATGTAAATTGTAACTAAAAAAGTGAGATTTAACTCTGAAAGTCAAACTTTACCTGTTCCCAATCATAAACTTGGAACTCTACAGCTTGTGTTTCCGGATCTTTAATGACCATATTGAATTCCTCATTCCATTCTGGATTCAAATTCTTATGCTTCACTTGTGTCTTCTTTGATGGAAGCTTACTTTCTGTAAGCTTTATTTTCACATAAGGATCCGAAGCACCAAGAAGATCTTTCTTTTTTAGCTTCATTGCCTTCAAAACCTTCACATGAAGGACTCCTACGGGTTTCTTTAGGGCCCTACCAATTGTCAACAGTCAAATTAGTCAAGACGTTGACTTTTACAAAGATTGATTCAATTGTCATTAACTGTGCACAAGAAATGGATATAAACGTACTTGGATGGATCCAATATTTGTACTTCTAGAGTTCTAGGCCAAAGATACATGTTGGCAACTTGATCTTTGATTGTTTCCTGCACCATGATAGCTTTGATGATCATTCTTTTTCAAAGTAAAAGTCAATAAATTAATTAACCATGAAGCCGGTATGACAAACCATGAATCATGATGTTCACTGAATAGTGTGTTAATGATAGAAAATGGCAAACTGAGATCCAACAGTATACACAGCTAAAAAAGTTTTTTTTCTTTGAACTGATAGTGTAGAAAATGTACACAAGTGCTCCAAATACAAAGGTTAACTTAGTATGCAGGTCTTCAATCAATTTATTTGTAACCATTGACCATATTATTTCTAAACTTGCTCAACACTGACAATGTATTAGAAGAATTGTCCCAATAATAGATTAAATGTAGATAATTTTATCCACAACGAGTTTGGTATGCTAAAAAAAGAACCCAAAAGAAACAGTGAATTAAAGGTGGCAAAATGGGCAGGTCTTGTGAACAGTTCAAAATGGGTTATTGAATTACAGGCCACTTTGACAATTTATGTATCAAATAAGGTTACAAAAATTAGACCACTAAAATAGTAATCTGGTGTTTTTATTCAATTCCATTCAAGAGGTTGTAGCATTTGAATACACTTTGGGTGACTCTCAGGTCTCAACCCATTTGACAATTGAATATTTTATCCAAGATTAAGAACACAACCCCTTTGAAGCATCAGTTTACCATTTGAATGGATTGTAAGCCAAATTGTCCCATTTTTTGAAGGACGTGTTAAGATCGCCAAATCTATAACAAAGTGCAACTCCAATAGAACACATTAACAGGCTACAAAAGATAGAAAATATTCACCTGGACAAACCTATACAATCCAGGAATCGACATAAGGTCGGCCCCAAAAAGCCTGAGACCAAAATCAACATGTGGCTGCAAAATAAAAATAATACAAATAAAATAGAAGTATAGCACACCATCTTTTTTAATTTAGAGCAATTAGCAATAGCATGAAATTGTATTCCTTACTTAATAAGTCAAAGAAATCAGAGCCCTCAGAACTAGAGAACATCATATAATTTCCCTTATATTATATAACCCTCCTATATACACAAAATACATGCAATTAAATATTTACACAAAGAAGCCAATTTACCTTCTCCATGAGAGATACACAGATTTTTGCAAAGCAAGGAAAGCTAGGAACAAGTGGTTTTAATGTAATACGAGGTGCGGCGAAAACTTGTAAATCCACCACCTGAAATTATTAGATTAATTAGAAAACCAACAAATAAAATTTAAAGAAATATTTTTTATAAGGTAAGAGAATGAACTAACCTGAACTGTTGCTTTTAAGCCAAAAGCTTTAGCAACAATAGCAACATTAGGATTTCCAGCCCATTTAATGGACGGTTCCATGATCAGCTCCTTCTCATCGGTAACATACACCTTCATCCCTGAAATTATAGGAAATGTATATTTTATATTCCATATTAAATTGGCTTGTCACTATGTCCCACAGTTTCTTTTATGTTGTGAAATTACATGTGATTTAGGAAACAAGTTATGCTAAATATGCCTAATAATATAGGCCAAAATTTGTGTCTAACTATACAGTTTTTGACACATATATTCCACTAATTCTCTCTCCTTATATTCACCAATCATTTTAACATATAAACCTATCAAATCTTTAGGTCTAGATTTAGGTCCGTATAATTAGGCACATCAAGCATTTTTCTTAACAAAAATGTTTAACCATTATTTAAATATCTAATCCGTCAGTAATCTTGAGATGTTAAACTAAATTTTTTTTTTTGGGTTAAGGGTATTCTACCCCGGTAAAATAACGTTAAACTAATATGTACTAGACATACACAAATGAGTAACGTGATATTGATCCACCTTTTCTAGCAATATCTTTCTAGAGACGAGCAAACCAGAATATTAATCAGGAAACGAATTGTAAAGAGTCATATCTCTAACAAGCTTTTTATTGTACAGTTCATAACTCCTTGCATTTGACATAACAATCTAACATTCAAATTTGAAATTATAATAAAATGTGGCAACATCACTCATTTGTAGGTGAATATAATAGTTTTCCTTGGGGATAAAATCTCTTTTTTGCTTACAGCCGGAAAGAATCAGAGCACAAAACGTAAAGTGCCTTTCGGAATTGATTTGGTTATTGATTTTCTTGGGTCGCTGGACCTAGGACTAATACTGTAGAAATCGATAAATTTTGAAAGATGATTGAGGCTTGTTTAAAGTAACATTTGAGTATAATGATTAAATTGATGTTTAAGAAGTACTAGGTATGGATTAGAATCAAAAAGATAAATTGACCTTACATGTAAAATTTAAGTAGAATTACATGAACCACACTTTAAGGTTAGCACAAACATTTCACACTAATGAAACATAAATCAACTAGTAGGAACAAATTGAAAGAAAAAAGATCAATTTAATTACATTCAAGGTTGCTATTTGTAAATATTCCTAAACAAGTTTACAAATGGGCTCCTTAGCAATTATTTCAAGCTAATGGTGATGTCAATTGAGGTCCACAAGTTTTCTCAACATTGTCATATGATGGGAATTGTAGGTGATTGAGAGCTAGTTAAAGAAAAAAGATAAACTGTATCTCAAGCCAAATGTAGCTTTATTTTAGGACAGGCAGGGGTATTAAAAAAATAAACAGGTAAATGAAGAAAGTTTTCCTTCCTCAGGTTATCCGAGGAGAGCGAGTCTTTTTTTTACTCAAATGTACGCAGCCTAACCGCGGTATCCCGACTCTTTCCCAAGCCACCCCCAAGATGTCTACCTAAGGAGGTCCGGACCTCTTGTGAGGACGTCATGACGCGACGTTGGAGATGGTTGGTATTAAACTCAACCTCGTCAAGAAGCGACGTCATGACGCTACCTAGGGAGGTCCGGACCTCTTGTGAAGATGTCTACCTAACGGAATGCTCATTGCGCTAATAACTATTTTCAAAAATAAGTGAACAAACAAAAGTGCATAAGAGGCCTTAAGGTGCGACTAAGGGAAGAACATTACCTTGAAATGTAGGAGGCAAAGACCCTAAGGTAAGAGTCTCAAACTCAACCTCGTCAATTTTATACTTTGGAATTTGTTCGGCAATTATTGGCTTCGCAATTTCCTTTGCAGTCTTGCATATTGCCTATAAAACAAAATGTTACTAAGTTCTTTATATTTAAACGAAAAAGAAAAAAAGTGAAAACCAATGTATATAGTAATATTTTAGTACCTTGTCAAGATAAGGCCACATGTATCCGATGAACTTGTTAAGCCAATCAACCTACATCGATCCAAGAGAACATCATACAATGAGAAATCAAAAGAAAGTGCGGCCATCGATTGTTAACGGAATAGTTTACGGTAAACATTACAATTGTGAAATACATACCCGATCAAAATCCGGGTTCTTTACCCACAAAGGTATCTCAGGAAGCATCCTTTGCAGAGTATCAGAGTCTCGTTCGACCAAAGGCCGAATAACGGGATCCTGCCCATATTAATTATCAACATCAAGAGACATTACGTATAAAGATAGGCCACACCATAAGACAATGAAGTAAAATCAAATTCATTTTGCTTGTAGAATTCAAACTCTGATTAATTTCATCATTTGGTAATAATAATTTAAAAGAATCCCTAACATTCCCATTAGAAATAATTGAACAAATTATAATTGAAAAAATATTAACAAACAGAAAATGAACTGCAACGTCAATTCCATCACCCATGGTCATTACCCATTATCTGATTTTTCACATTTTAACACAAAGAAATCAAAACCCGCAACAGAAAAATTAATTAAAACCCTTTCTCTTTGAATTCTACAAAATAACAAGTTTTTCCCAGAAAATAAAGACAACCCAATAGTATTATAAGCTATTTTACCAAAGTCTCCTGATCATACCCTTTAAATCTGAATATAAATAAATCAATTTATAATAAAAATAAAAATCGATAGTCAACTTATATTCTACATGAACTGATGCATCTTATCAGTTACCATTGATCCAATCTGTAAAGATTCAATGATCAATCAACTGAAACCCAAGAACTACATCAAATCCAAAGACACCAACAAGATCAACTAAAAAAAGATGTATAAATTACGGGCAAACACACAAGCACACATAGTAGATATAAAAATAGAAAATGATAGAAGGTGAACCTTAACATCTGTGGGTTGAAAGTAGATGAAAAGATAATACCCAATTACAAGACCAGCAGAAACCCCAATTCCAAATCCAGAAAACCCCAATATAGTACTGATAATACCCATCTCAAAAAGCCTCTTCCAAGATTCTTCTTTTTTCTATAAAAGTTGAAGTTGATAATTTGAAGAAAATTTATATCAAACCCACATCACAAAATGTGAAAATGAAGAAGAATAAACAAAGTTGCTTGCTTGCTTTCTCTTTGAGTAGTTCAAGAATCTGTAAATCTCAAGATTTTCTTTTATTTTTATTATTACCGGAAAATCCCAACTCACGCAGTTCTTGTGCCGGCTAAATGAAGAGGTGGAAATTATTTTTGAATTAAATTTAATTGTAAAATTAAAAAAAAATAGAGGATTGTAATAAAACAAAATAAATAGGTTCACCTGTCTTTTATATGTCAAAACAAATGGGTTGATTGTCTACGTGCATACCAAAGTCATTTTCAAAAGATTTGAGATTTTGTACAAATGAAAGATAATTTCTAAAAATAGAAGACTGAATTACAAACATGGTCCTTTGATTTTGTTTGATGTGCAAAAATAGTTCCTTGATTCAAAAGAGTACATTAATGGTTGTGCTAATATGGCCATCGTTTCCGACATACCCAACTACAAGCATGTTCATAGGATGTTGGATTTAAGGTGACTGCCCGATTTTAAGTTGTTCAAAAAAGCTTGTTTAGAATTATGTTTGGGTGCAAGACGAAAATTGAATTTACAATATAGACTTATGATTTTTTGTAGTATTAAGAAAAAAGGGCTATAAGAGTGAAGTATGAGATATAAATAAATACACAAAGAATTTGATTTATACACCAAGTTTATGATATAGCTTATTTGTAATATCATATCAATATACATTATTTCACTAATGTATATATCATTATTAACAAAATGAATATTATCGGTCAACGTGTATGTTTAATGTATATGTATGTATCCTATAAACACATATTTATACATGCAATTGACCCATACATATCCTACTACGCGTAGTAGCATAGTGTAGGCACAATCATGCGGTGCTCGATTAGAAGTGTGTTTTAATGTGGGCTTTCAAATTAAATATTACAACTAGTTAGTCTAAAATCAAATCGGCCATTCCGTACTTCCCCTTGCATTTCTTAGCGGTGTTTCCCAATCATGTGAAATAGTCGTCTCAAGTTCAAGATATACGGTGATATTAAGATATTTAGGAACTTTGGGTTGTTAGTTTCAAACATGTCGCTTATTCCACTATATATGTTCCCACAAGAAAGTTGATGTATATGCATCCTCAGTGCATGTTGAAAAAAATAAAATATATTGATATGTTTGCATCCATTGGAGTAGATAAATTAAAAGAAGAAGAAAGAATCTGATGCAATTGCATCCAAATTCGTTTATTGAATAACAAACAAAGTTAATATCAAATCGACAAAAATAAAAACATGGATTCAATTGTATAATTTGTTTAATGAAAAAGTAAAATATACATTAGATACTTGTGATCTTATATTCTATTGGGGTAAAATAATCTTTATAGGATACATGTCCTATTTATAGGGGCGGCTTTTACCCCTTTTGTGGTTACTGAAATGTAAGACTCAAATTTATACTTATAATTCTTACTATAAAAGTTTTTATCATATTAACACTACTCTTAAGAATGTTTGTATGGTTGAATGTGAATAATCACTCGGTTTGAACTAAGCTAAAAAAATTGCAAGACGTCGTATGATGCATATGATATAAATATTATGGTAGGGTAAAAACATGGGAGAACCAATCATTTTTCGACAATTTTTTTCACTCAAGGGAGAGGAGCAATTTCATCATTTACGAAGTACCTAACACAAATACAAAACATAATATTAATGGATAGAATTTCTTACGCACAAAACTCCGTGGATGAACTAGGGGTTTCAAGCTCGCAAATCGTTATCATACACGTCAATAGAAGAAATGGCAACTACAAGCAACCAAAAACATTGAAACCATTGATAGTTTTGTTGGATGTTATTTCATGTTATTTTATACTAAATTTCATATAACTGAAGCCGATTTCATGTATTTAGGTTATTTTATGAATTCGTTAAGTTTTTACCTTCATTTCTGTGTAAAATTTGAATTTCAATTGATTCACGATGATAATCACATTCTATTGATTCCCATGTGTTTCATGTTCTTAATAATATCCTACTTATTCATGATGATGAGCACGTTCTACTGACTTTATGTGATTTATGTTGAAAATCACATTCAGTATTAGTCGTCATTTGTCAATCCTTGAAAGGAGTACAAGCAACCTACCAGATTCAAATTGTGACACCCGTCACATTAGTTGCTATAAATCTAATTTATTTAATAGTATAGAGGTAGGGCGGAGTCTCAGCTAAATTTGATAAACTCATAGTATAGGACAAAACACATCTCATAACCATAATAAGGTTCATTACAACTTATTAAACTAAAAACAAAAGAAATACACGAACGAGTACATTAAACAAGGTTTATTAAATAAAGTATATCATGAATAATTTATTTAACTACTTGAAGACACTCTCTGTTACGCTAGTGATCTCTGCTTGATAACCTGAGTATGAAGATTGTCGATCCCGTAAAGCAATGTTACATTAAACTACTAACAACAAATGTAAGTAATAACAATAAGTTCAAGTTTAAAGTTTTTTTTATTGATTCAATTAAACAATACTTTACAATAGTTTACTGCGGAATTAAGATAAAACAAACTACTCTAAGTAAACTACACTTGTAACAAATTTAATTTCGACAAGCCAACCAGCAAACAGATGATGATGGCTATCAGTGATCAACACTTACTAAAAGTGAAGGGCACAATATTCGCTGCTATGTAGGAGTGATTGTTTAAATCAAAGGTTGAAATTAATGCAAATCCTGGACATTGAATTCGGTATTTAAGAGGAGTATTTATAGTGTCATAAATACGTGCGTTGAAACCTCAGACCCTACACGTGTCAACACCGTATTGAAAGAAGGTTAAATGAAACTTCTAATGAAGGGAAGTGACATTACATTCTAGGAATAATTTACTATTGACTTTAATCCTATGTTTCAGAAAAAGTAAGGTGCATTTTATATAAAGTAGAATAACTAGTTGTACATATTTTCACAAAAGATATGTACAATATAAGTTGACTTTCCAGTAGCAAATTGGGTATTTGTCGAACCCAATGTACGTTGCTGAGTAATAGCCTGATCCGCTGGTTAATAAAATAGTAAATCTGAATTCCACTTCAGTGAACACTTCTTCTCTGTCTTCAGTCTTCGACATATAACAAATGCATCAAATATACATATCAGCGTCAGACCCATGTAACAAGTTCCATGAGATAAGTGTTTATTAGTGAATGATAAAATCACTTAGATATATTCTAAGTTACAAAAAGAGGCACTACTAACACATGCAGCGGCTGACAGACAAGTGATAATATATTAAGTGTAAAGATGTTCGCTGCTTAGTATTTGCAATGTCTTTATTAGTAGTCTATCTAAAGTCACTGCTCATAAATGCAGGGACTAATAAACATTACTTTATTTTTGTCATTTATAGAATACTTAAGTTGTGTCAGGGACCCAACAAAGATGTAAGGGTACGTCCAACAAGTTTCTACACACAAGGTTTGGATAATGTTTGCAAGTAGGCATATGAGTTATTAATAGGAAAGTTGGCTATAAAATCGGATTTTCAAATGAAAGGTGGACTTAACTTAGTACAAAGATAACTCCATGTATTTAAGCCTGTAATTCATTTAAAAAATATTCGTTTAAAATTTTTTCTTTAACATTCATGATTATTTCACATGTGTGTTCTTATTGAACATCCATTCATAAACATTTATCGTGCTAATTTAATAGCACGAACTCATTAATTGTCGCCCTAATGTAATATGGCAGACTCATTAGACATCTTTAATTTAGTCATTCTAATTGAATTAAAATGACTTATTCCTATTTAACTTTCATGTGCTATTTATAGACGAAACGTTAGACATGTTTTCTTATTTTGAGTCGATTCTTTACTTCTTATATGTTGTAAGCATTATACCATGACTTTCCATCTTATTTTTCCTTTTGTTATTTTTTTCTCACTCGTTTCACCGATACCTTTAATTGCAAAATTTGCACATGTTGTAATTGAGTTATGATATACTTCTATGCACGACACTTATCTATATATATATAAATAAATAAATATTGACCATTTATCACTTAGTACATCTAACTTATTAATACAATAGTTGTATATATATAATATATATATAATATAATATAATAATAATAAAGTATCTCTCAACTAATTAAGTACATGCACTTGCCTATCAAAATATACATTCATTTACATGTAAAATGTACATGAATACTATTCATAACTCATTTATTTATTTAAATTATTAATTAAATGACAACTTTGAATCGTGAGATGTTACACAAATCACTACTTCCACATGAATTTCAATTTTTTATTATCTTTTTTATTCATTCTTTTGTTTACGGTCTTTTTTACTATTGCTTATTTTTATTAATTTTTTAATGTTATAATTTAACTAACCATTTGCTTATGTTTTACTATTGCTTATTTAATTTTTTCAATTTTTTATTAATGATACATTAATTTAGAAATCAATTTGAAAGATTGATCTAACAAAATTTTAATTTACTTGGATTTAATTTTCTAAACTTTTTTGTAAATTGTTTCACCATTACTGATTTGTATAACTAAAAGGTGTCAGATTCTATCCCAATGTATGAGAAAATACAATAATGAAATCAATTAAAAAATTGCATGTCTTAATCCTGTGGCAACATGCAGGCATAAAAACGTCGTTCATCAATAACCTTTGTCATATCAAAAAATAACACATATTAAAAGTTGTATGTTTTCCTGTCATTCATAAAAATTTTAGTGCACGCTATGTGTTAAATTAGATGCACATATGATAATCACATGTGACTTATTCACACCTAATTTTTTTCAATTTGAATGTGTATCGTGAAAATTCAAGTGAAATTACATGTAATATTGTTTATATTTGGAAAATAGTGAACCACATGTTATCTTAACTGGAGAATCACATGTGATAAAATTACCATTTTAAAGTGTAAAAAACTTGTTGTCCAGATTAATGTTACACATATCTTATTTCACATTCAATTATTAGTTTGTTTCACATATGTTACACAATAAAAATGTAAAGTGTATATTAATCACATAGATATATATAAATTTTGTAGGGATTTATGTATATGATTTAAATAGTTCACATGTTAGATGGTGGCTCGTAATAAAAGAGCAGGCAATTGAAGCTGGTCTGAAGCCGAAGAGGAAATATGAAAATCATTGAGAGGGGAGCGATCTATTTCACCTGCAACTCTGGCTAACTGGACCTCAGAGAATTACGGCAGTGATGGGTGTGGCTTCGTCCGAAACACTCTGAACACATAATCATTCTCTATATATGAACGACCCACACAATTTGCTTCACACAATGTTCTAAATCTGTTTCTGGTAGTGGCCGATGAAGATGGCGATTAAAGAGCCGGTGATAGTGGCAATTATAGAGTCAGCTAAATTGTTATAGAAGGCGACGATCTGTTTCATTTCTGAGTTTTTTAATTTCATTTTGTGATTTTCTTAACAAGATCCGTCAACCATATTGTTACTATACTGTCGTAGATGATGATGTCCATATGTTGTTATTTGTTGATGATAATAGATTTGTTACGTTGTTTTTGATGATGATGGTGATAAAGTTGTTTTTGTTGATGACGATTATTAGATTGTAAATAGTGTTTGCGTATTGTGTTTGTGTTTTTGTTTCATTGAAGAAGATGATTAATTTAGAAAATAAAAAGAAATAGAATATAAAAGAAATTAAAAAATAAAAAGAATAAATATCTAGAAATGAGTTAAAAATTAAATTAGTTAAAGACATGAGTATTTTGGTCAATTAAAGTGCAAAAAGACGAAGTTGAGGAAAACAAAATCATTAAGATATATAGACAATTTAATAGAAAAAAAAAAAAAGATAAATGACACAAAATACAAATCGAGAAAATCACAAGAACGAAATTGTAAATTGCACTTAAATAAATTATATAGTATATTATTACTATGACTATTATTTTGCCCCCGTAGTGAAAAAAAAAGAGAGTTTCGCACAGCTACTTTGGTAACTATTAATGAAGAATGTTGGGTGACATACATTATTAGAACCAAATCTCAAGAAACTAAAAAGTTTTCATTTAAAAATTATAAGATGTTATAAATTACCAAAAGAACAAATTAATGTTATTTCCTACACTAATTAATTCACACATATTAAAACGTCAAAAACTTTGCGGGTTCAATTTTAGCCATTTAGACCATTAGAGTTTCTTTGCTGCCCAAAGTCCTTCAATATGCGAACAAAATGTCACAAACGCCCCCATTTAAGACTTGAAAATTCATCTATCTATGGTTCTTTCTTCATCCCACACCTTACTTGAATAGCAAGTCTTTTCACTTTGTCTTGAGCACAAGAACCATCACCACTAGGATCGCCCAAAATTGCTCTATCAAGGGGGACTTCACAACTATTCTTGCCCAAACAAGCCTGCTTCCAAGCAAATAGTATTTTTTGTGAACTTTTACATTTAACGTTCAAATTTTTTAAACGTGCACTTTTGATTCATTTGTTTAGGCTAACAGCAAGTAAAGTTACGTGTTGTTAGTTGCATTAAAGATTTTCCATGAATTTATACATATAATAAGATGTAGAGGTAACATTTGGTTTTACCTTTTCGACTACTTTCTTGGCATTGGGAGCTTGACATGTTCCTTGATTATATGTACCACATGATCCCCAAGGATTACCAAAGCTCACAAACTGAATTTCCTTAATGAACTTTTGAGGGTCGCAAACAAGTTTAGCTTCTGGCTTAGGGTTTTCCACAACGGATTTGAGTATGTCATTTTCTATTTTCCACGAGTCAAGATTTGGTGGATAATCTTCGTACATAAAGCTACAAATAATGTTCCGATTGACTGTGTTGATCAGAACACCGTCTATAGTTCCACTACTCTCCTCGTACACGACCAAAAAGTTATTCCTTGGTTTTAAATATGCTCTTGGGATGTGATACCTAAAATGAAAATGTACATTGTGAAAATATGATAAGCGGCTAATGTTCAATTTTTAGTTACCTATCAATGCTTACTCGGTTTGAGAAGGTGCTCCTAGAGGTGAACGGTAGTTTTCCCAATATCGACCTATGTTATGACCATTCACCCAAACTACTCCTTTGCCCATCCTCTCCATTTTGATTGCTACAGGGTTATTTCCTTCAGGGGCATTAAAATGCGTCTACAATATGAAATTTTGTTCAAAATACGATCAAACAAAGACCTTTCGCAATCAAAAGGTGAATACTTTTTGGTTACCTTATACCATGTAATAGGTGTTCCTGGGCCACCAGCTGGGCCCCATTTAACTTTTTTCGATCCTTCTTCTGTGAACAACTGAAGTGATTCTCCCTCTACTCCAACCTAGATATACGTAGGTTTGATACATGTTTATATAAACCTTCATTGTAATGTGGCCTCTTTTGTTGATTAAAAGGTAGTATGTACATACCTTATGCCCCCATTGGTTGAGTGTGATATCAAGAGAACCGCTACTCATACCCTGTAGCATAACAGCTCGAATACCTGAAAATCTCTTCTCCATATATGCTCCACTATTCTTCAATCATGGAAAACCAACGCGAAAGGAAAGTGTAGGAAATTAGTCATGTTAGCAAGATGCATTGTTGATGTCACAAGTGACTCTACTTGACATGTGAATAATGGTCATTATTTCTTCTCTAAGTACGCATCCAAACAATGACCATAGTTGACCAAGTTAACGACCGATAGTCCAATCGAGAACTGGCCGGTCCAACCGATTTTTTTAGTGAGGTTGGACCGGTTTTTGACCAATTAATTTTTTTGTGGAACTATGATTAACCATATAGTATGTATAAATGTTCATTGGTTTTCTCTATATTTGTGAAACTATGATTAACCGTAGATCAACCCATATAGGGAGTGATCAATGGGGAAGGGGTAATTTTGAGGGAAGGGGGAAGTAAATCTGGGCCGTCCGTTAAAATTTTTTACGGGCAGTTAACATTCATGAATGTTAATCGACATTCATAGAATGTTAATTAACATTCTTCACGGGGATGTTAACAATGTTAACTGCCCGTAAAGAATGTTAACGGACGGTCCAAATTTACTTCCCTCTTCCCCCAAAATTGAAGTTTCCCTATGAATCATTACTCCCCATAATATATATACATATATATATATATATAGAATATTAGAATATTAATACGCCACCTTTTATATTTAAATGTTAATCTATAGATTTGTTAATTTAAATATATATATATATATATATTTAGATTCCGTCGCAAATGTACGAGTTAGAAAACCTCGTTAACAACATATGTCATACCGGTAATCCAACAGTCATCGCCAAGATCAATATCTGATTGATTCCAACCTTCAAACTCACAGGTTTGGTGAACGTAAATGACTTTTCGATGAAGCTCCCATGTCCAAACCCTAAATAGTTTCCGTAGTCATTAGTGGTTTAATTTTCTTTACAGATAGTCTAATTATTATCAATGGATCTCACCTATGTATTGTCCATTAACAAATGCCAATAATGCATCTCCAAGACTTTGAATTTGAATAACAGGCAAGATATCTGGTCTCATAGGTAAATCATCTTTATCAAGATTTAAACTACAAAGAATTTAAAACCAAAAGGGATTAAACATATAAAAATGATAATTTTGTAATGTTACGGACGTCCGTTTTACCTTGTACCATACCACATATAATCTGTGGTATCTTTAGTCATTGATGTGAGTTCCATTGGTGTTTTACTCTGAACTGGTAATTCACTATATATTGGAATACGCTCCCGGTAACTCTCCCATTTAAAATTGTTTGCTTTCTTTGAAGGGACAAAAGTCCTTGAATTATGTTGTGATATGATCTGTTCTTTTTTCATATATCAAGGTTAGTTTCACCATTAATTGACCTATATGAATTGAATTACTCATTTTTACAAGTGTATGAAGGAAAAACTTACAAGTTCCGTGTTGTAAACTACATTTTTGCAATCGGGAAGGATGGCAACAGATCGTCGAGGGAGGAAATAGTTTTTCCCTTTGAAATTAATTGTCCGGTGAACTTTCTTGTGTCGGTTGCTCAAGAAGGCTGCACAAAGTTTGCTTTCCGGTTTCTCATAGGTGACTATCTGCAAAACCCGTTACTAAGTATCAGTGTGATCAAACTTGTAGAGAACCTTGAACAAGAAGGTAAAAATCCTGTTTTAAAATTCATTAGTTTTTTTCTCTCATGAATTTTGCTTTGATGTATTTCCGGTTAAGGAATGGGAAATCCTTAATCTGTTCCATGAATCCAATCTGCGTTTCATCTGGGATGTCTTTTATACTTGTGAGAAAAGCTTACTTGGACATATTTGTTAATATCTTGAACTTTAGGAGTACCCAAAAGAAAAGGCTTCTTTGTCAACCTCAAAGTCCTGTGGAGGTCTCTAAGGTGACTCCATTTGGGATCTCTTACCAAACCTAACATCAAATTGAAAAAACAACATATTACAATATTGCATACATAAATAAATGATAAAATATCATAAAAATAGCTTACAATGTGTTCATAACTACCATAAAACCATATACTGTAAAGTTTGAATAGTTATCATTTGAAATTTATATTTAGTATGTGTTGATCAACCCCCTGTTGTCTCCGTATAAAATTATTAGAATTGTCAGAAAAAATGAGAAAAGATGAATAATACTACTGACAATGCTTACCAAATTCATCAAGGGGTGCTTCGTCATAGTAGCGAGTGGTTACAAAAGACGAGCTTGTTCTTCCAAAGTTGGTTCCACCATGATACTAAAAAAATCATAAGACTAAAAAGGTTATGAAAAATTATTCATTTTGTTTAGCATATCAGTATTCTAAAATGTGAGTTATTACCATATAGTAATTAGTCATACTTCCATTGTTCATAAAGAACCGAGCAACAGAGAATGCAATATCTTCTGCTGCTCTTTGGGATGGCGGATCTCCAAAAACTCGATATCTGTTATCACAACAAAAATGAATAGAATTACAACAAAAATGGAAGAATACAGAAAACTGAAAAAGTAATAATAATGGAATATATATTGAGCTTACTGGGCAGTCCAATTTTCAGTCCATAAAGAAGGCTTATCAGGGCCATTTGGGCCACCAAATGTATCTGCACAATGCCTTCCATTGCATGTACTTATCTGGTCACAGTAGTTAGAGTTAAAATCCATGTTTAAGTTTAAAAAATAAAAAATTATTGACATAATTTAGTCTGGTTAACCTTACTTATATGTGAAGTTAACAGTAAGTTTGTCAATTATTCATTTGATAGACGAATGCAAGTTTTAAACCTCCATAAGACTGTAAAGTATGCTATGATTCAGTAAGACGAGATGTCGTTCATTCATAGGTTCATAAAATTGTTTCAGCATATACTTACCACATTCGGAGGGGCGTCTTTTTGCTTGCACATTATCCACGGAATATCAGGATACATCCCTGTTGCCATATCTGCCGCCCATTTGACATACTGAACACCTTTTTCTCTATATGATTCTTGAACATGATTGTATTCGTTTTCAACCTACAATACATCCCATAAGAAAAAAAAAAAAGACCTTTTATTGTAAAAAAAACGTCTAGCAAAAGACGGGTTCAATGAAATACCTGTGCAAGGATGATAGGGCCTCCTTGAGGTGCAAATAACTTCTCTGCCTTCATCATATTTACTATCATTTCTATGTATCTTTGCATATGAGCCTATATAATCACAAACATTTGGTTAAAGTTATAAAACGAGCACAATTTGTATCTTAAGTCAATATTCCTAACAAACCAGCAGATTATAACTGCCAAACTAGGGAACGGGTTTTAAATCGATTACCAACCATGTAGGGTTCGTTGTATGAGCGGAATATGATTCCAGGGACTTCTCTCAACCAAAATGGCAATCCTCTGATCAAAAGAAAAGTTCTCAAAATTTAAATAAGAAATCGAAATTATATAAATTAAAGTTAACTAACTGGCATAAATGTTATCTTACCCAAGATTCCATTCTGCCTGAATGAAGGGTCCAAGTCTTAGGATTGCATACATATTATGTTCAGCTATCAATTTCATGAATCTCACCAAATCATAGTTTCCTGTAAAATTATACTACCAAAAAGAAATAAAACAAATTAGACTTCCAACACTCAATAATCTCAAATGAAAAACAAACAAATAATTTTATTTAAGAAAATAACCTGGCCTTGAATAGGCTCATGAGCATTCCAAAAAACATAAGTTTCAATGGTATTTAATCCTCCTTCTTTAGCCAATCTTATAATATCCGGCCACATCTAATTCAAAAACACGAACAAATTATAAGTTTCCAACATGAATAAATACACAAACTAACGTAAAAATTGTAAACTAATTGTACCTCAGGTGTGCTTCTGGGATAATGAATGGAACCCGAAAATATAAGTAACGGGTTCCCATTAACAATAACGGACCTAGCATTGTACGTCACGGGTCCAGGAATGTATTCATTAATGTCGATGTTGCAAGAAACCAATGTCAATATCGTGGTGATTAAAACGACTACAAATCCTAAGCGATTTTTCATGTCCATTTCTTTGATAGTAATCTACCTTCTTGATGAAGGTGATTGAAAAATTAACAATAACTTAAATGTTAGATGATGGGTTAGTAAGGTTTTTATGAAAGAGAAAATAAAATTTGGACATGTTGGCTATAGGATTAAGGAAGAAAGTGTGTGTATTGAATTGTTTATGTTATTTCTAAGATTTTGTTAAAAGAGAGACAAATGCGGTAAGTACTAGGATTAAGAGGATCTCTCATATTAATAGGTTATATTTTGAGTTTGTGGTTGAGGTTTTAATTCCCTTTATTTAGCATCTGATTTGATGTAATGCGATTTGCTATATTTATGTAAACCGTTTTTCTTGTAAATTAAATAATTTCTAAAAGTAGAAATAAATTAGTGATTTTATAGCTTAATTATTAAAGTTATTTGCAGTTTATATGTTGAGTTCTAAATATCCGGTGATCTGAAAAATATAGATCCTGATTCTTGAATTGAAGCTTGGTTTGGAGGGAATTACTACAATGTCAAAAGTTAACTATTTAAGATAAATTAGTTTCTATGGATTTAACTAATTCTCTAATAATAAGATGGCTTTTTAGTAGGTATTGAAATCTTATATTAAGAATTAATCATATCATATGAGAATGTATTTAAAAATCAAAGCGATACAATGCTATGATTGAGGAGACGATATTACAACCGATCATATAGGGAAACGATATTAGATTGATTATGCTAAATTTTCTAATATCAAAATTGTCAATTTGTAATATTATACGATCTTACGAACATAACCACAATTTTGATTAATTTTGATAACCACAATCAAAACTAAACAAACAAGATCTCTGTGTGGTACAATAATGTTCAGGTCTACTCTAGTCATCTAAATAAATTTTTATACGAAGGGTGATTCATGTGTTTAAAAATATATATCTAACATGGTGCTTAACAATTTGATTGGTAGTTGATACAAAAAGGAAAAAAGAGCAAAAAATATATGTCTAAAATGCTGCCTAACAATTTGATTGGTAGTTGATGTAAAAATAAAGATTTAGAATTAAGAGAGAAGGGGTCATATGGAGAGGAAAAGTCAGAAAATTTATGTGAGCCATTAAATTATGGATTAAAATTAATCAATAGTTAATAATATGTGACATTTTTATAATTAGATTGAAATATAGAAGAAAAAAAAAAGTTAAGAAGAAAAAAACATAACATAAATTTTTTACCTACACTCCCTTCCACTTTTTAATCAATTTTTGCAGTTTCGTTTTGTCAATTTTATCTTTTTTCGGATTTGGTTGATTCTTTTGTCCCCGTGGTTCTCAATTTTTGAAACACCTCAAAAATAGTAGAAATATTTTAATACTCGAAATGTTTTATTTTATTAGTTGTGCAGTATATTATTAGTATTTGGGAGATATCTTAAGTTGCTTAGATGTATTTATATATATTTATTAGAAAATGAATTATTGTTATGTAAGTTGGACTAGAAGGTTAGATGTTTAATTTACCAATTTGATTCCATCCTTAAAATAAAATGCTAGAAGTCTCTACACACACATAATACGTACCAAACACACACATACACCTACACATCCCATGAAGCTCTAGAAGAAGGAAGAAGAAATATGTAAGAACCTCTCAAATTGATCTTAGAAAAGTGAAATTGAAGCCTCTTTCATCATCCATAACACAAAGAGAGTAAGTATTTTGTCTATTTTGACCTAGAAATTGGGGGAAATTAGTGATTGGGGTTTAGATGATGAAGATAGATAAAGTAAACCTAATTTATGTTCATTTAATGTTTAAATGAGTAATTAATCACTAGTTGTTGATATTCAAACATAAAATGATGGAAAATGTTGTTAAAGTTTGATTACCCAAATTTAAGATGTTGACTCCTTGTTCAAATGAAGATAACCCATGAAATTGTTAGTTGAAAATGTTGTTTGGTCTAATTTTGATGATGATTAAGGTAGAGTTAAGGGCAACTAATCAATTGAATGAATTAGGAGTTGGAATGGTGATTGTAAGCCGAGTTTGACTTTAAAAAGTCAAATTGGACAAAATTAGGAGGTATGTAGTGGAATTGTAGGAGAAAGTGTATGAAAATAGTTGTTGTATTCTTATATGTTGTTATGTTATGTGATGCTTGTTAGGTACAAAGGAGGTAACGACTCTAAGTGGCCAATTATCAACCATGCAACCTAGAGGTGAGTATATAGGGGGTTAAATGGGTAATGGGAGCTCACGAATCCAGATTACATCCGTGTAAGAGGGTTCATGTGCTTAATTTGGTGAGTGGTTTGAAAATCGGTAATAACCATAATTTAGTTGTTTATAATAGTGGTGATGTGTGAATTTTGTACTAATCAAATTGATTTATGTGGAGTTTGAATATGGCTTAGTGACCGTCAGCTAGTTGCTTTGATATAGTGGAGTTTGTGTGATGTGCATTAAATTAGTTGTAATGTGAAGTATTTGAATTTAGTGTTTGATTATAACTTGGTTGCTAAATAGATGAATTAAATACATGAATCTGGATTACATCCGTGTAAGAGGATTCATGTATTCCAACGATGATTAAGCGTTGGAATGTGATGATTTACCATAAATTATCGATTTATTGGTAGAGATGTGATTTAAATATTGTTGATCAAGTTGTTATATGAATGTTGATTAAAGATGAACATATTTGATGGTGGAGATATATGTGAATACTAGGTTAATGGAATCATTATGTGAAGTAGTTGAATGTGGTAGTTGACCACCAGTTGTTGAATGTGGTGATTGACCGCAAGTTGTTGAAGTTCAGTGGAGAGATATTAGCCTCGTGCTAAGAGGAGATGACAAATATTAGCCTTGTGCTAAGAGGAGATGACACGGATTCGTGAAGTGGAGTTTGAGGTCTATGACCCAATTCAGTTGTTGAGTGCTCAGTTGCTTATTTGTTTAGTGGTTAATTGTTAAATTTGATGGTTGATGCAAATGTTAGTTGATTTCAAGTTGCTAGTTGTTGATGTATATAGTTGAGTGTGACATGAAGACCATAAGTGTTAGTTATTGATTTATACAATTGAAAATGGAAAGTTAATTACATGTTACTAGTTGTTTGATTAATACATTCGAAGTTGTATATTGACTTCATGTGGCTAGTTGTTTGATATATACAATTGAAAATTGAATGTTGAATACATGTTACTAGTTGTTTGATTTATACATTGAAGATGTATGTTGACTTCATGTGGTTAGTTGTTTGATTGATATTGTTGAAGGTGGTATGTTGGCCACAAGTTGATAGTTGTTGATGAAAATGGTCGAATGTGGTATGTTGGCCATAAGTCACTAGTTGTTGATAGAAATAATTGAATGTGGTATGTCGACCACAAGTTGATAGTTGGTCTCATGTTGGCCATTAGTCGTTATTGTTGGTTTTCTAGTTGATAGCCGATTTTAGTTAAATTGTTGGTTACCAAATACTAGTTGCTTCCTAATTGAAAAGTTGAGCATTATGTTGATTAGTTTCTGGTTGTTAATTGAAGTGTGAAATGTTAATGATGCTTTTTAAATTGCTATTTATGTATCTATTTAATCGCCTAAATACTCACTAAGCGTTTTGCTTATTCCATTAGTAGTAATTGTTTTGTAGGCTCGAATGGCCAGGTGAGAAGGTTGATCACGGGAAGGGTTGACTTAGAATTTGCGTGGATGTGGGCTCACTACAGGTTTAGTGAGACTAATTAACTTAAACTCGTTGTGATAGTCATGCTTGTAATAGATACCCAACTTTTGAGTAAATAGGTCAAACGAGTCAAATGGCGAAATGGGTCAAAAGTAGTTTTGATGTTTCAAATTATCGTTTTGTATTGGAAAGTGGTCAAATGTAGTTACAACATATGTTTAATTGGGTATTATAATGTAAATAAAGTGGTTGCAGTATTAGAAGTCAAAATTTAGAAATTTTGGGTGAAAATGGTGTAGAAGACACCTATACGGCGGATAGGATAACCTATTCGGCGTATAGGTTGCCAGGATGCAAAAATTTTTTTGACAGAAATGGTCTATCCGGGGGATAGACCAAGCCTATACGGGGGATAGAATGAGACAAAATTTTTTTTTTTTTTTTGTTTTCGAGCGTTTCAATTTTGTCAAAATTTTCCTTTTCAATAACTCTCGCTAAATTTTTCTTTTAAGTCGTGTAATGACTAAAATACCCTTTGTCTTCAAAATACCTTTTATTTTTCTTTGAGTAATAATCAAAATGTAAGGTCTTTTTTTAGATCTCCGACATGACATCAGATCCCTACAACCATATACATGAACTCACCTGCAAATCAACAATTCATACTAACAGATAAACATTCAGCAAAATCTAAACTTTATATCCATCATTTCTAGTTTCAACAAGATTTGAACATCCTTTTTCCTCTTTTTTCATTTGTAACACAAACATTCATACTTTCAATTGCAAATCACAAACCACAAATGTTTCTTATATCACATCATTAGCAATAAATTGACAACAGATAATCTTAAAATAAAAAATACAAAAACACATACACTATTGGATCTAAATCGTTAATTACGAACCTTGGATGATAAAGATCATTATGAAGAATCACTCCGTTTTTCAGATCTGCCCAAATTTGGTGCGCAATCTTCGAGCACCATTATAACCTATTCAACTCTGACCACCTGCAAAACATATCGAAACACAACTGGATCGTTAATTCTTTGGCTACCTCGTCCTCGCTATAACCGGATCTAGTAGTGGGTTGTTACACTTGAAAAGCTTCAGAACAATATTTGTTCCTTTCTTTCATTTGTTTCAAACACAAAAGTCAGATCCAAAAACTCTAATTTCTTTCATTTGCCAATTTTACACAAAACCCAACTTTGTCATCCATAACTTTCAATTGTTTCATAATCGCTACTAGGGTTTCGAAGTCAAAAATCGTACAGGGTTTCGAAGTTAAAAAGCGGACAAGGTTTCAAGATAAGAGATTCATCACCTCTTGCGTCGGAAACGAATCCCCTTCCAAATCGAAATCGTACACGCATCCAGTAGATTTTCTCGGTGGTAGTGTTAACCGGAGTGCCGAAGATTTGAGGCAATTCCAGTCGTCTTTGTGTGTTTTGTTTGTTTCCGGTCGTCCTTGTGCGATAATGACAACAGATCTATGGTGGTGGTGAGATGAATATTTGGTTAGAAATGGAGGCTCTTTTTTCTTTTTTGATATTTAGGAAAGAGAAAAGCGGATTAAATTAGTTAGGTTAGTTATGTTGTTATGCTAATGATGATGAAATGCTCCAGCTGTTTGTGTAAGATGAAAAGGGGATTAAAATATTTAGATTTGAAAAGATGGCAAGTGGCATGTGTTAGAAGGAGGAAGATAAGAGTATTTTAGTTATTTTAAACGAGAAACTTAAAGAAACTTAGACCGCATACAACGGTGCGTCGGTGGGGAAAACGACGCGCGTCGGCCAACCGACACCGTTGGTAGCGGTGCATCGGTGAGGTTAAGCCAGTGTTGCGACATAACAACGAACGCAAGTGTGGGCCCGGATCGTTTTTTCTTCTTGTTTCTTTTCCTTTTTTACATATATTATAATTATATATATATATATATAGATACAATGAAATAGAGAAATGAACCTGTGGGGCTTAGAAGGAAATGAACCTGTGGCATAATCGTTGATACTTTTAGTCGCCATTTTTGCTAATTGTAGAGAGAGATATAGGAATGAGTAGTTACAGAAAAAATAATGGCAGGGGTTGTGTTTAAGTGTATGTTTCTCTTATCTAGATTTACATGTGTAGCGATCTTTAAAAATTTACTTTGTTATTTAAATTGTTAGAATGTTTTATTTAAATTAATGTAATATTTGTTTTAATTTATATAATGTTTAATTTTAATTAATTAATATAAGGTTTTTTAATTTAATTAATTTGTTTTATTTAAATGTGTGTGGGGCTCAAAAATCAAAGTGATACGTTAGAGTTGGTAGGGGTGTGTCAGTTTGGGAGGTACTGATGTGGCGCTAACGTGTCTCAACTAACACACTACTGACACGTCAGTTGTTAGGAATAATCTTAGTGAAAAGGATAAAATCGATAAAACCGATAAAACCGATAAAAATTATCAATTTTCCTATTCTTTTTATGCATATAGGATGTACATACAAGTAGAATCTTATACATGTGACAAAAGTGCAACAGGCATACTATTTTAACAATTTGGCAGATCATGGTGTCCACCAACCATTCTCCTGAATTTACTTTTATTTTACAAAATCAGGACTTTTTCATTGAATTGCACCACCACCACCTGTGGTCCAGCTTCTTCTATCATTTTATTTTAACCATCGTTATACATACATACATATGCATTTTTATCTAATACTGACCAAGATTACAATCGTCACAGCTCAAGTCAACATTTGTTTCTTTAACGGTAAAGTTATTCTTTGAAATGGTTAATTTCTTATTTATTGAGTTTGTTGATCATTTCATGACAATTCGGTTTTGTTTCAAACTCATAAAGTTTTGTGCTTTTTGATTTAGTTTTTAGATTTTTGCATGTTTTAAGCTTATTTAGATCACTGCTTGAAAAGTTAACTTGTATTTGTTTATTTTTAGTCTGGTGTTCTTTTTGCACCAAAATTAGTTCTTTTTTTATAGGGTTTTAAGAAGGTCAATTATTAGTTTTTGCCTTTTTAGTCTGCCCATTTTGTTCTTTCTAGGTTTAAAAAAGCTCAAAATTGCCCCTTACTGGTTTCTTGTTTTAGGGTTTCTGATTCAAGAACAAGTGAAGTAGGGTTGATCTAAACTGGTCGAAAATTTCTGCGAATGAATGTTGAATTAGGCAGATTTAAGTAGCTAATTGAGTGATTCTTCAATGGCGATGGACGATGGAGAACTCGATTTCTCTAATCATGAGATGTTTTTAGGTTCAAATGTTGGTGATATCCCGAGCAGTAGTTCAATGAACAGTTTCTTCGATGACATCTTTAACGACGCACATGCTTGTACTCATACTCACACCTGCAATCCACCGGGGCCCGATTCCTCACACACGCACACATGTTACCATGTGCATACCAAGATTTTACCTGATATGACTGATGACGAGAAAACTCCCACCGATGATACAGCTGAGTCTCGGGACAAAAAGGGCAAGAAACGCCCAAATGGGAACCGAGAAGCTGTGAGAAAGTACCGTGAAAAGAAGAAAGCACGTGCAGCTTCATTGGAAGATGAAGTGGGTAGATTGAGAGCATTGAATCAACAACTAGTGAAGAAAGTTCAAAGTCAAGTGGGATTAGAAGCTGAAGTAGGGAGACTTAAGTGTTTGCTTGTGGACATTAGAGGAAGAATAGATGGAGAAATTGGCTTGTTTCCTTATCAGAAGCAACATCCGGCTAATCAGAGCCTTGTTACTCCGAATTTGGGAGGTGGGTCCTCGTTGAATCCTTGTAATAGGCAGTGGGGTGCATCAATGCACCATGATCTTGATGTGAATGGGTGTGACTTTGAGGATCTGCAGTGTTTGGGCAACCAAGGTTCGATGTTTAATGAGTTTCAAGGATGTGGAGGTAGCAATGGTCCTGTAGATGCCAATCCTTCTGCTGGGACTAAAAGAAAAGGTAAGCAATAGTTCCATGCTTTATTGCATACGTTATTTGGCTTATATTTGATTTGTGTTTTAGTTGATTGAAGTTGAATAGTTGACTTAAAACAAAAATGATGTGATTTATGTTGGTTAGACAAAGGGAATCAAACAGATTGGCCTTTCCAACCAGTATCCTAGGCTTTTTGTTGCAAACAAACCATCACTCTTTAGAAATTGCTAAACTAGTTTCATGAGATTGACTGTTTTTTTAAAGCATGTGAACGCCAACTATGATTATGTGTAGGACCATAAGTATACTGCACTTCTCCTTTGAAGTCGCTTTTTCATTCATAATCAGAATGCTTGTTTAAGATGACAATTTCAACTCACTTACTTGTAAACGGGTTGATTCAGCTTGGTTTTATAAGGAGCCAAATAAAAATTAGACTACGTCGCTAGTTAACCAAATGTATTGTCATAACAGGAAATATCCTATTTATTTTTATTTTTACAAATCAATTTAAGATAGAACTGATATAAAGGCACTAATTACTTATAAGAATACTAAACCATACACAAAAATGCATCTTCTAATCCATTCTCAAACCAGTCTCAACCCATCCTTAATTTGAGGATGATTCTTACACCATCAAAATTAATTATTACACCAGAAAACCGTTTTAGTTCACAGTTTTATCCTTAATTTCTTTTGTCGTTTATCATGATGGAATGATGATACATTAGTACATTTAACATGTTTTGACCATGTATGAAATATGAATATTGAATAACTTTTGATTTTGATGGTGTACAAATAATGCCCTTTCATTTTGTACCTCGCATTCTGTGACTAGATTTCCTAGATTTTCAACTCAATTATTAGTTATCATTTTAATTATATGATCTCCAATCATTTTTGTTCCATATTAGGTTCTCGTGCAAGGATTTCCAGATGAATCACATACTGGATAGCAGCTTCAATCCTTTGTGTACAATAACTTAAAGACATAAAATGCCAGATCAGGATGATTTTTGTGCTCCCTTCTTTTATATGTTTTTTCTTGCTATTCCAGTAGGTGGATTTGTATTTATGAAGCTCGAATGATTCAATAAACTAATATCAAGAGTTCTGCTGGCCTGTATTTGGAGTAGAACTTTTTTTTTATCTTCCAATCATCATAACAATCCTATTAATCTAACAAACTGTATGCAACAATAAGTAGGGAATATAAACCAAATAAGGTTGAACTACTAGAATAAACCCACAAACACAATCAAAAAGCCTCACACCCTTTTGACCATCATGCAAGCCTGAAGCAGAAGTCATGCTTAATACCACAAAAACTATTCAAGTTGCCTAAGTTAAAGTAACGATATTCAAGCACATAAAGGAAGAGTAGAACGATAATGTTTAAATGTCATCATCTTCACGATAAATGCTTTCAGCCATTTGCCAGACCTGTAGAGCATTGTCTTCCGCAACACTAGATATGACCCAGGGTTCATTCTTGTTCCATGAGAAATCAGATATTTTGGCCTTGTGACCACCATGAGAAAAGAGGAGCTCTGGAGGTCCATCCTCTGCTTCTCCTTCCAATTGTTCATCTCCAATCCTGTAAAACAAAGGAGAAAACCACAGGTTTAAAATGTAAATTAGGAGGCATGAATATACTTAAAAGATCTAAAAACTTGAGTTTCAAGGTTGTAGGTACCTGTTTAGATCCCACACCATCAACCTTCTGTCATCAGCGGAGGATGCAAGCACGGTTTCATGGTTTGGATCCCACTCCACTTGAAATACCTCCTCACTGCAGAATTACATAACTCATTCTATAATTTTCAGAACTATATAGCTAACATATGTAAACATGCTCAATTTCCTAATCTTGTATTTAATAGGAAGATTTCATGATGTCCATTCACTTCATTTTTGTAAATAAGCATAGCATGCTTACTACCAATGTCTTAATTTTTATAATTATAACTGCAACATTGTATCTCACAGCAGAAAGAAACAGCTATAAAACAAGGTTTCTTATAATCCTATCTGTAATACTGAATCTCGAAGCAGAAAAATACAGAAAAACCTAAGTTTCTTAAGCAGAAAATACAGATATAAAAAACCAAAGTTAGAAGATGTACGTATGACTACTTAAAACATGCAACGGTGCTGTCAGCTTCCGCATATCAAACAAACCAACAGTGGTATCTGAAGAAGCTGTAGCCAGAACCCACTCATTATATGGATTGAAAGACAGGTAATTAACCTGAAACATGAGACAGATAAACAATTACTGACACTCTGACAGAACAGAGTCTTCATGTAACTCCGCTCTTAATATAATGTTTTCTATATAAGAATTTATAGAAACATGAGACAGATAAACAATTACGCATGTAAGGCACAAAAAGTAAAAAAAACACACAAAGAATTTCTAGCAAGTCACCTCCTTCTCATGAACTACAACAGCTTGCTCATGTTTGTTCGTACGCAGATCCCAAATCATTAGCTTGCAGTCATCCCCAACAGACCCAAATAAACTATCATTCATCAAATGCCATGATACATCTTCAACCACACTCCCATGATCCTGCATCAACATTTCTTATTACTCATTTAGCAATCCAATTGCTTGCTAAAATCAAATTGAATCAAAATATCATTTTACCTCATAAATATGTTTCGCATCAAGAACTTTATTTTCAGGCATTGCAGATACATCCCACAAACAAATTTTGCAATCATTGGAACCACTTAACAGGTACCCTTCTCTAAAAGGGTTCCAAGAGAGCCCATATCCTTCTTTATCATGACCCCTCAATCTAACATCAGGATCACAAGAACCACCTTCATGATCCAAAGGTTGCTTTGTGGAGTCAAATATATAAACTTCAGAAGAACTGGTTTTCGCTGCAACAATAGACGGAATCTGTGGCATACACCGTGCCCGATTCACCTCTCCATCAACATGTATCTTCTGAATAACATCTACCTACAAGCACATCAAAATTACATACCAAACACCATGAAATCAAAAACAAGGTCTGCTATGTTTATGGCCACCTGTAACTCATAAATATTTTAATTTTAAGGTAACAATTACAAAATCGGAGTCGGTCATTTCGTCGAACACTTTGCCTACACTCCAAAAAATAAAACCTCTTTTTCATTTCATTTCATAGGATACTTCGAAAACCCCTAATACCAACATCACTATTTTCTATAAAACACATGCATCAATCAATTAACATACCTTAGGGATTCTGTGATTTTCCAAATTGGTTTCAAGTGCAGAAGCAGGATTAACAGGCAAATGAGCTTCTGCAACTAAAAGGAAATTAGGGCAATCATCAGATGTGTGTGTCCCAAGGATCAATTTGTGAACGGCGAATGAACCGTCGTCGTAGAACGACGGCGTTGAGGGAAGCCACTGGACAGTGAGCGAGGGCCACTCAAGAGAGTGAGATAAAACAAGATCGTACAAAAACGGAGTGTTTTTTCTCCAGACACTGAATTCTTCTTCCAATTGGTAGTCTTCACCGCCGGTGTCTTCCTCCGTTGCCATTTTTTTACACTTTTTTGATGAATTTGTTTTCCCGCGTGAAGAATAGGGTCTCTGAAAATGGTGGGAACTGGGAACGATGTTACTGGTTAGTATTTTATAGACGATGTAATTGGGCTTTGGGTTATATGCAAGTTTGGGCTGGGTTGGGCTGGGCCACATCAGGGTTAATGATATGAGCCTTATGAGCTATTATTAGAACAAGAAAGCAAAAATATTGTTACAAAAAATTGTTGGATTGTATAAAAATGTACCATGTTAGAATTATATAGTTTTACGGTACAAAACCACTTTAGTTAGAGTATGTTTGATTTGAGGGTTTTAGAACATGGGAATGGAGGAGAATGACAGTTGATGTTTGATTTAGGAGTATGAGTTTTATAATTTGGGAATGAAATTCTCATTCGGAGGGTTTTTCGAACCTTATGTTGATGGGTTTAAGATTGATTCTTATTTTCATTATATCTCACTATCAATCCTATACGCATAGTGATTTTTTTAATGTAAATCAAACACACCATTAATCGTAAAATCAAGGCATCAAACTTTTTTGGGCATAAACAAAAAGACCTTTCAACTTGTTAAGTAGCTAATATGGTTTTTCAACAAACTTGAGTCTATGAATAACATCAAGTCATCAACTCTTAATCAGTCACTATGTTTCAAACGAGTTGTAAACAAAATCAATACTCAAGTTATCTACATATGTAGTTGGTCTAAGTATTACTATCAATTCAAAGTAGCTTCATTAATCATATGTGTACATAAAAGGTGATAGGTTATGGGGTGACCTCGTGATTAGGCTCGGTAAACTACATCGTAATAGGTTGAAAGTCCTTTTTTCGGTATAAAAAGTTCGATTCCAGCAGCAAGAGTCATCATGCTTTGAAGTCGCAAAATACTTGCTCTTTCTTCTTCACATGAACATAGACATGAGAAAATAGTTTTTCATTTTTGTACATTTTTTTTCTAGAAACAAGTGTGAGGGCATGAAGGGTATGTTAGTCACATCAAAAGAATGGATAAAGAACCAATTACGTGGCATCCAATGGTAAAACCCATATCCTCATTTCCCCATAGCACAAATGAGAGGCCCAAACTTTCGAAAACAAAATCACCAATCATCTGCTTCATCACCCCACTATAATACCATGCACATTCACCAACTCACCTTACACGTACTCTATCCATCAAGTCAACCTTCAAAAGTCAACAACACAACTCAAATAAAACCATTCCCTCCAGTCACTTATAATACTCCTTCTCACACCCAATCAACCTATTCAGCAGTTTGAAAAACCTTCTACAGAGTGATCCTTCAAGCTCACTCTCATTTTCCATTTTTTCCTGAAATGGCAAAACCAGTTTCGATTGAAGTATGGAACCCGAATGGGAAATATAGAGTTGTTAGCACGAAATCTATGCCCGGTACACGATGGATTAATCTGTTGGTTCAACAAGATTGTCGTGTTGAAGTAAGAATTTGATCATTTTTATTGTTGAGTATGTATGCTTGTATTGATTTGTCATTAAATATGTTTTTATGTTTTCAGATATGCACGGAGAAGAAAACAATATTGTCTGTTGAAGATATCATTGCTTTGATTGGAACTAAGTGTGATGGAGTTATTGGTCAGGTAAACATATTCAAATTTACTCGTAGTTTATTATTTTTCATTTTCTTCCATCTTTGTATGGGAGTATGCAAAACTCTAGACGAAACCATAAAAGACGAAATCAGCATCAATATTCTTGTTACAGAACTCATACTACTAGTAGCAACCAGTTTTTTTTACTTCAATTATCTACGTGTTTTATAAGATAAAACATATAAAAAAGCTTAAATCAATAGCACAGAGTTTTAATATCTTAAATAATCTTTGGTAGTAACCTAGACACTATCGACATAGTAATAATATCTTACGGTCTCTCGTTTTTTTAATTTTTTGGGGGATAATTCTTGTAATGGGATGATGCTGATGCTAAACTTAAAAGCTTTCTATAAGTGGAAATGTTACAACTTTCATGCTACTCCATACTACTGTAAGAGAGAAACTGATGAAGATTGCAAGCAACAGTAGGACTATGTCTTGCAGCATACTCCAATGATCCATGAAACTCACAATAATTCCAATTTATAGATATCACAAATACAGATTTCTTAGGACAAAAAGGAATGCACACAACCTGGTTTTGAACTTGAAAAATGTGAATGCAAGAATTGATTATAACTTACCTATTTAAAAGCTTTGAAGATGATATGTTTTCAAGATCCTTTGTGCAAAAAGTTTAATCTGTTACTTGAAAGATTTGTTGATCTAGTTTGATGCATTTGGTTTAGTTGACAGAAGATTGGGGAGAGACGTTGTTTTCAGCATTGAGCAAAGCAGGAGGGACAGCTTTCAGCAACATGGCTGTGGGTTACAACAATGTTGATGTCGAAGCAGCAACCAAGTATGGTGTTGCTGTTGGAAACACTCCTGTGAGCTCTATTCTTTTGGCTTTCAGTTCCACAATTTTTTACTATGTTCTTCGAGTGCCTATGTAGTGTTTTAGATTCGAATTTATAGACAAAATTGTCCATTAAGTGAAATTAAATGGAAAACGTCAGTTATTCAGTTTCACTTCTGTCCTAAAACTTGACTTTCTAGGGTCACATGGATCATATTTTAACTAGGCACTTGACATCATATGTTTGGTTGGTGGAAAATTAGCAATAAGATCAAACTTACTTTTACTACTTATTGCTGCCATTAGTATGAAAAAGTTTACCACATATTTTATATACAAGAAAACTGTAATGTAATACACATTTACCACTCTTTGCAGTTGCACCCTCTTTATTTGCTGACATTTACGATTGCCATTTGATGTTCCCATCTCCATTTTTATGTGATGCTTTTAAGAGTTATTATGCATATATTAGTTTTCTTTCCCTGTTTTCTAAAAGTAATAATCGAGATTATGATTCAAAAAATATGAATAGGGCGTGCTTACAGAGACGACAGCAGAGTTAGCAGCATCACTTTCTCTTGCTGCTTCAAGAAGGATAGTTGAAGCCGATGGTTTCATGAGGGCTGGCTTATATGATGGATGGCTTCCCCATCTGTAAGATTCCCTGTATTTACTCTTTAGCAACATGTATTCTGTAATGAATGTCCATGGATCCAATTGGCAATTTGCATTTAAGATATTTAGCAATTATTAAAATCCGGTTAATTTTTGCAGTAACTTGAACCAATTGTTTCATTTTGGTGTAGGTTTGTAGGGAACTTGCTTAAAGGACAAACTGTTGGTGTGATTGGAGCTGGTCGTATTGGATCTGCTTATGCTAGAATGATGGTAAGTTCTTGTTATCCAATATTATATGGCTATCTTCTAGCTCTAGTGGCTTTAAAATACAGCAGTTGTTTGCATGTGATTGAGCTTGAAAAATATGTGGCTATCAGATTGAAGGGTTCAAGATGAATCTAATCTATTATGATCTCTACCAAGCCACACGTCTAGAGAAGTTCGTTACAGGCACGTCTTACTCCATCTTCTACATTTTTTTGCATCATAATGCACCAAGTTCTTTGCAAAATGATCATTTGACATTGTCATTTGAGTGCTTTTCTTCCTTAAACTATCGTTTCTCATAACTTAAGGGAGGGGAAGGGGGTGATTTTGGCCCATTTATTTTCATTGATAATGGGTCAACTGGTTTTTTCTTTTTTAATTTTTTAAATTTTATTTTCTTTTAAGAAGAAATTGTCTGAAATCAAGTCACCTATGGCAGAAGAAAATGGGTTACAATGGGCCTGTTTGGCATGAAGCTTTTAGGAGTTTTTCGGAGCTTTAGCTTTTAGTTTTTGAACGAAAAGCTCTTATGAAAATAAAAGCCTTGTTTGTCATGTACAAATTGTAGCTTTAGAATCCAACAAAAAGCTCAAATATGCAAAGCTACTAGAAGTAGCTTTTCGTGAAAAGCTCCAAACCTAAAGCTACAACTACAGCCTACAGCTACAACCTACAGCTACAGCTACAGCCTACAGCTAGTTCACCAAACATACCCAATATCCTGTATGGCTTTTCTAAAAATTTGGCACATTATTTACATGGTAGTTTCTTGTAATTATAATTAATAATTATTAATTATTAATTTAATAATACTATAATACTATAAAAAGAAAAGAAAACAGAAAAAATACTGTACATTGGTGGGTATCAAACCAAACCTGTTTTAACTTGGCCTAAGCACTTCTCATTTTGACCCATTACCCAATTCTCCCACTTTGTCACCTATATAAGTATTGTTGCAAACAAATCATTTTTCTGAAAAATGCAAAAACTGAGAGCTGTATAAAAGATCTGTGCCAGAAATGTCTGGTTTGAGACCTTCATGTACTTTGTTTATCCCCTTGTCTAAATAACTAATTCATGCAACCTATAGTGTTTCTTCAGCAAATTCTATAGAAAGTTACAACCATAATGGATAAAAATGTAAATCAATCATTTTCAGTCACAATTGAATATGAGTTAATCTGTATGCAATCTGCAGCTTATGGTCAGTTCTTGCAAGCTAGCGGTGAACAACCTGTTACCTGGAAACGTGCATCATCAATGGACGAGGTTCTTCAAGAAGCAGATGTTGTAAGAATTTCTCTGTTTTCACAATCTTGTAGGCTCACATATTTTTTCTATTTTAATTTTTCCTTTTTTATTCGATGATCACATAGATAAGTCTACATCCAATATTGGACAAAACAACTTATCATCTCATCAACAAAGAAAGGCTTTCGAAGATGAAGAAGGTATGTTTATTTTTTGAACTATTTAAACCTACATATGAAATTCATTACATGGGTCAAATTTCAATTTTTTGAGGTTAAAAGGAGGCAAAACCTATAGATTTGAGAAAAACTCAAGAAAACAGGCTAAACCAGGGGAAATTTTCAAATAACATGCTTAGGAAGTAAACATAAAGGGAAATACGGGTAAATATTAAAATTTTGCTGTATTTGGATACCCTGAAATTGCAAACCGAACGTCTATTTTATGAATAATACCCAAACCCATGGCATACCAAGATGCACTCCCGACTGCAAACCAAATGCCACCCAAGTTCTCTTGGGTTTATTGAAGGTACGATGATCTTTTGATGATAGCTAAATTTATCTAATGCGTACATATAGGAAGCAATCCTGATAAACTGCAGTCGAGGACCTGTGGTTGATGAAGTAGCACTTGTGGAGCATTTGAAGCAAAATCCCATGTTCCGAGTAGGTCTTGATGTTTTTGAGGATGAGCCGTACATGAAACCTGGCCTAGCTGACATGAAAAATGCCATTGTTGTGCCTCATATTGCTTCAGCATCAAAGGTGCGTATATTTTCATTTTTATACTGTTTTAGTAATGTATGTAAAAGTTGATTATATTTAGATTCAACTTATACATTCGTAGCATCATTTTCCAACTATCATAGTCATTTATGGTTTATGCAGTGGACTCGTGAAGGAATGGCCTCACTTGCTGCGTTGAACGTACTGGTATGCTACAATTAAATACATATTACTACCTAGTTCTTTTTGTTGAGAGAAATAGTGCTAGTCACTCTAACTTCTGTTTCAGTCATTTAATTCACCCATTTCACTTTCACCCACATTTTCACACCTTTTTCATCGACTAGCCTTAGTCATTACTGCAATTTTGACAAATATGATCGGAAAACAGAGGATTCTATTGGCCAAGTCTAATAGTACTATTAAAACTACATGAGAAAACGATTATTTTGCCTTTAAGTTTACTTTGACATATTTGTTCATTTAGAACAGCTGTCAAAACTTGTTTCATTCAATAATGCACGCATCAAGTAGATATTTTTTCATACTCATGAATGACATTTCCAACTTTTATTTAACTTTTTCTTGAAAAATAGGGTAAAATAAAAGGGTATCCAATTTGGTCGAATCCGAATGCAGTAGACCCATTTTTGGACGAGAACTCACCACCTCCAGCAGCATCCCCGAGCATTGTCAATGCGAAAGCACTAGGTAAATAGCTTCCTTCTTGATATATGTGACTCTTTACCTTGATTGTATTTCTCAAGTATGCCTGATTATTAATACAATATGATTCATTTTCTTTTCTTCTTATAAGCAGGACTGCCGGTTGCAAAGCTCTAGAGATGGTCTATAATTCTATTGGATGACAACGATTTATCCCTTTGATTGTCTACATCCATGTATATTGTTTATGCTTACTACTCTTATGTACGTTTACAATGTGCAAGTGAGATTGTATTCAATATGTGGTTGTGCTCAATTAACATCTAATTTACTTTGATTTATAGCAAGTCACTTTGTTAATAATAGTATGATACTATGCTGGGAATTATACTTTGATTTATAGCAAGTCACTTTGTTAATAATAGTATGATACTATGCTGGGCGACGCCCCGATTCGAATTTAAGGGGGCCGGTATTTCATTGTATAACATCAACGATAAACATTATCTCGTATTGAACACTTAAAATCGTTTTTAATGGATCACTGAGTTTTATTCATAAAAAAAAAAAAATTTGAGTGATGGACTTTGTAAAAAAAGATAAGTATCGATCACCAGGTAATGGATTTTGTTCATATATATATATATATATATATATAGAGAGAGAGACAGAGAGGGTGGTGATGGGAAGAAAAAAATTAGGAAATGAGAAAGTAAATCTCAACTCTTGATTTCATAATAAATGAATTTTAAAAATCACAAATAATTTTAAAATTTAATATTCATTAAACATTTATTTATGAAAAAATTAAGAGGCTGAGATTTGTTTCCCTCCTTCCTTAAGATTTGAAGCCCTATGGATCCTCCCCATATATATATATAAGGATAAGTATATCTTAATTATTTAATGCAAAATGAACTTTTATCTCTTAAAAATCAAGTAATCTTGGTTAGATTAGAAGAAGAGACTCATTGCATTTATTAAAACTCTCTTTCCTTATTATAAAAAATAAAAAATATATAAAAGTTATTAATTAATGAAAATCGTAAGTTTTGAATTTAGAATCTTCTATTAAAAAATCTATTTATTTATAAAATATGTAAAAATAATTATTAATTCATGAAAATGGTAAGTTTTATATTTGGAATCCTTATAGATATAATAGGGTAAACCTTATAATTAATAATTAATAAACATATGACTTGACTTTCACGATAAGTTATGTTATGTTTGGAGATTATATTAACCTTTTAATTTTATGTATTTGGAAATATCTTTGAAAGTCTAGTTAGTACTTTTATATAATTTATCGACTTAGAGTCCAACACCAACACGAAGACGCAACAAACCTCAACATCCCCTTTTGTATATACCGAAACCCATGAAACCCTAGAATCATATTATACGTTCATAGCATCATTTTCCAACTGTCATAAACTGTCATACTCATATATGGTTTATTCAGTGGACTCGTGAAGAAATGGCCACACTTGCTGCGTTGAACGTATTGGTATGCAACAATTATATACTTATTACTACCTACTTTTTGTTTGTTGAGAGAAATAGTGCTACTCACTTTGACTAGTGTTTTAATCATTTAACTAACTCACTTCAATTTCAGCAGCATTTTGACATATTCTTCATCGACGAGCCTTAGTTATTATTGCAATTTTGACAAATATGATCGGAAAACAGAGGATTCTGTTGGCCAAGTCGAGTAGAATACTTATGAATGTTATTCCACTATATTTTTTTTAACTTTTTCTTGAAAAATAGGAAAAATAAAAGGTATCCACTTTGAGAAATCGGTAGCTGTCCCTTCAAGAAATTTAAAAACATCTAACAGTTTTTTTAAAGTTATTAATATTAATTTGCAATTTTTGTCCCTTTAAAATTATGAAAAAAAACATAATAATTTATTTTACCTCTGCATTTTCATTCTCTAGCTTCGCCCTTAGTCAAATTCAAACGTAGTAGACCCTTTTATGGACGAGAATTCACCGCCTCCATCAGCATCCTCGAACAATGTCAATGAGAAAGCACTAGGTAGTTAGCTTCCTTCTTAATATTATTAAAATTTACCGATTTATTATATACATTGGTAATACGTCGGAAGTTGGAGGTTTTTTTTTACGTCTTTAACAAAATTTGCTGAAACTGAAGCTTTCAAGATTTAAATTAATATAAAATGTCAACAAAATAAATAAGTGACATATAATTATAAAGAAGTATTTATGAAATTTTTACGTTCATAAGTTACAAGCTTAATTTAAAAGCTAGTCAATTTTTTTTAAGGTGGCTTACTTTTCCATTAACCATCTAAATTTAATTCAACAAACAATATTAGATGCTTAAGCTTATAAAAAAAATAAGTTTAAACTCTTATAAATTACAATAAGCTTGTTTGTCAGATACACTTCAAGTAACAATTTGCCTAAACTTTATCTTTTTATCTGAAAAGACACATTAAATATCATCATTTATTTTAATAGACTTCTCACAACAATATATTAAATACCATACATTTTAAAAAGATTTCTCAGGTCATAAATGTTTCGAACATCGCATTTGATTATATGTCTAAAAGAATGTATGCATTTTCATGCTATTTTTTCTTCTTGCATGATAAGTTGATAACAAGGGCTGAAGTGAAATTATACATTGACAAATCATATTCAAGACAGTAGACATCCATAGTGATTACGATGATACATGCTGAAATATCATTTGTAAGTTTAATTTATATGTGATCATATCTTCTCGTTGCTGTGTGCTTCTGATTAGATTATGCTTAGCCTTATCAATTTACTTTTTAAGACTCTAGGTGCTCATTTATAATTAAGTCCAACTTTATATCTTGAAGATTCGTTTGAAGCTCTCTTATAATTTGTTATGGATTCACCATGAGCAACACGCCTTCAACAAGGTTGCATGTATCTACGATTACATGTAACATGAATGCATTTTATTGATATAGGTTGCATCAAGTTCATAGAAACTTGTGCTAGCGGATCATATATCTGTCCTTTTTTTTCAAATGTAAGCTTTTCGATAATTCTACTTTGCCAGCTAGATTCCTTTTTCTTTCTTGAAATGTAAAGGCAAAACGGCAGATATACATAAATAAGATGATATGTGTCAAGAATGTCCTTGTGATCGCAGGTTTCTTCTTTAATTGCGTTTTGTTGTTCTTGCAGATCTATGGCTTTTACGAATTGACTTTTAATCCATCATTAATATTCATAGTCGAGGTGCATTTTGTTTCGTGTTCTTTGTTAAGACATCAAGTTTTTAGAAATGTGTGGATTACAATTCATAGTTTTTGTTTCCACTTCTCATAAAGATTAAAGATCCGATGTAAAAGTGACAGTCATTAGTCAACAGCGATGTAGTTGGCATATCGGCTGGATTGTATAACATGATTTATTAGCATGTCCTTTTTGTTACGTTAATTTTGTCTATCTTTATCATGATTCCAAAGCTCAACATTTAGATACTCCACTGGGCCTAAAGATCCACATTCAGACCTATTGTCTCTAAATATGTAAATGAAAAAGACAAGTAGTAAATTTGTCATTTTTTAAGCGAAGGCTTTAATCATGCAACTTTGACTAGTATTTCACATGGTCTAACCAAACTCACAACTAGTTTATATCTTTATGTTTATAAAAGTTATTCTTATTTTTAAAATGCAAGCGTAATATTGTAGAAAAGTAAACTTAAAGGACTAAATGTGTTAAATATCTTAAAAAGGTATAGCAAAGTAAAGTAGTTAAAGCCCAACTCGATTAAAGAAAGCTCATCTCTCATGTATAAATACCTAACCCAACAATCACAATTCATTTCTCAATTAGGGTTCTTTTTATTTTTTTTGCATTTTAGATTCCTAAATTACTTTCTTCGTTTCGATCAATTTCAGATCATGTCGTCGACCGCGAAGCCAATCGTGCTCAAGAGTTCTGACGGTGAGACGTTTGAGGTTGATCAATTGGTGGCGGTTGAGTCTCAAACCATCAAACACATGATTGAAGATGGATGTGCTGATACTGTTATCCCTCTTCCAAACGTCACTAGCAGGATCCTTTCGAAAGTGATTGAGTACTGTAAGAAACATGTCGATTCACCGAATAATGAGGATAAGGTTACTGAGGAGGATTTGAAGGCGTTTGATACCGAATTTGTGAAAGTTGATCAGGCCACTCTCTTTGATCTTATTTTGGTATAAATCACTCTCTTTTTTATTATGTTGATTTTGTCTTGATTGATTTTTCGTTATGTGTATTTTTAAGATTTAATTTTGTTTATTTGGTTTCGATTTTATTTGCGGATAATTCTAGGGTTTCGATTTTATTTGGGATAATTTTATGGTATTGTTTCGTGATTTGGATATTTAATGTTCTGTAATTATTTTAGCCGGTTATGATTGTTTGTTTACCGGATGGTATATGTATGAGATCATTCACTATATGATTTGTGCTCACAGGAGTGTAATACATTGCAATACTTGATATCTTTAATTGCTGTCTTAGTTGGGGATAGCTTTAGGGTTTTGTTTTGATGTGTAGATATTTAACGTCTGATGTTATAAGAGTTGGTTAGGGATATATTTATGTTTGTGCGTTTACAGGATGCTATTTGTATGAGATTAATCACTGTATGATTTGTATTCGCAGGAGTGTAATAAAGTGCATTACTTGATATCTCTGATTGCTGTTCTGATATAATTGCTTGGTTCTTTACTATATTTATAGTTACGAAAATTGGAACCAAAAGGAACCTGGTTGTTCTAATATAGGAGTATCATTGTTTCTCTACAAAATAAAAACTGACTTTTGTGGACAAATTGGATTGAAACTGGTCTTGAGCTGGTAACGAACCGGTTCACAACAGTCTGCCTTTGAGTTCTGACCTGTTATCTACTATTTGTTGGTTTCTGCCATGTCTGGTCTGATCTCAAAGGATGATCTTGACTTTAACGTTATACTGTGTAAAAATTTCTTTGCCACTGTTTCAAAATTTTACTATCCTTGCTATATATATAGTGATTTGTTTGAACCATTACTTACCAATTCCTTATGTCTTGTCTCATATTTTGACTGTCCATAAACAGCATACCTGCGTCCACTGTTAATTTCATTGCTTAATTCCTGTTGTACCCTTTTTTATTTGGAAAATCAATATTACAATTGGCCATTGTCTTGCATCTATCTTGACTTTAACGGAAGATTTTTATTCCATAAAATGTTTATCTAAGCTTGAGATTGTCTATGAATGTATTTCTAAGTGGTTATCATTTTTGTTTCAGGCTGCTAACTATTTGAACATTAAGAGCCTGCTCGACTTGACCTGTCAAACTGTTGCTGACATGATCAAAGGCAAGACTCCTGAAGAGATTCGCAAGACATTCAACATCAAGAATGATTTCACCCCTGAAGAGGAGGAGGAGGTCCGTAGGGAGAACGCTTGGGCTTTTGAGTAAATCTTGTGGGCATCAACTGTCTATATCGCAGTAGTGTATATGGTGGTTTTATTTAAAATATTAGGAACATCCTTTATGTCGTTGGTTACATTTTCGTGCTTTTCTGGGTCTGCGCTTTGTCCTTGATGTCTGGAAACTACAAACAAGTGTCTTGAACTCCTGGTGGTTTTTAATCGCAACCCTTGACTTTTCTTTGTTCACTGTAACTGTATATTCTCTTGATGTGTGATCATAGTTTTGGCGTTTCCATTGGCTTGTGATTTTGCATCTGCTATTTGATTATGTGATGAACGGAATGACTCTTTGCAGGGTCCCTGTAGCACCTACTTGGAACTGATACGTTGGTGTGAAAATGTTCATCATGAGGTTGCTATTACAGAATTTGTGTTTTCTAACTTCAAAATTTTTGTATCAACCTCAAATAAGTTTGCAGTTCTTTTGGCAAAATGTATGAGTTGTTCGTCGTAAACAGAATTTTTGTGTTTTCTACCATGGGTATTTTTTGCGGTTAAATTGACACATTAAAAGTTAGCGGCAAGTCCTTGATGAGTCTCTTGACATGCTGATAATTGGTTTGGGTTTTTTTTATTCACTAAATTAGGAATGTTCGTCAGCACAAGAATTAAGACCGCAAGGTACTCAGATTGAACAAGAATCGAAGTGTACTAGCTGTGTTTTAAATGTTTAAATAGTCATGAAATTTCGTTTTAAATGTTTAAATAGTCATGAAATTTCTTTGCTTCTGTCCTCACCGGAGGCCAGTGTCTTTTTCATTGTTTGATTGCTTTAAACTTTGATTCCAGAAACAATCTTCTTTTTTTGCCTTTCATAAATTGTCTCGGATGTTTGAATGGTGTGAAAATGGAGACCGAAATTTTGAGTTTTCTTCAAATAAGGTTCACTGACGCCTTCTTGGGGAGTACCTTTGTTCTTTGATTCATGCTCTCTGTCCTTTGTTTTACTTGTCTCTCGCTCTTAGGAGAAAGTCTTATTGTGAGCATCAGCCCGGTCTAAAGGGGTGCGGGGTGTGCGACCGCACAGGGCCCCGGAAAAAATAGAGTCCGAAATTTAGTCCGAAATTTAGCCACTATATATTATATATGTTAATATATATTATTTCATGTAAAATAATTTATAAATGTACAGTAGATAAGTTGTTGGCAATGTGCTTCTCTTTCAATCTTACACCATTTCTATTTGGTGCAGGTTCGAACCTTAAAAGCTACATTTTTTATTTTATTTTTCTGAAAGACTTTTCCATCCTTTTTTATTAACTCATTATTATGGCTCATTTAATAATTGTACTCCATTAAGAATAATTGATTATAATTTATAAGCCCATTACTCATATTATAAGTATTTTTATAACAATTATCGACTTATTGTAATTTTATGGAATTTACTTTCATATAAAAAAAATTTAGGACCCATTTTTATTTTTCGCACAGGGTCTTTGAAATCAATGGACCGGCCCCGGTAAGCATTATAAGATGTGTATCACACTACAAGGTTTTATTTACTATGAAAAGAAACTCTTGAAGTTAAGGACTTGTCACTTCATGCGTTGATTGTGTGCTTGTAAAGTTAGTTCAGATCAACAAAACCACAAAACAGACCAGAGACCATCTCGTAGCCGGCAATATGGACCGGAAATCTAGAACCTAACTGGTATTCTAAATAAATAAGTTTGAAACATGGTTGTCTTATATTTACGTGTCTCAAATGAAAAAAAAATCAAGTTATTTGTTTAAGTTTGGTATCAAGCAGGTTACAAATTGAAACCGCAGTTTCTTAGTTTCGTTGTTCGTTATTTCTCCACGCCGGTTTGTTCGAAGTCCAACCTGATGAACAAAGTAATCTTAAAAACCAAATTTTTGCTGTTGTATATTGTGTTTGTAGCTTGTTGAAGGTGGATTGTTGAGCATAACTTCCTTATAATATATTGTGGTTATGTTTATGAGAAGCATAATGTGTGTCCTTGGAGCTCTTGATCATTAATGAAAACTACACCTAATTTGGTATTCATTTGTAGAGAAATGTTCAAACGAGAATGAGAATTTTTGTGAGAATGGAGGAATCAATCTCAATCATTCATTTTCATCAAGATAACAAAAACCCCACATTCTTAAAAGTTGAATATCTTAAAAACGGCTAATCAATGACATTTTTATGGTGTAATTGTTATAATTTTTTGACTAAGCTGTTTTTGAGATATTTAATTTTAAAAAACGTGAGGGGAAAGTAGGATTTTACCATATGGAGCTCTCTCATTGGTTCTTCTATTCTAAAAAAAACTCATCCTCATTTGAATTCTCCTTTTCATTTGTAATCATATTTGGCACAACAATCATTTATAAAAGAAAAATTGAAATAACAGTGTGTGTTTCAGGTAAACGCAACCTGAGTTGATATGTACCAGAAATTGCCCATTTTGACACATTACCCGACCCAACCATTTTCATACCTAGTATTAATGGCAACAACACCCAATGAAAATTAATATCATTAGTTTTTCTCCATGAAACTAACATTTACTAGTTTGTAGATCATAGCAAGTGATAAATTAACTATCTTATCCGCAACATCAGTATCGATCTTATGGTTTATAGCACCCCATAGATTGAGTCATGTTAATGTGAACTTAAGATCTCAGTAAACATTATTACCTTCTAACGGGTCAAACAAGCGTTATTTGTAGGTTTGTAATCATAAGAGTTGGGGGAAGGAGGGGAAGGAGTTGTAAGACCCTCCATCAATGAAAAATGAACATCAACATCAATGACTTTTTGTTTTTAACCTTTTCTTTTACCGCTTTGTTTTTTTTTTTTTTTTTTTTTTTTTTTTTTTTTTTTTTTGTTTCAGTTATATTTTGTTCCCTTAATTTTAAGCAATCAATATTAACTTGTTTTAAAATTTTGGGTTGGTTTTGTTTTTGTTTTTTTCTTTTTTAAATTAGCAACCGATTTATACAACTATGATGTAATTTTTTTTTTTTTTTTATCAAAATAGGATAGTGTTTTTTTATCAAACGATGATATATTACTATATATTGAACAAAGATACCATGGTTTTTTAAGAGATAAGCAAAGTACGTTGCATTATTTTTTATTTATAATGCATTGTTTTTATTTAAAAACTTGATGCAATATTTGTTATACCGGTCGTACAGTATTTGTTATCAATCAATGATATATTATTCTTTGTCTACCGATGATGGAGTATTTTTTAATTTAAAAGAATAATGCAACGTTTTTTATAGACCGATGATGGGGTGTTTTCTATTGCCCAATGAGAGAGTGTTTTAATTTAAAAACATAATGCATTATTTTTCTTTAAAATTATGCCGCAATGTTTTTTTATTGACCGATGATGCAGCGATTTCAATTAAATGCATAATGCAATGTTCTTTTTATCAATCGATGATGTGATATTTTATCGAATGGTGATGCAACTTTTTCTAAGTGTTTAGCCAAATACGATGAAATGTTTTGATCGAACAATGATACACTTTTTTTTAAATGGCATGATGTAGTGTTTTTTATGAAAGATGATGGACTGGTTTACTTGAATGATACATTATATCGAATGATGATGTAGTGTGTTTTTAAAAAATGATAGCAAAAATGTTCGGCACATCATAGAATTAAGATGGATGCATCATACATATAAATAATGGTCAAAAAGGTTAAAAATAGCCTGACGAACAAAAAATTAATAATTAAGTATTACAACTTACAAGGGTTAGGTGATACATTATTTTTAAAAATAATTAAGTATCAAATTTTAAGTAATATTGTAAGTGTAGTGGGGGGGGGGGGGTGTTTGGTTTTTGTTCATATATAGTTCAAGATTTGAGAAAAAAATAGTATATTATTTGTGTAAAAATAATGTTATTAAAAGATTTTGACTTTGGGGTCTATTTATAGTTACAATCACACCCCTTGTGCTTTACGCCGTGACTAATTGGTACTCTTTTCTGCTTCTTTACATTTCATACTTAAGCTTACAGGGTCTATTTATTGATTTACCAAGAAAAAAAGGAAAGAAGAAAGAGGGAAAAAAAGAAAGCAGGAACACAGGTATTCTCTTTATATATGTATTGATTTACAATTTACGGTGTTACATGCATCTTTTAATATTTTGCTTATTTGTAGTTTACATTGACTATGCTTGTGTTAATTTGTTGATGATACGTCAGATTACAATGAGTCAATGAATTGGATCTTGATCCAGATTCGATTTGATCTAATCCATTTACTGACTAATTGAATCAAGAAACGTATCCACCAATCGAATAAGCTATATATCCATATGGTGGATCCATACTAGGATCGATCCATGATCTATCTTGATTGATCACTCAAAAATATTCAATAACATGACTAGATATTTATAACTTTCCCCATTAAGATTTAAGTAAAGTACATCCGTTCTACATGATTATATGGTTCTCAAAATGCAAACTCCTAACTGCTGATATATTCAATTTAAGATGGAACAACTGTATTAATGTTTGGAAAAAAGATTCCAATTTTCCACTTAACTGATCTAGTTATCTTGAGATCAGGTTGATGGAGATAGTCACCTGAGATTTGAACTAGAAGTTGACAAGTCATGTGATACTTTCTAATAAATTAATCGATTTAAGGGTTAGGTGATACGTTGTTTTTACAAATAATTGAGCATCATATTTTAAGTAACATTGTAAAAAAAAAAAACTATATTATTTGTGTAATAATAATGTTATTAGAAGACTTTGACTATTTATAGTTACAATCACACTCCTTGTGCTTTACGCCGTGACTAATTAGTACTCTTTTCTGCTTCTTTACATTTCATAATTAGCTTACAGGGTCTAAATTCTTTTCTTTAATTACCAAGAAAAAGGAAAGGATAAAAGAAAGAGGGAAAAAAAATATCAGAAGAGAAAGCAGTAACATAGGTATTCTCCTTCATATATGTATTGATTCACAATGTTATATGCATCTTTTAATATTTTGCTTATTATTTGTTTGGATGGACGCGGACCATCACTACAAGAAGAAATCCAATTTCATATAAACAGGACGATTGACTTTGTGAAAAATAAATGAAATTATTTAGTTTTATTTTCATTTTTTCCCATTTATTGCTTGAGTGCTATTTGACGACGAGGCATGAAATTAGATACTAACCATATATATGTATATATATATATATCTTTTTAAATGTAATATACTCAAAAAAGAAATATTAATTAATATTACCGTAAACTAATGAATACATCGCAAACTGCTTTCCGGATTACGCTTCACCTTGTTATTAATTATCTTTTTGTTTGTATAAAACCGCAGATTTGGAACATGGAGATTGTAGCTCAAGTTGTTGATCCTGTTGTCAAATTTTTGATGGTCACGATTACGAAACACGTTGGTTTCTTTGTTTGTTCCACGAAGAATGTTAAAGCTATGGATGCCAAAAAGAAGCAACTGAATGAGACAGCACAAAATATGCAAAACAAAAAGGAGAGAGCTGATGCAAACCACAAAGTGGTATCTGAACATGTGTCACCTTGGTTGGAAGAGGTCAAAAAGTTGAATGAAGACGCAGAAAATATTCCACCATCTGGAATTGGATGCTTCAATGTGGCAAAGAGATACAAAGCAGGAAAACAATCTTTTGATATTCTTGAAAAGATAAAAGATCTCGAAGAACGATCTAAAATCGAGTGGACTAATGAACTCATACCACTTTCTATGGTGGTTAGTTCTACTTCTACCTTGCCATCCACCTCTGCACCAATTAATCATGATGGTACCAAGAATTGGTTCGAATCCAGAGAACTGATAGTCAAGGATGCACTGAAATTCCTTGGGTCAAATGATGAAACGAAAAAGATGATGGCTCTATGTGGGATGGGCGGTGTGGGGAAGACCACTATGATGGAACAACTAAGGAAGGTTGTGGAAGATTCTAGAATGTTTGATTGGGTTGTGAAGGTGGTTATCGGGGAAAACACTGACCCAATTGCATTTCAAAAAGCTATTGCAGAGAAAATGGGTGAAGCTCTAACTGAAACAACTAAAGATGCAAGGGCTGAGCGTCTTTGTAGAAAATTTGCGGGGATGTCACAAAATGGAGAAAAGAAAATTTGGTAATAATGGATGATCTTTGGAAGGAGATAAACCTAGAAGACGTTGGACTAAAAAGTCCTTTACCAAAGGGACTCAAGTTTTTGTTCACATCACGATCTGAAGATGTTTGCAGTCGAATGGGTGTCAAAACTGATTCAATTTTTAAAGTAGGCATCTTGAAAGATGCAGAAGCAAAAGGTTTGTTTTTTGGAATCATGGATCCATCTATCTCAAATGGTGATAATCCTGAGCTCCAAAAGATAGGCGAAGATATCGTGAAGAATTGTGGTGGTTTGCCCATTGCTATAGTAACCATTGCCAAAAGTCTTCAAGGTGATATTAACGAGGCATGGGAAGCTGTTCGTTCCCGCTTACAGGGCGATGACCTCGAAGACCTTGATAGCATTGTGGAGAAAATATTTAAGATGAGTTACGAAAATCTCAAAAAGGATATCGATAAATCAATGTTTCTTCTCAGTGGGTTATTTCCAGACGACTTTGATATTCCTACTGAGGACCTGTTGAGGTACGGATGGGGATTGGGTTTTTTTAAACATGTCAAGACTTTAGCTACAGCAAGACGTGATATGAAGATTTGTGTTAATAATCTTTTACGTGCCAACTTGTTGATTGAAAGTGATCGCATGGGATGCGTTAAAATGCATGATCTCGTGCGTGCTTTTGCTCTAAGTAACTTTTCAAAAGTCAAACAAGCTTCAATTGCCAACCATGATAGCATGTCAATGAGGGTTACTGAAGATGCAAATGAGTCTTACGAAAGAATTCTATTAAACTGCAAAGGTATGTCCGAGTTTCCTACAGGCTTTAATTACCCAAACCTCTCTGTTCTGCTGCTAATTAATGGGAATGATCATCTCAAGTTTCCGCAAGATTTTTACGAAAGAATGGAAAAACTGGAGGTTTTGTCTTATGAGGGTATACGTACTCCGTTGCTTCCGGTAACGTTTGAAAATGCAACCAAACTTCGAACACTGTGTCTTCGTTCATGTGTGTTGATGTATGATTTTTCTTTTCTTGGAAATCTTATTAACCTGGAAACACTAAGCTTTGCTAATTGTAGCGTAAGAAAGTTACCATCAACAATAGGGAAATTGAAAAAGCTTAAGTTACTAGACTTGACAGGATGTGTCAGCCTTCGTATTGATGATGGTGTCTTTCAAAACTTGGTCAGTCTTGAAGAGCTTTATCTGAGACCTTCTACAGGACATCCTATTAAGTTTACCGATGCCAACTGTAAAGAACTGGGGAAACTTTCAACGCATCTTCATGCATTAGAGTTGGGGTTCTTTGAGAATGCAGCACAACCGAAAAATGTGTCATTTGAGAAACTCGAAAGGTTCAGGATATCCATAGGTTGCGAGTTTGTATATCGTAACTATTATTACTGTACAAAATTTCCATTCATAAATGCATTGAATCTTGTCTCTAACTGCAACGAGCTTCTGGAATGCAAAATTAGTGGTTTATTTGATAAAACAGAGGAGCTTGTTTTGCAAGTGAATGATATGAATAGTATTGAAGATGTTTCAATGAATCACTCATTTTCCAATTTAACCTTCCTCGAGGTTCATAAATGTGCAGAGTTGACGTACCTCTTCACAATTCCCGTGGCAAATGGTTTGAAAAAACTTACTCGCCTCACAGTTGGGGAATGCCCAGTTCTGAAAGCACTGGTTGGTGGTGATGATAGTGGAGTAGAGGTGATTAAATTTCCAGAGTTGAAGTTTATATATTTGCACAATCTACCAAAGCTGATAAGTTTGTCGGACACTAGTTTTAATGTAATCGAATTACCAAAAGTCGTGATGCTTAAACTTTCTGAGCTTCCCAACTTTACCAGCATTTTTCCCGATAGCAGTAATACACAGGCAATGCAATGCGTGTTGAACAAAGAGGTACTTACATACATAGATACATTAACTTTGTTATTAATATATATTTATGAATTTAAATATATATTCACACCTACCACAGCCAATTTTGATCTCGGAGCACTTACTTCATTCTCTACGTGGAATGTAGATAGCCAAGAGGTATGTCATGTCATGTATATCTGTATAGCTTTAATTAGTTTTTATTTATTTTTATTACAATATTATTAAATAAAAGTAACATAATTGTTTTCAACACTCTAAAAAAAAAAGATTTTGCATCTTAATTGTCAATACTAAAAATATACTTCCTTTTTTATTTATTCAAAATTGAATCATAGCTGTGATTATGTGAATCAATAGCATACTCAAAAACATGTTGAACCGGTGTTATGTTCAACCAAAACTTATTATCTATTCATTTGTTTCACGCGCCTTTAATTGAAACAAACCAATTGTGAAAAGTTTATATGATTAAATTAATAGAATCATAAGTTGAAAATACCCATCTTACCAATTGTTATGAAAAACTGTTTATTTATCTCATGGAATAAATTGATTTGGAGATTTATTATTAAAAGGAAACTTGATTTATTAATTAGCTTAAAGAAAATACCCATCTTACCCTTCCATGTGATTTGTAGAGTGGCTTATATATATTTATACTTGACAAAAACATGTGTTTTGGTTCATAATAAATCAAAATATGGTATAATATGTTATCATTCATAAAAAAATGAAAACAAAATATATAAAATAAAAATATGTACAATTCGTGAACTTTCTCCATCATTTCCATTTTGTTTCTTGATTCCTGTATGGAGAAAATATCTAATTACATTTACTTTTGGGATATATGCAGATTGTTATATCGGAGGAGATGGATGATTATATTCCTAATTTCACATACACATCTCAACTTCTGCACACCTGTCATCACCTCAAAAAGCTTATATTACGTGCAGATAAAAAAGTGGAGGTGGTGTTTGAAATGGATAGTCCAAGTAGTAGTACCCAATTATCAACAAATCAACAACCACTATTACTACTTCCCTACCTCGAGGTTCTAAATTTAATATGGTTGAATGATATGAGTCATGTGTGGAAGTGTAATTGGAATAAATTCTTAATTCCTCAACAACCACCTTTCAAACTTCCATTCCACAACCTCACAAGCATATCCCTGTCCGAGTGTCCCAAAATAAAGTACTTGTTTTCACCTCTTACAGGGAAATTTCTCTCCAACTTAAAATATATCGAAATATATCATTGTGAAAGTATTGAAGAAGTTATTTCGAGCAGAGATGATGAAAAAGCTACGTCTACATTCACCTCTTCCCATACAAGTGTCGCACTATTTCCTCATTTAGAGACTCTCCAGCTTAGTTATCTGGGATGTCTAAAACGAATTGATGGTGGTGATGGCAGTAGTAGGAGTGATAAAATTTCCTTCAATACCACTACTTCCATTGACGATGAATTCCAGGTATGCTTTTATTTCTAATTAATTAAGTACATCATTTCCGATTCAACTAATTGCTTTATGTGGAATATCGTGTGTAACATTTCAAATGGAAAGTCGTTGTAATATCAACATAGGTTTACGAATTTCATAATATTTGGTATTAAACTGTTACCTGGCAAGCCCACATTATATCATATATATAATCAAAATTGAAACATAGCCATAATTTTTGGAACTAGTATCATAATCAAAATTGAATCATAGCTATGATAAGATTATGTGAATCAATAGCATTATCAAAAACACCGGTGTTATGTTCAACCAAATGTTATTATCTATTCATTTGTTCCACGCGCCTTTAATTGAAACGGTGAGATGATTGGAGGTTAGTAATTTGATGGAAGGAAAAACTAAAAAGAAAATTAGATTATTCAAATCTCTCCACTTACAATTTTACTTCCATACCTTAGCGATTGTTGTGAAAATAAATTGTTGTGAAAAACCGTTTATTTATCCCATAGATCACATATCGAATAAATTGATTTGGAGATTTATTATTAAAAGGAAACTTGATTTATATATATATATATATAATCGATTGGTGATTCAATGCAGAGTACTCAAGTAAACGGTGCATTTTGGTCGTTATGCCAATATCCCAGAAAGATACTTATTACAAATTGCAGTGAATTGTCAAGTCTCATTCCACGCTATGCTGGAGGACAACTGAAAAACCTTGAAGAGCTACAAATATTTGATTGCAGAACATTTATAGAGATATTTGAAAGTCAAACGATCAAAAACATTACTGAACTTGATGATGAAGGAAGTGCAAGTGGTAGTAATACATTAGCGAGTCCAAGACTAAATGGTGTTACTGTTGTTCCTCAGCTGTCCAACCTAAAACGTGCGTATATCTGTGGCTGTGACCTTCTCCTACATGTATTCACATTCTCTGCTCTCGAAAGCCTCAAGAAACTTAACACATTGAAAGTAGAGCACTGTCGGACAACACAAGTGATTGTAAAAGAAGAACTTGGAGAGCAAATGAAGCCACCAAAAGTTGTTAACTTTCCTCGTCTAGAGACCCTTGAACTTGTCAATCTATCAAACCTCGAGGGTTTCTTCCTGGGGAAGAATCATGAATTCCGATGGCCCTTATTGGATAATGTTATCATCAGTGGTTGCCCGAAAATGACTGCTTTTACATTTGGTCCCTCAAAAACTCCAAAGCTCAAGTACATGTGGACAGAATTAGGCAAGCATAGTCTTGAATGTGGCCTCAATTTTCAAGGGACCATCAATCAGCATGATCAGGTACATGTTTTGTTAATCCTTTTGCATCGTAGCTTAACTACATAAATCTTTGGGTTTTACCATAATAATGATCATTTGTTTCAGACTCATTAATTTTGTAGGGATATGAATATTGGCGAAACTAATAACATTAACAATTGAGTATTAATAACATCCTCTTGGAAATACTAAATTGAAAATCACAGTTAATTAATTTTTAAATAACAGAGAGGAAACCAAAACAACGAAGTGAAATGAATAATAATTATTTTAACTCGATTCAATTTCCTTTGAAAAAACAACAAAATATATAATGTTATATTATTAAAAATTTTGGAGAAAAGCAAATAGAAATATCTAAACTAATACATAGAAAATATTTAGGATACCCGCGGAAGTAAACAAATTCTCATTTGGACTCATTTTGTAGGGATATATGAATATTATCTCTGAGAGATGCTTTGTGTTATTATTTTTCTACTTTGCAGACCACATTCCCAAGTTTAAATCCTACTATTTCAGAAGGGATACCTACTTGGTCTTTTCATAATTTGATTGAATTAAATCCCAGAGAAGACATTGGTAAAATGATGATTCCAACCAATGCGTTGCTACAAGTGCAAAAGCTTGAAAAAATTCATTTAAAAAAACTGTATTTGGTGGAGGAGGTGTTTGAAGTAGAAGCATTGGAAATGAAGACAATTAACGATAGTGGTTTCATTGGATCACGAACTGTTGTGAAAATTCCAAATCTTAGAGAGCTTGACTTCGAATTTCTATATTATCTCAAGTATTTATGGAAGAGCAACCAGAGGATGGTAATCGAGTTTCCAAAGCTAACAAGGGTGTCTATTCAATATTGCAAATTGTTGGAACATGTTTTTACATGTTCCATGGTTGGTAGTCTAGTGCATCTCCAAGACCTGTATATATATGACTGCAAAAAGATAACGGAAATTGTCAAGGAGAAAGAAGAAGAAGTTTGTGATGCCAAAGTGAATGATATCATCATATTACCTCGTCTAAAGTCCTTAACACTAACTGATCTTGAAAGCCTCGAGGGATTTTGCTTAGGGAAGGAGGCGTTTTCATGGCCATCATTGAATACTTTAAAAATCAATAAGTGCCCAGCAATTACGGTATTCACCAAGGGACATTTAGATACCCCGGAGCTTAAAGTAATAGAAACAAGTTTTGGGATGTGTGGAGTAAGTGAAGACGTCAACTCCTTCATAAAAAGCAAACAAGAAGAGGTACGCGTTAAACATATTCCCTACTTTTAATCATTCCTTAAAATGTCAATTGCATAAAGTATTTTCTCTTATTTTTCTACATAAATTTTCTGCAGGGTTATCAATTTTAAAACAAGGAGACGATATGTTTTCTCTGGGTGGTTCTATAATCTCAACTCACGACCATAGGTAACTTCTTTTTTCACATTTTTTTACGAAGAATTTGAGAAATTGGCTTCTCTTTTTATTTTTAATTTTTGGCTATGATAAACATGGAACATTTTTAATGTATGTATCAAACCCTTGAATTAGATGTTTTGATCTAAATATCGTCTTCAAGCAACACGGTAAATTTGGTGTAATTTTTCTACAACATATAGTTTTTTTTTTCTTTTATTATATATATCATTTTACAACAAATTTTGATGCAGCACCAAATATCATACCAACTTTAATAAGTTTTGTTTTAAATTACACATTGATTAATTTGTATTAAACGTTCAGAATAAAAAAAGGTTATTAATTTGTATTAGTCTCATTTTTAAGTTCGGAAGGTATAAAATGTATTAAGATAAAGATTAACTAAATCTTTGCACCCAAAATATTGTACAAAAGAAGTGAAAATTGCAATAAGTAATTACCATTTTTCACTTTTCTTTCATTTTTATCAAAAATTAATAAAATACACATAAAACAATAGTTAAAAGTATATGTTTTGATATACAATCTTGGTTTGATACACATTTCATGGGTTTACAATATTTCAGATGTAACCAAAGATATACAAAAATCTTTTGCAGGTATTTGATGCTTCAATGTTTGATAGGAAATTGAAAGTTCAAGGACTAAAAGTTGACAATGCTCATCGTGAATTTATGAGTTGTTATATACAATTGGAGAAGTACACAGATGACATGATTATAAGAGTTTGTCAAGGTTCAAAGTTATGTGGTTTTCAATTATGTATGTCAAATATCATCTCAATTTCTTAGTAGTTGATCGGTTAGAATGATAATGTGTCTGTCTTTTAAACATTAATTGCTATTGCTACTATTGCAATTGTAATGGTAATCTCATTTTTGAATCTTGGTTAAGATCTCCCGCAATAGTCCATTTTTGAATCTCAGTTGAGTGTAATGGACTAGTTATTCATTGTTATTTAATGTAATTTATGGTATTTTCACTGGTGTACCACGTGATACCCTTATAAGTTAGCACGTCCTCAAAATACATACAATAGCAAAACAAATTACATTCATTACACACAACAGAAGCCCGAATAGTTCGATACACACTATTAATGTTTACAACATCCTTTTTGTACAATACATTGAGACACATCCTAGCTGATCACATTTTTAAAGGGCATCATAATTTAATCATCAAATTTTGAGCCTTAATTAGCTTAAGTACAAGGAGACCAAAAATTGAAGTATTAGAACAAATTCACTTACAGCAGTTGCAGGAGAATGTATGCCAAAAAGTGGGACAATATCTACTTGTACCAGTTCTCAACTGCAGATCCAACCACAACACCGGCAACTAGAACCCCTATAGTTATCACAGCCTCCTTCCCTGAATATAGTTACTTATCGATCAACATACTGTTTCAGACTAAACCAATCAATAATCATCCATAGGTTTTGCACTGTAAATAATGTGAAGTTCATCATCAAGTGCTCCAAAGACATGCATTGTGCTTCACACATAGATAATGATAATCAAAGCAATCTAAAGGTTTTGTTGTGCACAATAAAAGGCATAGTGGGTGTTTCAATGAATACTGCAGAAACTTCCTTTGGAGATATCCTACAAAAAACACAACATTTCTATCTCTGGGAAGTTGCCAAATTAAAACTCCGTACTTGACTCGAACTCCGGGATTTGTATATGGGCACATAATGTTTACCACCAAGCTAGCAATGCTTTTCATAGAATTAACATTTATTTAATTTAATTAATTTTTATATAACAGAGAGGAAACCAAAACAACGAAGTGAAATGAATAATAATTATTTTAATTCAATTCAGTTTCTTTTGAAAAGAACAACAAAATATATAATGTTATATTATTAAAAAAGAAAGTTCAATCATAAAAATTGGAAAAAAAATAGAAATATCTAAACTAATACAAAGAAAATATTTAGGATACCCGTGGAAGTAAACAATTTCTCATTTGTGTCGGACTCATTTTGTAGGGATATATGAATATTATCTCTGAGAGATGTGTTGGATTAAAGAAGGCTTATAGATGAAATCATGATGACAAAGAAAGAAAAAACACTGATGTAGTGCTTCACAACCAAAACTTTTATTGAATATTAAAAGGAAATGGGATTACACGCAAGATATAAAATTGGAAAAATACTATCAAACTACTTTCTGCAACTAGGTTATTTATTCTCAAAAGAAACAACTAGAATATGATAAACTCGGTCCACCATCCTAACATCAAGGAAAACCTTTCTGACCATTTCTCATGCACGTTCCACTTAGAAACTGAGTCAACATTAATCCACATTCTCCCCTTTGATGTTGACATCTTTAGTCCCGATCAACCTTCTCAAATCTGAGAACTTAACCCGAGGCAACGCCTTTGTCAAAATATCCGCCTTCTGCAAATCGCCGCTAACATGCTCGACATAAATTTGATCCCTCTCCACACACTCCGGTATGAAATGGTATTTAGTATCGATGTGCTTGCTTCGCCCGTGAAACACGGGATTTTTCATCAGTGCTATAGCCGATCGATTGTCGACTAGAAGCTGCACTTTTTGAGCTTCTTCTCCTGTTAACCACAACGCTTGACACGCCGCCACTGTCACAGCCATGAATTCAGCCTCACATGAACTTAGAGCAACCGTTTTCTGTTTCTGAGATGCCCATGTGACCGGATTTCGTGAATAGTAGAACACCATACCAGTAGTTGCTCTTCGGTCCTCAATATCTGAAGCGTGACTACTGTCACTATACCCGCAAATTTTCCCATTTCCACCCTTTTGGTAGTTCAAACCATACTCGGTTGTACCCTTGAGATATCGTAAAATTTTCTTCACAGCTGCATAGTGACTCTCTTTAGGTGACTGCATGAATTTACTTACTACCCCAACCGAGTAACTGAGATCAGGGCGAGTGTTAATCAGGTATCGGAGGCTTCCGATTATACGTCTGTACTCGGTTGGATCAACTTCCTTGCCATCTTCATCTTTGGTCAACTGCAATTTAGGATCCATAGGCCACTTTGCTGGGTTACACTTAGACATACCTGCTTCTTTCAAAATCTTTCTAGCATAACTTTCTTGTTTTATAACGATGTTATTTTCTTCTTGCTTAACCTCTATCCCAAGATAGTAATTCAATTTCCCCAGGTCACTCATGTCAAAAATTGAGTTCATTCTAACCTTGAAATCTTGAATCTGTTTCTCACTCCACCCCGTCACAATTATATCGTCAACGTACACACCAATAATTAAGGTTATATTCTTACTTTGCAACTTGTACATTGCTTGTTCTTGTGCACACTTTCTGAACCCAAGCTCCTTTAATACTTTGTCGAGTTTTGCATTCCATGAACGAGCCGCCTGTCGTAACCCATAAAGAGCTTTGTGCAACTTATAAACCATCTCCTCTTTTCCTTTCACTTCGAAGCCGGTAGGTTGAGTTACGTAAACCTCCTCCTTAAGCTCCCCGTTTAAGACGGCTGACTTGACATCTAAATTATGTACAATCCAGTTTTCTTTTGCCGCCAAAGCTAATAGCAACCGTATTGATTCCATCCGAGCCACCGGAGTAAACGCATCTTCAAAGTCTACACCCTTCTGTTGTACGTAACCTTTGGCCACAAGACGTGCCTTGTATTTCATGATTGTACCCGATGCATCCCTTGTCAACTTAAACACCCACTTTAGCCCTATCACCTTTTGATTGGAGGTAATCGGGTTAAAGTCCACGTCCGGTTCTTCTCGATTGAATCTATCTCTGCACACATGGCTTCCATCCATTGAGTCTCCTTTGTTGCCTCGAGAAATGAAGTTGGTTCTTCATTTAACAACAACAAACCTGTTACTGATCTTGTACCTCTTCTTTTGTCATCATGGGTGCTCGTTGGTATATTTCTTGTATAAAGCGAGTTCCCCGCACAGGAGTGTCATCAAAAGTATCGAAAGGTACTGTGTCATTAACTGGCACACTACCGGAGGAACTTGAAAGGCTATAATCTGCGCTTCCTAAGCCTTCCGTATATTTGGTACCTGTCGAAGTTAAGAAGGAAGGAGAAACATTATTATAATTTGGGGTTAATGGTGTATGTGGTCCTTCTCCTTGATTCACACCAATATTCTTTGGATTTTCAATGTTACCCATGAATATGGGTTGTACCATGCAAGTGCTTTCTGACATACTTCCATGTGTATTTTCCTAAGCCCATGACTTTCCTTCATCAAATGAGACATCACGAGCCACCACAATCCTTGTATTTTTTGGATTATACAACATGTATGCCTTGCTCCCTGGTTCTATACCTAAATGAACCATAGGTATGCTCCTATCTTCCAGCTTAGTGAGATGGCCTCCCACCTTTTTTACAAACGCCAAACAACCGAATATTTTTAAATATTGCAAGTTTGGTTTTCTTTTCTTCCAGCCTTCGTATGGAGTAATGTCTCTCACCGCCTTCGTGGGAAGTCTGTTAAGCAAATAGACCGCGTGGCGAACTGCTTCCGCCCATAATGAATCTAGTAGGTTCATGTTTTTCAGCAATGATCGTGTCATTTCTACTACCGTTCTGTTTCTCCGCTCCACAACACCGTTTTGTTGCGGAGTATACGGTGCCATGGTTTGCCTTTGAATTCCTTCTCCTTGACAGAACTTGACAGAATTAATTAATGGCTCTCACACTGATGAAAGGTCAAAGAAATAAATCCTCCTCATATCAATTGTTGTGAAAAACCCTTTATTTATCCCATAGTCACATATGGAATAAATTGATTTGGAGATTTTTATTATTAAAAGGAAATGTGATTTATATATATATATATATAATTAGTAACAAGATCTAAAAAGAAAGAAATTTTCGGGGAGAAAGGGGAGAAAGATATATTTAAAACTATGATTCAGAAAAAATAACTATGATTCAATAAAAAATAAATATAATTTAAAACTGAATCAAAGAGTTATTTTACTGAATCGAAGGGTTAAAAAACCTTTCTCCCCTTTCTCCACCAAATTTTCTTTCTCCGTTGAACTCACTCTTATATATAATTGATTGGTGATTCAATGCAGTGTACTCAAGTAAACGGTGCATTTTGGTCGTTATGCCAATATCCCAGAAAGATAATTATTGAAGATTGCCATGAATTGTCAAGTCTCATTCCACACTATGATGTAGGACAACTGAAAAAACTTGAAGAGCTAGGAATATCATATTGCAAAACATTTATAGAGATATTCGAAAGTCAAACGATCAAAAACATTACTGAACTTGATGATGAAGGAAGTGCAAGTGGTACTAATACATTAGCGAGTCCAAGACTAAATGGTGTTACTGTTGTTCCTCAGCTGTCCAACCTAAAAGATGTGTCTATCTCTTACTGTGACCTTCTCCTACATGTATTCACATTCTCTGTTTTCGAAAGTCTCAAGAAACTTAAAACGTTGAAAGTAGAGCACTGCCAGACAACACAAGTGATTGTAAAAGAAGAACTTGGAGAGCAAATGACGGCACCAAAAGTTGTTGACTTTCCTCGTCGAGAGGCCCTTGAACTTGTCAATCTATCAAGCCTCGAGGGTTTCTTCCTGGGGAAGAATCATGAATTTCGATGCCCCTTATTGGATAATGTTATCATCAGTGGTTGCCCCAAAATGATTGGTTTTAGTTCCTCAGAAACTCCAAAGCTCAAGTACATGTGGACAGAATTAGGCAAACATAGTCTTGAATGTGGCCTCAATTTTCATGTGACCATCAATCCGCATGATCAGGTACATGTTTTGTTAATCCTTTTGCATTGTAGCTTAACTACATAAATCATTTGGTTTTACCATAATCATGATCATTTGTTTCAGACCCATTTATTTTGTAGGAATATGAATGTTTGTAGAAACTAATAACATTAACAATTGAGTATTAATAACATCCTCTTGGAAATACTAAATTGAAAATCACAGTTAATTAATTTTTAAATAACAGAGAGGAAACCTAAACAACGAAGTGAAATGAATAATAATTATTTTAACTCAATTCAGTTTCGTTTGAAAAAACAACAAAATATATAATGTTATATTATCAAAAATGAAAATTCAATCATAAAAAATTGGAAAAAAACAAATAGAAATATCTAAACTAATACATAGAAAATTAAGGATACCCAAGGGTTACGGGTTTTTTCTTGCCCCATTGCCATTCTGGACACATGAATTTATATACATTGCATGCGACAAAGAAAAACTTGGAAGTATCAAACAATTTCTCATTTGTGTCGGACTCATTTTGTAGGGATATATGAATATTATCTCTGAGACATACTTTGTGTTATTATTTTTCTACTCTGCGGACCGCGTTCTATAACACCCCTCTTTCTAATTAAGAATATAATATTAATAAACTCGGAAGCCTGAATTTAAAATACATAATATAACACCCCTCTTTCAATCATTGAATATAATATTAATAAACACGGAAGCATGAATTTAAAATACATTACCTTAGTAAAAATGTAATAAACATTATACATAAACAGTTTACATTTCCCAAAAATACACCAAATTCAAACTGTTTAAAACTACAAAAAGGCGGGGTATTATAAAATTCACAAAACAAGGTTTATTACAAAGCCAAATCAGAGACCAAGAGCGCAGTCAAACATTCCTTGATCAACCAATCACTTCCCGCACCCACTATCTATCAAAACATATCCTGCAGGAAGTAAATGAGAGGTTGGCACGAAGCTAAGTGAATAGAATCATCACACTCCATTCAACTTAGCATAACTAGCCAATTACAACAATTAATCGTAAACACACATAATTCAATGAGGATCGGTGGCTCTGGGGATATCATAATACCCGGGGATTCCCCCAAGAACACTTACCGTCAATCCGTATGGCCAATACAGAATAGACCGATAACTAATGGTTATTAAACTCATACACAGGTCTCAAACACAACAAATGAATCAAAACCTGTGTAAAACACATAATAACCAGAAGTCCAACTACACGTTGACCTCAATAACATAGTACACATTGGTTCACATATCACGTAGATCAATAATCAATAATCAAGACTAAACAGTCTAATATACATCTATGTTTACTTGTTGTAACCAAATAGTAACAACTAAATCAAATGATGAGTTCTGAATCCACTCACCGATACCTTCGTTGTCTCCACACTCAGGATTCTTATATCACTGAGTCTTATGTTGATCTGAAACAGAAAATCATATATAAGTCAGAAGTTCGTTCCATGAATATCATTATAGCCTAATTATTCAATCCGGTAATCCCTGAAGTCTAGGCAAACAACAGTTCAATCGAAAACGAAATTAGAAAATTCCACAATGACGTTTAAAATGAAAAATGCCATTTTCAGGTCCTAGATGACCCCGGATGGCCAAAAAATGCCTAGGCTATTAGAATATAGCCTTGATTACTAGGTCATTTCCGAATGACCATGCGAATTTCAACTAAATCCAAGTTAATGAGATTTTCACAAAACCGCGTCTCCAAAAACACTACGCATTTTCAAAAGTTGCAAAATAAAACTCTTTTATAACCTCATGCGACACTACCATTGTGTCGCACAGTAAGCCCTAGCGACACTACCACTGTGTCGCACAACATAATCCTGCGATACTAACATTGTGTCGCAAAACCCAATATGGCCGCCTTAAGCGACATAACCAACTGTGTCGCAAGAACATTTAAGCGACACAACCTGCGACACAACCCTTGTGTCGCAATGAAGAAACAGACCAGTTCCCAGATTCTAAATTCACGAATTCAAACATGTAATACTCAAATTAACCTATATCAATCTGTGTAATTTACTTATAAACAACAATAACACATAACAATCAATTGAATTCACGGATCAAAAGCTTCAAATATGAGATTTAAATTTACTTTTCACTTTCTCTCTCAATTCTCTCTAATTCTCTCTCTAAAAACGATTTTAAGAGTTTGGAAATGTTCTGGAAATGATCTGGAAGGCTTAGACGTGTATATATGTATTTAATTTCGCAATAACACTTAAGCTCCTTACTTAATTTCAGTTCAGCCCGTTTTGCGACACACTCCTGCGACACAACCATTGTGTCGCACATACACCACCTGCGACACTACCCTTGTGTCGCAGAAAATCAAAAACTTACAAATTTTGAATCTACTAATATTTCACTAGTCACAATAAGTCAAAAGGATTGTTTATCTACGTTTCACAATGAAACACATAATATTAAATAATTTCTAAAACAATTTGATAATCAATTAAAATAATAGAAATTACCAGACTGCAGAATAGGAAGTTACACATAACCTTAGTATATATCAAACATTATACATAAACAGTTTACATGTTTCAATATTTACATTACATTCAAACTGTTTAAGACTACCAAAGGCGGGGTATTATAAAAATTCACAAAACAAGGTTTATTACAAAACCATATCAGAGACCTAAAGCGCAGTCAAACATTCCTTGATCAACCAATCACCTCCTGCACCCACAATTAAACAAAACATATCCTGCAGGAAGTAAAATGAGGGGTTAGCACAAAGCTAAGTGAATAGATTCATCACACAACATTCAACTTAGCATAACTAGCAGTTTACACCAAATAATCGTAAGCACACATTTTTCAATGAGGATCGGTGGCTCTTGGGATATCATAATACCCGGGGATTCCCCAAGAACACTTACCGTCAATCCGTATGGCCAATACAGAATAGACCGATAACTACTGGTTAATAACTCATACACAGGTTTCAAACACAACAAATGAATCAAAACCTGTGTAAAACACATAATAACCAGAAGTCCAACTACACGTTGACCTCAATAACATAATACACATTGGTTCACATATCACGTAGATCAATAATCAATAATCAAGACTAAACAGTCTAATACACATCTACATTTACTTATTGTAATCAAATAGTTACAACTAAATCAAATGATGAGTTCCGAATCCACTCACCGATACCTTCGTTGTCTCCACACTCAGGATTCTTATATCACTGAGTCTTACGTTGATCTGAAACAGAAAATCATACACAAGTTAGAAATTCGTTCCATAATTATCATTATAGCCTATTTATCCAATCAGGTAATCCCTGAAGTCTAGGCAAACAAAAGTTCAATCAGAAATGAACTTAGAAAATTCCGCAATAACGTTTAAAACTGAAAAATGCCATTTTCGGGCCCTAGATGACCCCGAATGGCCAAAAAACTGCCTAGGCTAATACCATATAGCCTTGATTACTAGGTCGTTTCCAAATGACCATGCGAATTTCAACTAAATTTGAGTTAGTGATATTTTTCTCAAAACCGCGTCTCAAAACTCTTTTATAACCTCATGCGACACTACAATTGTGTCGCACAATAAACCCTTGCGACACTACCACGGTGTCACACAACAGAATCCTGCGACACTAACTTTGTGTCGCAATACTCAATATGGCTGCCTTAAGCGACATAATCAACTGTGTCGCAGAACATTCATGCGACAGAACCCTTGTGTCGCAATGAAGAACAGACCAGTTCCCAGATTCGAAATTCACGAATTCATACATGTAATACTCAAATTAACTTATTCCAATCCGTGCAATTCACTTATAAACAACAATAACACATAACAATCAAATTCTTACCTTGAATTCACGGATCAAATGCTTCAATTTAGAGATTTAAAGTTTAATCTCACTTTCTGTCTAAATTCTCTCTAATTCTCTCTCTAAAAACGATTTTAAGAGTTTTGGAAATGATCTGGAAGATTTAGACGGTCTATATATATATACACACGCAATTACACTTAACCTCCTTAATTAGTTTCAGTTCAGCCTGTTTTGCGACACAGTCCCGCGACACAACCGTTGTGTCGCACAGACACCACCTGCGACACTACCCTTGTGTCGCAGAAAATAAAAACTTTCAAATTTTGAAACGTCTAATATTTTTTTATTTTACCGTCATCTATAATAATTTAAAACGAATAATATTTCACTATTCACAATAAGTCAAAGGGCTTATTTATCAACATTTCACAATGAAACACATAATATTAAATAATTTCTAAAACAATTTCAATCCTACTATTTCAGAAGGGATACCTACTTGGTCTTTTCATAATTTGATTGAATTAAATCCCAGAAAGGACATTAGTAAAATGATGATTCCAACCAATGCGTTGCTACAAGTGCAAAAGCTTGAAAAGATTATTTTAGATAAGCTGTATTCGGTGGAGGAGGTGTTTGAAGTAGAAGCATTGGAAATGAAGACAATTAACGATAGTGGTTTCATTGAATCACAAACTGTAGTGGAAATTTCAAATCTAAGAGAGGTGGAACTGAATAAGCTAGGTAGACTCAAGTATTTATGGAAGAGCAAGCAGAGGATGGTAATCGAGTTTCCAAAGCTAACAAGGGTGTCTATTTCATGGTGCAGAAGTTTCAAACATGTTTTTACATGTTCCATGGTTGGTGGTCTAGAGGATCTCCAAGACCTGCATATAGAACGCTGCGAAAAGATAATGGAAATTGTCAAGGAGGAAGAAGAAGAAGTTTGTGATGCCAAAGTGAATGATATCATCATATTACCTCGTCTAAAGTCCTTAACACTAACTGATCTTGAAAGTCTCGAGGGATTTTACTTAGGGAAGGAGGCGTTTTCATGGCCATTGTTGAATACTTTAAAAATCAATAAGTGCCCAGCAATTACGGTATTCACCAAGGGACATTTAGATACCCCGTAGCTGAAACAAATAGATACGAATTTTCATATTGGTGATATAAGGGAAGACGTCAACTCCTTTATAAAAACCAAACAGGAAGAGGTACTTGTTAAACATATTCCCTACTTTTAATCATTCCTTTAAATGTCAATTGCATAACGTATTTTCCCTTATTTTTCTTCATAAATTTTCTGCAGGGTTATCAATTTTAATACATGGAGACAATATGTTTTCTGTGCATAGTTCTATAATGTCAACTCACGACTATTGGTAACTTCTCTTTTCACATTTTTTAGGAAGAATATGAGAAATTGGCTTCTTTTATTTTTAATTTTTGGCTATGATAAACATGGACCCTTTTTATAGATTTGGGATGTTACAGGTGGACCAACCAAGTTATAAGTAGATTTGTCTAGGCTCCATTCAAGAACACACAACAACACAACGTTTTTCATTAAATGAGATATAAGTGTTCTCCTATGAAATCTTGAGCAGTCAGTTGGTAAATCTTTTTTAAGGGGACCGTGTTAATTACGGGCCTCGGTTTTCTACAATAAATTTGTAGGCCTTGATTTTCTTCGGATAAGTTCACTTACTTATTGTGATTATAAGATTAGTTGCTTATTTTCATTCTACATATTATTGTGGTAATATTGCTATTACTCATTTATTTATGTTTTGTTGTTGTAATTCTATTAGAATTACTTTCTCATTTGTTTACTTTAAAATTATATCGTAATAAATTTGTTATAATAATGAAATTTATATCTGGGTATAAAATACTTTTCCTACATACAACACAAGCAAGGTAATCAAAAGAACATGTAACTAGAATCAAGGATATTTCAATGTCTATCAAAAGACTGAAAAATGAAGTCTTTTGAGCTATACAACTTATTTTTATTTTTTCAAATAACATATAATACATTTATATTTTTAAAACACATATTCAGATGTATTAGTTAAAAATAAAAATATTAAGTTTAAAAGTAAAAATGCATTAATTAAAAATAAAATAATAAATAAGTAAAACTGATTGGCCCAATACGTATATGTTGACAAGCCCTATTTTCACACTTCGGCTGCCGTAAAAGCTCCTCCATCTTCAAAGATGGTATTCTTTCTCAATTTCTCTTCCAGTTTTTCCATTTGTTTCTATGCAATGCAATGACAAAAAAAAAAAAAAAAAAAAAAAAAAAAAAAAAAAAATTTAGAAAACGTTAAAAGTTGACCACAGGCCCCACTCTTCTTCTGTTTCCCTCCGCCTCCACCGAACGAAACGCCCAGCGACGAACGGACGCTGCCATGCCAATGGCATTCGTCCGTTCATGAACGCTCCCAAAATGGAGCCGTAGGGAGTGGTCTTAGCAGCGTTGTGCTTCTAGCTGCCAAATGATTATCCCTAATTTGTTTTTTGCTGTTTCAAAAAAGAAAATAATAATAATAATAAAAATTCCTATACTCTGTTTCTTCTTTTATTTAATTTGTTGTTTGTGAATGTAAATAAACATCCCATTGAATATGTTGTTTTTAGGTGAAATCATCTATATTTGGTATTATGAGTTTACCACTAGAAATTGTAAAATGTGGATATTATAAGGATATTTTTAATATTCGATCACGAAGGGGAGTAGAATATTCTAAGAGTAGTAATTGTTCAGATATATGAATAGCTCAAATAAAATCATAGTAGAATCAAACGAATTTTTGTTAGGACTCATTTGTTATCTAAACAGACGCAACTGTGTGTTCTTACTTGGCCTATGCAGATCGCATTCCCAACTAAAGATCCTACTATTTTGAAAGGGATACCTGCTTGGTCTTTTCATAATTTGATTGAAGCGACAGAAAGTATGATGAAATATGCTAAAACAACCCTGTCATCCAAAGTGTTGCTACAATTGAAAAGCTTGAAAAGATTCATGCGCAGAGACACGATTTGCTTGAGGAGGCATTTGAAGAAGAAGCACTGGAAAAAGTGGTTTCAATGAATCACAAACTGTTGTGGAAATACCAAACCTAAAAGAAGTGCACTTAATGAGCCTATTTGCTCTCAAGTACTTATGGAAGAGCGACCAATTGATGGTACTGTAGTTTCCAAATTTAACGACTGTGTCTATCAATGATTGTTACAGTTTGCAACATGTGTTTACTTGCTCCATGGTTGGTAGTCTAGTGCAACTCAAAGACCTACATATAATTGGCTGTAGAAATATTAAGGTAATTGTTAAGGAAGAAGAAAAATGTGATGCAAAAGTGAATGAGATTACGTTACCACGTTTAACCTCCTTGAGACTAAGAGATCTTCTAAGTCTCAAGGGGTTTTGCTTAGGGGAGGCGGCTTTTTCATGGCCATCATTGGCTACTTTAGAAATCTATGGATGTCCAGCAATTATGGTATTCACCGAGGGACATTTGAAAATCCCAGAGCTGAAAGTAATAGAAACAAGTTTGGGGACGTGTGATGTAAGGGAATTTCCTTGAAAACCTTAACTCCTTTATAGAGAAAAAACAAGAAGAGGTACATAATACGTAGATGTTGTTCCCTGCTTTATTCATTTCTTAAAAGGGTCACTCACATAAATCCGACTAATATTGAATTTCTTTATAGGGGGTATTTGGTACATGAGCAGGAGCGATATGGAATCTATCCCTTTTACCACGGTTGTTTGACGCAGAGAATGAATGTTTGTGAATCAAAATTTAATTTTTCAATTCCCTCGAAAATTTCCAAGAATCTGGGAGAAGGAAAGACTTTTAAAGGGGCTCTTTCTCGGTGTGAAAATGATTTAGACGTGGCATTTACCAAACAAAACAATAAAAGAGGGAGAACATTATATAGAAATTGCCATATGCAATGCACTTTGTTTACAACTTCTGACGCCATAGACGATACTGCTACGCTATTCACTGCTGCTTAATTGAGAAACAAATTGAGACAGTTTTGCTTAAATCTTTGCTATGTATGTAACTTCACATGACTTGAGGTGTGCAAAGCTTATTAAATAATTGGGATTAACTTACTCCGTTTGATGGTTACTCTGGGCATCTCATATTGTTTATGGTCAATAACTACTTTACATCTCGTCAAAGTAAAGCAAACAATTACTCGTTTCACATCTGCTGATTATGCAACAATGGCCATTGGTTCTAACTTTTGCCGAAAATAAAAAAATTTCTTTTGAGCCACTTAACCGAGTTTACTACTGATACGCAACTATTTTGTGTCAAAACCCAATCGTTTACAAATACGATATGGTTGGGAAATGGGTAGTTGTTACACATGTTGCAAATAAACATAAAGTTGCCAAAAAGATCATCGTTCTTCAACTGTAATAATTATACTGCATATATTGTTTTCATATACTTCGTATGAAATTTAACAAATTTAATCTAAGTGCCTAAAAATTGAGAATTATGTCTTAAATTATAAAGAGTAATTAAATTACATATATGGAGTTTCGGTCAAGCCGAGTGAAGTTATTGTTTTCTTTGGCAATTGAAGACTACAAAACTAACTCCATATCCTTTAATTAGACGTATTTAACCATACATTTTAGACTTATTTAGTTAACAAACTTTAGGTAACAAAGTTAAGTTGGTTATTAATCTAGGTTGCTATCCGATATTACCTGTATTAGTATTTATCAAAATAAATATAACTATTTATTCAATAATTGATAAATAATATTTTCTTTTCAATCAACTATTTTCAAAGTAAATAATTTTGTTTGCAAAAAAATAAACGAGATATTTAAATGTTTTCTTTTATATTACTGTAGCATAATGATAAAACACAAACTCTTTTCTTATTTTTAAATATTAGTCTAATTTATAGTAATAATTGGAGATGCATTTATTTCTTACAATTCTAGACCAATATTTTTAAAATTTTCTTTCATAATCGTATGAAAACTATTAAAATTTTAATACAAATTAGTAAGTGTAAAAAAAAATATTATAGATATAGAATTCTAAGAAATTAATAATGATCATATATCTATATTACTTCGAAAAACTATTTTAATTAATTGTATGAATACTTGTTTTAGTTATAAAAAAATATATAGAATTGTCAAAAAATGACATAATACATATTAGTTAACATAAAATACAATTGAATTATGCATAGAAACACTTGATAAATAATAGTAAATATAGTTTAAGATAACAAAAATACATGACATGTATAAAAGTTCATTTATTCTTTATATTTGGAATTGTGATTGACTATAAATCCAACTCATATTTATATAAATATAATATAAATAAAAATGTTAATACACTGAATATATACATTCAGATACTGACGCAATACGCAGATTAAAAAACCTCGTTATAACAATTTAAAACTTTAATTGGTTACTTGGCTTATATAATGTAACTCAACCTTTATGCTATCAATTTGGTTACTTGGCTTTAGCTCATGAGTCATAACACACTTGCGTGAGATTTATCACCACATTTTGTATAACATAATACGAATAAGTTATCGTAGTTTAGTGGTTTATGGTAATAATGATAAAAATTAATATTTTTATTTATAATTTTAACAATTCTATATTTTTTTATAACAAAAAATAATTTCAAAATTATTATAATTTTATTCTTTATAATATGAGATTGATTTTTTTTCAAAAAAAATATATGATACACAATTCAAATTTGTGTATCACAACTTTTATAACTTTTAGCTATAATACACACTAAAAATTTTATAGTGTGTATCAAATATTCTTTTAACATTTTATTTCATATTAAATAGCATAAAATTCTAATAATTTTGTTATAAAAAAATTAATTAATGTTAAAATGAAAGATAAAATAGTTCATTCGTACCATTATTTATTTGGAGATGACAATCTTATGACGTACCAAATTAAATAATTTTGAATTATGTTTTATAATTATTTATGAGACTTAAAAAAAATAAAATAAAAAGGTTGTGTTTCTAGAGAGAAGCTCAAATTATGAGGAAGGAAAAGAAGTCAATCAGGATGTAATAAGTGTCCCCCTAATTGCATCTCCATTTCTCCACCTTTATTTTATTTTATTTTTTAAAAATTCGGATTTTTAATTATTTTATTTTCTAAATTCGTTTTTTTTAAATTACGTTTTTCTTCGTTTTTATTCGTTTTTTTACATTCTTGCTTGTTTTTTTACGTTTTTGTTCTTTTTTCGTTTTTCTTCGTTTTTTTCATTTTTCTTCGTTTTTTTCGGTGTTCTTCATTTTTTTAAGTTTTTTTTCGTTTTTCTTCGTATTTTAATGTTTTTTTTTTAATTTTTCTTCATTTTTTTTACGTTTTCTTCGTTACGTTTATTCGTTTTTCTTCACCTTTTTTACGTTTTCCTCATTCTTTTACGTTTTTGTCATTTTTCTTCATTCTTTTTTACATTTTTTATGTTTTACTTTGTTGTTTTAATGTTTTTTCTGTTTTTGTCGTTTCATATACGTTTTTTTTTTTCTTTTTTCTTTATATGTTGTTGGTGCACGTTTTGTGACAACAGCTTCTAGTTTGTAATAGTTAGTTTTAGAAGTCATTTTGTTAATCATTGTAATCGTTAACTTTAGTTTTGTCTGTGTATTTTTTAGGTTCGTACGAACTTGTAGGTTCGTACGAACTTAGAGTAGGTACGAACATGTAGGTTCATACGAACTTAGTTAGTTCGTACGAACCTAGACGCAGCTAAGTTCGTACGAACTTGGCTGCCTATAAATACACAAGTCCGAAAATAGGTTAAAAAGGAGTTTAGGAACTGGGTTTTTCCAGCTAGGTTCGAATACTCTGTGTAACTTCGAATGTAACTTCGTTTGCATTCAATAAAGTGATATTTATACTCGTTTGTTATCGTTTATGTTTATGTGAGGATTCCGCACTCGTATAAGCAAGATTACCCCGTAGATCCGACCCTGAGGGGACTTACATATGTCAACCTTTTTTTTTCTTTTTATTCGTTTATATGATGCGCACAGACTTAAAATATGATGCATTGATTATTCAAAATATACAATAAAGTATAGTTATTATATAAAATAATCGTGCATCAAATTATTAAATATGGGGTATCATTGTAATAAAAAAAATGTCACTCTAATTTCTAGATATATGATAAACATTATTATCATATAAGTATGGTTGCATCGTAGTTATATGAATATGGTACTGTAATTTTGTAAATATAGTGCATCATATTTATAAGTTATAAATGTCTGCGATGAGTAAATATACAATAAACATCATTATCATATAAGTCTAAGTGCATCATAGTTATAGAATATGATGCACTAACTTATATTTTTACGATTCATCTTAGTTATGAACTTTTTTGTTTCAAAATATGGGTGCATCAAAATTATAAAATATGGTACTGTAAATTTTGAAAATTCATTGCATCATATTTATAAGTTATAAATGTCTGTGATCGAGTAAATATACAATATCATTATCATATAAGTCTAAGTGCAGCATAGTTATAGAATATGATGCAGTAACTTATACTTTACGATCCATCGTAGTTATAAACTTTGTTGTTTCAAAATCTTGGTGCATCATATTTATAAAGTATGGTACTGTAAATTTTTTAAATTCATTGCATAATATTTATAAGTTATAAATGTCTGCGATCGAGTAAATATACAATATCAATATCACATAAGGCTAAGTGCATCATAGTTATAGAATATGATGCAGTAAACATCATTATCATATAGGTATAAGTGCATCATTATTATATAATATGCTTCAAAATCAGGGTGCATCATAGTTAAAATGGGGGAAAACAAAAAAAAAACGTTTAAAAAACGAAAAAGAGAAAAAAGCCCAAATTTATAAAAACGAAAAAGAACAAAAAAAGGACAAAAAAACGTAAAAAAATGAAGAAAAACAAAAAAAAACGTAAAAAAATGTAAAAGACGAAGAAAAAATGAAAAAAAAAACATTATATAAAAAAGAAAAAAGAAAAAAAATGATAAAAACATAAAAGAACCAAGAAAAAAACGTTAAAAACGATAGAAAAAATCAAGAAAAAGCGATAAAAACGTAAAAAAAAATATAGAAAAATGATAAAAACGTAAAAAAGCGAAGAAAAATGAGATGAAAGATGGAGAGTAAAGAAATAAGAAGGGAAAAAAAATGAAGATAATTGTCCACTTCTCATTAATTTCTCTTTATTCTAAACTAACTTTGTCTTTTTACATAAAACATACTCAAATAAAAAAGCCTGAAAATATTTCACTAGCTGGTTCAGTTTTAAAACGCTTTAAACCGAATTGATTCGATGACAATAAAAAGTAAAAACAAAATCATTTCACTCGGTTCAACTTGACTCGTGAAGCGTAGTGCAACCGCCGAATGGTGGACCCACTGAATACGATTTGGTGATATCTGATTGGTCCAACTAAGACCATACATCCTTCTTCATACAAACAAAACCCTCCATCTCATCGAATCACCAATTTCATTTATTTAACTTATTAATCGATCTTCTGTTAATCTTTAAAATAATATTCAGTAGATAAAACGAAAATGTCATCGTTTTGTTCAAAAGCATCTTTAAATTTCAGACGCAAAATGGCTGAGATTCAGCCATTGCTCAACATTCATCAACAACAAAACGATGACGATGATGACGAATTGCAGCAAACAATCATTGCGGAGAAAAAAAGTAATTGTAGAATCGCTTCACTCGATGTTTTTCGCGGTCTCTCGATCTTCGTAAGCTTTTTCATCTTTCATTATGATTATTATGATCGTAATTTCGTTTAATTTGAGTCTCGATTACCGAATTTCACTTGAGGAAGTAATATACATTAATTTAGTTTGATTTAATCACACGCACACGACTAATATAATCATGCTAGATAGCAGATGCATTTGTGTTGTTTGACTATAAGGTCAAACAAGCTATGTAAAGTTGACATGTAACATAAAGTTCAATTTAGCTGATGTTTGACTTGATACTAATTAGTAATTACCAAGTGTGAAGTGTTTCATTTATATTTTTGTATTTAATTTACTTGTATAATGGATTGAGTTCGTACGTACAATGAATGCATTTATGCTTGTATAGCTAATTTTGGACCATGTAGAACCAAATAAGTTAACTCAAGTGAGTTGAAACAATAAAATAAGTCAGATTTAGCAACTTTAATTTCCGTTTGAGGCGTAACACACTAACTTTATTTTCAGAAAGTTTCTATCTAAAAATAGTTTACAAAATGAACTGATATTTCTCCTACTTCTAAATCATATAGATCCTTGACAAGGCCAAAATATATATTAGATGGTATATCACTATATTTGTATTTAAGTGATTTTGAAGTTAAAAATGAAATGGACTCTTTATATATCACGATTATAAGTTTTCTTTCAGATTGTAACTAGGAGCAAGCCTGTGGTTAGATGTTAGAACAGTGAATTAAAAATGAGAGTGGGTCTTCTATGTTGCATCGTCCTCCAATCCTCATTATTTGCATGTTAATTTGTGACTTGGTATTTGTTATTTCTTTTCAGCTTATGGTGCTAGTGGATTATGCTGGCTCTAGTGTACCGTTTATTTCCCATGCCCCGTGGAATGGTTTACACTTAGCAGACTTTGTCATGCCTATGTTTCTTTGTGCTGCTGGAGTATCTCTTGCAATTGTTTACAAGGTGACGCATAAACATATCCTGTAAAATATGAGCTATTAAATTCATTATTGCATAATGTGTAGACTGATCAATATATTGCAGGCTTAGTATTCTAAACAACAGAAAATTCAAAACAGATACGAAGCCACATGGAACGCAATAGTAAGAGCAGGGAAACTTTTTCTTCTCGGTGTGTTTCTTCAAGGTAAATATTGCAGGCTTAGTGTTAACATCTGGTAGGACATGAATTTTCTGTTGACATTCCCATGTCCTCATTTTTTTTGCTACCTTGGCAGAATCTTTGTATTTATATGCCACTAGTTACTTTATTTTTTTTACTGCATTTGTCCATTTAGAGAGAAGTCATCAAAAGACGAGATAAAAGGAAAACTAAAAACAGTTAATATTAAGAAAAAAGTTTAATGAGTGAGTGAACATCTTCAATACATACTGGAGTTGGTTGAATCTTATCCTGTTACCTTCAGCCATGGGAGTAGAATATATATAGAGGCACTGTTTTGTGTTCCATCAGTAATTAAATTTCATATATATGCTGTTTCCTTTGATAATTGTTGCCCAGGCATTATTCGTATATGTAAAGACCAACAGTCACAAGTTTTTTCTTAATGTTTGAACTACCCATTATTATTAAATTCAGGTGGTTACCTACATGGGATTACCTCTTTAACTTATGGTGTTGATGTTGAAACAATACGGCCGCTCGGTATCCTGCAGGTATCGTTCATCTGGACGAATCAATACTTTAACATGCTACGGTATCCTATTATCAGTCATCTGTCTCTCATTCATTTGACTGTGTTGTGGAAGAAAAGTTTTAGAACAACTCTTGCATATAAGTATATCCGTAGTTAATGGTGTTATATGTTATTTTTTTTATTATGTGGTAAAAGTCCTCTAACAATCACTAATTAACCGATAGGCCTTTGGCCTAGCAATATCTAGGTGACCCATCCCAAGAGATTTTGGGTTTAAGGTTCAATTTAGACATGTTTTTTTTATTAGAATAATAGGTGTAATGGGTGTGAGTATTTTCCTAGAAAACAATATATTAGTTTCAAAAGCCTCTACTTATGTTATTTTGACACTAGAGTTATAAAGGCTTTAAGAGTCAAGTTAAACTTATTTATTCTTTATTATGAGTGAAATGCATTTATGATATCATGGAGCAACTGTTACCATTCTCAGTTCTGATTTTGTTATTCATTGTGATCATTTCCAGAGGATAGCTATTGGATATATTGCTGCAGCGGTGTGTGAAATATGGCTTCCCTGTCAAATCTTGAAGAAAGAAGCAGTCTTAAGGAACTATATTTGGCACTGGTGAGAATATATATCTCAGCCTCAATTTCGAGTATATATAGTTATATACTACTCCGTATTATATTCCGAGAAGAAAGTCTTGACTTGCAAGCCTTTATTGTGGTATTCTATATATTTTGGTGGAAACATTTTTAGTATCATTCAATAATAATATTTTCATGTAGAAAAGATAGACAAATGTAAATATGGACACTCACCGATTTTCAGGCTAGATGAATACCAAACTTTTTCAGAGCTTTACACTATGGATTTCGCTACTGAGATTATTGTTCACTTTAAATGTATATTTAGTTATTAAGTTTTTTTTTCTTTTTGGTATAGGTGTGCTGTATTTTTTCTTGTGTGCCATCTACATCGGATTGACATATGGCTTGTACGTTGCAGATTGGCAGTTTAAGGACTTGCATTCATTATCTTCTTTCATTTCAGGAAATGGAACCACTACTCATATTGTATGATCACTCTCTTGTTAACATATATATATATATATATAGTGTGTGTGTGTGTGTGTGAATAGAATTAGCAAAGAAAATAGTGTTATTTATCAGTCATTACTGCTTGCTGTATGGTAAGAAGTTATTGTTTATGATTATTGTTTTACGAATGTAAACTGCTGAACGTTTGTTATGCTGTTGAGTATAGGTGAATTGTTCTGTTAGAGGTGATCTCAGGCCTTCCTGCAATGCTGCTGGAATGATAGACCGATATGTTCTTGGCATTGATCATCTATATCAAAAGCCTGTTTACAAAAATCTTAAGGTGAATACAGATTCTTGAATAATTATTAGTATTATGCAGTCAATCATTTTCAAATTAACATGTATAATATTATGATGCCCATACAGGAATGTAATATATCTAAGTGTGGCCAAGTTCCAGAATCTTCACCTTCATGGTGCTGTGCCCCTTTTGAGCCCGAAGGCATTTTAAGGTATATAATACATCAAAATTTGAATTCTGTTAAATTCAATATTGGCAAAATGGTCGCAGGAGGACAGATAGCAAACTGAGGGAATACTAGTTTACGATTTAATTTTCAAATTCTTCTAGGTGGTCACACTAGTAAATATTAGCCTAAGTTTATATATTAGCAGTAGTCTTGAGCCTCAAAAATTTTATTTTTTAAAGATACTTGCTTCATTCAGTTGAATAATCCTACAAAGCTAATGAGAAAGTTGGAATGGTGGATGTGCAGTTCTTTAACAGCTTCTGCGGCCTTCATTATTGGACTTCAATATGGTCATGTTTTGACCGAATTAAAGGTGAATCTCATGTATTTTATATGAATACAGTTTGCCTTGGTGAAGTCTTGCATGTCTGTATACATCTTTTTCTGAAATCATAATCTATTTGCCACTGTGCATTTGTGCATTTGCATTGCGACTGTTGCTATACATTATGCCATGGAGTAAATTTGAACCTTGGTAACTCCAGTTTCTGTAGTTTTTCAACCTATAACATGCTCGCTATCTCTATTTTCTAAAAGCTTGCAGACTAATATGACGAGTGTTATAACATCATTGCTGCAGGGCCATAAAGATCGACTTTGCAACTGGTCCTTCATGCCAATTTTGTTTCTTTTTCTTGGATCCATACTTGCTCTGTCAGCTATGCATCTTGATTCCATTTTCAGCAAAAGAACACAAATGCACACCATTCTTATCCAACAGTTCTCCTACTCTGACTACAAATGTTTCTTGGATCCATAGTTGCTCTTTCAGGTATGCATCTTGATTCCATTTTCAGAAAAGAACACAAATGCACATTCTTCTTATCTAACAGTTCTCCTATTCTGACTACAAATGTTAAACAAAAGGCTTTGACTTTATAAGTCGACATAAATAGTAATCCTTCTACAAGAAAAAACGATAATTATATCAAAAGGTTTGACAAAAAATACATATTACAAGAAGAAATATATAAAAAATATAGAAATAATATAATAACTAGAGCTTTTGTGAACTCAAGTTTGATATTCAGTTAGAGTAGGAAAATCATCAATATACAAAACAAAAGACAATGTTTATGTATGCGCTAACTTGTATGGTTTACATATCTCTTTTACTATACTATATCAACTATCAAAAATATTTAGAAACACTCTCTTGAATGAGGAATTATCAATTATTAGTAGAAAATCTATTATTTTCTCTTTGCTGTTTCCCTCAGGTATCCCCCTAAAATAAATCCCTGTACACGATCAGTTACATGCTGGTAACTTCAGCAGCAGCAGGAATCACATTTTGTGCATTTTATCTACTGGCAAGTATCCTAAACCTTTTTATATGATAGCATGAGAGACAATGATTTTTAAGCACTTTCTTCAATGATTTTCTTCTGCTTGAAAGCTTCAAATACTTTAAATTAGATTCTGATGTGCAATATTCATGAAACATTTCATACACTTACAGGTAGATGTTTACGGATGGAAGCGTGTAGCATTCGGGTTGGAATGGATGGGAAAACATTCTTTAAGCATTTTTATTCTTGTTGCATCAAACTTATTTGTCATTGGAATACAAGGATTCTACTGGAAATCTCCTCATAATAACATCGTAAGTCTTTTAAATACACATACAGTTTGTCCTGACTGCAAGCAGTACTTTTTGACATTTTCATAAAACTACGCATTACTTTTGTCACGAAAGAACGTATAATGATTCAAAGGTTAATCTTTTGAAAAACACGAAGAATGTACAATAATTTAACCCTTGGTTGTGAAGATTGAAGTCCATATGACAAACCAAAATGAATACTATATATAGTTTGTTATGTTTAGAGGAAAATAAATAGGTTATTTTAATCGAACGTGGAAAAATTTGCTACTAATACATGACATTTCAAAATAAATGAATACTTATAATTTTAATTAGACCAAGGTAGTATGAAGTCACTATGAACTAACTGCTCTTTTTTTTATGTTAACTCCCTAATATATAGTCCTTTCTTTTATATCAGTTCTAACAGATTTACTGGATTGTGTAACACGTTGTACAAAAATGGCATCTCGATGTAACTCGTTTAACAAATAGGTAACTCGTTCGTAATACTTATACACCATTGATGTGAAAGTAGTTTACACAAGCAGCTCTTGGATCATGAGAGGTCTCTCATGGTCTATCATCTAGTTATACATAGCTGTTATAATGTGGTAGAATTGTTTTTTGCATTGTTGCTATCATTTTGTTTTTGAAGCATTAAGAAAACAAAGAACGAGAAATCTTATCTGAGTCTCTCTTAACCATGTTTCATTCAAATATCTTTTTTCTTAAGATGTGTTGGCATTATCTATATTTCCAAAATATTATAAAGGTGTGTATTTAATAATATACGATCATACTTTTTGATGTGAACTCTGAATCTCACATTAGAAGAATGTAAAACTCTACGAAAATGTATATAAGTTAATGAGTTACTTTATTCTTTTTTTTATCTCCAATTGATTCTAGAGTGCAATCTTATTAGGCTTATATGTTGTTTTCTGTACGAGTTTAGTTGAAATTGATTATAACAAGTGGTATATGAGTTACAGTATGGTGGTATCTGAGTTACGATATAATTTGATGTTAATGTTGATCGAATCCTTAGTAACACGTGACCCCGTTTCAGGGATCATGATGGATCAGACTCTGGTCCATTCATGTTTCTTAAGAAGGTTAGATCACGTGGGATACTGATGAAGGGAGATCGATGCAATATTTGATCATAAGGGACAGATTGCTGGGTGTAAATCTAAGTCCCACATGGAAAATTGTGAATGACTAGTTTTATAAGCTAGTGAGTTACTCTATTTATTGCCGATGGTTTTAGAGTGGACACAATTGAGCTTATATGTTAGTCTTCGTATGAGTTCAGCTGAAAACTGTCATATCACATCTCTGTGCAAAATAAAATGGCCTACTTAGAGAAAATTATAATCAATTTGTAAATTATACTTTTGCTACTTACATTTCCCCGTCCAGATGATTTTGACCAATAATGGAGGCATGTCCATTTTACTTGCAATGTTGTCTTTACACGTCTAACATAACTCATATAATTCATATACATTTATTAATTTTAAACAAACTTATGGAATTTGAGTTGGTATTTTAGTTTCTAGTTTTGGCAAACGCGAATGAAGTAAATTGGTTCTTCATGGAAATGTGATATGAGGGTAATACAACAATAACAATTATGTCCATCACCTAACGGAAGACCAGATGGATACATAAAAGGGTAACTCGTTAGTCTTAGAATCCATCAAGAGGCAGAGTTGCTAAGAGTTTGCCACTCAATGGAACTAAATCTAAAGAGATAAATAACACATGAAGTAAGCTCAAACTAGCTTCACTATGACTTCAATTTCCACTCAGCCATAGTTTTGTTTGATACATAAAATTTTAGAATTTTATGAAAAAATAATTTAGTTGGAGTAGCTTTAAAAAGTAACTCGAGCTTATGACGTATGAATTTACTTAAATACCTATTATTTCGTTGATTATTATGTTTTTTAATTTTTATGTCAATTTACATATTTAAGTTTAAATTCTAACTACTTTATTAAATACTTATAAAATATATAAAATCTCTAACTACTAAGTAGTTTCACTAAATATTCATCAATGTTTGGAGTTAAATATTTCAATCTGACAATATATTGTAGTCAAATTAACATAACTTTCTTAGGAAAATTCCAATTAATATTAGTTTAATATCTAAATTTAAAAGTATAGTGCGAGCAATGATACTAAGTCTGATGATCCAAAATCAGCTTATTTTCTTATTGATAAATTATTATGAGAGATGTCGATAACTATATAGTTTTCTGAATCTAATTCAAAAAAGAAATGTTTAGCATCCAAATTCTAATAGAGAGACAAAAAATTACAACATTCAAATTGATTCATACATCACATTATATTATATTAAATAACAAATAAAGCTCACAACACGAATATATAATAGTATAACTTTAGTGTATAAATCACTTTATTTATTGTATTTATTATTAGAATATGTAATATTTAGTTAATTGGTATTTATCTTTATTTTATATTTATATAGTTTAGATTGTTTTTGTATCATATTATATTAACATTAGGTTACTTGTTTAGTAAGATTGTCTTAGTCTATAAATATAATATAATTTTTCTTTTTTTAATCTATATGATATGATTCAAATCAATAATATTCATGATTCCTTATTTGACATGATACTAGAGCTAGTATTATAGAGAAAAAACATTGATCAGAAAATAACTATTACGGTCATCAATTAAACGTCAACAATTCAGGGATCATTGTTTATTTTATATCTCTTCAAAGAAACCCTCAATAAAATCGTCTGCTTCCTAGCTTCTTTACTTCTTTCTTCTTCTTTATCAACATCTTCTTAATACTCGTTTTCTTATTATTACTATTTGCTCATCAATTATAGGCCACAACCACTTGCTTTGTTCTACTTCCATCATGTGCTCCACGGACTTCTAAAAATTGTCAAATTCAAAGCTACCCTTTAGAGCTGGAAAAAAATCTGCACCTAATAGAAAACTTGATCTTCACATTCGATTTGACTAGGGAATTTTCTAATTGATCAAGGACGAGGATGAGGATAAGGACACCGAATTCTCGAATTTAAAAATTGGAGATGAGGTCGGGATGAAAATGCCTCTCGAGTTCTCATACCCATACCCAAACCCTCCGGATGATAATTTTATCGGGTCCACTAACCCATACCGAATTATACATATTATATAAATATTACATATCATAAATTATATACATTTTTATAATATAATAAACTATATATGTATATATTAAATTCTTAATTTTTTAAAATCCTAATATATTATGATATACGCTTTATTTTTTTCAATACAATGCTTCGTATGGTTACAATGATTTTTTCAATTTACTTTTGTGTTACTCAAATTTGTTTCAATTCATCAAAATATCTTTACGCACTTTATATCTCTCTGTAATAATATGTGGTGTCATATTTAGTCTTACAATACATCGTAAGAGTTTTTATAATATATTTTATTTTTTAATGTTGTTTTTCAAAGGAAAAAATCCTCGAGTACCCGATGAAAATTCTTGCAGAGAATGAGGATGAAGATATAAAATTAATTCTGAATAAAATAAAAATGAAGATGAGAATGAGAAGTGAAAAATAGAGATGGAATGCAAATGATTATGAGATCTTGACACTCCCGTCTCATTGTCATCCCTGGTACTCTTCAACTTCTAGCTTTAAACTCTTTCTAATTAAACTTTTCTCTTCCTAACCTCTTATCCAACCGTCTGTTCTATTTTTAATTTTTTTCACAATTACTACTCTTCTGATAGAATAACTCTTTTCTCTATCTCCTTTTCTGTCTTGTTATATATTTTCTTAAATTCCTAAAATTCTAGTTATAAACTTCAAATGTTGATCAAAGAGTCTTCGTGTTTAAATATTTCTGGCTAAATAGCCGAAAAAGAAAAAACAGTCAATGCAAAACAACAACAAAAACTGCTCTCTTCAAAAGAAAGAAAAAGAATCCATGCGAAACAAAGAGACGATGCAAATCTAAGAGCTACTTCAATATTAAGAGGCGTTGCTATCAAAGAATTTTTTTCTACAATTCGTTTCAGTTTGCCTTTTTTTTTTTTCTCTGGCTCAAATTGCGATGATATTAGAATATATATTTCCATATAATATTTAGTTGATTATATTTTTCTTTACTTTATATGTATTTAGTTTAAACTGTTTTATCATCATATTAGAATTAGGTTACTTATTTATCAAGATTCTTTTAATTTATAAAATTAAATTATTTTGTAATCTAAATGATTCAAATCAGTAATATTCATCATTCATTATTTAACATTTATAACATCTATAACATTTATAACCCTCCTCCTATAAATGCAAAGATACACTTCAATAATCGGAGAAAATGTCTTTTTAGCTAAATCTGGAAAGATTAACCATAACTTAAGTCGTGAGGAATTATGAGACCCACTTACATAGTTTAATTTAGTCTGATTTATTTACTTTCTCCGTACCATAATAATTGTTCACAATCAATTTGTACACAATTTAAAAAATTACATTGTCTGATAATGGGGAGATGCCTCTTTTACCCGTAATTTTTACACAGATTCCAATGTATCGGTTTTGAGAAAAAGTATATTGAGAGTAATAGTTAATTTACTACTTTTGGAAGTATACATTTATTTTTAAACAAACTAAAAAGGAAAGTTTGACATTTATTTTGAGACCGAGGGAGTAATAATTTTAAAGTATTTGTCAGCTTAGCTTATCTCTGTCAACCAATTCTTCCATTATACACCTTTTCTAGGCGCTATTGTTAATGCCAACCACATTATCAACAAATTAGACCACTTTCAACCTAAAAAAAGCTTTTTTCAAGTTTTTTTAATGCTACATTAGCGTCCTGTTAATATTTTTTCAAAAACAAAACTGAGAAAAGATTGAACGTTGTCAACCCAATAAGCTTCTTCAGAAAGATTAGACCCTGCTATTTATTTAATTACAATAAATACATTTTAAATTATAATTTTAAAACATAAATTTAAATAAAACTCCTTCATTAAAAATAAAATAATACATTAAAAAATTTTAAAAAAATTAACATAAATATAATTTTAAAATTAAGAATACGTGTTCGTCCCGAAAACAGTAGCTAACTATAAAACAAACAACAAATGTAAGTAAATACGCTAAATATCAAGTTTAAAGTTTTTTCTTTTTAGATTCAATTAAAGAATAATTTACAGTAGTTTAATGCAGATTAAAACAAGACAAACTAGTCTAATTAAACTATACTTGTGACAAATTTCCTTCCAACAAGTTATCAGCGAGAGTACGTTGATAACACTCAATGATCAACACTTAACAAATAAGTGAGGGTACAATAGCTCACTGATAAACAAGAGTATGCTTAAATCAAGGTTGGAGGTGAGTACTAAATTCTGGACATTGAATATGGTAGCTGAGGGGGGTATTTGTTATCTCATAAATATTCTTCAAACCCTATACGTGTCAATACCATATTCAAGAAGGTTCACAGTAACTTCTAAGTGATGAAAGTGAAATACATACTAAGGTATGAGATATGAATTAAATAAACATAGTTTCATAAAAGTAATGCGCTTTTCAGACAAAGTACAATAACCAGGTGTGCATATCTTTGATGAAGATATGCACATATTATTATGCTTTATAAGTTGACCTTATGTTTAGTACATTGGTTATTTGTCAAACCCAATGTACTTTTGGGGTAAAGGCATGAGCCGATGGTTAATAGAGAAGTCTTGAATTCCACTTTAGTGAATTACTCTCTATCTCTGTCTCCAGTCTTGGACTACATCAAATGCTTCATATGTTCTTGTCAGCGTCAGGTTCATTGTAACTTCTTCAAATGACTAAGTATCCATTAGTGAGTGATAGATACTCTACTTAAACCTAAGTTACAATAACAAGAAGAGTCACTGCTAATAGATGCAGTGAGTTAAATAGACAAGGCTATATATTATAAGTATCAAATAGTTCATTGTTCAATATGAGCAGCGAACAAATCTGTTTAGTCTATTATGAGGTCACTGCTAACATATGCAGCGACTGATAAAACATTTAGTTTTTTTTGTCATTAATAAAGTACATGAGTGGGGTCTCTGACCCAACAATCTCCCTCTAATTATTTATGATAAATTTACTCTCTGATTTATACTTGGTGTTTTATCTTTTGATTTTGGTTGACCGTGATATCTTCTTCTTCTGTAATGAGAGTTTGGCTTCACCTATATAGTAGTGACTAGGTTGACCAGCGATCAGTGACACAACTTATAGTTTTAGGAGTTTTGACTTTATCATTTCCAATGATGTACTCTAGTGAATAAGTTGGTCAGCGACAAGTAACCCAACAATATGCACATATATTTGTATATATGTAATTTTGGTGATAATGAATAGATTCATGTATGATAAATTTTCATCCATATTCAATCCACTAATTATCAACATTCATATCCATATCTATTATTCATCCATTATAATCGTCTATATCCACCGCTAATAGATGAGTAAGATAGATGTCTACTAAATCGGATGACCATTACCGTCTCTAGAGGCAACTGCTTATCCTCTCATAAAAAATCTCAATCACATACATAATATATTTTAAAGGGTATATTGTTATAGCTACGTGATGCAAATGTTTAAATATTAAACTGATTCTCATATTTTTATTTTTTACAATTATTAAAACTTTGCTTATTAGATTGTGATACGATCACATAAAAAATTACATAACAATACACATAAAATTCTAATAACACGTAATAGAACATCAGTTAATTTAATTTATTACAATTACAATGTTCTTGAATATGTTAAAATCATTTTGAAGCTTTAAATGTCTCGAGTAATCGCATAATTGAGAGTTCTTTAGGATATGATATCGAATCTCATTGGCAGGTCATAATTTACAAGTGTCGTGTTTTCTTTAGTTTAATTATTTAAAATTATCGCAATTATGTAGGCATTTTATTTTAGAATATGTTATCTTTTATTTATGTGAATGTATTTTAATTTTTAATTAATATAATATCTTTTACTTATTTACAGTAAAGTTAATGCAATATTTGCGTACTTATAAAATCTGATTTATCTTATCTTAAATATAATATAAGAAGCGGACAATGACATCATCAGATGTACAATTGGCGAATAAAATTCTTTAATTTTGATAAATTGAGTAAAATTATGGATTTGATGACATCATCATTTAATTTAGAATTTTTATCAATTAAGTCCTTTTATTTCACTCTATTCAAAATTACAGCTCAAACTTTTTAAGTTATATAACTCTTAACGGAAATATCATATCATTATCAAAATTTAAAAAATCTATTTCATGTATTTGTATATGTCCACAAACATACTACCCATAAAAAGAATTATTAAGGGATTATATATTTAGAGGCCACCCAAATTTATTAATTTGTTTTTGTAGGCCACCCATATTTGAAAACGATTTTATAGGTCATCCAAATATATCATTTTGTTTTTGTAAGCCACCCATATTTGAAAACGATTTTATAGGCCACCTAAATTTGTATATTGTTCATGTATACCAAATTCGAATAAAAACTCATCAAATAAATGTGAAAGAACACAAATACCCCCTATATTTGTTAATTAATATTATTTATATTATTTTAGTTTTATTCAAACACATAGGTATTTGTGTCCTTTTACACTTTTTCGATGAGTTTTTTGGTATACATGAAACAATATACAAATTTGGGTGGCCTATAATTTCGTTTTCAAATATGGGTGGCCTACAAAAACAAAATGATATATTTAGGTGGCCTACAAAATCGTTTTCAAATATGGGTGACCTACAAAGACAAAATGATATATTTGAGTGACCTCCAAATATATAATTCCAATTATTAATTAATACTTTAATAGTATGAATCGTATAATAAAGTTGTACTATCCGTAATTAATCATGAAATATTAGGTTTTATTAATGTTACCTATTTATTCCACTACTATCACAATATTACATAAAAGTATCATTAGAGAAACTATATACACATTATATAATACCTACAGATTAAGGAAAAATATATCTACGTTCACTCAATTCAGTTAAATAATATAAATACTTTTATTATGCTAATTTATTATTTTAAATACATTTAGATAAATAAAATAACTTCAAATACTTCAATGTACATCTCAAATCCTATAGGTAATTTTATTCAACATTTTCAATTAACAAGTTATAGGTTTAGGATAAGATTTGCGGTGTCAAGAAAATTTCAACGTTTCAACGAATATATAATCTTAAATCATTAAATTAGTTATAATGATAAATATAAGTTATTATTTTATCATCTAAAGGTGAAATCTTAATTAAAACTGTCAATTTTAATATGATTATATTTATCATCTTAAATTTTTAATTAATCGATGTTATAAGATGATTACCAAAATTCCTACTTAATAAGTGTTGATTTGAGAATTGAAACAGTTGCATGAACAAAAGAATCTAACTGTGTTATTTATAATTCTTATAAAAACGTAATCATTGATTAACATAATTAAGTTATCACATTTGAACTGTTGTGTAAAAAAATATAATTTTTTATTTTAATATTAATTTTAGTAGCTTAAACGAACTATATATATACAAATTTTAACACTAATTATGTATATATATACATATACATTACAATGGATTGTAAAAGTAATGATGAGGTATCAGTTAATCAAATGTTATTAAACTCAATATACTATACGAGTTTATTTAATGAAGTAGGATACTCACGTGAGAGTGTATTAAATTGTGAAAAAGTAGATGAAATATGAATGTCCTAATATGACAAGCTTCTTCATTGTGATTTAAGTAATGATATCCGAAGCTCCAATAAAAAAATGAACTACAATCGGTCCCCAAAATAGTTGTGAGAAGATCTGTGGCAAACTATGATAAATATAACGTTGTTTTCGTTCTTTTATTTTGACAAAGGTGCTTTAGCTTCTTATGTTTACATTATCTCTAAATAATATAATATGTCTACGTCATATTAGATTGTGAATTCTACACAAAGAAAACTCCTAGCCTTATATTGAACAAACACCACAAATTTCATCAATTATATAGTCTTAAATAAGAGTTCTATAAATTATATACTCATAATAACACAACAAAGCATTTCTAATGGGAAATTCTAGTCCAAAGTTTTTCTGAACAACTTTATTTTGTTTTTTTTTTTTGTGTTAGAGGTTAAAAAAAATAAAAAAAATAAAGCTTTTAAAAAAAGTTTATACCCCAATTGAAAAAAGTCATTCAAACATCAAAAGTAATTAAAAAAAAAATAAAGTTAAGTATGAAAGAGAGTGCAAGAGGTTTACACATACAAAGTCATTGCAATCTCTCTCTTATTTACTTTTTTACAACTTTTAAATAATTTTGTATGGTTGAAAGGATTTTGCATTGGAGCATAAGGTTTTTTTAAAAACTCTTTCTGTAAACCTCTTACTTAAGAAAGAGAAAAAACCTTTAGTATTGTAGGTGGTGATAGCAGTCACGGTAACACTGATGGTGGTGATAAAGATTATTGTTTGCATTTGTTTGAAGTGCTACTTTACATATATATATATATATGAACGTATCATGTAAACAATGACTGATCATGAGCATGTTTATTATTAATATTACTAGATTCATAACAATTAATATTAATTAACACAACTGTTCTGCTACTCGATAAACACATGTATTGTGTGATACAAACGTCCAAATACAACTTTGGAATGTGAATTACTATAACGTTGAAAATGTACCATTATCTAAATACAAATAATAATAACACTAGCCAACTTCATATATACAAATTTCATATAAAGATAGTATATATAATAAATTATATGATTTAATTGTGTATATAATTTCAATCATTCATAAAACCCGTGTAATCACCGGTCATATAACTAGTTATTTCTAAGTTTAGACTTTGTACGGGTTACCACAACTCACAAGAGAAATTAGTAAAAATACTAAAAAAATACCCTATTTATTGTCAAAAAAACATATCAATATACATATATTTATGTGTTACTATCTTTAATCATCAATTGTCAAATTTAAAAGAAAGTAATTAGTTAAAGGAAATACTAAACTGAAAAATGATTAATCAATTATCAGTTAACAATTTTTTCAATTAGGGTTAAGTTCACAAGATTAACGAACCCTGTTAACTAATTCCCTAATTAATCAACACCCATAGAATCCTAGACTGACTGCTAAGTCACATGGACCCGAGTTTTAGAAAAATAGTTAAAAACAAAAGTACAAGGATGAGCTGGGAACTTAAATAAAGCAACAATGCAAACGACATCGGTTTTAGCTGTTAAAAACTAACAACATCTAAACAACGGAAAAAAACAAGAAAAAATAAGTGGGTCCGCTGGTCATGCATTTAGCCGTTGTACATAAAGTATGGTTTATGATGCTGTCAAGAAGTGCCCACAGGGGATTAGGCCCGTACACCAAAAGAACGAGTCCACTGATTACTTCTTCACATGGTCTTTGCTGTACTCGTGGGCCCCACTTTTCCCACTATCCTCCAAACTTTTGTTTTGCTACATATTTGTAAAAATAGTTATGTACTTTCCTGGAATATCCAATTGCCCCTTTTAAAACAGTTAGATTTTTAGCTAACTTGCATCAAGTTCTTATGAGCCATGTCATTTAGTCAAATGCCCTATAACACTAATAAACGTAATCTTGATTTCTATCTAAGTATGGTTGGTGAAATGGTAAATTTATTTTCTTGTATTGAGGAAACGCTTTGCATTGTCCCAAAGATTACATTTATAAAAAAATATTGATATATATCATAATATATTAGGAAATACATGCTCTTTTCTTAGATTCATAGTTTCATTGTTTGTGAGATGTATGCGCAAAACAGTAACAATAAATCTAAATAAGTAGAAGCATAATGTGAAAGAGGTCAAGTATAGTAGTAAGTGATGAATCATTACATGCATAAAAACTATAAGAATATATTTATTCCTGTGGTTACCATTTTCTGTTATTTATAAGCTATGAGATGCATTTTATTTGTACGTTAGAAAATGCCAATTATCTACTCCAGTTGAAAATCGGGTGAGCAAACTTAACTATTAACTGATTTATAAACGATTAAATAAATCCAATTAATTTATCCAAATCAATAACCGGCGGTTCAATTTTTAATCTTCAATTTAACCGACAAATTTAGGTCAGTTACGTTTAACCAATCATAAACGATCTAAATTAACCATAATTAACCAGACTGCCCAATTATATGTATTTTTTTAGTTTTTCATAAATTTATATAGTTATATACACTTAAATACAAATAAGTATATAAATGCAATACTATTAAGCAAATATATACAAAGGTACAAGATATCATTTATAACCAAATTATAATGTCTCTGTTTCTCTGAAACGTTAGTTGTCTAATCCTTCATCTTTTGGTTTGACGTTCCACAACTACGCATAAAATGTTGTTTAACGACTTTAATAAACGCTGATGTCAACGATAGATGAAGTCGATGTTTTACATGTAAAAGTGATGTGTTTTATTTGCATTCACCAACGTGTTGCATTTTGTCTTTTTATAATTTCATAAAATTCGATAGTTAACTGTCAACGACCCAATGGATAAAATTTAACAGAAAGGATTAACCAATGGATAAAATTTAACATTAATCGATAAGTCGATCATCGCTAATTTTTTCTCTTAATTGACCCATAACCGTACATGTTCACTTCTATTAAAAAGCATAAGAAAGAACAGATAAAAATAAATCACAAAGCAATAGCAAAAGAATAACCAAAGATATCTTAACTAAATAACTAAAAATATATTAAAAGAATAGCTGAAAGTATAACGAGAACTTGAAACTTTATTAACTTAGACTTCTCATTCCTGCATCTCAAAAGAACAATAACCAAAAATAGATACAAATACAATAATTACAAAACAAAAATGTGATGATTTAGGACTTATATTACCAAAATGACATTTCTAAGATAGGGTATACAAACATAAACCCTCGTGCGATTCTTAACAAATCACATAAAACACAAGGGCCATCTTGAAATAATCACCAAATTTCACATTATTCAAAAAATTCCCAAAACACCCTTTCAACTTATCCAAAACTCCATCATTCCCTCTCATAAAAACACCCACCCACCACCTTTGCAAAAACACTCGAAACCTGAACTCATTAAAGTGCTCTAAAGAAAGAAACAAAAAACATGTCAAAAGAAGTAAGTGAGGCCGGAGAAACTGGCCGGAGAGACTATGTTGACCCACCGCCGGCACCACTCCTTGACATGGGTGAACTCAAACTCTGGTCATTTTACCGAGCCCTTATTGCTGAGTTTGTAGCCACCCTCCTTTTCCTTTACATCACTGTTGCAACGGTCATCGGCTACAAGAAAGAAACTGATCCATGTGGCGGTGTTGGCCTTTTAGGCATTGCATGGGCCTTTGGTGGCATGATTTTTATCCTTGTTTACTGCACAGCCGGTATTTCAGGTAATTAACCCCATTTCTTCGTACTTAATGTACAACTATATAATGCATGTTTTATGCTTTTAACCAAGAAATTGTAATGTAATGTTGGAATAACATGATTAGGCTTTTCATAACAGCATCTTTTTTACAAACCAATGTCGAAGTACGAAATTACTATCATACCCTTGATTGATAATTTTTTTACTCAACAAACAACCATGTAATGCATGTTTTATGCTAACCAAGAATCGTAATGTACCATGGTTATATTTTTCAAAATCATCTTTCCGAACCCATGTCGAAGTAGGATATTACTATAATACCCTTGATGCCTTGATAAATAATTTTTTTACTCAACGTACCTCTCAAGGTACAACCTTGTAATGAATGTTGATACATGGCAATTGTAACCTTCTTTCCTAGCCCATGTTAAAATACAAAGTTACAAACTCTTGATGGTATAAAAATTTGTATGTACTCAACGTACAGCCCTATAATGCATGTTCTATATTCCTGCCCAGAAATTGTACAATTCTTTTTAATTTTTTCCTACCCATTTAAAGATTTGTAAATTCCTGAATTACCCTTGGAGGAAATATAATCTTTGTGATTAAAAACAGGTGGACACATTAACCCTGCTGTTACATTTGGGCTATTCTTGGCAAGAAAGGTGTCTTTAATAAGGGCAGTCAGCTACATGGTTGCACAGTGTTTGGGTGCAATTAGTGGTGTGGGTTTGGTAAAAGCATTCATGAAATCACCCTACAACTCATTGGGTGGTGGTGCAAACTCTATTGCACCAGGGTACAACAAGGGTACTGCACTTGGTGCTGAGATTATTGGTACATTTGTACTTGTCTACACCGTCTTCTCTGCTACTGACCCTAAGAGGAGTGCACGTGACTCTCACGTTCCTGTATGTATTACTTGTACCATTTTCTATTCATTTTGTACCTAGTCTAAATATGAATGTTTCATTTTTCTCGTTTGAAAAAATATTACTGTGCTTGACTTGCTTGTACCTTGTGTATTGAAACTTTTACTTTACAGGTTCTGGCTCCACTGCCAATTGGGTTTGCTGTGTTCATGGTGCATTTGGCCACCATACCCATTACTGGAACTGGTATCAACCCTGCTAGAAGCTTTGGTGCAGCTGTTATCTTCAACAATGAAAAAGTTTGGGATGACCAAGTAAGTTTTCATACCTTTTTTTTACCATCTTTTGATAGCAAAAAACTTTCTATAAAGCAATAGCAAATTACAACTATTAATTCATACAAGCAAGTCGTAATTATTGTTATGTTTTCTTTTTTTGGGATGTTAACTTATGAAAACAGACCAACAATTCTTTTAAACAATATTTTTGTTTTTAAGCTGTTTTAGGAAAATAATCACATCCATATTTATTTACAACTTTTAAACCATGATTTACACAACTTTGGATGCATAGCATAGTTGTATATTGTTTACATGGAGAGTATGCATCTTTACTTGTGCATAACCAACTTGTAAATTGTTCAAAACTACATGGACTTTGTGCCATGATTATATTGTACATTTGTACACTGTCCAATGAAAATATTGTACATTATATAGTACATTGTCCAATGAAAGTATTATACTTTATGCATTGAAAGTTGTACAGTGTTTGACCATTTTATAAATGGGTTGTGTGTTGTTGATGCAGTGGATCTTCTGGGTTGGACCATTTGTGGGAGCATTGGCAGCAGCAGCATATCATCAGTATATATTGAGGGCTGCCGCCATCAAGGCTTTGGGTTCATTCAGGAGCAACCCTGCAAACTAGAAGGAAGGGCATATGTATCTTTTGTCCTAAATTATATCTTCATTTATCAACTTTATTGGAGTATTATGTTTGTCAAGATGAGATTATGAGTAATTAATGTTTGAATTTTTTATTTTAATTTTAGAGTGGTTGTATTTATTTGGTCTTTGATTATTGAAAAATGGAGGTGTCGTTTCATTTCTTTCTCATTTTATTGTATGTCTTTTCATATTCTAAATTCTAAAAGCTTGAGAATGTTTAATTTTTAATTTTTATTTTTTTAAATGCAAAAATAATTGAGAATAATGGTACCCACAAGTACCACCAGGCTATCCAACACAATAAACTTCCGTTTGATTTGAGGACAAATAAACTCCTCTAATTAGCAAAACCATGAAAGATATGTGCCACCAATCAAAGATTGAGACCCGGTGAGAAATCAAAACTTGATGACAATAATAGTATCATATTTTGTCATTATTTTGATAATATATATGTTCAACCAATAGCATATACTGATTTGAAAACCCAAAGCGCAAGGCCTACTATGAGAAGAATATGGCATAGAATACTGTATGTCTCAATTTGACATCAAATATATATAATCTTTGTTATACAAGTCTTCTAGCCTAGTACATTCATATTATATATCTATAAGAGGTTGGACCCGTACATACACGGATGACACGTTGACACTCAGCCAATCTTTGTACATCCCAAATACAAAAGAAAAAAAAAAAAAATAATCTAAAGAAACAAGTTTGTGGTGAAAATGAAAACACATTAACAAGAAGATACAATTTTCATAAGGCAGACAGACCGCGTACACATCTGACGTTGAAAATCTCTTATACAACAAATGTATCTCAATGAAGCAACAGTGCTAAACGAAAAGAATTAGTTGAAAATCCTCTAATACATAATATCCTGATCAACTATATATAGATGATCTGTGTAGTGTTCAACGTAATGAATAATCAACATGTGAGGAAACATGTTAGACAAGGAGCCGTATAGACACTCCCTACCATACGCAGCTTATTATTATTGCATAATACGTTTATGTATAGCCGTAATGTTTTAGCGATAAACAATGAGTGTTTCTTCTGAACAATGCAATTATCAGAAATAAGAAAAGAAAGTTAATATGTTTCAAACTGTTTTTATAGAATTCAATCCAGTAAGATGTATTTAATATTAAATTATGTACATGTTAAGCTTACAAAACTGTACATAATGACATCGTATAATAACCAGAAATATATATTGAAGTACTAACACTATCTATGTAGCGGAAACAAATTATAACCGACCACCATTAAATATACTACGTACAGATATCCTGATGAGAAATCAACATGTCATGAAGTATGTTATACATGAACCGTGTAGACTGTTCATACTGTACACAGTACGTAATCAGTAATACTCCGTGTAACCGTGAGTTTTGTTCATTCAGTTATATATATATATACTTGATGATTGATGAAGTATTTTTTAATGATAGATAAAAAAGTGTTTATTTCTAAAAATGCAAACAAACAATCACGTTCGCTATATGTTGGTGATTTATCACCAATACGATTTAAGTGTAACGAGATTAAACTTATTTGATCAATTTGATCTTAATGAATATTAAACAAGTTTGGTGGTGCGGGGTGCACGCTTATTTTAATTCATTTTGGTCTAACAGGGGTCCGGGGGCAGTGCCCCCGGTAGCGGGGTCTAAGGGGCAGAACCCCTGGCTGGGGTCGAGCTGTCAGGTCAGCTTGGAAATTTTTTATTCGGGTCAATGTTCCTTTATAGAAAATGCATTGGAAATCCGAATTTGGAAAAGAAACCCGGTTTTGACCCGCCCATTTGAAAAGTGATTAAACCGTTTGAAAAACGATTTTAGTAACCATTTTTTGGTCAATTTTCATATGAATTTTGGTACAGAAATCGTAACATTCCAACATATTCGTATCTGAAAAATATTGAATTTTATCCGATTGAAATTTCGAGAGTATCATCGAAATACTTCAATCTGAAAGTATATCACGACTTTCAATATCATCCAAATATTCAATAATCCGTATTTCTAACACTATATAAGCTATACAACGCAAAACGATGTGCAAGTCCTACACAGTGTATATAGGCTATACATCGCAAACCACCACGTTGTATACAGGAAAATGTTTTTACAGAATTGCTACTACACGAATAAAATAATCATGATCAATACCTATTTAATCATACTGTATCCAAAAACTTATATCGTTTTCAAATAAATATATTGTAAATGATTGAAAAATGAGATCTTTAATTTTAGCATTTAAACAAATGAAATATTACCAAACGAATAAATTTAAACGTTTAATAAAAGGAGATATGCAGCGCATTATTGAATGAACACAGAAATTAATTACGGTGTACCCATAATGTGTGCATGGCATATCTAAGTATCTGTGTTATCAAACAACCGTTTAGAGTTTTAAAAATACGACCTTTAATTATTTGTTTTCGTTAACATAATACTTCCACCAGAGATTCACAGCCTAAACCACAACTATTTCTTTATACGACACTGATCCATCTGACTTTCATCAAAAGGACGATCGTAGCTACACATACGATTTTTTTTGAACGGCAATGAATATTATATAAATAAAAATAAGAAAAACTAGTAAGGAGCTAGCAAATTAAGACGTGAAAAGTTTTAATAATCGTGTTGAAACCAAAAAGCATGCTAATAAATTAATTTAAAATTTGAATATATAAAAGATTCATTTATCTTAACAAATAATAGTGATCTAAGACAAAAATGAGTGCAACAAACATCTACATGCACAACAATCTTACACATTTCAGACGCATCTATTAATATTCCAACAAGAATTAGTACATTACAATATTAATATAATAGTAAATAAGCCAAAACTTTTAAGCATTCCATAAATATCAACATAATTATTGACCAAACTATTTCATTCTTAATTATATATTCTATTTAAATTTAATTACAGAACAATATATTAAAAACACATTGTAGTATAAAACCTATCAACAATAAAGAGAATAGCGCAGAGAACTTATATACACGCTTGGTTTTCCAACATTACATTGAAGCCTGATATTTAAGCCCTTCCACTTTCTATTTAATCTAATTATACAACAATATTTAAAAATCATATTGCACTATAAAACCGTTCAGCAATAAAGAGAGCTTAAATACCATTTCACTTTCTATTTAATTTAACTGTACTATAGTATATTAAAAACAAACTACACTATAAAACCAATCAGCAATAAACAGAGGTGGGGAAGAATATTACGTTCTAGAATATCCTTTGAACTCGGAGGACCTTATGAAAAATAGATGTCTTAGTGGAAGTTTTTGGGATGTCATAAAATGTAAGTAGGTGATTAGAAATGTCTAGAAAGTACTAAGATGGATGAGGTAGAATATTCAAAATATCATGACTCTCCTATAAATAGGAGCCTTAAGCATATGGAATCATTAAATTGTAAACAAGTTTAAAGAACTACTATAAATAGTAGAGTATTTCTTTGAGAAGTATTTAACACTTTTTAAATGTTCTCTTTAATATTCTTATAATTTAGTGATAGTAAATATTAGACTGAGCTACCGAAAGGAAAAGTTAGTAATTTTTTTTAAAGAAAAAGTGATTTTACTAGAAAGCCCTCAAATGTTTTGGTTCTACAAATGCAAAGTATTTTTCTGCATTGACATGGACGTTAACACTTCACCCATTGCAAAAAAGTTTTGTAAAAGTAGATTTTATTGACTATAATCATCGAAAGCATAAAAGTAAATATTAGCCCCATTACCTCTTTATCACCCATTTACTATAACCGTTACTTTATCTCATAACACTCTTCGATTCTTCTTCTTCATGAGGGCAAGTCGATCAAACTGTTTAAAAAATTAGAATTTAGAGTGTATTTTTTCTAAACTTTCGATCTAATTATCTACATGTATATAATAATTATATGTGATAATTTATATGATTGTGTAGCTCTTGACAAGAGCTTCAAAACGGGTCAGGGCTCTTGATCTATTGCAGCTCAAAAATTTCCGGGCTTACGTAGACCGATTTTTGTCTAGATCTGCAATTTTTGGACCTGACCTATGACTCATGGTTCAAACCAATTTGACCTGTTGGAGTTTCTGATTTGAAATTGATTTGCATAATCATCAGAGATACACTTCATAATTAAAAAATCATTTTGGCTTCTTCGATTATGAGATTTCGTTTTAATTATAACGATTTCTTGGTGCATCATATCAAGTGTGTTTGGGGTTCTCGTTTGAGATACGAAAATAATACCCAACTCGTTCTCTCTCGAATTACCTGCACACTCGATTGTTTTCTGCTGTGAATCTCATGCAAGTTTGGACAACTCCGCCTGTACAATAGCTACAACTGTTGTACCCTGTGAAACATACGCGAAATATGTTTTAAGAGAATTGTGTAAAACACGACCTCAGTTTTATTTCGTTAATTTTGTATTTTTCTGTGTTGCTGCTGCTGTTTGGTTTTTAGTTACCACTTCCTACACAAACAACCAAATTGCACTTCAAAACTCAAATCCTAACCCTAATTTCGAAATTGTAATGGTTGATGACAGGATATTGACCGCGCTGGTTGAATTGAGCGATGACGTCTCACAGATCCCCGATTATGGGTATCCTAAAACATCTATGTTCAAGAAGTTTATGAAGATATGCGATGATATACGTTCAAAAATGAGGTCGTATGAGATGGGCCTGTTCAAAATTGAACAACAGAGTGTTAATCTTCACCAAGATTTGGAAAACATTGAGGAAGGCAAAGTTTCTTGATGATACGAAAATAAAAAGAGGATAGTACGTGTTTCAAAACGTGTTTCACAAATGACAATACTGCGATGGTGCATCGACACTGGTTTTTGCTACATCTTTGCTGAGTGGGCTGCAAAGTTGGACGTGTCTGCGTTTACTAAAGCACTTATGGCGGGGTCCCGGACTCCCGGTTGTTACCCTGGGAGGTCGGGTTGATAGCCTTTTCAGGTATAACACCCCAAAGTTTGGTGAAAAGAAAAAGAAAATTATATTTCAATTATATGTAATTGTCTAGAATATATATATGTAAGTTATGTCATGTATTTTTTAAGCATATAATTATAGTTAAAAAAGTTTTATTTAAGTATTTTTTTGGTACAATATGTATTACATGAAGTACAAGTATGTAAACAATTGTGTGCTAGAGTCATTATATGCTAATGGAAAATGATCGGTGGCCACTAATGAATTGGTGAGAAACTTAAATGACACTTAGACTTTTAGATATATAAAGTGTTAAACTTAGTCTAGTCTACATAAGATTGATAAGTTGAATATTTAAAATATCGTCACGTAAGTCAAGTAGAGTATTAGTTGTAAATCTATATATTTAAGGTAAAGTGATAGACTAATTAAATTCAAGGTGGCTATAAGAAGGGTACTTTCCTTCATTTGACCAACTTATTTATCAATGAAAACAAAATGTGTTGGTTATATTGGACGATACGTGGCTTGTTTATGAATTTGAACTTCGAAAGCAAGGTGTTTAGAGAGTGTAGACCAAGTAAATATGGGTTATAAAGGGAGTATTCAATTTATATATTTCTAAACTAAAATGATGAGGAGAACAGAGGCTAAGAATGAAGGCAAAAACAATTAGGATAAGGTACACGTGAATCAACCACAGATATCTGAAAGTCTAAACTTAAGGTATTAAAGATGGAAACTAAAAGTACAAGTTGCTTAAGCACATATTATTGTTTGTTTTGATGGACCTCGTAAAGTATTCAGGATCACAACTTAGACATGATCAACGTGAGTATTATTGTGTTGTTTAAGAAAATGAGATATGTGCTACCTAAGTACTTTATGTGTTACATGTTGCATTAGAATTGCTTGAATTGTATGCATGCATTCATGTTACATTCACATTTTAAACATGCGATTTATGTATGTATGTATTATGTGTAACAACCGTAAAATACGAAATTAAGAGTTTAAAACGTGTTAGTGCGAAACTACCGTTGTCAAAAGAATGGGATTCATTTATATAAGATTGGATCCAAAGATAAAGTTATGGCTTGGTTACGCATTAACGAAGATATCTCGATATGTATTTTTATATAAAGACCATCGTCATGAATTGATAGCATTTGGTATTTTAATAGAGAACACACGAGCTCACTAAGGTTTTACGCTTATGCATTTATTGATTATATTTCCGGTTTAATGGGAATAGAGTTGTATTATTTGTAGAGATGTCATGTTGAAAAATGTGATTTGTATAGCTTCCGTTGTAAAGTGATGCTTAAATTATAAAGTAAAAATGACGGACCTAACAAATGGTATCATACGAGTTGCTTAAGTGAATTAGGTTAAACTATAACCTATTCTCAAACGTAAAAGTAAACAGAATAGTTATGTGAAATTAGAATAAGAAGTCTTTAAATGATTTAGGACCATAAAAGTGTGAAGTAAATGATCCTACTATAATTAATTAAGAGCAGAAAGAGAGTTGCGTTAAAAAAATAACGTACATGATAGTTATGTATTTGATGGATTATAGAGTCCAAAATGCATGACTATAGCCTTGTTTACTTGGGTAATAAAGTGTTCAAGCTAGTGCTCAATTACATGACTGTATATTGAAGTTTCATGATTAACGTATGTAAAACAAATAAAGATTTGAAGATATAACCACACTCCTATCCTTTGTCACTTTGTTGGTGAAGTAGAATATAAGAGATGTATAGTATTATGCTTACGAAAGTTGCGAGATCAAATTTATATATAATGAGATCGAATCTGGTAAATTGTTTGGACCTAATCTCATGATGTTAATTACGTGACCATGTTAAAGTGGAATTTTTGACATGCTAAAAATAAATAAATAAATTAAAAAGTTAAGATTCAGAGAAGAGCTACTGATATTAGTAACATTATATATGAAGGTTGTGTAGTTAAAATAAAGATTTGTTCTTTTATGGCTGAATCCTAGGTATAGTAGGCTAAAACTAAAAACATAATTTAATGCATGACTACTTCTTAGTTAAATGAAAATTAGAGTTTTGATGTGGTGGTATATTTATAGAGTAGTGATACTAAAGACCTCATGAGATAAACTATGATATGAGCATGAATTAAAAACTATTGTTCTTATTAGAGATTCAAATTTAGAGTTGACTCAATGTGAACATGGTATATTTATATGTAAGCAGCAATGTACATACTGTCTAGAAAAATAAAATAAAAACGAAGTATTTATGTAGAATGATCAAAGACTATTTTGAAGGATGAGTTTCGAAGTATTTATCTCAAGGCGAGTATTTTATCGTCTTGTTTAAGAAAACTGAAATATATACTACATGTGTTTCATATTGCATTAGAATTGCTTGAATTGTAGCTCTGTAATATTCATATCATCACCTACACTAGTAAATTCCAGTCTATATTCTCCTTTGTTTGTAACACTAAAGTGTCAGATGGGGTCAAGAGACAAAAGTTGTAGGTTATTACTCGAACAACCAGATGTCTTGAATTGAATGTGATGATTCTCAGATCATTGTTCTTTCTAACCAAGTAAAAATATTACTCCACTACTATCTTAATAGTATACCATCGATATCTCATGTACTGTTTACATGAACAACAATGTGCTTACTTATTTTTCAAAGTCTTGATATGTTCTTCAAATTGTTTACCTGAAGAGCTGACGTAGCTACTCAAACATAAGAAGTAATTTTGTTGTTCTTATTCTCACTATATGCTGTCCCTTCATGGATATTTTCAAAATCCTTAAGTAGATACAGGTATTGTTCCCCCTTCCACCCCACTGCGTCTGCGCGCGCACACACACACATACACACACAAACACATAGAAAAAACAGAAGGCTGGCATGATATTGACATGTTCAGTTATATCTACATTCCCTGCAATATAATTCCACAGTGAAAGAGAGCTCCAGGATGAGCTACCACAAGATTGTATGCATTTCTAGAAGACAGCAAAACGATTACAGTGCCCCTGCTAATTCGAAATTAAATGCAAGCCAAGGGGTTTAAATTTACAGTTAAGTAGCTGTATCATATAGATTTCTCTCTAATGGAAAAGCATGAAGTACACACTATTTCTAGACAGGCTATCCACATCAAAACTGTAATCAATTATGAATAAGACAGGCAACACAGTAAGTGTTGACAACCTAATTAAGATAAGTAGATATGAGTGTTGGGTTTATATGATCTAAAACAACGTCAAAACATAGTTTAATTGCAACGGAAGTTTAAAATTGATCAAGTTATTAAAACACTTTTGTTAAACCCACCAAGATCCAATTACATGTCAATTAAGATTAAAATAACCATAGGGTGTTTAAGAAATCACAACCTTTGATGACTTTGAACCCTTTTGGCAATTAGGGTGTTGATGAAGATGGAGAGCTCAATCCAAGAACTCCTCTATAGCTAGTTCACCAATAGCACTTTGCAACACTTGATGCTAGTCTTAATACCCTTGTAATAACTCTTAAGCTCTTAAGAACAAATCACAATTTGCCTTAAGAGAGAGCTTGATACTCTATGCTATTAACAACTAGCTATTTAGTGAGAATTGAGAGAGTATTTGCTTGAAGAAAAACTGCACACTCTTATGTTTTTAACTCTTCCATAATGCTTGTATATATACTCCCATGCATGCACAAAGTCAAACAAATGCCCATACAAGGAGATCATGCAAGGATGGGGGTGTGAACATGCTTGGTCAACCAACAAGCAAGCAACCAACCACCAAAGGGAGGCCCCCTTTGGGTGGCCGGCCAAGCAAGGGAAGAAAAGGGGAGGGCCCCCTTTTGAGTCTTGTGCAATTTTAGGTTGTGTACAAGTTTTAATCCCAAACTCCTTTTGGTCCAAAAACTTGTTGATGACTTATATAATCATATTATATGAGATCAAGCATTGGAATATTAACATTTCAATTAGACATTAACTTCCAATAAACACAAGGGTAATTGATAATTAGTACGAATCAAATTCTCATAATTATCAATACGTGTTTAATGCTATTAGTGTGACCCTATAGGTTCAAATGTTAATTAGCAATATTAATCCTAATTAATCTATGAGCATAAAGATCCAACAATGAGGTGTGTAATTCTGTTTCGATTTTCTATTATCGTAGATAGTTTATTTTCAGGGCTAGAATAGTTAAAGGTTGATGTTTCCTGACTATTAACATAGGATTAATTACGTTGACTAATGGGAATATTTAATTATAGCTGATGCCTTTGTAATTTTTACAAATAAATCAATCCAACATAACCAGATTTGCATTGTAACCAACGGTACCTTAATTCCTTAGAATCTCTGTTGCTGATGGCATCACCACTTAATTTTGCATACCGCTTTCTCAAACTAGCATAAGCTTTAGTGTTCAGTATGTCAGGTCCTAACTTGTCAACTTTTTGGGGGATCACATGCACTCCAGCTTCAACCCCTACGTGAACATGGGTAGAAGATCGTACAGAATTTTATGTTTGGACAGTTCTAGCCTGAATAAGCAACCAAGTTGAAGACACACAGTACGTGTGGCATCTACAATTATGTATTCAGGCAACGTGATGTAGTGCGTGGGAGTTATATTGTCAAGAGAGATCTCATAAGCTGCACTTGAGAGTTAAGACCCGTGCGATGCACGACAGTGTGATATTGTTTATTTATAAGGTAAAATGTCTATAGTTATTTAAGTTTATACGTTAATTAAGTTATACTTTGTTTTTATGTGTAAATAGAATGTAACAAAATGTAAGCTAAATATTTATTACAATGTTTTTAGAATGAAAGTGATACGTTTGTTGTGTCTCCAAAATATGACGATGTTTTTCTGAAAATTTTTGTTTCTTGTACAGAGCTTGATAATTCACAATAACACATTATATATCAATTGTAATGTGAAAAACGAAAGAAAACATGAGTACAAAAAAATATACAATTTAATACACATACTATGAAATTATATTTCTATAAAAGATTTGTGTTTATACCAATGAAGTTGAATTGTATTTGGTGAGTGAAAATTATGAATTTATAGTTACATAAAAAATTGAGTTTTAGTTTTAGTTTAGGAAATTTTCTATTTATAAAATGATTCTTAATTGTCATTAATTTTTTAAATTAATATTTATTAATTATGATTAACATCCTATATTGAAATTAATAGTTATTAGTATTTGTTACTATGATCCGCACATATTCAAATACTTTAACATCCATATATTGATTTTGATTTATTCAATGATTTAATTATGGTAATTAATTAAATTAATTTAATTTAATAATTTTAAATTTTAAAAATTTGTCACATAAAAATTAATGACATGGAATATTTATTGTGAAAAAAATTAAGAAAATGACACATATTAATTTTGTATACTTGACAATATTTGATTGGTGCGACATAAGAAGTGTGGATTTTGTGTGAGGAATTTATGTGAAATTCATTTTTCAGATTTGAAGGAAATTGCGGCATTGATCGAGACTGGAGCTTATGCTCGTGAAGTTCGTCGGATATCGAGGGCTGTTAGGTTAACAATTGCTCTGAGGAAGAAGTTAAAGGTTTCTGTAGTTTCTATTTCCTGAATTTTGGTCTTGCTCCAGGATCAGAAGCACATACTCGGTTATCTGCATATCTTCCAAAGGTTAGCTTCTATGGTATGTGAATTTTGTAGGCAATGTTGTTGGTGTACTCATTAGCCATTCATTACATTGGTCATGAGTCTTAAGGCTGTAAATGTAGAAAGAAGAAATTTCATTTTTTGTAGTTGAATGCTCACTGAATTAGACATCATCTTCGTGTATTTCCTATTTTCTATCCAATGCGAGGTACAAATTTGATAAATAACATTGGAAGTAGGCAGGCATTGCAATGTTTAGCCCTTTCATGCAAGGTACAAATTTGATTAATAATATTGAAAGTAGGCAACCATTACATGATTGTGTGACGTTAATGTGTACCTGACCACATATTGCACTTGCTTGAAAAATGTCATGACATTGTGTCTACCAAAGACCTTGCTTGGTAGTAAAAAGAACATGTAAAGTAATACTTTTGGAGTTCTTAGGTCATTTGTTGATAAAGGATATCTACTTCTACATAGTAATTGCAGTTACTTAGTGAAAAATAACGTTATAGGATTAAGATCGGAGATACCCTAAACTTGAGCAGTACCTGTAAGATGGATTCTTCTCCAAGACATGTACCAACAAGAGTTTGTTAGGAGAGGTAGAGGCTGACCAAGATTGACATAGTTGAGGTAGTGGAGAGAGAATTTGAGTGAGTGGAGTTAACCAAGAAATGTGCCTTAGTTAAGATGGCGTGAAGCTTTCATACTCTTGGGTGATTTACCTCTATTTTTATTGAGATTGGGTTTTCTGCACACCTCAACTAGTTCTTGATAGTAGTGTTGTATATTTTTGAAAGAGATACATTGACATAATTAGTCACAATGTTGAGTGCCCCAGCTGATAAGGGGGTGAAGAGATGAATGAATCTTCTTTATCATAAAGTGCTTGAGTGAGCTTGATATACAACTCAGTCAAGTTCAGATCTTCCTCTAGTAACTGAAAGCTTATTCTTAAAGCTTGCTTGCATAGTGATCAAAAGCTTACTGTGTATCATTTGAAGCTAGTCAGAATATGAGGATCTTACATATTATGAATCATGAATGGTGTATATCATCTATGGTCATCCTTTATCTTTGGCACTAATTTTCAATAACTTCAATGATATGCCTACAAAATAATGAATGTTAATTTATATTCGGGAAATAGTTTTGAACTTTGATCTAAATCTGGATCACGTCATTATCAATGGATGGTGTATCGTATATATTTAAATTCCTTTTATGTCCTGTGAAGGATGACGAAAATGATATGGAAGTTGATACAGCGTCATCTGCCTCTCAAGTTACTGTCAAGCATTCCCCGGAGCTCGAGATATATTGCTACTTGCTTGTGCTCATATTCCTTATTGATCAGAAAAAATATGCGGAGGTCAGCTTGTTTATGACTTTTATGCTCTATATAAGTTCTCATTGTTTGTTAGTTTCCTTTTCTCTAACTCATCAATCATCAAGCAGGCTAACACTTGTTCCTCTGCAAGCATTGACTGTTTGAAAAACATGAACAGGAGAACAGTTGATGTTCTAGCATCCAGGCTCTACTTCTATTACTCTCTTAGCTATGAGCTTACTGGCGATCTCTCTGAAATCAGGGGGTGTGTACTTTACTTGTTTCTTGATCTTATTGTAAACGTCTTGGTGAAATCGGGGTCCTAGGTGTAGGTGGACCAGGTGGCAATCTCAACCCATTTATCTACAAATGGGTCGATTTCGGTTATGTGTCATCTTTAATGGGTCAAATGGTTTAAGCTAAAAGAGTTAGATAAAAAAAAAGAAATGGATCGAAAGTCATCCAAAGTGTAGTAATCAAATGCATAAAACCTCCTAGTTCACTTTATAATCATGATTCTTATTGTTATTATTGTGACATACTTTTTGTAATCATTTACACATTAACTATTTATAAAATTTTAAAAATATGGAACAATGTAAGTTTTTGAGGGGCGGGCCTAACTTGATATGTTCTGACCGGTCCTTGAATCACTCGTTTGCACTGGTTGCTCAACCCGTCATTCTTGCTACCTTTTGTCCTTGAGAGAGAGAGGGAGGGAGGGAGGGAGGGAGGAACTCTATGTGAGGACCTCTATGACCTTTATGTGTAGTAATCTCCTTGCTTTGCATCGGGTTGCTACAGTGCGTCATGATGAATTGGGGCAGGTTTGTTTCTTCGTTCTTATAATTGCCAGTAGTTGTCAGGAGTACTTGTGATGATCGGTTTGGGATTGTGATTCACAGGAAACACTCCTCAACCTGTTACTTCGCAATTACCTTCATTACAATTTGTATGATCAAGCCAAAAAGCTGAGGTCAAAGACACCACGTTTTGAAGCTCATTCAAATCAGCAGGTATTCTTTGGGATCATCATTTATATTTCTTTCACTTACTTCATTTGAAGGCAGTGTAAAAGGTCCGGCTACCTATCTTCTACCGTGGCGATGATTACTCTTCAATTTAGTTATATGAAATTCACTCTGGTAAATGTTTAGTTAACTTGCATTTGTCCCCTTCTTGTTTCAGTTTTGTCGCTACCTATCTTACCTTGGGAAGATTAGAACGATTCAGCTAAGTGTACACTGATGCAAAGGAATCCCTTCTTCAAGCTGCACGTAAAGCCCCTATAGCTGCTCTTGGTTTTCATGTTCAATGCAATAAGTGGGCTGTGATTATCCGCTTACTGTCTTCATGCAGAAAGGAATGGAGAAAGCCTTGGGGCCATACTTTGAGCTGACAAATGTGAGTTGGGTTTCTCGACTTCCAGTTATTGTGTCCGATGTTTGAGCCACAGAAAGCCAATCTGTCTTGGTCCAATGACCTTGCCTGTTTATTAAAAGTTTAATGCTCTAGTTCTCTGTTAAAAGTTTAAAAAATGGGCAAAAAAGTGCTTCGGGGTCAACCCAGCCGTACCCATTACCCTGCGTGCCCATGTTGGACCTACTTCAAATGAAACCCAATGATTAAGGTTGAAGATCTTTCATCTTTTAGGTTTTCTTTTATTAACCAAAGAACAATAGAACATGATAGCAAGCATGCATGTAAAGTTACATCAATATATAATAATAGAATCATTAGCGACTACTCTATCCATTGTTGATCTCGATTCATTGATGCACTTAATTTGGTCTTAATCAAGCACAATTCTTCTTGTTCAGGCTGCCAGAATCGGAGATGTTAGTCCTTGTGTACGTAGAATCTGATTCGAATCATCAACTAAACCGTGCGGAATCCGAATTTAATTGATTTATGTGAAAGAACGAAATTGATTTTCAAATGATTTCTTGTATCGATATATGAAACAAATACAGAAATACTTTACAATTTAGCTCTCAACTCTCGTTCAAAAACATGTTCAAAAGCTCAGTCTATATAACAGTTTGTTGATGTATTTATACTGCTCAGCACTGACCTGCGACACTACCTACAACTTTATGGTTAGTGTCGCATCTAGTGTCTCAGCAAAGTGTTAGTGTCGCAAACATACAAAATCAAGCTAATTTCTACAAGCTGATTGTCACACTAATATGTACCAACAAACTCCCCCTTGACAACAGCTTGTAGAATTCTTTTAATCTTGATTAATCTTCAATCTTAGCTCGGTGAGAGAGTTATCTTCCATTTCTTTATCACAGGTACCAACAACTTTTTCTTTTGAAAGTTGCGACCCTTCAAGAATCTGACTGTTCACCAAATTTCATAATTACTCCTTCTGAACAGCAGAATTCTTCGTTTTCTTTTCTTCTACCTTTTCTCCCCTTGATCCTTTAATTCAAGCAACAACTTTAGGAACCCATTTGAGTACGATGCCAATGGGAATCTCCTTTTTCAAAAGCCATTTGCAAGTTGTGTGAATATAATCTAAAGATCGAGTTCCATCTGAAATTGAAACGCGATGTTTCATATCTAAAAACTTTTCGCGAACCGATGTTGGTAGAATTATTTTTGAGGGGAAAAGAATAAAATCTCTTTGTATGTTCACCATCATACGACGAGATGGTGCAAGAGCAAACATTTGCTTTCTTGTGTACGTAGGATCGATTCGAATCATCAACTAAACCGTGCGGAATCCGAATTTAATTGATTTATGTGAGAACGAAATTGATTTTCAAATGATTTCTTGTATTGATATATGAAACAAATACAGAAATACTTTACAATTTAGCTCTCAACTCTCGTTCAAAAACACGTTCAAAAGCTCTGTCTAAATAACAGTTTGCTGCTGTATTTATACTGCTCAGCACTGACCTGCGACTTTATGGTTAGTGTCGCATCTAGTGTCTCAGCAAAGTGTTAGTGTCGCAAACATACAAAATTAAGCTAACTTCTATACGCTGATTGTCACACCAATATGTACCAACATGTACCAACAGCAGATCTCGAGCTATTTAAAAGTGTCGCTGAGAAATTCTCTACCACCTTCACCTCAGACAGGACTAACAACTTGATCGTGAGACTGCGCCACAATGTGATAAGAACTGGGCTCCGCAACATCAACATTTCCTACTCTCGTATCTCCCTTGCTGATGTGGCAAAGAAGCTAAGACTCGACTCCCCAAACCCCATTGCTGATGCCGAGAGCATCGTGTCAAAAGCAATCCGTGATGGTGCCATTGATGCGACATTAGATCATGCAAACGGATGGATGGTATCTAAGGAAACTAGTGATATCTATTCCACAAATGAGCCTCAGCAGGCATTCAATTCTAGGATTGCTTTCTGCTTAAATATGCATAATGAGGCTGTTCGGGCCCTTCGGTTCCCTCCTAACTCTCACAAGGAAAAAATAAGTGCTGAAAATAGAAGACAGAGACAACAACAGGAGCAAGAGCTTGCAAAGCATATTGCTGAAGAGGATGATGACGATTTTTAATTGGTGGCATTGTTCTAGTAATGGTAATCTTTTGCTTTGTGTTCTTATTAATGTTCAATACGTTCAAATCAAATTCTCAGATATCACCCGGTTTTATAAGAAAAGTAGACTCATCGAGTGGATTCGATTTGAGACTATGCTTTTACATGTTATGTTTGTCTGTAGACTTGTTATGACAACACTTGAATTTCTTCCAGAAATGCCTGATATTTTGGAGAACAACTTTACATTTGATAAATATAGTATGACTTTAACCATCCATTTCTTTATTCCAAGCAATAGGTACTAAATGCTACGAGTCAAGACAATAAGAAAAGCTTCGTATGCTAATGTCTGTGTCCTATTTCATTCCCTTTTCATATTATAAAGGGCACCATCTTACTCACCATTATGAAAGAAAAAAAACATTTGGATGGAGATGAGAAAGAAGATTTTCATCTTACTGTCTGCGAACCATGAAGTAAATTGGGCATGATGGGACTTGCGAAACACTGCAAGTTGATCTGCCTTGCCTACTAAAACCAGATTTGAATGAATGATCATGGAATATTAACATTTCATTCCCACATATTCGCTTACTGAGTCGTTCTAACTAGTCTTTAGAAGGCATATAAAAGGCCTGAGACTACGGCGTCTACCTGACTGTAAAAGAATACGAGACAACGTTGATGTCAAAACATTAACTATAAAAAAAATGAATAGAGAAATGCAAGGGTTCTAGATTTTTTTTTATTACAGATACCGGAAGAGTATTCACAGATTAGTATCTTATAATGCTAATCGTTTGACCTTCCAATCATATTGGTAATTAGGACAATAAGAACTGATTTGTCAATTAGTATGCTGGTATAGCAATTTTCTTTCTTAAAAACTCGTTCCTGAAACATGTTGTATAGAAAATGTTTGCTATTAGCAACCAAAAACTTACAGTCCCGCATAGAAATTTTTTACTCTTTTTTCCCCTTTTCTGGTCCCGGTCCAATTATTAGTTCTTGAAGATGGTTACTTCTGTGTAGAAGCAAACTCTCTAAATTTCAAATCTTCATTATTGACCTTGAGAACTCGTTTATTCATCATACAATTTGATTAGACGATGGGTATGTTTGACAACAACTAGTTGAAGCTGGAGATTGTGAATGCAGCTGGAGTTAGACATTGTGACTAGAGCTGGACTGAGATTCTTTTTTTTTTTTTTTTTTTTTTTTTTTTTTTTTTTTTTTAAATTTCAAAAGCTACTTAAAAAGGTTTCTATGGAAAATGATTATGGTGGATTCTATTTCAATAATCCTTAGCATGTTTTTGTTGCCAAACAAAGATTATTCATTTAGAAGGGATTGAGATTGTTAAAGTTATAAGTCTAACCCCTAGAATTTTTATGTCTAACACACCTCATGTCAACATGGTTCGGAATTAAAAAAGATCTAGGGTTCAAATTCCAAAAAGAATACTATTGATATATTTTAGTTTATTGTTTACTAAATAATTTCATTAATATATATCTTTAATATTTAAGAATAACCACAACATTTTATTTATTTATAATGCATGTATAGTAGAACTTAATTTATTCTTGGTGCATCACTGATCACTAGGGGCAAGTTATGGTATATTTGATCAAGAATATTTCATCTTGAGTGCAATTAAAGTAGGGTTAATGGGTGAGCAATCATCAACACTTCGGTTAACCTGCCAACCCGGTTCGAAATTAAATCTATCAAGGGTGACTATTAATCCTTGGAGAATATGCGGAGATATTTCCAGTTGTATGAGATGGTGTGAATGAGGGTAAACACGGTTAGTTATAGTGAAACTCTATCTGCTAGAAAGATTCCAATTTAGGATATGAGAATGCTTTATTCTTTGGACTCCATACTGACGTGGACCAATTAGGTGGGCAGATCAATATAATAGGGTCACCATGCAAATAAAGCTTGCATGAATATTTTCTTGTACAATTGTCGGGTCTTGTCGGGAAAACATGCAAGTGTGTGTAAACTAAACTCGAAAGAATGAGCGTTGGTTATGAATTATGCCATGCCAGCGGAGCTCTTTGCAGCTAGTCACCATTGTATTGGAAATCTTCTCCGAGATCCAAAAGTGGTTAAGTCCGAGCTCCTTGTCCCATTTGATAAAAGATGCAACTATTTTTCGATTTGAAAATGACGGAGACCGGTTCAATTCGGTTGTGTCGCTATGCACATTATTAATATTACTAGGGAAGCAAAATCATTTTTCATATTTTTCTCCTTTTTTTTTTTTTTTTTTTTTTTTTTTTTTTTTTTTTTTTCAAAAGTTATAAATAGTCACTAATATCTTATAAATAATTTCCTTTTGATATAATTAAAATTTTTTAACATCCTTCCTTTTTCAATGCTAATTATAGAGAAACCTAATAATGCTACGATTCTTCTCTCTTATTATTTATAACTAGTTTATTTACCTCGCGATTATACGGGATTACACATAAAAATTTTAGTAATTAAGTCATTGATATAAAAACACTTAAAATTTTATTGTTTATAGGTAATTAGCCGTTTTTAAAACCCACTGAAAAATGAAGAAAAAAAATTGTCAAAAGTATATCATGTGATATGTCTAATCGAAGAAAAAAAACATTGGTTTTCATGGTGTAATTTTTATAATTTTTCGATTAACCGATTAACCGTTTATGAGATATTTAATTTTAAAGAAGGTGGAGGGTTTTTGCTAAATGGAGATGTGTTATTGGTTCTCTCATTCCCAAAATAACATATTCTCATTTGAACTCTCATCATTCAATGAATTATTAATGACATCATCAATTTGACTAATTATAATTAATGGTGAGATCAAAATTAAGAAAATACATCAAAGGGTTAAAATTAACTAATGAAAATAATTATTACATCATTATGACTTTCCCTTAAGACCACTCACTATGATGCAGCCCAGAACTGGAAAACCGACCGCCACATTAGCGCCACGTCAGCACAATAACCGAAGAACTGACTCGAAACTGAACACTGCTTATAATGACCGAAGAACTGAATTTTTCAGCACCACGTCATTTATTAACTAATAACACAAATACATTTATATTTTTTAAAAACACAATAAAAAAAATACAAAAGTAAGGTACACAAATAACAAAAATTACATTAATTAAAAATAAAGTACGTTACAATAATAAGAAAAATTACACTGATTAAAAATAAAGTAGGTTACAATAATAAGAAATATTACAACAATTAAAAAGAACGTTACACTAATAATAATAATAATAAAAATACAATTACTCATCGTCTGAGTCTTCGCTCATGGGTTCGTTAGGCGTAATATTATTTCGGACACGAAAATTCGGCAGCAGGCTCCAAATGTGTTCAATAAGATTGTGTCGAAGTGAACGATGCATACCCCTATCATGTAGTTCTCTGTCCATACGATCATGAATTGCCACCCTCTCCGACCACGAACGTCGCGGAAGATTATTCGGGTTTCTGAGATAGTCTTCCTCAAGTTGACGTATGTTGCATCCGTTGTCTTCAGTTATCATGTTGTGCAAAATCACACATGTGTACATGATTCTTCTTATCTGGTTGATGCTATATGGTCGTGTCGGATTTTTAAGTATTGTCCAACGACCTTGAAGCACACCGAATGCTCGTTCCACGTCCTTTCTTGCAGCTTCTTGGAATCTCTTGAATTTGATATTCCTTTCCTCAGTTGGAAATTTAAACGATTTAACAAGAGTCGCCTAATCCGGAGAAATTCCGTCGGCGAGATAATAACATTTCTTGTGTTCAACCCTGTTCACAGTTTACCTAACCTCGGGAGCTCTATCTTGGAGTAAATCTGAGAACAAATCCAATTCATTAAGCACGTTGATGTCGTTGTTCGAACCCGAATGACCAAAGTACGCGTGCCAAATCCACAAATTATTGGAGGCGTCCGCCTCGAGCATGATTGTTGGATGTCCTTTATCACTTCATGTGTATAGGCCATTCCACGCTACTGGACAATTTTTTCAAGGCAAATGCATACAATCGATGCTTCCGAGCATCCCTAGAAAACTATGTAACTCCGCATGTTTAGCATGTAAACGTTGGACATCTTGTAGTGTTGGTTTTCTCAAGTACTTGGCTGAGTATAAATGAAATACACATTACAAAAGTTGTCCAAAAAATCGTACGATGTTTGTTGACCCATGTGTAAATATTCATCAAATGCATCGGCGGCACAACTGTATGCCAATTGCCGTATGGTGGAAGTGCACTTTTGATAAATGTTAAAACCAAGTTTTACGGTACAATCTTGCCCTTGATGAAAAAAACTAAAATATGGCGGTAGTGGTAATTGATAGTAAGACGTTATACCTTGACATATACGGAGAAACAATGACTTGCTCATCCGAAAACGTCTTCGAAAGTAATCTTCCGGATAAACCGGGTTTTGGGAAAAGTAGTCGCGCCACAAACGTTCACGGGCACCAAGACGATCTTTATGTATTCGCCTTATATGTAATTTGGTCGAGATCTTTCAGCTACGTTTTCTTCATTTTCTTCCAACGATTCAAGACTGTCGAGCATATCATTCAGATCGTAACAATTACTTGCTTTGAGATCTTTCATATCGGAACCTACGTTGGAATTTTGGAAGGGATCCATTATGATTTGATAAAAAAAGTGATAAAAAAGAAAGTGTTGAATTATATAGGTTGTGTGAAAAGAGTGATAATTGTTAGATATATTTTGGTTGTAATATAGGTAGAGAATGAGAGAGTTGTGTGTGAAAATTAATGGTAATTGTTTGATATAATTTGGGTGTAAGAAAGGTAGAGAACGAGAGAGTTGTGTGTGAAAAATAATAGTAATTATAATATGTTCAAAATTGGGCCGTTGGAGCAAGGGCCCCTACCTTTCGACCGTTCTTGCATCGTGCAGGGGAGAACGATGGAGCCAAGCACGGTCCCAGAACAGGGCCGTGCCTATGGCGTCTTCCGGAGGGCGCAACCACGTGAGCAGAACGGAGGAAGTGAAAGATGGTCATAGTGACCGGTCTAAGAGATATAAGAGAGAAGAGAGTTCATTGAAACTTTTATCGTTTTAAAGCCATTGTTTCAGTATATTAATGGGAATTGAAGCAACAAAACAAAAATAACCTGATCAAATTTCGTTTTCTAAACGATACTTTTGGAGTTTGAGGCATATATACCTAACTTGCCTACTCATTAACATCGTGAACATACCCAAATTGATGCTAAAGACCATGTTTATCAAAACTAGTTGTAAGTTACAAGCTGCTAATAAATAGCTGAAACCTTTAAATGAAGTGTATATTTAGAGTTTAAATATAAAATTTTCACATGATAGATAATTTAATATTTTAAAGTGTTTAAATTTTCTTAAAAGCTGTTTTAAATGATGATTTCTTTCACTAGTCAAATTTATATACTTTCAACACACTTATTAAAAATTATGTAAGAAGTTTGTGCTACTAAAAGTTTTTTATGTTCCTATAAATTTTAATAGGATTTATTATTTCATTATGTATCTAACTTTGCAATTTTTACTATAGTATGTAACCACCTTTTAAAAGTGCTATTGTATGTATTGAACTTTACAATTTCGTATATTGTATGTAACGGGTGACCGGAAGATTTATTATTTCATTATGTATCTAACTTTGAATTTTTTACTATAGTATGTAACCACTTTTTAAAAGTGCTATTGTATGTATTGAACTTTACAATTTCGTATATTGTATGTAACGGGTGACCGGAAGAGCAAGTACCCGGTTTTTCCTCTTGAAAAAATGTCTATTGTATGTATCGAACTTTGTAAACATGTGTATTGTATGTATAAAACTTTGTAAACATGTGTATTGTATGTATCAAACTTTGTAAAAATGTCTACTGTATGTATCGAAACCGGTGGTTTTCGGTCATCCGGTCACCCGTTACATACAATATACGAAATTGTAAAGTTCGATATATGCAATAACACTTTTGACAGGTGGTTACATACAATAGTAAAAAATGTAAAGTTTGATACATAACCAAATAATAAACCCATTTTAATAAGTTTCACATTAAATTTATTATACAATAATAAATATTTTTAGAAACATGTGTCAAACATACTAATTGCACATATAATATAAGCGAACGTAAAAACACAAACCATATGTGCACATAATAATCAACATTTGGAAGCATATCAGTAACAATAATACCTTAGAATTCATAACTTGAAAGCAAAATAAACCCTCCTTCAATTATACATTCAATACGACAATAATCACAACCTCTCAAAAACCAACCAACCGATTATGATTTCCTTTCTTATACGTATGGCTACCACTGCTCTTTGTTAGTGATGCCTGAGAGATATGGGCAATTTCTAACATAAAATTCTATAATGATATTTCTCTCCTTGTGAACGATTAAGGTTGGATCATTTCGGTGCAGTGGGCAGTTGAATTGGTTTTCTCAATGCATCGGTATATCATTTCTTAGAAATTCAATACTGGAATTTTGAGCTGCATTCATGATCTTATTGCATTTGATTATTTTACTAGAAAGCATAGTTGTTAGTAGCGAATAGCAACAAATAGCGGTGACCTACCTATATGCTATGTAGCGATAGCGGTAAAATACCGGACCACTATTTCATACTTAGCGGTAGACTTAAAAAAATGAAATATGTATGTCTTAAACAATTATATATAAGTCTTAGAGAATGAAATATAATAGTAAGTCTTACAAAATCATAAATCAAATCAAAGATCAATCTAAATACTCGTATTCAGGCTCATCCTCTACATCCGATCCGGAGACACAATCTTTATAAGCAATTGCGTCATTTTCTTCTTACTGTCTTCACCAAAGTCAAAATCATCAACGTTCAGACCTTGAGCTCGATGTGGATGTCCCGACACCCCCTATGCGTACTCGTTCTTGTTGAATAAGGCACCTCATTCAGCCTGGTAGCATTCGCAACATGACCCCATGTCAAGTCTTTACCCTCAAACACCGAAGCATCTTCTTCATCCTCTAAGACTCCGGTCGACCACTCATTGGGATCCTGAATGTTTGCGTCGTCAAGGATGATCGGGTCAATACTATCACGAGCCTTGTATCTCCTCCTCAATGCCCGATTATACTTAATGTATAGTAGATCATTCAACTTTTGTTGTTCTAAACTGCTTTCTTTTCTTAGAATGAATCTACATAAAAAATAATATCATAAAGACTTATGTTACACATTAATTATTGATATGTTTATATAATTTAATATTAAATAATGAGTTTCATAGTACTTAACTTACATGTTCAAATACGCTAAAATTTCACTCACAAACCGTTGAGCTATGTAAGACTTAACAGTTAACACCTTAATTGCAAACTTTTTTAGTGTAGGTGTTGAAGATCCATATTGTTTCCACCACTCTGCTAATTTAGTCACAAAATAAAAAAATAAAAAAAAATTCTTTTTTAGAGATTATAAATATTTAAAACATATTAGTTTTGTACCTGGTGCAAGTTGTGATCAGTTTCTTTGCCATCAGAAACCCAAAAAGGCCGAATGCACTTCGATGTGAAGGAAGGTCAGAGTGAATCTCAATCTCCTCGGTTTCGTTCGATGCCAACTTATTAATGCATGACATCAACCCAACCATGACCTCGTTATCATCTCGTATAATCGGATTGTTATACAACAAAAATGGATTCAAAAAGTGTCAGATCGCGTTCAAAGGTCGATCCAGTTGAAAATTCCATCTCCTATCAATGATTTTGAAGATCTCTTCATATTGAAAGAATTTTCAATTGCCTCTTTTGCTCTATCCGTGGCTTCATAAATATATCCCATCAACCAAAACAAAGCACCGTTAATAATGGCAAAATCATTTTCACATAAAAATCTATATATTAGGCATCAATATAGTATTAGTGGTTAGCTTACCTCCCACCTCTTTACAAAACTTGCTTTTTGTCCTCTATGTGGACGTGAACATTTTCTCAATTTTTTTTGTGGCTCCTAAAGCAATTCAAAGTGATAAAAGCAGTGGCAAATGCGTTTCGCAGGCTTAACCATATCCTTTTGGCCGGTGAACTTCCTCGCCATTTTCAAAACCAAAGTATGATTATAAATGTACATGTTAACCGAGATTGCCCTCTCAAGCGTCTATTTAAAATGTGACAATTTGAAGATGTCCTTAAATATCAAATCTATGCAATGGGCGACACACGGGGTCCAATAAAAATGTGGATACTTCTCTTCGACAACTTTGCCTATAATCAATGAAATAATAATTGTTAGTAATTATCTTGAACTTCCAAGTAAATTGGAACCGGTGTAGTCAATAACGACGCTATAGCGAAGAGCGAAGCGAAGCGCGGAAAGTTCGCTATCTATAAAATAGCGATAGCGAGGTCAATTTTGACCGGTCTATTTTTCTGACATTGACGTTTGTTTTTTGTAATTGAATGTCCGGCAACCTGAAATTGGACTCCGGCGACCTGCAACTCCGGCGACCACAACTCTAGCGACCTACATCTTAAATCGACGAAATTGGTTTGATTGTGATTTTAATTTCGGTTTATACATTGATTTGTGTGTAAGCTTTTTTCTTTATTTCAAATTTCTAACACCGTATTTTCTGATTTTGACTTTTGAAATCAACTTTCTGATTTTGACTTTATTCTAGTTTAACAATTTTGTTTGATTATTTTGACTTTATTTCATTATTGTTTGATCTTTTGTTTGATTTATGAATATTTAAGACTTACTACTATGTTTCATTATCTAAGACTTATATATATTTAATATATTTCAAATTTTAAAAGTTTATCGCCGTATGTTAAATAGCAGTCCGCTATTTGTCGCCATTCGCCACTGACAACCTTGATTGGAACTTTGGAAGTTGTTCTAAACTTACTGGCTCGAACATTGTTACTCGCTCTATCGGTAGGTATTAGGGTGGGGAGGACATCACTCAGCACCCCACAGAGCGGTGGGATTCAATGAAAGAAAAGAAGAAGGGGGGGGGGGGAGATGACTCTATGACTCTATGACTGATGAAAGGAGAGATGAGAGATGAATAACATCATCCGGTCCAACTTTTTGGATGAATCAATCAAACAAATTGAACATGGCGTCACCCATGTGAGAATAACTCGATGCATATACAGATTCTATAAACATACTTCCCCGGGGAGTATTAACTAACAAATTGACAAGTGTCCTTCCTTTTGGTCCCTTCATCCATCCGCCATTAAAGAACATCCATACATTTTCTTCTCTTCTTCATTTTCTTTCATTATGGATACGCTATGTTCCTTCTATAGGGTGGCAATTAGACATGCTATGTTATAGTTTTGGTATAATATACACATATATCTATGTGTTTAGATTTATGTACTCTCTAATACTGACGTATAAGATATGTATATATATCATTTATATTTACTACATACATGTATTCTTATATATTCTCGTATATTGGTTGCATATACCTAGGTATGGTTACTTACCTATTTGGTCGTCAATTTCAGAAAGAGAGAGCCGCAGAGTTCTAAACCAAAGTCAACAAACTAGGTCTCTAATTCTAAACCTATTTGGCCCGCTACCGCTATATGGTTTATAGCGGCAAGGTACCGCTACGCTATTCGCGATAGTATCACTATGTGGCGCTATTGAGAACTATGGTAGGAACGGGCTGATATGTGTACAGTATAGGGTATAATATGTGTTTTGATGCATAGTTAGCTATCCAATCAAGTGATGCTATAGTTTAGTTGATGGCTTGATGTGACCACATTCTTTTTGTATTTCTTCCTTTAACTCTGTTGAGTTACAAGTGTTGTGTCTGCTTCCAGTTGTACTAATACAGCCCCACTACTTGCCTACTTGCCAGGTAAAGGCTGCACATGATATGTTGCTGATGCACAGTTTATCACAGAGGAGAGCAGGGAAAGTTGTAAATAGTAGCATTCGTTATGTTGATGTTAAATCTGTAAATGTTCCTCAAATGGGATCAATGCCTCAATGGGTACAAGGTGGCATGAAGAATCCACCCATTTAAGTAGAAGCACCATCTGCTCGTGATTTGGTCATCGAGGCAAGAGTGTATGGAGTTCTAGCCGTGTTAACTTATGTTAATGGTGCCTCTTCTCCAGTTGGTTCTCTTTCAGGTGCAAATGTTCCTGGGCTTGGGCTTATCTGGCAACTAGTTTTGAAGCTTCGTTATATTTCATGACCAAACGAAATGTTAAGCTAGGTATGAAACTTCTCGCTTATCGGCTTATTTTCCATTGGCTCCTGTTGCTTGCTGTTAATGCATCATTATAAACCATCTTTAAAGTATCTTACTTTCACTCGTTTCATCCCAGAGAAATTCTGAATTTTGACTTGGCTAATAGTTCTATGAGAGTATTTGACTACTTTTTAAAGAATCAAAATATTGGTCAATCCAGATAAATAAAGGAATCTGATGGTTCCTTATTGTTTCTTTATAACAATGATAAGTAGAGTTGACAATTTTGACCCATTGATATATAAATGGGGCAATTTGGGTATTTTTATCTCTACAGGGCCAAATGGATTTGGCTAAAGGATTTAATTGAAAAGCAAATGGGTTGAAATTCAACATAAGTGTATTCAAATTGTAGTAACTTCTTTAATTACTATATCGAAAATGTTCATTAATTACTTGCAGGTTATTCGCGAAAAGCAGCTGATAACTATTTCTTTCAATTTTTATCGCAAGCAGAAGAAATTAGATTTATATTGATTCTTTGGATTACCTTATTTGTGTTATATTTACTTTCAAAACCTAAAATTAATAACTGTCTAAATATAGTGTGCTTAGTTAATCATCTTAATTTGATTTCAGTTTCATATTTAGGGGTAAATATTTAATTCGCATTGGCTTGCTTTTATTATTAAAGTTTATTATGGGATGTATGGTTACAAATGGTATAAGGTGATTTTAACTTTCAAGTACTATAAATTAAGAAGTTGTTGCAAATGCTTTAGAACGTAGTATATATATATATTTATTAACTTTAATAAGATGGATAAAAGCGTGTTTGTGGGTCGCCCAAACGGCCCAACCTGATACTAACCATCTGACGGGCACCAAATTACACATTTTACCCACTACTTAGCATCTGACGGGCACCAAATTACACATTTTACCCACTACTTAGCCTGCCAATTTTGCAACCTCTAATAATAATGTACAAGTACGGAGTTTTAACTTGGCAACTTTCCAGAGATGGAAATGTTGTGTTTTTTGTAGGACATCTCCAAAAGGAAGTATCTGCAGTATTCATTGAACCCCCCACTATGCCTTTTTTTGTGCACAACAAAACCTTTAGATTGCTTTGATTATCATTATCTATGTGTGAAGCACAATGCATGTCTTTGGAGCTCTTGATGATGAACTTGGCATTATATACATTGCAAAACCTATGGATGATTATTGATTGGTTTAATTTAAAACATTACCATTGATCGATAAGTAACTATATTCAGGGAAGGCGGCTGTGATAACTGTAGGGGGTCTGGTTGCCGGTGCTGTGGTTGGATCTGCAGTTGAGAACTGGTTGCAAGTAGATATTGGCCCATTTTTTGGCATACATTCTCCTGCAACTGTGGTAAGCGAATTTGTACTAATATCGCAATTTTTGGTCTCCTTGTACTCAAGCTAATTAAGGCTCAAAATTTGATGATTAAATTATAATGTCCTCTGAAAATGTGATCATCTAGGATGTGTATTCAATATATTGTACAAAAAGGATGTTGTAGAACTTAATCAGTGAATTACTTTGCTTTCTGTTCCACGGAGTTCATAGCGTTATCTTGATTTGTCTGTTTTTTTTTTTTTTTTAAAATCAATATACCTGTCATAAGATGTTCAAGATCTTGAAAGTGGGACACTTTATTTGTTTGGTTGAGCCATCATATGATTAGTTGTAGAGATGGGCAAGGCCAGCCTGGCTTGGTCCTTGGCCTGGTCTTTTTAAAGCCCCATTTGACACCTATTTTTGGCCCAGCCTTTTGTGGCTGACTTGATCTTTTTGTCAGTGCGTAAACATGATTGAGTAGCCATCATGTGGTTTCGATCAATGAAGTGAATTTAAGTTTTCGTGTTCATTAATATTGTTTCCTGGCATGAAGCGTGAAGTTAATAGTACCCTTTTCCTTGTTAACTTTGTTCAGTTTTGATACACAAAAAGGAAGTACTTGTTGAATTGTCAACAAGTGAATAAAGCTCCAAATGTTTGACGATCAGAGTCCAGTTAATATTCTCTCTTAAAAAAGCAATACTGGTTAGTGTCAAAATGGTCGAGTATTTTCAGATTTGGTGATTTGAGAAGTACATAAATGGCTTAATTACTTCGAAATGTATCGAACTAATGTCCGACAGTAATAGTGTGTATCGAACTATTTGGGCTTCCGTTGTGTGTAATGAACCTGTTTTGCTATTGAATGTGATACCAAAAATTACATTAAATAACGATGAATAACTAGTTCATTACACACAATGGAAGTCCAAATAGTTTGTTATGCACTATGAATGTCATACCTTTAACCCTACATAAAATAGATGAAGTTTAATGCAGTAGAGATCTTGTGATGGATAAAATTCTATAAAACTTACTTGCATCACAGTGTTGCAAGTCTTAATTTCCTGCATTTTTTAAGGTACTGTACTATGTATTAATTAAAAGTGAGCTAACACATATGATTTTTGATATCATAAATCACTGAGAAAAGAGCCTTACTATTGCAAACTCCTAGCAACTGATAGTACTAGCAAATGATGATGTTTTGTCTAGTCATTGATAATTTATTGCATAATACATGGAGGTTACTACCAGATCTTATAACAAAAGAAAACCCATTGACAAAATGGGCTTTAAGGACAGGTGGGGGCTAGACTCTGACAACTTCCTGGTGGCTTTAAACTGGAAATTGGCTCGAAATAGGTTTGGCTGGGGCGCTGGGCTAGGTATGACTGGGACTGAGCCTTATTGGGCTCTGGCTTTGCGTTGTATCTTGCATCTAAGGGTTTTGTTACCTTTTAGCTAATGCTCCCTTTTCAAGGGATGAAACACAACAACTTTAGAGCATCGTCCAACTTTACTGCATGACGTACACATTATAAATGTAGTACGTGTATCATTGTGAAGTCAGACAACATTGCTCTTTGACAATCTAGGGTCAAAACAAGTCAGTTCAAAGCACACTAATTGGTCTTTTGTGGCAATAATATACGTGACTTTTTTTTTTTTTTTTTTGGTAAAGGGGATGGTACCCCAACAAACTTTTATTAAAACTAAATGAGAGTACAAGAATTAAGATGGGCATTCCCAACTAGTTACATTTTTGTCTTCCCAAAACATGTTTAGGGAAAACAGATAAGAAAGAAATAAAACTATTCTGATTAATATTCTTGTAGCTATACAATACTATAAACCTATATATGTTTAACTTGCAACAAACAATCCATTCTGGACTCATGAAATCCTTGTTTTCAGTCTGACTATTTCTCAACATATCAACATTAACTTCATCACTGTGATCAATTTCATAACCAGAACAATCCATTCTGGACTCATCAATCCCACTTGTATCCCTCTTCATATAAGTCAAGCCATCAATCTTGAATATGCAATTTTGACTATATTTGTATTGTTCAACCCAAATAACTACTACTATCCAGAATAAAGTCAGATTACTTCCCCCCATTATTAAACTTATTTGAATTGTTCAACCTAAAGTCCATATTCCATACCTTTGATGCATGTCTTGTTTGATCAGTGTCTCTGACTTTGAGACTCAAGAGCTTCAGTTTGACAATATCAATGATTTGAGTAGCAAGAGTTCCAGTATTTCTCTCCTTGGATTGAAATATTCTATAATTTCTCTCTTGCCAAATGTAATAAACTCCAGCACTGAACAGTAATCTCTGAATAATGCTCCAGATTGATTTGTTAGCAGGTTTGGAGCTTAGGATTTGAACAACCTCTCCCCATCTTTCTACAGGATTTTGAACATTATCCAGAATATTATCCATTCTTCCCAGGTACATGATCTTCTTCCAAATCTCTTTAGCATATGGACATTGAATGAACAAGTGATCATGAGAGTCATGCGTTTCTTTACATAAAGCACATTTTAAACCCTCATTATTTCCCCACATTCTCATTCTATCTTGAGTCATCAGTCTTTCTCTAATGGCCAACCATAACACAAATGAGTGCCTTGGGATGCTTTGAGTAAACCAAACCAGCTTAGCCCATGAAACCTCATCTTTCTCCTGCCTGATTGATTTCCAAACTTCAGAAACACTAAAATCCTTCAATTCACCATTTCTGTTTTTCCATTTTACCTTATCTCTCATGTGATCAACAATCATTGGAAGATTTGAATTTACAATGATATCAAATCTGTTGTACCATGCAGCAGGCCACTGCCAACATCCTTCATGGAATAGATCAGAAACTTTGCAATTTAAGCTCAATCTCGCTTCATATATATCTCTATGAGAAATAAAATTAGATAAAGGACCAATATCAAGCCATGTATCATACCATGCTGATGTGTTTTTCCCGTTTCCAATTTCATGAATTATATGCCCTCTCATGCTTTCTCTTAACTCAATTAACTTCCTCCAACTCCAAGATGGGTTTGATCCAACTTTAACCTCCCAAAAATTGTTACCTTTCAGCTTATATGTATGGATCCATCTCACCCAAAGAGATTCTTTCTTATTGATGACAATATTCCAAATATGTTTAGAAATTAGAGCTTTGTTCCAGAATTTCAAAGATTTAAGACCTAATCCTCCTTGACTTTTTGGGTAGCAAATATCATTCCAAGCTACTTTAGCTCTTCCCCTTTTCATGGGACCATTGCACCAAAGAAATCCCCTCATCAATTTTTCTATTTCTTTATGAATGGACACAGGAAGGATAAACATAGAGGACCAGAAAACTTGTATGGAAGATAAGACAGATTGAACAAGTTGCAGTCTTCCAGCAAATGAAAAATTTTTATTCTTTCAATCCATAAGTCTTTTTTGAACTTTATCAATGGCACTTTTACAATCTTTCGGACGTAGTCCTCTAGATAACAGTGGAATACCCAGATACCTAACAGGAAGAGTTCCCACAGTGAATGGAACTTTATCTAACAATTGGCTTTTATCAGGTTCACTTATGTTTCCCAAAAAAACTGTGCTTTTTTGCATACTAGGATTTAGACCTGAAATTTCACTAAATTCCTCCAAAGCTTCCATCAAAACCTGAACAGAATTTAGCTCTCCTTCACAGAACATAAGGAGATCATCAGCAAAACACAATTGAGTAATCCCCAATTCAGCACACCTTGGATGATATTTAAAGTTGCCATTTTCAGATATCTTTCTCTTCACAACCAGAGTAAGAACCTCCATTATCATGGTAAATAGATAGGGAGATAATGGATCTCCTTGCCGATGCCTCTCATTCCTTTGAAAAACCCTTGTTGCTCCCCATTAATACTTATTGTATAACTCGCAGAAGTAACACATGTCATAATCCAGTGTGTCATGCATGAATGGAAGCCAAACTGAACAAGAATTTCTTGTAAAAACCTCCAATTGACAGTATCATATGCCTTCTGGATATCTATTTTAAATGTACATATTTTTCCACCAGAATCCAAGTGATAATTTTTCATGATCTCTTGAGCCAAAAGAATATTGTCACTTATCTGCCTATTAGGAATGAACGCCGATTGGTTCTCATTAACAAGAGTGTCAAGAGAATCCTTAATCCTGCTAACAAGAATCTTGCTAATACACTTATACAGAACATTGCAACATGCAATAGGTCTGTACTCTGTCACTGACTTTGCGGTAGCATTCTTTGGCACAAGAGCCAGGACAGTAGCATTCACTTCTTTCAAAAGCTTACCATTATAAAAGAAATCTTTGATAGCATTGCAAACATCCACTCCAATTATAGGCCATGCAATTTTGAAAAACTTGGAGGAATAACCATCAGAGCCTGGAGCTTTGGTGTCAGCAATATCAAACATTGCAATTTTAATTTCATCATTAGTCACCTCTCTAACCATGTAATCAGCTTGGGTTCTACTCAATCTATTCTTGAATAAATTACCATGATTACTGATATTTTTAACACTTCCAGCACAACCCAATAAATCTTTAAAATGCTTAACAAACTGGGCACCTACTTCATTTCCAACAAATGCAGTCCCCTCCACATCTTCCACATATTCAATCCTACTTCTATTAAGCTTTCCTTTGATAACTTTGTGAAAATATGCCGTCTTCTGATCTCCTTCTGTTAACCAATGGACTTTTGCCTTCTGTTTCAAAAAACATTCTTCATCATTCATGGCTCCTTTCAATGCTTTTAAATAATTTGCATGCTCAAATCTGATGTCATTATTGTCTGGATCTTCTGCAAGAGCAGTTTGCACCCTAGAAACCTCTTCTCTAAGAAAGTTTACCTTTTTATGAACATTCCCGTGAACTTTATTCAACCTTCTAAACTCTTTCTTCAAAAGTTTCAGTTTAGAGACCACCATAAACATATTGCATCCCTTGATATTAGTCTGCCATGTCTTTTTAACAATAGGGATAAACTCTTCTTTGGATGTAAGGTGATTGTTGAATTTAAAGGGAACATGTTTCCTTTTGATTTCACATGGCAATTGTAAAAGAACAGGACTATGATCTGAAACATTGTAGGGTAAAAAGATGACATGGGCTCTAACATATTGTTCAATAAACTTGGAATTAGCTCGGACTCTATCAATTTTCTTCAAAACACCCTTATCAAGTCCTATTGCAAGAGGCTTTTGAATCCAAGTATATCTCAGCCCCGTATAATTGATATCATCCACCTCAATGTCTTCAATACATTCTCTAAACTCCATCATGGTTCTAGTTACATCAGAAGAACCATTTGAGTTATCACTCGGGTTAAGACTGGCATTAAAATCCCCCAAAATAACCCAAGCATCTTGACCAACAACTGTTTTTTGCACACTTAAAATTGCCATAATTTCGTTCTTTCTGACTCATTGTTTGAAGCATACACAAACAAGCAATAAAACCTATCCTTCCCATCCTGAGTGATTAACTTACAAAACATGACATGTTCAGATTGATCAATCACTACAAGATTAACTCTGTTGGGATCCCAACTTACAATGATCCTAGTCCATCCCACACACACACAAGACTGTTAGAAGCCCACCTCCAGTTTCCAAAGGTATTCCTAGTAACATTTTCCAGCCTTTCTCTTACAATTTTTGTCTCCAAAATTGCACACACACAGATGTAATTACCATGAATAAGATTCCTAACTTCATTTTGTTTAGAGGTTTGATTTAAACCTCTAGTATTCCAGGACAAAATACTGATCATTTAAAAGATGAAGGAAATGTGATACCTTCATTCTCTCTAATCCGTTCCAAAATTCTTCCATTTGTGGTATGAAGTTTCATATACTGAGCAGTAGCATCATCATCTGAGTAAACATCTTCAACTTCAACTATCTCCTCATCACTCTTTTCTGTCTTATTCTCTCCATAAAAGTATTGCCTTTGAGCCATTGACCATCCATCCATGACTTCCTTTGGTGGATGTATTTTAGACTCCAGATAACCTTCCACATTCTTTCTTTGCCCCGAAACAATGGCTTGGACCAAATCTTCATCCATATTAGCTCCCAATTCCATATATTGAATGTCATCCAGGTTTTGCCATTCCTCTTCATTATCATTTAGAACTCCAAACTTATTTGCTATTTTCACATCATTCTTCTTACTGTTGGAGCAACTTCCTTTCTGAAACAATTTACCATTACCATCATCATAAAGCTTTTCTTCTTTATTCTCTTTCTTTTTATGCCCTCCAGTGTTATGAACTGGACTATAAGTATTTTTAATCACATTACTCTTTTTGATTCTCCATTCTTGCACCTGATCTTGAACTTTATTATTCCCCTCATGCTTATTCCCTTCATTTCTGTAATTAATCACACCATCTTGATTTATTCTATTGTTAACTTCCCTCTTGCCATACAAAATACCATTATGAACATTCCCATTTTGATTATAATTCTTCCATCTGTTATCAGCCCTGCTTCTTCTCTTGACTTCTTTAAAACCATCATCAGGATTATTAACCTTGTCAGTTACCGGCATATCTCCATCTTTAACTCTTAATGCCTCTTTTAACAGTTGAGCAGCCACTTCTTGTTCAGTTTTATCTCTGATTTTACAATTATCAAATTTATGACCAAACACACAACAGTGACTACATCTCATAGGTTTCCATTGATAACCAATCTTTAGCTTGATAATCCTACCAAGTTGGACAACATTACCAACAACAAAAGTAGGATATTCCAAAGAAACTTCATTTGGCAGTTGCTTATCAGCTGAAACCTCAGCTAACACTCTGGCAAAGCTCACTCTACCAGTCTTTTTGACACATCTTTCTTTTGTTATTTTGTCCATTAGAAAAGGAACCCCTACTTGACTTACTATTTGCCCCAAACCACCACCATTCCATAGCTCAAGAGGAACATTGTGAATACTAATCCAAAGTGGGACCTTCCTGTGTTCAGATCTTTCCACACATTCTCCAGGTTGCCATTTGTTCAATATTATTGGGACATTATCCACCAACCATGGACCACTTTCAAGAACAAACTTCATTCCTTCTTCACTTTTGAATTTAAAAAAGAAAAAACCAGCCTCATTCCTTGTAATCTCACTTACTCCATGGACTCTCCACATTCGTCTTAAATGATAGTTCACCACAGGAAAAGGCATATCAATTCCAATAAAGTATCCATTCAGATGCAGGGAATAAGCAACACTTCCCTTCCTAATAACTTCCTCCTTTAACTTTATCCCTAGCATGCCATTAGACAGAATTTCAGGAGGAGTGTACATCATTTTGGTTTCCTCATCATCATTATTGGCCTTAATCATATCAGCAAATGTTAACCTTTTATTGCTCCACACATTTCCTTTAATACTAGTAGTATCCAAACTTTTATTACCTCCTACGACTCCAGTCCTTTGTATACTACTTATTTCATTTAAACACATTTCAACATCTTCAATTTTATTTACAAGGTTCATACTAGCATCCCCTGTATCCACTGGACTTGCATTTTCAACTATCATGTCAACATTTTCCAATCCTGCAATCTTGTTAACTTTCAAATTTCCATGTTTCTCACTAATATTATCAATCTGCTTAACTTTAGTGGCTCTTTCACTTCTATCAGCATCCACCATCTTAGACATATCCTTAATATTTTCATTATCACTATCCTTACTAGCATCAGTACTAGTATTCAGATTCTGATAATAAGCAACCTTATCACCAATGTTACTTACACCTTTTCTTTCATCACTATTGTCATAAGGCTTTTTATTATTGTAACTTGACTTTCTCATCATGCTAGATATTTTGCCTCTAGTCAGAATCTCAGGAAAAGCAGATTTCACTTTGATATTGTTATAGTCCATTTGCTTCTTTACATTTTCAACAGGAAAATTCACAGATTCTAATACCTCTAAGGATCCATCCACATTAGGTCTAACATTCTCTTTATCAGCATTAGTAGACAGAGGAGGAGTTGAGGATTTTAACATATTTGAAGCATTCTGAATTTTATTTATTTTTTGAAGTTTCAAAGTATCTCCAAATGATCTCATCTTATCAACATATTCAGAATCTTCAGTCACTTCAGCAATTCCTTTATTACTAGTATTCTTCAGCTCAGATCTCATGTTAACATTGTAGTTAGATCCAATCGGAATATCATTATTTACTTCTGTCAACAGATTTGAAGATTTTACTGCTGGAACCGTATACTCCGACATCGAAACTTCATTTTCAAGCATTAGAACAGTGCTCGGTAGCAGAATATCATTTCGATCAGAAACATCCCTTTCATACACCTTCGGAAAGCTTAGATTAATCGAGAAACCATCATCTAATGACCTAATACCTTTCTCCATGCTTAATTTGCTTTTTAGGTCATCACAATCACGCTCTCCTTTATCCGATTCAATTGAGCTAACGATATGCTCGTTTAATTCAACAATTTCAGTATCAGGCTCAGATTGATCAATTTCAACATGATTCTCCTTCTTCATCGGCTTCCTAATATTCTTCAGTTTCACTTTCCGAACACGACCGTTTTTAGTAGAGTTAATCGAATCGGACTTTTTATTGCGATTAAGATCAGAATCAGCTTTCATCACTCCTTCAGTTGAATTCGGAACTTCATTTACACCTTGATTTACACTTTGAAGGATATCAGTAGGATGATTAATACGAGAATGCGATTTACTACGAGATCTAATCGATTCTGTTTTTGAAACAAAAACGGACTCCGAGTTACTAATTCCTGGCGGATTATAGTTCTGATTGTGATTTATTGATGGATTCATGAATAAACAGTTGAATTACAGAAGAGAATCAGTACAATTTGTTCAAAATTGATTGAGATGACAAGGATATACGTGACTTTTGAGTCAAACAAAGTTCAGAATCAATACAAAAAATGGCCATTTGGTAATTGTTGTACGTCAAGCTCGTTAAAAGCAAAAACACTGTTTGCAAGTACTGATTTTTAGTTTCACAATTGATAGATTCTACCTAAGAAACTGAATCGGTTTCGGTTGCAAACATTGTAATGTCTTGTAAAGTTCTTTTATTGTTTATTTATAAATTATAAGTATAAGTTATATACACATTTTCAACAATCCGAAGTTTCTTAATTATTCATAATCAGCTTAGTGTTTGGCTGTTGCAGCAGTCATGCATATACTTTGTTGATATTCTCAAAAGTTATGAGATTACCATTGCAATAATTGCAATAAATGTTTAAAGACAGACACATTATGATTTAACTGATCAACTACTAAGAAATTGAGACGCTATTTGACATACATAATTGAAAACCACAATAGTTTGAACCTTGACAAACTCTTAATCATATCATTTGTGCAGTTCTCAAATTGTATATTACAACCTCATAAATTCATGATGAGCAAAGTGGTCAATACACAAAAATAAAATTGACTTGTCAAAATGTTGCTTGAAGACAGTATATAGACCAAAAAATCTAATTTGAGGGTTAGATCCATACATTAAAAATGGTCCATGTTTATCATAGCCAAAAAATAAAAATAAGAAAATAAGTCAATTTCTTCATAAAAACCATGCATTGTCTCCGTGTTTTAAAATTGATAACCCTGCAGAAAATTTATGAAGAAAAATAAGAGAAACTGCGTTATGCTATTGACATTTTAAGGGATGCTTAAGAGTAGGGTATATGTTTAAAAAGTACCTCTTCTTGTTTGGTTTTTATAAAGTAGTTGACGTCTTCACTTACTTCACACATTCCAAATCTCGTACCTATTTCTTTCAGCTCCGGGGTATCTAAATGTCCCTTGGTGAATACCGTAATTGCTGGGCACTCATTGATTTTTAAAGTATTCAACGATGGCCATGAAAACGCCTCCTTCCCTAGGCAAAATCCCTTGAGACTTTCAAGATTAGTTAGTGTCAAGGACTTTAGACGAGGAAATATGATGATATCATTCACTTTGGCATCACAAACTTCTTCTTCTTCCTCCTTGACAATTTCCGTGATCTTTTTGCAGTAACGTATATGCAGGTCTTGGAGATGCACTAGACTACCAACCATGGAACATGTGAAAACATGTTCGAAACTTCTGCACCATAAAATATACACCCTTGTTAGCTGTGGAAACTCGATTACCATCCTCTGGTTGCTCTTCCATAAATACTTGAGTCCATCTAGAAATCCCAGGTCCACCTCTCTTAGATTTGGAATTTTCACAAGAGTTTGTGATTTAGTGAAACCACTATCGTTAATTGTCTTTATCTCCAAAGCTTCTACTTCAAACACCTCCTCCACCAGATACAGTTGATTTAAATGACGGGGGCTTAAATAAATCTTCTCAAGCTTTTGCACTTGTAGCAACGCATTTGATGAAATAATCTTTTTAACATTTATTCCGGGAGTTAATTCTATCAAATTATTAAAAGACCAAGCAGGAGTCCCTTCTGAAATAGTAGGATTTAAACTTGGGAATGTGGTCTGCAAAGTAATAATAACACAGAACATCTCTCAGAGATAATATTCATATATCCCTACAAAATGAGTCCAACACAACTGAGAGATTGTTTACTTCCACGATTATGGAAAAACATTTATAGATCTTAAATATTTTTTCTCTCCTACCCAATTAACCCTATTCATGTGACTTGTTTGATACTTCAAGTTTTCCTTGAGTGGCATGCAATGTATATAAAATCGACTGTCTGGGATGGCAATGTGGCAAGAAAAAACCCGTAACCCGCGGGTATCCTAAAGTTTCTATGTTTTAGATATTTCTTTATTTTTTTCCAATTTTTATGATTGAATCTTCATTTTTTAAATATAACATTATATATTTTGTTGTTTTTTCAAAAGAAACTGAATTGAGTTAAAGTAATTATTTATTCATTTCACATCGTAGTTTTGCTTTTCTCTCTGTTATTTCAAAATTAATTAACTGTGATTTGTAATTTAGTTTTTCCAGAAGGATGTTATTGTTACTCAATTGTTAATGTTATTAGTTTCACCAATATTCATATCCCTACAAAATTAATGAGACTGAAACAAATAAAAAAAATTTGGATTATGGTAAAACCAAAAGATTTATGTAGTTAAGCTATGATGCTAAAGGATTAACAAAACATGTACCTGATGTACCTGATCATGCTGATTGATGGTCCCTTGAAAATTGAGGCCACTTTCAAGACTATGTTTGCCTAATTCTGACCACATGTACTTGAGCTTTGGACTTTTTGAGGGACCAGATGTAAAAGCAATCATTTTGGGGCAACGAGTGATCTTTACATTATCCAATAAGGGCCATTGGAATTCATGATTCTTCCCCAAGAAGAAGCCCTTGAGGTTTGATAAATTGACAAGTTGAAGGGTCTGTAGACGAGGAAAGTCAACAAATTTTGATGATGTCGTCGCTTGGTCTCCATGTTCTTTTACAATCACTTCTGTTGTCTGGCAGCTCGCTACTTTCAATCTTTTCAGTTTCTTGAGGCTTTCGAGAGCAGAGAATGTGAATACATGTAGGAGAAGGTCACAGTTATAGATAACCACATCTTTTAGGTTGGACAGTTGAGGAACAACAGTAACACCTTTTAGTCTTGGACTCGCTAATCTATTACTACCACTTGCACTTCCTTCATCATCAAGTTCAGTAATGTTGTTGATCGTCTGACTTTCAAATACCTCTATAAGTGTTCTGCAATCTGATATTTTTAGCTCTTCAAGGTTTTTCAGTTGTCCTACTGCATAGCCTGGAATGAGACTTGACAATTCATGGCAAGCTGCAATGACTACCCGTTTGGGGTATTGGCATAACGACCAAAATGCACCGATTACTTGAGTAATCTGCATTGAATCACCAATCAATTTTTATATATATAATGTGGGCATGTGGTTTAAATTTTATTTTCCATATACACTTGGTTGACATGGAACTGTTTATTACCTAATATTATCCTCAAAAGCATAATTGGCCAAAGAATCTTTATTTAGGTATAAATAGACTTGAAAAAATTATGAAAATTCGGAAACCCTTTTACTTAAATTGTATGTTGATATTAGAAAGACTTTCCATTTGAAATGTTATTCAATATACACAGGATATTGCACATAAAGCAATTAGTTGAATCGGAAACGATGTACTTAATTAGAAAGGAAAGCTACCTGGAATTGATCGTGAATGGAAGAAGTGGTATTGAAGGAAATTTTATCACTCCTAATACTGGCATCACCACCATCAATTCGTTTTAGACATTCCAGATGATAAAGCCTGAGAGTCTCGAAATGAGGAAATAATGTGACATTTGTATGGCAAGATGTGAATGTAGACGTAGATGTAGCTTTTTCATCATCTCTACTCGAAGTAACTTCTTCAATACTTTTACAATTATCTATTGTGACATCTTGTAAGTTGGAGAGAAACGTTGCCATAAGAGGTGACAACAAGTACTTTATTTTGTGACACTTCTTCAGGGATATGTTTGTGAGGTTGTGGAATGGAAATTTGAAAGGTGGTTGTTGAGGAATTAAGAATTTATTCCAATTACACTTCCACACATGACTCATATTCTCCAATTTATTTAAGTTTAGAACCTCGAGGTAGGGAAGTAGCAGTAGTGGTTGTTGATTATCCGGATTTGTTGCTAATCGGCTACTACTACTTGGGCCATCTATATCAAACACCGCTCCCACTTTTTTATCTCCATATAATACAAGCTTTTGGATGTGAGGGCAAGTGTGCAGAAGTTGAGTTGTGTATGTGAATTTAGGAATATTATTATCCATCTCCTCTGATATAACATTACTCTGCAAATATCCCAACAATAAATGTAATTAGCCATTTCTCCATACAATAATCAAGAAACAAAAAGGAAATGATGGAGAAAGTTCACGAATTTTACATATTTTTATTTAATATATTTTTGTTTCAATTTATTATGAATGACAACATATTATACTATGGCATGGAAACTTGGCAGACCTAAAATAGCATGAAAAGTGAACCAAAACACATGGTTTTGTCAAATATATATATATATATATATAGATATATAGTACCTGGATCAAAGAGAAGAAATCTGAGCCACTCATTTTACAGATCACATGAAAGGGTAAGATGAGTATTTTCCTTTAGCTAATTACTAAATCAAGTTTCCTTTTAATAATAAATCTACAAATCAATTTATTCCATATGTGATCTACAGGGAGGTTTTTCACAACAATTGGTATGATGGGGATTTTTTTTCACCTCTCATCAGTGCGAGAGCGATTAATATTTTTTTTCTTAAATTTTTTTTTTTGTGTACTTAAATATGAGAACATTTATTTATCAATTGAATCTAAGCAATTGTTTAATTTTTGTTTTGGTGATGGATCCATCGACTTTATCGAAGAAATTGAAGAAGTTAAACGAAGAATTTGATCCATCATATGTTTGAGTAAACCATATTGTCTTTTGCAGATCAAGTTATCAAATAATATTTTTTTCTTTGTATCTTGAACAAGGTATGAATTATCCAAAAAATGTAAAAGGACATAAACAGGGTATTTGCATCCTTTTACATTTTTTCAGTGAGTTTTTAACCGAATTGGGTATACATGGAATAACATACAAATTTAAGTTGCCTACAAAATTTGGTTTGGGTCAAAAATCTCACGGGTTCCAATCTTGTCATCTCTACCTACTCTTCTTACTACTTTTGAATTGTTGAAGCAAGAATTCTATGCAAGAGTCGAACAAACAAAGGGAGGACTGGGAAAATAGGCAATCGTCGAGATTGAATAAGTCAATTTACTCAAATAATTTTTTTTTAGTAAAGATTCAAGTAGTTTATATTAGTCAAAAATAGAAAACTAGAATTTTTGCAACCAGATAATTATCTTTTTCAAATATGGGTGGTCTGTAAAAACAAAATGCTATAATTGGGTGACTCTAGATGTATCATCAAAAGAAAAAAAAACCATCAAATATTTTTGGGGAGAATCCCAATTTTTAGGGGAAAAATATGTAATATCTATGTGCACTTATAGTATAGTGAATGCAAAATTTGAGATATAAAATAAATAAATTAGCTTCCTATTCTTTAGGAATATACGTCGACCACGTTGAGTCTAATTGAAAAACAATGGATTTTTACTAGCTTGCCCCTAACACATCAATTAAAAATGTTATAAATTTAGTTAGTATCACATAATTGTCTTTTAAATTTTGAACCGCTGATTAGAGTTTTAGAAGGCTAGGATCATTTCTCCTATTTCTCTAGTTAAAAACTCTTCATGAATCCAACTCATATCTTAACTATATATAAACCATCTCCATCTCTTTTTTTTAAATTAGACTCAACAATGATTAATATCTAAATTACCCTTAAAAATCATTAATTACTTTCCAAATGAACCACTAACTTATAAATTGCAACCCTTAAGTTTTAAACTTTACATATCCTTAGATTAAACTTTTAGCAATATAGTGTAACCAATAAAATCTATGAATGTTAAATTAACTATTTATTCTCGTAGCTATGCGCGGGCACCCTGCTAGTATATATATAGTGTTCTCACTCGATCTAGTGAGAACACAAAGTTAAAAAAAGAACGGCGAGAACACTTTCGGTTTTCATTCTCAGTTTATTTCTATTTGTGAACCTTTATTTCTTTTGCATCAAATAAAATTTTAATTGTGACTCTTTATTAATTTTTGGCTTCATGGAAAATTTTAATTGTGAACCGTCATTTGACTTCACCGAAACAAATAAATGAAACTTTATATTGTTTTGTTTCATATAAACTTTTAACTATGAACTTTTATTTTATTCTACTTCACAATTTTTTTTTAATTGTGAAACTTTATTATTTTTTGGCTTCACAACAAAATTTTAATTGTGAACCTTCATTATCTTTTGGATTCACAAAAATTACAAAAGAGTGAAACTTTATTATTGTTCTTACCATTCTTTTTTAACATTAGGTTCTCTGGAACCCAACCCTACATATATGGTTGGTTATTCTGAAATAAATTTTAAGATAAACTAAATAGAATAAACTATAAATTGCTAAATGGTAAGCTTATTAAATAAAAAGGTCAATAAACATTAAATATCTTTAAAGTGGAAAAAGGAAAATTATACAATTTTCGAGTGTTTAATGTCCGTTGATGATCAACTTCGAGTTATAATATATTTTGATGCACATACTATTTGTATATTATTTTATTTATTCTATGTTAAGGTTTATTCAATTAGATCCAAACTATATATATGTATATATATATATAGGGTAGATCTACATGGAAACATTATTTTTAGGGGAAGGGAAAGTAATAACATGCTTTTCGGATAGTTAATATTCTTTTCAGCATATGTCAAAAATCAATGTTATAACTACTAGTATTCATTCATAATTTTTTTTTTCATAAATTATAACATTAGTCGATGAATATTAAGGAAAATCATTAACATTCCTCCGGATTGAATATTAATCAAAATGGATAGTATCAATTAAAAATATGGATTAAGTGATAAACTTGATAACATTCTTTTAAGACAAATGCTCTTGATTTTATCAGTTAACATTCATTGAAATTCATTAATGAATGTTCTTTCAATGAATGTTAGTAAAATACACACTGCTAATGACTTTATTTTCATTTTGGTAAAGTTTTTTTATTTTGGTAACATTTAGTCAGGATGAATGTTAAGGATTTTTTTTATCTAGTATTAATCAATTAATGTTATGATCTACATAAAAAACTCATCAATGAAGCTTAACATTCATATTAAAGCATCCTTTTTTTGACAGTTGCCTGAAAGAATGTTACCTATCCCGAAAAACATGTTAATGCTTCCTCCTTTCCCCCGATAACATTCTTTTTTTTGAAAATGTTATTGAGTTTATCACTTTATATTCATCCGACTTTATTTTCAGTTTGGTAGAGTTCGGTCAGTATGAATGTTAATGATTTTTGATCTAGTATTTATCCATTGATGTGATAACCTACATGAAAAGTTCATCAAGGAAGCTTAACATTCATACTATTGATTCTGATTAACATGTATTAAAAATTTTAATTACTTTTTTGTCATTTGTCAAAAATAATGTTAACCACCCCGAAAAACATGTCACTGCTTCCCTCATCTCTCAGATTTGGAGCTTCTCTTTGGATCTGTCCTATATATATATATATATATAGGGTAAGGATCCACAGGAAGCTTCAAAATTTGGGGAAGGAGGGAAGCAAATCTTAACCCTTGATTTTTTTTTATTAAAAAACGTTTTTAACATTCATTGGTGATGAATGTTAAATTTTGAAATTTTTTGTAAATTTTAAAATTCATTTATAATGAAATCAATGGTTGAGATTTACTTCTCTCCTTTCCTAATTTTTTTTCTTCCCTCTTGATTCCCACCCTATATATATATATATATATTCATATTCATATTCTACCATGTCGAGAATGCAATCATTGAATTGTATAGTGTTTAATAATTACAAATTTTTCGATTGAGTTCTAATAGTACACGTCAACATTTGATTGGTATTCGGCTTCTTATAGAAAATACCAAAGCAAACACACTTCGAAGACTAAATAGAAAAGGAAATCATTTGTGATATTTTTAGTATTGATAAATAACATGAAGAATATTTTTTTAGAGTGTTGAAAACAATTATGTTACTTTTATTTAACAATATAATAAATAAATAAATAATAAATAAAAACTAATTAAAGCTTACAGATAAACATGACATGACATACCTCTTGGCTACTCTCGACCAATTTGCTATAGTGATCAAACGTAGAGAATGAAGTAAGTGCTCCCAGATCAAAATATGTTGTGGTAGGTGTGAATATATATTTAAATTCGTAACAATTGATTATGTTTATTGATTCTACACCTTTAAAGCCGATGAGGATATCAGAGTTATCTACACCTTTCATCCTCCACAACTCTCTTAGCTTCCCCAAACTTACAACTCCGATGGATCTTAACCTGCTAATGTATTCCTCCATTTCACAAACATGTTCCAACTCCAGGTTGAATAGAACTTCAACGGATCGACAATCACTAACTTCAAGATCTTCTAAATGATTCAGTAATGGCAATGGATTGCTTGGAAAAAGATTCACTAGATTATTACATTTTCCCACTGTAATCTTATTCACCATGGAAACATTATTTTTCTCAGCAGTAGTCATCTGACACGGCCATATCTGTTCTAAATTCTCCATCTTATCGATACGTAATATCTCCAAATTAGGAATCACAACCTACAAAATAATTTACAGATCCATAAATAGCGTATTCTCAATTGAATAAATATTAAGAACAAAGTAAATGTATGTATGTATGTAACTACCTCTTTGCTCAAGACGGATTGCATTGCCTGTGTATTACTGCTATCGGGGAAAATGCTGGTAAAGTTGGGAAGGTCAGAAAGTAGCAGCTCCACAACTTTTGGTAATTCGATTACATTAAAACTAGTGTCCGACAAACTTATCAGCTTTGGTAGAAATTCCAAAGATATAAACTTCAACTCTGGAAATTTAATCACCTCTACTCCAATATTCTCACCACCAACCAGAGCTTTCAGAACGGGTAATTTACGAACTGTGAGGTGAGTAAGTTTTTTCAGACCATTTGCCACAGGAATTGTGAAGAGGTATGCCAACTCTGCACAATCATGAACATTGAGGACGGTCAAATTGGAAAATGAGTGATGCATTGAAACATCTTCAATACTATTAATATCATTCACTTGCAAAAGAATCTCGTCTGTTTTATCAAATAAACCACTAATTTTGCATTCCAGAAGCTCGTTGCAGTTAGAGACAAGATTCAATGTGTTTTTGAATGGAAACTTTGTACTGTAATAATAATCTTCATTTTCCAACTCACAACCTATGGATATCCTGAACCTTTCGAGTTTCTTAAATGACACATTTTTCGGTTGTGCTGCATTCTCAAAGAACCCCAACTCTAATGCATGAAGATGCGTTGAAAGTTTCCCCAGTTCTTTACAGTTGGCATCTGTAAACTTAATAGGATGTCTTGTAGAAGATCTCAGATAAAGCTCTTCAAGACTGACCAAGTTTTGAAAGACACCATCATCAATACGAAGGCTGACACATCCAGTCAAGTCTAGTAACTTAAGCTTTTTCAATTTCCCTATTGTCGATGGTAACTTTCTTACGCTACAATTAGCAAAGCTTAGTGTTTCCAGGTTGATAAGACTTCCAAGAAAAGAAAAATCATACATCAACACACATGAACAAAGACACAGTGTTCGAAGTTTGGTTGCATTTTCAAACGTTACCGGAAGCAACGGAGTACGTATACCCTCATAAGACAACACCTCAAGTTTTTCCATTCTTTCGTAAAAATCTTGCGGAAACTTGAGATGATCATTTCCATTAATTAGCAGCAGAAAAGAGAGGTTTGGGTAATTAAAGCCTGTAGGAAACTCGTACATACCTTTGCAGTTTAATAGAATTCTTTCGTAAGATTCATTTGCATCTTCAGTAACCCTCATTGACATGCTATCATGGTTGGCAATTGAAGCTTGTTTGACTTTTGAAAAATTACTTAGAGCAAAAGCACGCACGAGATCATGCATTTTGACACATCCCATGCGATCACTTTCAATCAACAAGTTGGCACGTATAAGATTATTAACACAAATCTTCATATCACGTCTTGCTGTAGCTAAAGTCTTGACATTTTTAAAAAAACCCAATCCCCATCCGTACCTCAACAGGTCCTCAGTAGGAATATCAAAGTCGTCTGGAAATAACCCACTGAGAAGAAACATTGATTTATCGATATCCTTTTTGAGATTGTCGTAACTCATCTTAAATATTCTCTCCGCAATGCTATAAAGGTCTTCAAGGTCATCGCCCTGTAAGCGGGAACGAACAGCTTCCCATGCCTCTTTAATATCATCTTTAAGACTTTTGGCAATGGTTACTATAGCAATGGGCAAACCATGACATTTATTCGCGATATCTTCGCCTATCTTTTGGAGCTCAGGATTATCACCATTTGAGATAGATGGATCCATGATTCCAAAAAACAAACCTTTTGCTTCGGCATCATTTAAGATGCCTACTTTAAAAATTGAGTCAGTTTTGACACCCATTCGACTGCAAACATATTCAAATCGTGATGTGAACAACAACTTGAGTCCCTTTGGCAAAGGGCTTTTTAGTCCAAAATCTTCAAGGTCGACCTCATTCAAAAGATCATCCATTAAGACCAAAATTTTCTTTTCTCCATTTTGTGACATCCCCATAAATTTTTCACGAAGACGATCAGCCCTTGCCTCTTTACTTGTTTCAGTTAAAGGTTCACCCATGTAGTCAGCAATAGCTTGTTGAAATGCAATTGGGTCGGTTTTTTCCCCAATAACCACCTTTACAACCCAATCAAACATTTTAGAATCTGTGACAACCTTCCTTAGTTGTTCCATCATAGTGGTCTTCCCCACACCGCCCATCCCACATAGAGCCATCATCTTTTCGTTTCATCATTTGACCCAAGGAATTTCAGTGCATCCTGGACTATCAGTTCTCTGGACTCGAACCTCGTCGGGGTACCATCATGATTAATTGTTGCAGAGGTTGATGGCAACATAGAAGTAGAACTAACCACCATACCAAGAGGAATGAGTTCATTAGTCCACTCAATTTTAGATGCCTGTATTTCAAGATCATTTATATTCTTGAGGATATCTAGAGATTCTTTTCCTGCTTTGTATCTCTTTCTCACATTGAAGCACCCAATTCCACTTGTTTGATTAATAGTTTGTGACTTTTCATTCATCTGTTTTACTTCTTCCAACCACGGTGACACATGTTCAGATACTACTTGATTGTTTGCATCAGCTGCATCCCTTTTCTTTTGCATATCTTTTGCTGTTTCCTTTAGCTGATCCAGTTTTTCACCCATCTCTTTAACATGTTTTGTGGAGGAAACCCAGAAACCCAAGTGTTTCTTAATGGGAACCATCAAAGATTCAACTACAGAAGTAATAACTGGAGCTGCAAATTCCATTTTCCAAATCTGCATGTTTTGTACAAACAATAAATGAATAACAAAGTCAACTAACTGTGATTAAGAAAGGAGTTAGTCATGTACGTGTTCAGTATCAATTCTACAATAGACAAACAACAGGATAACATAATTATTAAGTGTAAGAGTCTGATTGTACTTCTTATGCGCTGTTTGGTCTGTCTCGTACCAATATGTTGGAGTAAGTACAAAGGAGGCGTATTCATGATTCTTATTTCCATCGTGTGGTTCATAACTTCATATGTACATGCTTTGTGGTGTAGTTAATTTTCATTATCACTAATCTCTATCTCTCTAACTCTCCTAACTATATATGAAGTCTTTTGGCTGTTTCTTAAAGTCTCATTTTGTTAATCAAAAGTACTAAATCTTTTTTGATTTACTTACCAATTACAAAAGTCAACTAATTTTTTATTTACAAATCATGTCATTTCAACCAACACCAAAACATTCATTTTAAAATCAATAAACTCTTAATCTTTACTATTATATAATGCATTTGGGATGTTTTTTCTTAAGATAGAAATGACTATTTTACCCCTATAATTACTAAGAGTTTTTTTAAAAATTAATAGAAATGACTAACACACCCCTACATTTATGAAATTATCATTAATAAAAGCATTATTAAATCATAAACTAATTAATATATGACATTTTATTTTAACTTAAATGACTATTTTACCCCTATAATTACTAAGAGTTTTTTCAAAAATTAATAGAAATGACTAACACACCCCTACATTTATGAAATTATCATTAATAAAAGCATTATTAAACCATAAAGTAATTAATATATGACATTTTATTTTAACTTAAATGACTATTTTACCCCTATAATTACTAAGAGCTTTTTTAAAAATCCATAGAAATGACTAACATACCCCTACATTTATTAAATTCTCATTAATGCAAGTATAATTAAACCATAACATTTAATTTTCACTTAAACTTCTCTATAATCTATACTATTATATAATGCATTTGAGATTTTTTTAAAGATAAATATGACTACAGATGAGAGGAATTCTGGAAAAGACATAACTATTGAACCGTTAGTATAGATATAACTATACATATGAAGTTAATAATTTCTTTTCCGCTACATTGCGCAGTATTATTCTAGTATTCCATGATACATCTAAATACTTACTACAACAATCATGAAATTAATTTAACGTAACTAAAGTCAATGTTGCGACAACATTGAAACTGGTAGACATGAAAACTTCCCACTGTTTACGCCTATATGTTGCATGACACGGACACTATGCTAGTCTTACATAAGATATCCCAACATTGTTTTTGAAGTTTATCTTTCATATACAATTTCGGTAGCTACTGTGCTATTTGATGAATTTTGTCTCCATAATTTAGAAATATGCTTTTAACATTTTTCTTTCATAAATTTGGTAGTGTGAAGTTTTATAACTTTCATCTCTACCCTCTAAACTCCCGTACAACCATCATCATCACCAACGGCCACCTATTTCCCTCCCAGGACTTCTGCTCTTCACCCATAGATCATTATCGTCGTATCTACTCCACCTTGTAATTGAAGGACTTATATAACGAGTCGATTTCGTGTATTTGTTGAGTAGATCCGAGTTGTTCAGCTTACGAGTCTGATAAACTCAATTACACCCATATTTCCTACTTGTTATATTCACCTTTTGTTCTTACACAAATTAACGCACAATATTTTGAAATTTTCAAGCATTTAAGAAACACTGTGAATTGTGGGCTTCTTTTCATCATTCGTTTCTATTTTGATAAACATACACAAACAAGGGTATCTAATCTGGAACCAAAATAATCATAGATGGCATACATGCAATTAAGCTAATGACAAACCATTACCAAAAACCAAGATGAAGGAATAAAGTTAATCAACGCATAAAAGAGAATACCTACTGCTCTCTTCGGAACCTTTTCTTTTTCTTTCTCTTGTCTTGTACAGGAGAGGATTCAAAATGTGTATGATAAAATAATGAGCTCTGACGACATGATAAAAAGGGGTGTCGATTATTATCTTTGGTATAGTCTGTAGGGTCTAGAAAATGACGGGTCCACACTCTTGCTCATATGATGTACGCAAATATAATGATCCTTACCAATTAAGACTTGAAGAAAATATCTGCTGATAGAGCATGTGTAATGGAAAAATCATTTAAATGACTTTTTACTTATACCTCGTTATCCTATTTCATTTTTCTAAACAAAACAAAACAAATTATTAAAGTAAATAAAAATATATTTCATTAAAACATAATGCTTTCATTAAAAATAAACGTTACATAATATTAAATAAAATTATGACTAGTACAATAAAACACACGAAAATAAAAATAACAAAAAAAATAAAATTTCTACAATATTTTAGTTATTAAGTTGGAGTATGTTAGTTCTAGAAAGATGTTCTGCGAGATCCGAACAACGACTATGGGATGTACGTGTCTCTGAATCATGTGGTTCCTAGTTCTTTCGAAGACTTTTCTCACATACATCCGCAAAAGATGTTGCTGCCTAGGCCGAGGTGGAGTGATATCTTTGCCAAAGTCATAGCACAATTTTTCTACTCCCAATCTATACAAACAACGCTACCGAGTATACCAACAAATGATCGTTTGGATATCTAACTTCCTTGCACAAAAATCTGCTACTTTATGTTTAATTTTATCTTTCACGTAAGTTCTGGTAACAGAAACATTCTCATTAATTATATTACCAAATTTCTCATCCCATTCCCGAGGCCAATGCCATATTCCCTCTTGACATAAATCTGCTACTTTATCCTTCAAATCAAGTCTGGCTTCATAAATGTCCCTGTTTGAGATAAATTTTGACCAAAAGACCTTTTTCGTGCCAGTAATACATCCAGCTAGATGGATGTATCAACATGACTTGTGGAATGTGCAAATCGGGGATCTGCACAGGCCTGTTAAATTGTAGGGCCTCCATCAATTATTTTATTTTTCTTCTAAGTTACAATATCTTCATCCGTTGTATCATCAACCCTTGAGATTTGGGTTTCAATATAATTGCTAACCTGTCCATAAATTGATAATCGATTTGTAGCCACGGAGGATGACGTGGATCTGGAACGTTAGGTGTTCGTAATAGTCAGTGATTTTAGTGTAATTGAGATTTACAAATATCAAAGGGAGTTTAAGTTAAGTTATAATATGAGTTCGGAGGTGCGGGGTGCACGTTTGTATAAACTAACTTGATCCTAAGTTAGATGAATGACAAAGATTGTGAATGGAGTTTCTACGATGTGGTTGTTGGCTTTAGTGACAGAAATAACCGTCGCTGCAGGAGTGTTTTCAATGAACAAACACATCATTTAAATGATGCTATTAGTGACGGTTCAGGAAAAGACTGTCACTAAATGTCAGTATATATTTGAAAGGGTAATTCACAAAAGGTTATGACTATTCATGAAAGGTTGTGACTTTTCACTAAGTGTCACTTTGTAAGAATAAAAACAAATATAAAACCGTTATTATGTTTTGCTATATATTTTAATTGCCCATGAAACAACCGATTGTGGATTCCGTGTAACCCGGGGCAATAGTGGATCGAAATACTACAATCTGAAAGTGATGAAAGTGATCCATCATGATGGACATTGAATCGTTAAAGACAAGTCTAAATTTGGGAACCTAGAGCAGCATTTGGATGGAAGAAGATTCAAATGAAGCAAGGGGTATTATTGGTTCAATCGTACACACATATATGCATTTTCTATCCTTCTTTTAAATTAACCCATGATGCACAATTATGAATCACTTATGTTGACATGATTTATATGTGGGATAACATGTCAAAGCGGTTTTGCATGATTCTATCCTTACGTGTTGATATTTTGTAAATTCCTGAATTTATGGGATAAACTTAGAGTCACATGACTAATTGGATTTAATTAAATTGACTTCTTGTTTTAGATATGGAAAACATGAGTTCAGTCTGTGTTAAATGTTAAATTATTAAGGATGGATACACTTGCAACTTGTATAATGATCTTAAACTATTCAGAAGTTTTGGGTGGGTTTTTGCTAATTTAGATTGCAGATACATGGAAATTAAAATGCCCTCTGGTGGAAACTGTAAACCTTAACGGTTTTGTGTTGTTTTCATTTACATTTACATAACTATAAAACCTAACTAGTTGTTTTTGGAAAATATTCTGTTGCCCATGAAACCACCGACAAAGTTATACAAGTGATGATCTTCACTTCAATTTTAATATGGAATCGGTGGATAAGATTGGATCAATGCATGTGTGAGTTACATGGAATTTGGAGAAAACCTCATGTGGTGAATCATGTAGAATCATTAGAAACTACTAATTGATTCAATCAAGGGTTAATCAAATTGGGTTTTTCTTTTATTATTTGAGTGTTGAAACTTTCTCAATAGTCACACCATTTTATGTAAATTTTTAAATGATTCTGACACTAAAAGGTATATTACCATGGCTTGAATAATTGAATTAGTATGCATAAATGTTTACTGGGAAATTCATGTATATATGATTGAATTGGATGTGATAAGGTTGTATGCTTATATATGTTTGATGTCAGACTAGTGATCTATTTGTTTCATGCCATGAATTTAATTTAAATATTCATGAATTTTTAAGCATGTGGATACACGTTTATAAACATCTATTATCTTCTTGTTTAACCATTATTGTTCAAATTAGCATGTATATCTCAAGTGTAAGCCCATTCTGATACTCCATGTTGATGATTAAACTGATTATTAAAATAGTTTAAGGCTTTTACATGAAATGAATGGCATACTATATTGAGATATACTTTCATGTAGTTTGATTACTTTGGTTTCCTCTAATTATTTTGTCATCCGCTTGCACCAAATGAACGGTAAGACCATGTTCTTGAGTGGTTAACGGATGAGGAATGACTTGTGGGAAAACATTAAGGTTAAGACTAAGAAAGAAAGTTTGTAACCTTGTTAAGTTCTTCGATGTTTGTAAACATGTCCCCACATGGTATTTGTGACATTAGAATCGGACAAAAGTAAATATAGTTGATATGTTAATAGTTTAAGTGCTCCTTTGCTTATATATATGAATGGACGATATATTAGTATCATGTAAATCAAGTACTTGTAGAAAACCATGGATTATGGTTAAATATATTTAGCATGTCCTCTTCAACTATCAAAAGAAACATTGATGCAAGTTGGATGATATATTGATCGACCAAGAAGACTAAGGAACCAATTGTGATTGGATTAATTATCACATTTGGTGGTTAACTTGTCTTGGTATTAAAGAACCAAAGTTGTACAACGTATTTAACTTCATGGTTTTAGAGAAGGATTGTGGTTGAAGGACTTGGTACTAAACATAAAGATAATTTATGTTTGAAAGTCAATATTACCATGCTTTATGTATTATGATAGTGGAACTAACTATCAATGATGTACCACTTGTCAAAGTGGTTTACTAGTGACTTAGTGCACAATGTCGGTGATAGGGATGGGATTAAAGTCTGTATAATCCTTATTGGTGAGACACCAAATTTCCCTCTAATACAACGTTAGAAGCTGAATTCAATGAGGAAAACTCACACGTTTGGATTGGAACACATTGTGAATTACATATCACCCCAAAGGAATGTGTTCGGATTTGCACGAGAATTAGGATAAAGTACAACTTCTTAATAGTTCTTTTGAAAAAGCTCAAGTGCAGATGCATGATGAAAAGAGCTACCTATGTGAGTATGAAGTTTTGCTGCTTCAATAAGCTTGGACTTAGCTTTGTATATACTCATGAATGGGTTAGGACGCATGACTTGTAAAGTGTCAAGATTAAACATAGAAAGCGTTAGAAACTCGTGTGTATAATATCTTCAGGTATTCAAATGGGTTGACGGGTTCAATCCTTAAGACACCCCGCTTCTCGAATATTTGGAATGTGTAATATACTAAGGTCAAAATTCAATCTTCGTGACATTTTCATTTACGCATGAGTTTGATTTGTTTTGACTAATAGGTAAATCAAGGATTATACTAAAATGGATATTTACAAAGACCAAAGGGAGTTTAAGTTAAATTATAATATGAGTTCGCAGGTGCGGGGTGCATGCTTGTATAAAATAACTTGATCCTAAGTTTGATGAATGACAAAGATTGGAACACGGTTTAAAAGATGTGGTTGTTGGCTTTAGTGACAGAAATAACCGTTGATGCCGGAGTGTCACTAATGAACAAACACATATATTCAAATGATGCTATTAGCGATAGTTTAGGAAAAGACTGTATCTAAACGTCAATATATACTTGAAAGGGTATGATGACCATTCACAAAAGGTTATGACTATTCATGAAAGGTTGTGACTTTTCACTAAGTGTCACTTTGTTTATATATAAGTATAAACAAGATTTGGTCCTATATAATCACAAAAACAAATATAAAATTGTTTCTATGTTTTGCTCTAGATTTTAATTGCCGAAAACTAGAGTATGGACATTGTCTTATCCAATAGAGGATTTCGTGTAACCCGAGACAATAGTGGGTAGAATACTACAATCTGAAAGTGATCCGTACACGATTCAAAGTTTTATCCAAGTTATTTGTGATTATCATCATACCAAAACCAACAAATATCTAACACTAATCAGTAATCAGCATTGCCCGTTTCAAATATAAAGAATCTAATACAAGAAGAAGAATCGTTTGAGTTTAAAGAGTTGTTTGTAATGATGGATAAAGAAACACACAATGAGGAAGAATGATAAGACGAAAAATGCCACCATTTAGTTTGATGCGAAATTTATGTACCGGTTAGATTTTAATACCCTTTTTATGGTTAGTTTGAGACTATGAACAAGTAATTTCTATGCCTTTTTAATGTTTTGTTGTAATACTGGGTAGTGGGTACTCATTTCATGTTCCCAATTCACTTGTAAATGTATAATTTGATCATTATAGTTCATACAGAGCTCGCATATCAAATGTATTCAATATATTGCAGAAAAAGGATGTTTATTTTTTCATCATTAATGATTTTGGTATATAGCCTGGTCATTTTCAGGCCTCGTTTGATAGCCATTTTTTCCCCAAAGTAGTAGCCATCTTGTGGTTTTGATCAATGAAGTGAATTTGAGTATTCATGCATATTCATTATCATTGTTTCCTGGTTGAACTGTACATGAAGTTAAATGATATTACCTTTATCCTTGTAAAGTTTGTTCTGTTTCCTTACAGAAAAAGGAAGTACTTGTTGAATTGTCACAAGTGATTAAACCCCTGTTGGACAATAGACTTGATTTGATTGATAAAACACACAAAAAAGTCGAATCAAACTTAATGAAAGCAATAAAAGAACACGTATAATTAACGTGGTTATATCCAATTGATATGATTGGTTTAATCTACTATCACACCCCGCTAAAGCGGAAACACGAGATGTAACAGTACAACGATTTCATAATTGAAAATTACAAAAGATCACCGTTCAACGGTCTACAACTAGTACATTACATAAAGTCTTACAAGCGTTTACAGCACAAAAGTAGATAATCTAAACATGCGATTACATCCAAAAGATACAAAATTCCGTAACGCTACAACAATATAGATCAGCCAGTACATTACGTCGAATGAACATTTTTCCCGGTTAGATACATTAAATACACATACATAAAGTTGGGTGCATATATTAGACATCCCGTAAAAGTTGGGTGCATTCCCCTGCCATAAGCCCTTGAAAAATCAGAGTGAATGCTTTTGTTTGAAGAAATTGTAATATACTTCTTATTCTTTTGCAAAGAATAATTAGTAAATTGAGATTTGTTAGAAGCATTTATTGTGTGCTTTATACTCTTTTGTTTCAAAGATCTTTTAACAGTATGTTCAACCTTTGGTACAAACATAGTTTCTAAACTCTCCTCGGATTCCATAAGTTTATCAAAATCAAGTTCATGAGAAGATTTTGACAAATGTGTGATATCAAATGAAGATGTACTTTTAAGTTGTGTAATAGTTTGGAGAAGTGTAGCTCGTTCTTGATCAAAATTTTGTTGTTCAGTGGTTATTTGTTTTTCTAAATCAAAGATTTTATTTTTCAATATTAAATTTGGAATATAAATCTTAATTGTAACCACTTGTTCAAGAACATCATTATTTTGATCAACATTTGGTTTTGAATAACTAGGGAAATAATCCTCGGAAAGTGGAACTTTTCAAGTACCATAGCAGTCATTCAATTTTTGATAATCAAATGAAAATTGAGCTTTATCTTATGTTGCCCTGTTAAACTTCTCAATCTCATCTTCCAGATTTGTTGTTTTTAGAAAATGCATTTTCAAATCACATCCCATGTAAAACCTATCCCTTCCCTTGGATTATAAAGTTTGATGTCCTTTGGTTTATTTAAGAAAATTGTTTGCTCAGTCTGACCGCGTTTTAACAAAGTATTTTCAAGTTCTTTTAACTTTTGAAAAACTCTTTTATTCTCTGCTATGACATGAGCATGTTGTTGAGTAGCAAGCTTTCCAATTCATTCAGATTCCTCAAGTTGAGAAGATAAATCAGAGTTTCTTTATTTAAAAGATATAAATTGTATTATTTGTAGAGATGTCTTGTTGAAAAATGTGATTTGTATAACTTCCGTTGTAAAGTGATGCTTAAATTATAAAGTAAAAATGACGGACCTAACAAATGGTATCATACGAGTTGCTTAAGTGAATTAGGTTAAACTATAACCTATTCTCAAACGTAGAAGTAAACAGAATAGATATGTGAAATTAGATTAAGAAGTCTTTAAATGATTTAGGACCATAAAAGTGTAAAGTAAATGATCCTACTATAATTAATTTAAGAGCAGAAAGAGAGTTGCGTTAAAAAAATAACGTACATGATAGTTATGTATTTGATGAATTATAGAGTCCAAAATGTCATGACTATAGCCTTGTTTACTTGGGTAATAAAGTGTTCAAGCTAGTGCGCAATTACATGATTGTATATTGAAGTTTCATGTTTAACGTATGTAAAACAAATAAAAATTTGAAGTTATAACCACACTCCTATCCTTTCTCACTTTGTTGGTAAAGTAGAATATAAGAGATGTATAGTATTATGCTTACGAAAGTTGTGAGATCAAATTTATATATAATGAGAATCTGGTAAATTGTTCGGACCTAATCTCATGATGTTAATTATGTGACCATGTTAAAGTGGAATTTTCGACATGCTAAAAATAAATAAATTAATTAAAAAGTTATAAGATTCAGAGAAGAGCTACTGATATTAGTAACATTATATATGAAGGTTGTGTAGTTAAAATAAAGATTTGTTACTATATGGCTGAATCCTAGGTAGGTCAAAACTGAAAACATAATTTAATGCATGACTACTTCTTAGTTAAATGAAAATTAGAGTTTTGATGTGGTGGCATATTTATAGAGTAGTGATACTAAAGACGTCATGAGATAAACTATGATATGAGCATGAATTAAAAACTATGGTTCTTATTAGAGATTCAAATTTAGAGTCGACTCAATGTGAACATGGTATATTTATACGTAAGCAGCAATGTACATACTGTCTAGAAAAATAAAATAAAATAAAAACGAAGTATTTATGTAGAATGATCAAAGACTACTTTTGAAGGATGAGTTTCGAAGTATTTATGTCAAGGCGAGTATTATCGTCTCGTTTAAAAAAACTGAAATAGATACTACGTACGTGTTTTATATGTTACATATTGCATTAGATTTGCTTGAATTGTAGCTCTGTAATATTCATATCATCACCTGCACTAGTAAATTCCAGTCTATATTCTCCTTTGTCTGTAACATTAAAGTGTCAGATGGGGTCAAGAGACAAAAGTTGTAGGTTATAACTCGAACAACCAGATGTCTTGAATTGAATGTGATGATTCTCAGATCATTGTTCTTTCTAACCAAGTAAAAATATTACTCCACTACTATCTTAATAGTATACCATCGATATCTCATGTACTGTTTACATGAACAACAATGTGCCTACTTATTTTTCAAAGTCCTGATATGTTCTTCAAATTGTTTACCTGAAGAGCTCACGTAGCTACTCAAACATCAGAAGTAATTTTGTTGTTCTTATTCTCGCTATGTGCTGTCCCTTCATGGATATTTTCAAAATCCTTAAGTAGATACAGGTATTGTTCCCCCTTCCACCCCACTGCGTCTGCGCGCGCACACACACACAAACACATAGAAAAAACAGAAGGCTGGCATGATATTGAAAGAGAGCTCTAGGATGAGCTACCACAAGATTGTATGCATTTCTAGAAGACAACAAAATGATTACAGTGCCCCTGCTAATTCGAAATTAAATGCAAGCCAAGGGGTTTTTATTTACAGTTAAGTAGTTGTATCATATAGATTTCTCTCTAATGGAAAGCATGAAGTACACACTATTTCTAAACAGGTTATCCACATCAAAACTGTAATCAATTATGAATAAGACAGGCAACACAGTAAGGTGCTGTTTGTTTTTTCAGATGTTATATGTCTAATATCTGTAACCATGCCTGCAGAAGAAGATGTGGTCCTGAAGTCTGCAAAGTGAATATAGAAAACTGTTTGTTTTTTTTGTCTGCAAAAGTCAATCTGCTTATATATTAATGAAATTTTGAATTTTTTTTGTCTGCAAACAAGTTTATCCCTTGAACGCTTCCTTCTTATAAAATTATGAAGTGCAAAACATGTAATAATAACATTTTCTTAGGTAACCAATATTGGAATTATGTGTATAGTACAACGTTTGTAACTATACTACTAAATATGTATGAATTTATAAGGTCATACACAAAGAATATTGAAACACCAATTAATAATATAGATGTAGTATATATTATTCAAGTAATAAAATATATAAACAAGTTACTTTTCTATTTGGATGAATGAGTTCAAATAAAAAAAATGAAAAAGAAATTTTATAAACTAATAATTATTAATTAAATTTTTAAATAATAGATTAGTATAATTAAATATATTAAAATTAAAATAATGTTCTAAGTCTGCCCGCCTGCAGACAAATAAAGATTTTATTCTGTGTTATGTCTTCAGAAAAACAAACCGTTTGAAATGAAAACGTCTGTCCGCCCGCAAACATAAGACCTAATAAAGTCTGCAAAGTAAAACACAAACGACACCTAAGTGTTGAAAACCTAATTAAAATAAGTAGATATGAGGTGTGTAATTCTGTTTCGATTTTCTATTATCGTAAATAGTTTATTTTCAGGGCTAGAATAGTTAAAGGTTGATGTTGAATAATGGGAATATTTAATTATAGCTGATGCCTTCGTAATTTTTACAAATAAATCAATCCAACATAACCAGATTTGCAATGTAACCAACGGTACCTTAATTCCTCATAATCTCTGTTTGCTGATGGCATCACCACTTAATTTTGCATACCGCTTTCTCAAACTAGCATAAGCTTTAGTGTTCAGGTCCTAACTTGTCAACTTTTTTGGGGATCACATGCACACCAGGTTTAACCCCTACGTGAACATGGGTAGAAGATCGTACATAATTTTATGTTTGGACAGTTCTAGCCCGAATAAGCAACCAACTTGAAGACACACAGTACGTGTGGCATCTACAATTATGTATTCAGGCAACATGATGTAGTGCGTGGGAGTTATATTGTCAAGAAGGATCTCATAAGCTGCACTTGAGAGTTAAGACGCAGGAACCCATTCTACAAACCTTATAGAATTTTTGTTGTATTGACGTCGTACAGCATAAAGACGTTATCAAGTTTGACTAGCAGAGCTTCTTATATATGATGATGCAATTCTACAGATTGTGATTCGGGAGCGGACATTAGTTATACAATGGCTGTCTCTCTAAGGGATGACGACCTACACAGATAAGACAGTAGGAAGATTCATTTTTGGTTGTGGACCCTTCTCCAGCCATTTCGAAAGGTGAAGCAAATCCATGTCATAAATTTCTTCTGCAATTTCGGTTGGAAATTAAGACTTATTAACATTGCCCTGATTTTTGGGATTGGAGTCTAATATCTCTGCATGAAGATGACGTTGCCTTATCGTCAGAAATAGAACTCTGACGAGTGTGGCGATTTCTTAAGCCATCGCCGGAGAAATTGATCGATGATTGAACGTGTTTATGCTCGATGGATCGATAAACTTATTTACGTGATTGTGATTAAGGATACAGAGCATAAAGCTCTACTTGATTTGATTGATTTTGTAATGGAAAGAGTGTTTATCTGCGTAAAGAGTAGAAATGAGAGTTTATCGGTGTTTTCATTGGTACTCAAAAATTTCCCTAACAATAACGTTAAATGAAAAATGTCATTGACTTATGAAATTCATTCTTGATAACGACTTAATATAATATATTTTTTTAGTGAATACTGATGATCTTTTTTTTTGCACGGCTGAAAGTATATATATATATATATATATATGAAAAAAAAGCAACTAGCAAGGTGCTAGAAGCTAAAGAGTACAAATATATCTAGAAATAAACAAGAGCAACACATCCTAGATACCTCCCGAGGCTTTAACTGCGAGGGCTACAAAAAGGATGAAAAAACTCATGCCAATTACCACGACAAGAGAAAAATCCCCATTCACGGAGGCCGAGCCACCGATTTTCACTCCGGAATGTTTTTGATGCAGCCCCATACAAGCCTCGAGGAAAATAAGCGATAAAGCTCATGTAAATAAAAAGAACCAAAACTCCATGCGAATTCAGAAACTCCCAGCAGCGAAGAACAAAACACATCAACGAATGCCAGAACTCGCAAGCATCAAAGGAGACTTAAGCCAATCTAACCAATGACAACCCATATGACCCCTGTGATACAACCAGGAGAAAGAAGAAGACCGACTGTTGTCAAAAATGTCACTTTTCCTCATCTGTTGCGAACAAAAAGTAACACTATTACGAAATCTCCAGAGCCACCAGAGGGACGAAGGAAAGATGACAAAGAAACGATGCTTTTTCTCTTTAAAAACATGCCACGAGCCGGTCCAATTTTTCCAGTGCTCAAAAGAAGTAAAAGAAGGACACGTGATAGCACACCAATTACGAACAAGTCTCCAGACCTCCAAATCAATGTCACATCAAAGAAAATATGATTAGAGTATTTGTGACAACCGTCAAAAATCTCAGGTCAACATCGCACTAGAATTCCTAGTACTTTTAATTACGTTTACAGCACTCTAAAATCCTAGTGAAAAGTCTAGGTTACGACTCCTTAAGTACCGAAAGCGTAACTAATCGAAATCGCGTGACGTCTTAGAAGATTGCTTAGCGGACTTTAAGACCGTAAACCACATTAAATTAGGTTACAAAGTGCCAAAGAAAACAAATGAAACTTAATTTCATTCATCAACACAAAATATTTATCGTATCGCAAAAACCGAAATTTAATCAGAAGTTTCGTAACTCGGTTAACGCAACCGGAAACCGCACGATTAACCCACGAATACCAACCGTAAACAAATCAAATATATCATGATGAATATTAAAAACTTATGAAATAAAGTGTTACAACTCAAACTTTAACTCTCACAACATCACAATTAAAGCTCACAATGTACACAAACTTGTACAAACTTAATTATATAACTTTTAGGCTTTTATTTCTTTAATATTTAACAAAAATAAAACTTAAATAAAGCCAACCCCCACCAAAAATCTGTAGCCCCACTCTCTTGACCACCTTTTAATCCACCACTTAGCTCATTTGATTCCATGCAAAGACTTCTACACTTACACACACTTTCCTTCCATCATTTCCTCTCTTTTCTCTCAAGAAAAACACACACTAAACTCCCAAAACACACACTAAACTCCATAAAATCTCAGCCCACTTTCATCTCTAAATCACCATTTCAAAAGTGTTCTTGCACTAATACAAGATCTTTAAGGTATAACCACTCATCCTAGCTTCCATTTCCTTCTTTTATTATGTACATTTCATGGATTTCATGCCTTTTTCATGGCTTAAATCCTCATACAACGCTTGATGGTTTGTAGGCATATTCATGTGTTAAAAGAAGGGTAACCTATGATCAAACCGAAAAGTTGACTTTTTGATGTTATTGTATCTATTTTCATGATCTTGCTAGTTTGAATGCATTAAATTGCTAAAATATGTTTATGTTTCTGTAAAACACATGTTCATGCGTAAAAGACAAGGCCTCAATCATTGGATGAGGTCTATAAATCGTTTGGTGGTGAAAATACACCAAAATGATCACTTTTGTCTTCTATGTAATCTGTCCAGATTTTGACCCTACTTTGATCGACCATAACTCAGTCAATAATGGTCCAAAAATCTCGATTTTTCTTCTGGAATTTATCTTAATGTCTTACCTTTAAAACCTCACTGGTCTCACTCAAATCCATGGAGTATTTGACCTCCAAATGTATCACACAAAACTGATGCGCAAACAGCTACCTTGCTGTGAGCAATCTTGTTGTGATACATGTTCATGAGGGTTAAGGTGTTCAATAAATTCAAAAAAAATTGTTTTTAGACTCCTAACAAGTGTATCTCATTAGAATAAAAATATGGTAATTTATCTTGTTGATCTCATATTTTTAGAAAATGCATGAACATCATGCATTGTTGTAATCTTGTAAATTACAAATACTTGTGTTGTGATGATTCAAAAATACATAAGTGCCAGATAAAACGTTTTAAAATTTTGGGGATTACTTTTTTCTCAGTAACTAGATCATGAAAAGAGTCTTGAAAATAAAAATGGGAATTTTTGGAAAAACATAAGTATTTTTCCCAAATTAATGCAAATAAACCCTATAAAAGGTGAAATAATTATGAAAAATACTTTTGGACACCAAATAATTTTCCTCAGAAAATGACACTGTCCTCAAAATTTCACACTCTCTGGATGTGTTTTGATATGTTTTCCGATTTACGTCTCGTTAAAACGCATAATGTTGGGAACCAAAGTTGCAGTGCTCTAAACGACTTGAAAATTTTTCACAAACCTAAAAATGGATAAAAACTGATCCGGTAAAAATTCCAGAATTTTCGTGAATATTTACTATTTTTCCCATGTTAACTTCACTTTTTAGACATAAAATCATTATAAATAGTCCATAAGTCTAAAAATCCCCAAATTTTCACAGAAAATTTGTGAACTAAATTTTGTGTTCTATACCAAGTTTGGTAATTTTTGGAGTCTATGTTCATATATTTGCATTATTTTGTTCACAACGCGAACAATTCCCGAAAACGTTATTCAATGGAAATTCGAACTTAACGGCACTTTGTAATTTAATTAACTAGCTAAGCAATCCTAACAAACCGTCTTAGACGAGAATCTAATTAGAAACCTTATGTCCGTAGGACCTGGATAGGAGTCTCACCCGATCAACACGTGCATTATATCCATTCCGAACGCTCATCACCGATTGTGAGTTTACACAACCCCTCTTTTTAAACGTTTTACCTAAATGTTTTGGGGTGAAAAGCATGCTTCTACTATTTAAACGATATACTTGATTTACAAATGCTACGCTTATGCTATGCTCGTTTTACAATGTTATCCTTGATTTACAAATGCTATGCTATGCTATCTGCTATGCTTACTTTCGAATACTCGACATGGTTAAAATGTCTTATTGATTACGAATAATTTCTTGAATATTTGAAGTTTATAAGAACATGATTATATGCTTGTTTTTTATCGTATCTAAAGTCCCCAGTATATCTACACGGCCATTAACTCTATATGAGCCAAATGATGCATATGAATAGTACTATTTAGGAGTGAGAGCACCTCCCCACTCACGCGGCCACGTTAGTGCATCCCATCATCCTAAATGCCAACGATAGGGCATCTCTCTTTGGGGCAAAGGTTTATCGGTTGTAGGTTTGGTTGTGGACTTAAGCATATTAACTCATTGTGACTATAGACATTATAACATGATAGCATAGAAATTTCATAAATGACTATAAACGTATGACGTTTTGACATTTGAAATGACATCTCTTTGAAACTATAAACTTACAGCCCGAGCTTTACAATGACTTTGTCATTGAAACGATATTTCTTTGAAACTATAAACTTATGACCCGAGCTTTACAATGACCTTGTCATTTGAAACGATATTTCTTTGAAACTATAAATGTATGACGTTTTGTCATTTGAAACGACATCTCTTTGAAACTATAAACTTACGACCCGAGCTTTACAATGACCTTGTCATTTGAAACGATAAGTCTTTGAAACTATAAACGTATGAGGTTTTGTCATTTGAAACGACATCTCTTTGAAGCTATAAACTTACAGCCTGAGCTTTACAATGACTTTGTCATTGAAACGATATTTCTTTGAAACTATAAACTTACGACCCGAGCTTACAATGACTTTGAAACGATATTTCTTTGAAACTATTAACCTTACGACACGAACTTTACAAAGACGTTGTCATTTGAAACAATACTTCTTCAAAACCATAAATTTATAACTTGAGTTTTATACTATAAATCATTGTGGTTGTGGACAATGATAGACGTGGTTTCATAATAACGCCTCGCATTCTTATGAACTTCGACATAATAAACCGTTGAGATTATAAAAGTTTTGATGTTGATTTGATGATCAATTGACTTTATAAACGTAACATGAATCTATTAAATACTACAATATGAGTTTTATAAACACAATTTGAACTTATTAAACACTATATCTTGAGTTTTATAAACGTGAATTGAACATTTCTTTGAAAATATGAGTATGGCGTTATGAATTAATTACGACTTTTAACTGAGTTCCAAAGGGAATCACTCATAAATGAATCTCGTACTTAAATAAACCTCTTTTGCAAACAAAACATCGAATCACAAATTAATCTAACTATCAAATGAGTATCGCTCTTAAATGAGCTCTGTTTTAATAAATACTTTTATCCGCAGTAGCGCTTGACTATCCTACAAATTGATCTTAAGAGATTTTCGGATGATTATCGTCTTGTATGAGCCTCGGCACTAAACAGACTACTTTTGCGAACTAATCACCACGTAGTAACGTGGAACTTTTAAACTAGACTTTGTAAACACTTGAAAATGGTCTTTCATTACACAAAACCTATGTACTCACCAACTATGTTTCATAGTTGACCTGTTTACTTTTACATGCTTTTCAGGAATTAGCCACAATTTGTCTATTGAAGCTAAACCCGTTATATGATCTCTGCTGCTGTAGCGTTACGGGATTTTCTCTTTTGGATGTAATCGCATGTTTAGATTATTTACTTTTGTGCTGTAAACGCTTGTAAGACTTTATGTAATGTACTATTTGTAGACCGTTGAACGGTGATCTTTTGTAATTTTCGATTATGAAATCATTGTACTGTTACATCTCGTGTTTCCGCTTTAGTGGGGTGTGACAGTATTCCACATTACCATTACAAGAAGAATAAGAGATAGCCGGAATGTCAATACCACGCAACGAAAGATTCAGCCTATGAGGGAGATGGTCCAAGATCATTCTCCATATAAAGATATTAACTTTTCTAGGAAGAGCTTTGTCCCATGTAGTCGACGGAACTAACGAGGGAAGGATCTTGGAATCTATAATGCGACGAGAATCCCCCACAGTGAAGTTACCGTCTAAGCCCAACGTCCACACACAAGAATCTTCAACGTCATTAATATCGGCAAGACTGATCTCGGTGAGCATGTCGTGCAAGTAAGCCAAATTACGAACACCAAGATTGGTCCTAGACCAATTCCAACACCATTGCCCATTTTCAATACGATCAATAATATAACAATCTTTATCTTGATCCAAACGATAAAGTCTATTATATCTGATATAAAGAGGAGAATCTCCAATCTAACTATCTTTCCAAAAACGAATAAGAGTGCCACAACCTGCTTTAAACAGAAATGAATTAGCCGGGATGATGCCTTTCGAGTGTAAGTAATTAAAGGAACCCACAATCCTAGACCACGTTCCATTGAAGTTGCAACCTTGATTATCTAAACCACCTTCTTGACCATGTAAAATTTTTATAACGTTAACCCAGAGCGCGTTTGGATATGACATCAACCTCCAACACCACTTTTGCAGAAGGGCAAGATTAAAAGCCTTGAGACTGCCAATATTTAAGCCACCTTTTTCGAAGGAAGCAAGAACATTAGACCATTTAATCTAGGCCAATTTTTTGTCATCGTGAGTACCTCCCCAGAAGAAATTTGATCTAGCTCTTTCCATATAATGTAAAACCGTCTCAGGAGCTCTGAAGATCGAAAGGTAGTAAATACCGATACTACCAAGAACCGCCTTGATGAGGGTAAGATGACCTCCTATGGAAAGGAGATTAGCTTTCCAAGAAGATAGCCTCGAATTAAAGCGATCAATTAAAGTCTTCCAATTAGAAGTTAAACTCATATTAGAGCCAATCGGGAGCCCAAGATAAGTAAAAGGAAAGAGACCCGGGGGACATCCAGTAGTCCGAGCCATATTCGACACTTCATCCGCAGAAACACCAATTCCATAAATTTTGGATTTATGGATATTAATTTTGAGACCCGAAGCTAGGTAGAAAACATGAAGAACACGAATGATGTTTTCCAGATCACGGGCATTCCAATTAGAAGTAATAATCACATCATCAGCATAAAAGAGATGGGAAAGAGTAATATCAAAGTTACCGATTTTAATACCTCGAATAAGACCTATACCCACAGCATTAGAGAGGACACCGTGAAGACCCTCCATAATCAGAATAAAAAGAAACGGCGATAATGGGTCTCCTTGTCTAAGCCCACGTTTGATAGAAAATTCAGAGGTAGGGCTGTCATTAACCAAAACAGAAGCTCTAGATGAATGTAAACAAGCTCTAATCTAGGAACACCATTTAGGACCAAAACCGAAACTGACGAGGACATAATCTAAGTACTTCCAGCTAACCGAATCAAAAGCTTTTTCAAAATCCACTTTGAAAATAAGTAACTTTTTCTTCCTTTTTTTGTACCAATCGATGATCTCACTAAGAATGATCGGGCCATCGAGGATTTGACGGCCTGAAATAAAAGCAGATTGCACGTGGCTAACAATCTTGTTGATCACTTTAGAAAGCCGGTTTGCTAAAATTTTAGCAATAATCTTATGGTGAAAGCCGATAAGCGATATAGGACGAAAATCTTTAATGAAGATAGGGTTGCTGACCTTTGGAATAAGGGTGAAGAAGGATGAATTAGATCCCTGAGGCATTGAGCTAGAAACAAAAAACGAGCTAATATAATCAAATATATCCTTCTGAATGATATCCCAATATTTCTTCACAAAAGCAAACGAAAAACCATCCGGACCGGGAGCTTTACTACTACCACAATCCCATACAGCAGTTTTGATCTCATCAAGAGAGACATGCATCTCTAAGACGTCACGATCATGAGAACTGAGACTAGGCGAGTGAGATAAAGGAGGGAAAACCACTTGCGAGTCGTGAGCTTGAAATTTGTCTTTGAAAAAATTAAGGAAAGCGTCCTTAATTTGGCCCGGATCTGTAATCCAGACACCTTCATTCATAATGCCATTAATCGCTTGAGATTTCCATTTTTGATTTATCAACCCATGAAAAAATTTAGAGTTTTCGTCTCCTTCGATATCCTACTTGATACGAGCCTTTTGAATGAGGTCAAAGGAATCAAAGTTGTCGATTTTCTCAACCTCTTGGAGAAGATTAATACGAGAATCTCTGTCAACAGGAGTGGCGGTACCATTATCAATTTTCTTTTCTATAGAATTGATAATAGATAAAGCTTCTTGCTTTCGATTTTGATCCATAGCTCTAACGTTAACATTCCATTGTTTAATCTTAGTTTTTAGAGAACTAAACTTCTCATGGCAATTAAGGGTTCGACCAGTGATATTTCTATCCAACTTACTCCATTCCAACTTAATAAGCTCGTCAAAACTTTCTCTGGAAAGCCAAGAGTTGTAAAGTTTAAATGGAGGTGGGCCAAAATCAGTCTTGATAACATGAAGAAGAAAAGGTATGATCCGACCACAACCGGTCAAGAGCAGTAATACGGATATCTGGAAGGGCTTCCAACACGTCATCAGAAATAAGAAAACGATCAAGTTTGCTGAGTTTAGTGCCAGCTTTATTCATCCATGTGAAAGAACGACCTCCAATGGGAAGATCGACCAAACCTGTAGAGTCAATAAATGAATTAAATTGATCAGCTTCAAGACAAGAAAAAATAGAGCCAAACCTTTCTTAATCATTCCGAACCACATTCATATCACCAAAAAGGATGAAGGAACCGTTGTGATGATGCATGAAGTCTTCTAATCTATTCCAAAGAGAATGTTTTGCCACTGGGTTTTGAGGGCCGTAAATGTTTACCATATAACATTCCCCCACCGAATTTTTCCAACTCCCTTTCACAATAATAAAGGACTCATCACACCAAATAGATTCCTTCGTAAAGTTATTCGGATCCCACATAGAGATTAAACCTCCCGATCTACCTTGAGCCATACTACAAGCGTAATCAAAATTGAAGTTACCCCACATAGATTTAAGCCTAAATAATTCTAAACGAGTCATCTAGATTCCTGAACACCAAGGAAATGAACATTATGTTTAAAACACATATCTTTGATCCAGGTACGTTTACGCTGTTTCTTCGTACCACAACAATTAATGGAAAGAATAATCATTTATCCACAATGTGTACCCCGATTCCATTGATCATTCTATTGAGAGAGCGTTTACAACCCCTAACATCATAACCTAGAGAGTTACCAACTTGAATGATTCTATCAAGTTCATGAATAAGGGAAAATCCTTTAATATCCTTTTTACGGTATCTAGCGAATGAAGTGGAACATTTATTGGTGTAGATGGACTCCTTTTCATATTCTCAAAACCAGGTGGACGGCTTAAAGCTGAAGAGTCACTATTGTTAGGAAATTTCAACGACTTGTTATCGTTCTCTACAACATTTTCATATTCAGGAGCTTTATTATATTCATTGTCAACGGCCTCGTCTTGGAGTTCAAATTCCGGTTCAATGGTATTTTCGTTAAAGTTGGCCTATTTGTCATTAAATTTAGGAGAAGCTATGTTAGTTCGTTCGTCCTCTTTGTCATTATTCAGGTCCTTTATAACATCTTCTAAATCTTCAACAGAGTTATCATCAAAAGTGTCTACAACCTTTTCAAGTTCATTCTCATCTTCACTAGATGAAGTGTCGAGGAGTTCATCTACAATGTTTATGCTCCAGGTACCTATCTCGTGAATTTGGATCTCGAAAATTTCCCCATGTATTTTAACCTTCACCTTTTCTGATACGAGCATATGTGATTTGGTGTAGATGCAAACTCGACCCGTACACATGGCTGCAGTTTGTTCAGCCTAGAAAAACATAAAATTACCAAACAAGCATGCGATTTTCTTAAAGGCATTAGAACCCCAAGCACAAAGTGGGAGACCACTGATCTCGAGCCAAACCAACGTTCATCCACCTTAAAAGAGGGTGAGACAGATTTAATCGAAGAGGAGATGGTGTTCATAGTGATATTCGACCTGAATATCTCGCAAACGTATGACGTAGGAAATTGGATCCATATCCAAAGTCCCCCAACGTGATGAATTTTGAGATCCACAAAACCTTCATTCTTGCAGATTACGTACATGTTGCTCATCGAAGCCAATTCTTTTAGTTTAACCAATAAGACCTTAGATGAGTTATCAATACTAATCAGATCTTGAACATTCAAAGAGACATCATGAGTTTTAACAGGAGGGGTATTGATATTAGGTGGCTTATGGGAACCATGCACAACGGAAGCAAAAGAGGGTCTTACATTGTGGTTAAATGAGGTGTTTTTAGAGATAGGTTTTAGGTTTGGTTTTTCAGCATCCACAATCACGTTTTGAGGCACATGAGAGTGATGATATGCGTTTGATTTGCTTGGATTAGATCTCTGAAAACGAGCAATAGTAACGTACAAATGGAAGCTGCCAATCCAAATGTTCGATAACGATCTAACAAAAACAGAAACATCCTTGACGCCAACGAAACGGATAAAACCGAATCGCTTACCCGCTTTTGATCGTTTGTTGGCGATGAAAGCGTCAGCGAGACGACCATACGAAGCGCACACATGCCATAGGTCTCTTGAATCGATTGAATCTGGGAAGTTTGTGACGTAAAAAGAAGTCGTTGCCTTGTCCACGGCTCTATGAAACGGGTTTTCAATGGGTTTTGTGGATGTGGTTTTGTTGTTGCGAAAGATCCATGTCCATCCTTTAGAATCGTTGTTGATAGCAGGAGTTCCGGTAGCCGCCATGCGTAAGTTCGAAGTCGCCATGCGTTGACAAAATTATAATTAATTATTATATTAATTAATGGGTAAGATAGTGGATGAGAATAAAGGAATTAGTAGCAGTAGCAGAACATAACAAAATGAGGAAGACGAGTAATCGGTGATGAAGAAAATCAAAATCGCCCTAATCTAAGTTCGAAGTCGCCATTCCTGAATACTGATGATCTTATTTAATATATAAGTAAATTGAGACATTTTACAATTTTTATGATAAGTATACACTTATATGAAGATTGAAGTATTTTTGCAAGAAAAATAAAAACGTCAGACTCAATTAGCAGGCAAACAATCAAAATAAATGATACCCCATCACCATTTAATTTATTACCCATGAATAAAAGGTACACAGTTTAAAAAAGTGTATTAATCATACTATACAATTAGTAAAATTTTATCTTTTATCACATATAATTATTTTGACAGGTTGAAAGTACAAAGTCGACAATAAATTTAAAATATACCAAAAATGAAAAGATGAATTATAAATTTGATACAGATGGAGTAAATCGATTAAATAATGTATTATTAAATGTATTTGATGAGTTTTGGATTATACAGATTGTTAACTGCTAAAGTTTGTTATACGACTCTAAACATCCGGAAAGCTCGACGTAAAACGTACATGAAATCCCTATTGTCAAGAATGAGTGATTGTGAACCCCGCGATTCGCTGCGAATATGTACTTTAAGAAACGATCGACTTATGAAGTAATTAATTATTTAATACCATAGTAAGACAACATATATTAACTTTATATTTGCTGAAATTACAAATAGAATCCAAAAAGACAATCTTTAGCTATCTTGCATAACATACATTCCTGATGAGAATAGGGTGACAAAAACTGCTTTTGTACAAGATGAAAAAACCCAAGTATGACCAAATAAATTAGTAATTTATAAAAAATAAAAAATACATCGATTGAACAAAAAAGAACTATACGAAGCTTCCTAGCTTGTCATTCCAAAGGCATAAAAAATAAAAAGAAAATACTCATATTTTATAAAATTAGTTCAGTATGGTGACAAGAAAAAGTAGAGAATACAAATAAATGAACTATACTATATTTTGTAAATAATCTATATTACAGGGGACTTTAAGTAAATAATTAGTAACACAAGGGGAAGTCTAGTAAAATCAGAAGTAGATATATTACAAAAGACAAAAAGAAAAGTAGTGAATTGGTCTCGAACTACCGACCTTCATAAAGTTTGATGTACCACATGTAATATATATTTCTAGTCTTTCAAAGTCGTTTAGATACAACATACAATGTATCAATTCTTTCGACTACAAACCCATCGACACATTAGTTTTTTCGCTTGGTACATAAACTCGATAACTTATTATCATCTGGGAGTATGTGATACAAAATCTCCGACAAATATGTAAAAGTTTTATCACTCCGATCATTGATTTAATTTAAATTACACAACTTTAACACACGAGAACGTTTCGCATATTTACTAAACACATCATAAAATGATTTTTCAAACTCGGCAAAAAATTGTTGAAAATTGTCATAATAATTCTAGCATTTTATCAACATTAACAACGGCATTGTCCGAATAATTATTTTCTACCTAATTACGCCTATAAAATTATAAGTCAAAGGCAAACTACTTATAGTTGAAGCTTCAAAATGTAAACTAACATAAAATAAAATAATTAAAAAAACTCATATATTTAAACAAAGGGTGTTTATGTAATTAATATCCGCAAACCTTTTATCTTGAGTGTTCAGAAAACATAGACTTAAATTTCTATAAATTCCTATTTGCCGATTGTCAAACATAATTAGCAAAGAAGGCTCGCGGTTTCTTCAACCTTAATAAAATTATATATGTCGTCTTTAAAAACCATTATTTTTTATGAAAGGTAAAATAAAGTGGGAAAATTTGAAAAGGGATTAAAAGAAATATCATGCGACTCCAAATTAGAGACGCATAGTCAAAATATTTAAGGAAATCACCTGTTTGCATTTGCATTCAACTAACCAGTGATCACCCATCAATTTCATTAAACACTATTACATCCGATGCTCACCGCTTCCACCGGTAATAGTGTTTCGTTGGACGCTACTAAGCCACGTCAACCACGATTGGTGTAGTCTCACAATACTATACAACGTAAATTGTTACAACATCTCATGACTGTAAGCTGGACCTCGTAATTTTATTTAATCACCGTTAAAAAAATTTATATTTAATTAAATAAAACTAAATACAATAAACTAAATAAAACAAGTAAATTATATAAATATTTTTATACATTACATTTTTCATATAGAACTTTTAAAATTTTAACGCAAAACTATATTTTATATTTTTTTACTTAATTGGGCTAGTTAAATATGAAAAAAGAAGTCCAAATACAAAAAAGCCCAAGTTTTAATAAAAACCCACATAAAATAATTTTAGAGTTGATTTTCCCATTTTGAAACTCACATTTTCTTTCTTTTCTCTTCTTCTCAAACCCACGACTCCAAACTTTTCTTTTTATTTGTCGCATAAAGTGAGAGAAAGGGAAAAAAGAAAAAAGAACTTGTGTATGGTCCGCCTTTAAATCGTTCTCAACTGTCATTCCTCCCATGACGGCAAACAAGAACGGTATGCACGCCGTCAATTGTGTTGTCGTGGTGCCACCACATTACTGAGAAAGATCGTGTTTCATGTGGTCTTATATACACAAAAATTATTTATATTTGCATATTTATAATGGAGAATGAGATGAATCAAAATGTTACAACCCATATAGGTAATCTAATAGTATTAACTTGGCCATCTTAAGATTTGGGCCTTATAAAGTTTGATAGATTTTCGACCCGAACGTGAAAAATTGGCCATGTGACTATTTAATTGTCAATCATCATTTGGTGTATATATAGAAGATATGGATGTTGAATGAAAAACCAAGTTTTATTGGTAGACAATTGGACATGATACATTAAACTTTGATGCTTGACGTTTTTATAATTGCTACGTTTACAGACCAGTTAAATGAGTGAGTTAGATTTTTACACAAGTGAGTTTACAACACAGTTAAATGAGTGAGTACAAGTTTTAAGAGTAGGGACTACATGAATCATGTACATTTCAAGTGTTTATAATTTTTGACGTGTTTACACAATGTTATGTTTAGTTTAATATATGAACCTAGTTTTTTATAAGTTAGTCGGGGAACGATTATTTAAATGTTCGTTTTAAACCATAAGCAATTAAAAATAAAAATAACATTCATACCGTTGAAAACATAAATGTTTTGTGATGTTGTCCAATTAAAAAATAAAAATATATCTTTTATTTCATACCCTTAATTTATATATACGTACGTATTGACTTCTCATTTATCGTTAACAATACAAATACAAATTATCCGTATAATTAAGTACACTAAATATTTCCCCGTAAAAATATATATCCGAAACATGAAACACCCTCTAAAAATCAAGTCTCTTAATAACAAAAAAGAATGAATATCGTTGGTTGGGGGTTTGTATAGAGCAACATTTCATAACTAGTGCTATAAATTAATATCTTCCAAATACTCCAGGGGTCAAATTGGAAATACCGATACTTGTAAATGGAGACCGAAAGACTTAACTTGGGGCAAAAGCAGCCCTAATTCCCCTGCTGATTGCTCAAACGTATTGAATCAAGAGATTGCAATACATCTTTTGCAGGTAACCTTAGGATTTATATCGTGCCCGTGAAGTTAAATATCAATTACTCGTTTCGATTTCGTTTAACTTAATTTCAATTTTAAAGGGAAACAATGACTGAAGATGTTGAAATGAAAGAGCAACAGGTTCAAGCAGCTCCTTCGAATTCGATTTCATCACCTACTAGTGTTTTACACCGTAAGTATCGATTAATGCTTTAGTTATATATCGTATATGTATATATGTAATACTGTTCGGATGTAATTAGTTTCGAATTAAAACTGTATGAATTAGTGCTAGTACTTGTTTTTTGTTATTTTATTATTTTATTATTTTTTATGATTGGATAATTATGAAATTGAAGTAGTTGAGAAGTGTGGATTTAGTGTGAGGAATTTATGTGAAATTCATTTTTCAGATTTGAAGGAAATTGCGGCATTGATCGAGACTGGAGCTTATGCTCGTGAAGTTCGTCGGATATTGAGGGCTGTTAGGTTAACAATTGCTCTGAGGAAGAAGTTAAAGGTTTCTGTAGTTTCTTCTTTTCTGAATTTTGGTCTTGCTCCAGGATCAGAAGCACATACTCGTTTATCTGCATATCTCCCAAAGGTTAGCTTCTATGCTATGTGAATTTTGTAGGCAATGCTGTTGGTGTACTCATTAGCCATTCCTTACAGTGGTCATGAGTCTTAGGGCTGTAAATGTAGAAAGAAGAAATTTCATTTTTTGTAGGTGAATGCTCACTGAATTAGACATCATCTTCGTGTATTTCCTATTTTCTATCCAATGCGAGGTACAAATTTGATATATAATATTGGAAGTAGGCAGGCATTGCAGTGTTTAGCCCTTTCGTGCATGGTACAAATTTGATTAATAATATTGAAAGTAGGCAGCCATTACAAGATTGTGTGACGTTAATGTGTACTTGACCACATATTGCACTTGCTTGAAAAATGTAATGACATTGTGTCTACCAAAGACCTTGCTTGGTAGTAAAAAGAACATGTAAAGTAATACTTTTGGAGTTCTTAGGTCATTTGTTGATAAAGGATATCTACTTCTACATAGTAATTGCAGTTACTTAGTGAAAGATAACGTTATACGATTAAGATCGGAGATACCCTAAACTTGAGCAGTACCTGTAAGATGGATTCTTCTCCAAGACGTGTACCAACGAGAGTTTGTTAGGAGAGGTAGAGGCTGACCAAGATTGACGTAGTTGAGGTAGTGGAGAGAGAATTTGAGTGAGTGGAGTTAACCAAGAAATATGCCTTAGCTAAGATTGCGTGAAAAGCTTTCATACTCTTAGGTGATTTACCTCTATTATTATTGATATTGGGTTTTCTGCACACCTCAACTAGTTCTTGATAAACAGTTTATTATAAAGAAATAGTGTGATGGATAGTTGCGTTGTATATTTTTGAAAGAGATACATTGACATAATTAGTCCCAATGTTGAGTGCCCCAGCTGATAAGGGGGTGAAGAGATGAATCAATCTTTTTTATCATATAGTGCTTGAGTGAGCTTTATATACGACTCAGTCAAGTTCAGATCTTCCTCTAGTAACTGAAAGCTTATTCTTAAAGCTTTCTTGCAAAGTGATTGAGAGCTTACTGTGTATCATTTGAAGCTAGTCAGAATATAAGGATCTTACATATTATGAATCATGAATGGTGTATATCATCTATGGCCATCCTTTATCTTCCCCACTAATTTTCAATAACTTCAATGATATGCCTATAAAATAGTGAATGTTAATTTATATTCGGGAAATAGCTTTGAACTTTGATCTAAATTTGGATCACGTCATTATCAATGGGTGATGTATTGTATATATATAAATTCCTTTTATGTCCTGTGAAGGATGACCAAAATGATATGGAAGTTGATACAGTGTCATTTGCCTCTCAAGTTACTGTCAAGCATTCCCCGGAGCTCGAGATATATTGCTACTTGCTTGTGCTCATATTCCTTATTGATCAGAAAAAATATGCGGAGGTCAGCTTGTTTATGACTTTTAGGCTCTATGTAAGTTTTCATTGTTCGTTAGTTACCTTTTCTCTAACTCATCAATCATCAAACAGGCTAAGGCTTGTTCCTCTGCAAGCATTGCCCGTTTGAAAAACATGAACAGGAGAACAGTTGATGTTCTAGCATCCAGGCTCTACTTCTATTACTCTCTTAGCTATGAGCTTACTGACGATCTCTCTGAAATCAGGGGGTGTGTACTTGTTTCTTGATCTTATTGTAAACGTCTCAGTGAAATTGGGGTCCTAGGTGTAGGTGGACCAGGTGGCAATGTAAACCCATTTATCTACAAATGGGTTGATTTCGGTTATGTTTCATCTTTAATGGGTCAAATGGTTTAAGCTAAAAGAGTTGAATAAAAAAAAGAAATGGGTCGAAAGTCATCCAAAGTGTAGCAATCAACCTCCTAGTTCACTTTATAATCATGATTCTTATTGTTATTATTGTGACATACTTTCTGTAATCATTTACACATCAAATAATTATAAAATTTTAAAAATATGGAACAATGCAAGTGTTTTTGGGCCTAACTTGATATGTTTTGACCGGTCCTTGAAATACTCCTTTTCACTCGTTGCTCAACCCGTCATTCTTGCTACCTTTTGTCCTTGAGAGAGAGAGGGACGGAGGGAGGGAGGAACTCTAAGTGAGGTAGCATATTATCAGTTATTGTTGTTCAATTTGTCTGATTAGTAAGCATGGCATTTATGTGCAGTAATCTCCTTGCTTTGCACCGGGTTGCTACATTGCGTCATGATGAATTGGGGCAGGTTTGTTCTTATTTCTTATAATTGGCAGCAGTTGTCGGGAGTACTTGTGATGATCAGTTTGGGATTGTGATTCACAGGAAACACTACTCAACCTGTTACTTCGCAATTACCTTCATTACAATTTGTATGATCAAGCCGAAAAGCTGAGGTCAAAGGCACCACGTTTTGAAGCTCATTCAAATCAGCAGGTATTCTTTGGGATCATCATTTATATTTCTTTCACTTACTTCATTTGAAGGCAGTGTAAAAGGTCCGGTTACCTATCTTCTACTGTGGCGATGATTACTCTTTAATTTAATTATATGAATATGAATTCACTCTGGTAAATGTTCAGTTAACTTGCATTAGTCCCCTTTTTGTTTCAGTTTTGTCGCTACCTATTTTACCTTGGGAAGATTAGAACAATTCAGCTAGAGTACACTGATGCAAAGGAATCCCTTCTTCAAGCTGCACGTAAAGCCCCTGTAGCTGCTCTTGGTTTTCGTGTTCAATGCAATAAATGGGCTGTGATTGTCCGCTTACTATTAGGAGAGATCCCTGAGCGTACTGTCTTCATGCAGAAAGGAATGGAGAAAGCCTTGAGGCCATACTTTGAGCTGACAAATGTGAGTTGGGTTTCTCGACTTCCAGTTATTGTGTCCGATGTTGATTATAATTTCCAGTATCTTTCAACTCATGGTGTTTACTTTCTCTAAAACTTGCTTCAATGGGCAAAACTAGTAGGCGCATGTTTGAGCCACAGAAAGCCAATCTGCCTTGGTCCAACGACCTTGCCTATTTATTAAAAGTTTAATGCTTTAGTTCTCTGTTAAAAGTTTTAAAAATGGGCAAAAAGGTGCTTCAGGGTCAACCCAACCCTACCCATTACCCTGCCTGCCCATCTTGGACCTACTTCAACTGAAACCCATTGGTTAAGGTTGAAGATCTTTCATTTTTAGGTTTTCTTTTATTAACCAAAGAATGATAGAACACGATAGCAAGCATGCATGTAAAGTTACATCAATATATAATAATAGAATCGTTAGCAGTCACTCTATCCATTGTTGATCTCGATTCATTAATGCACTTAATCTGGTTTTAATGAAGCACAATTCTTCTTGTTCAGGCTGTCAGAATCGGAGATCTCGAGCTATTTAAAAGTGTCGCAGAGAAATTCTCTACCACCTTCACCTCAGACCGGACTAACAATTTGATCGTGAGACTGCGCCACAATGTGATAAGAACTGGGCTCCGCAACATCAGCATTTCCTACTCTCGAATCTCCCTTGCTGACGTGGCAAAGAAGCTAAGGCTTGACTCCCCAAACCCCATTGCTGATGCTGAGAGCATCGTGTCAAAAGCAATCCGTGATGGTGCCATTGATGCGACATTAGATCATGCAAACGGATGGATGGTATCTAAGGAAACTGGTGATATTTATTCCACAAACGAGCCTCAGCAGGCGTTCAATTCTAGGATTGCTTTCTGCTTAAATATGCATAATGAGGCTGTTCGGGCCCTTCGGTTCCCTCCTAACTCTCACAAGGAAAAAGAAAGTGCTGAAAAGAGAAGAGAGAGACAACAACAGGAGCAAGAGCTTGCAAAGCATATTGCTGAAGAGGATGATGACGATTTTTAATTGATGGCATTGTTCTAGTAGTGGTAATCTTTTGCTTTGTGTTCTTATCAATGTTCAATACCTTCAAATCAAATTCTTGGATATCACCCGATTTTATCAGAAAAGTAGACTCATCGAGTGGATTTGATTTGAGACTATGCTTTTACATGTTATGTCTGCCTGTAGACTTGTTATGACAACAGTTGAATTTCTTCCAGAAATGCCTGATATTTTGCAGACCAACTTTACAATTGAAAAATATAGTGTGACTTTAAGATCCATTCTTTATTCCAAGCAATAGGTACTAAATGTTAGGAGTCAAGACAATAGGAAAGCTTTGTATGTTAATCTCTGTTTCGTATTTCATTCCATTTTCATATTATAAAGGGCACCATCTTACTCACCCTCATGAAAGAAAAAAAAACATTTGGATGGAGATGAGAAAGAAGATTTTGATCTTACTCTCTACGAACCATGAAGTAAACTGGGAATGATGGGACTAGCGAAACGCTGCAAGTTGATCTGCCTTGCCTACTAAAACCAGATTTGAATGAATGATCATGGATCCTATGGTGTTATTAAGATTTCATTCCCACATATTCGCTTACTGAGTTATGCAAAGCTAATAAAATAATGAAGTGGTTCTAACTAGTCTTTAAAAGGCATATAAAAGACCGAGACTACACGTCTACCTGACGGTAAAAAAATACAAGACAACGTTGATGTCAAAATATTAACTATAAAAAAATGAATAGAGAAATGCAAGTGTTTTAGATTTTTTGATTACAGATACCGGAAGAGTATCCACAGATTAGTATCTTACTTAGAATGTTAATCGTTTGACCTTCCAATCATATTGGTAATTAGGACAATAAGAATTGATTTGTCACTTAGTATGCTGGTATAGCAATTTTCTTTCATAAAAAGTCGTTCCTGTAACATGTTGTATAGAAAATGTTTGCTATTCGGAACCAAAAACATACAGTCACGCATAGACACTTCTACTGAAGCTCATGCCATATGCACTTTTTACTCTTTTTTCCCCTTTTCTGGTCCCAGTCCAATTATTAGTTCTTGAAGATGGTTGCTTCTCTGTAGAAGCAAACTCTCTAAATTTTAAATATTCATTACTGACCTTGAGAACTCGTTTATCCATCATACAAATTGATTAGGCGATGGGTATGTTTGACAACAACTAGTTGAAGTTATAGCTTATATATTTGTTGTTTGATGAAGTACATGGAGTTGGAATTGAAAAATATGAATTTTTTTACATGATATACAGTTTAATATATTAAAGAGTGTCTAGATTTTCTTAAAAGCTGTTTTAAGTGATGATTTCTTTCGATAGGCTTTATATTTTCAACAAACTTATTAAAAAATTATGAGTCAAAAAACAATTTAAGAAGTTTATGCTATTAAAAGCTCCTATAAATTCTAATAAGCTGTGCCTTAAATATAATATAAAATAAACTTTTTTAGAAACATTTGTCAAACATACTAATTGCACATATAACATAAGCTAACATAAAAACAAGAACCATATATGCACATAATAATCAACATTTGGAAGCATACTTGACCAGTAACAATAATACCTTAGAATTCATAACTTGAAAGCAAAATAAACCCCGCTTCAATTATACGTACAAACACAATACGACAATAATCACAACCTCTCAAAAACCAACCAACCGATTCTGATTTCCTTTCTTTCACGTATGGCTACCACTCCTCTTTCCGCACGTCCCACTCGCGCCTCCTTTCACGGCGTCGCCGGCCGTATCCGCCACCACCCACAACCATTCACGCCGCCGAACAATCACACAGTTGTTAAACTATTCAATTCGGATAAACTAGGGCTTACATGCTCTCGCCGGACGTCATTATCACGGTTCGTTGTTCTAGCCGCCGGCGGTGGCTCCACTGCCGATGAATCGTCGTTTGAGATGTCGTTTGAAACGGCGTTGAATTTGTTAGGTGTATCGGAAGGAGCTTCGTTTGATGACATACTTAGAGCTAAGAATTCGGTTTTAGCTTCTTGTAGAGAGGACCAAGAGTCAATTGCACAGGTTGATTTAGTTTCTTTGCTAATTAATTTTATCAAAATTTTTTATACAATAAGCTGATTTTATAAGTTTTATTTGTGAGTTTGAAAGTTGTTATTATCTTTTAGAATTTCAGGATGAAAGTTGCTTATGTTTGAAGAATTGTATGATTGATTGGTAGTTTTGGATCAAAACACTATTAGTTTCAAAATTAGGTCTATTAGGGTTGTATACTCGCATGTGTATTTTGATTAATTTGACATGGTTTGGATTTGAACATGCTTATGCTATATGCTTAAGTGGCGTGATATTTCAATCCTTTTACCTTAATTTAAATTTTAGAAAGTTAGATATCTTGTTGAGATAAGAAACTATGTGTCAGCGCATTAATACAAGAATATGAATATCTTGCCTATAGCTACAATTATTTGTTAGACTGTGTTAGTGATGCCCGAGAGATATGGGCAATTTCTATCATAAAATGCTACAATGATGTTTCTCTCCTTGTGAACATTTAAGGTTGGATCATTTCAGTGTAGTGGGCAGTTGAATTGGTTTTCTCAATGCATCAGTATATCATTTCTTGGAAATTCAATTATGGAATTTTGAGCTGCATTCATGATCTTATTGAGTTTGATTATTTTAGTAGGAAGGGGCTGATATGTGTACAGTACAGGGTAGAGTATGTGTTTTGATGCTCAGTTAGCTATCCAATCAAGTGATGTTATAGTTTAGTTGATGCCTCGATGTGACCACATGCTTTTTGTATTTCTTCCTTTAACTCTGTTGAATTACAAGTGTTGTGTCTGCTTCCAGTTGTACTAATCCAGCCCCACTACTCGCCAGGTAGAGGCTGCATATGATATGTTGCTGATGCAGAGCTTATCACAGAGGAGAGCAGGGAAAGTTGTAAATAGTAGCATTCGTTATGCTGATGTTAAATCTGTAAATGCTCCTCAAATAGGATCAATGCCTCAATGGGTACAAAGTGCCATGAAGAATCCACCCATTTCAGTAGAAGCACCATCTGCTCGTGATTTGGGCATCGAGGCAGGAGTGTATGGAGCTCTAGCCGTGTTAACTTATGTTAATGGTGCCTCTTCTCCAGTTGGTTCTCTTTCAGGTGCAGATGTTCCTGGGCTTATCTTGGCGACTAGTTTTGGAGCTTCGTTATATTTCATGACCAAACGAAATGTTAAGCTAGGTATGAAACTTCTCGCTTATCGGCTTATTTTCCATTGGCTGATGTTGCTGTTAGTGCATCATTATAGACCATCTTTAAAGTATCTTACTCTCACTCCTACTCTCACTCCTTTCATCCCAGAGAAATTCTGAATTTCGACTTGGCTAATAGTTCTATGGAAGTATTTGACTACTTTCTAAAGACTCGAAATATTGGTCAATCCAGATAAATAAAAGGAATCTGTTGGTTCTTGATTGTTTCTTTGTAACAATGATAAGTAGAGTTGACAATTTTGACAGGGCCAAATGGGTTTGGCTAAAGGATTTAACTAAAAGGCAAAGTGGTTGAAATTCAACATAAGTGTATTCAAATTGTAGTAACTTCTTTAATTACTATATTGAAAATGTTCAACTGTTCCTGTAATCATATATAGTTCATTAATCACTTGCAGGTTATTCGCGAAAAGCAGCGGATAACTATTTCGTTCACTTTTTATCATTAGCAGCATAAATTAAATTTATATTGCTTCGAGTTACATGTTCTTTGGATTACCTTGTTTGTGTTATATTTACTTTCAAAACCTAAGATTAATAACTTTCTAAATATAGTGTGCTTAGTTAATCATCTTAATTTGATTTCAGTTTCATATTTAGGGGTAAAAATTTAATTTGCATCGGCTTGCTTTTAGAAATAAATGTTATTATGGGATGTATAGTTACAGATGGTATAAGGTGATTTTAATTTTCAAGTACTTGAAATTAAGTTGTTGCAAATTCTTTAGAACGTAGTGTATATATATTAACTTTTATAAGATGGATAAAAACGTGTTTGTGGGTCGCCCAAACGGCCCAACCTGATACTACCCATCTGACGGGCACAAAATTACCCATTTTTGTCCATTACTTAGCCTGCCCATTTTGCAACCTCTAATAATAATGTACAAGTACGGAGTTTTGACTTGGCAACTTTCCAGAGATGGAAATGTTGTGTTTTTTGTAGGACATCCCCGAAAGGAAGTATCTGCAGTATTCATTGAACCCTCCGCTATGCCTTTTTTTGTGCACAGCAAAACCTTTAGATTGCTTTGATTATCATTATCTATGTGTGAAGCACAATGCATGTCTTTGGAGCTCTTGATGATGAACTTGGCATTATTTACAGTGCAAAACCTATGGATGATTATTGATTGGTTTAGTTTAAAACATTTTGTTGATAAATAAGAACTATATTCAGGGAAGGCGGCTGTGATAACTATTGGGGGTCTGGTTGCCGGTGCTGTGGTTGGATCTGCAGTTGAGAACTGGTTGCAAGTAGATATTGTCCCATTTTTTGGCATACATTCTCCTTCAACTGTGGTAAGCGAATTTGTTCTAATATCTCAATTTTTGTTCTCTTTGTACTTAAGCTAGTTAAGGCTCAAAAATTTGATGATTAAATTATAATGCCCTTTGAAAATGTGATCATCTGGGATGTGTATTCAATATATTGTACAAAAAGGATGTTGTAGAACTTAAATTAGTGAATAACTTTGCTTTCTGTACCATGGTGTTCATAGCTTTATCTTGCATTTTATTTTTCTTTGTTTCTTCATTTAAATCAATATTTTTGTTATACGATGTTCAAGATCTTGAAAGTGGTACACTATCTTTGTTTAGTTGAGCCGTCATATGATTAGTTGTAGAGATGGGCAAGGCTTGGCCTGGCTTGGTCCTTGGCCTTGTCTTTTTTAGGCCCCGCTTGACACCTATTTTTGGCCCAGCCTTTGTGGCTGACTTGTCTTTTTGTCAACGCATAAACATTATTGAGTAGCCATCATGTGGTTTTGATCAATGAAGTGAATTTAAGTTTTCGTGTTCATTAATATTGTTTCCTGGCATGAACCATGAAGTTAATACTACCCTTATCCTTGTTAACTTTGTTCTGTTTGGATAAACAAAAAGGAAGTATGGTTGAATGGTCAACAAGTGAATAAAGCTTCAAATGTTCGAGAATGAGAGTCCAGTTAATATTCTCTCTTAAAAAAGCAATTCTGGTTAGTGTCAAATGTTGAGTATTTTCAGATTTGGTGATCTGAGAAGTACATATGAGAAGTACATAAGAGGCTTAAGTACTTCGATGTGTGTATCAAACTATTCGTGCTTTCGTTGTGTGTAATGAATGTAATTTGTTTTGCTATTGCATGTATTTTGTTGACGTGTCAACTTGTAATGGTGTCACGTAGCACACCGATGAAAATACCATAAATTACATTTTATAACGATGAATAACTAGTCCATTGCACACAGTGAAAGTCCAATAGTTCCCGGTGGCTTTGAATTGTGAATTGGATTGAAATAAGTTTGGCTGGGCCAGATATGACTGGGACCGACCCTTATTGTGCTCCGTTATATCTTGCACCTAAGGGTTTTGTTTTCTTTAAGCTAATTCTTCCTTCCCCAGGGATCAAACCCAACAACTTTAGAGCATCGTCCAACTTGATTGCGTGACATACACATTATAAAAGTAGTACGAGTATCTTTGTGAACTCAGACAACATTGCTCTTTGGCTATCTAGGGTCAAAACAGGTCAGTTCAAAGCGAACTGCTTGGTCTTTAGTAACCTTTTTTTAATCCTGAACGTTTAACACAAATTAATCAATATGTAATTTAAAACGAAACTTATTAAAGTTTGGTATGATGTTTGGTGTCGTATCAATATTTGTTGCAAAATGATAAAAATCAAAAATAACTTTATGTTGCAGAAATTATACCAAATTTACCGTGTTGCTTGAAGACGGTATATAGATCAAAACATTTAATTTGAGGGTTTGATCCATACACTAAAAATGTCCATGTCTATCATAGCCAAAAAATTAATAAAAAATAAAAAACCAATCGTGGAACAGCTATTGAAACCGAGTCACGTCTAATCAAATCCATTTTATAAAACAATTGTTTTGAAAACAATCTTTAATTGAAACAAATGCTAAGTCATTCAAAGATAAAAACCCTTTGAATCATAAGTACATACAAACAAACGTGCATGCATTACTACATCATTCTTGTTATTTTCTGGTAGGTTCATTGGATTTGTTTCTTTTGACTATTTATCAGCCACAACCAAATAATTTGGAACAACAAAATGGGCCAAAATCAAGTAAACTCGAACCACATATTTAAACCAAAGGCAATATTTGGCTATTACGAATTTAGTGTACCAATAGTCTAAAACTCTTGGTCAACCTTTCCTTTTTGTTTCGAAGGAAATTTAATTTCCTTTTCTTTTTAGAGAAAAATGAATAGGTACATAAGAAGATTCAGCGATCATTATATTCAGGGATGGAAAACTTAATTAAATGTTGTACGAAGTAATTAATTTATAGCTTATTGACTCGGTTTCTATAGTTAATTATCTTTAGAAAATTGATTTTTTTAACTTATGTCCTAATAAGTTACCTATAGTCGTGAGTTGGCATTATAGAACCATGCAGAGAAAACGTATTGTCTCTATATTTTAAAATTGACAACTCTGCAAAAAATTTATGAAGAGAAAATACGTTATGCAATTGACATTTTAAGGAATCACTAAAAGTAGGGAATATGTTTAACTAGTACAAACCCGGTGATCAGCATGTTTATCATGATCGATGGCATAGGGTCTCATTTTTTAGAGGGCCTCCAAAAACTAATATTTATACTAGTTAATGAGTTTGAAAAATTAAGTAGCAGCTATTCTGGTTGAGTAAGTATTACAATGTGCTTGTGGTCTCATGTTCTAACTTCATAGGTAGTGTATACCTTATTGATATCTTTTTTCTTTTTTTTTTCATATACTTCTTTCATGAATATTTTAAAGTAAAATGCTTTTTAGTTTTTTTTTTTAGTTTTTTTATATGATGATAACTTGTTGCAAAACATGAAACACATATATATTATGCAATTGGTATACTTTCTTGAATATGTCAGTATTTGTAGTTATTTTTCAAATAATTTCCTAGTTTCCTACAAAAACATATATTATATACATTACACATTTGCTAAATTTATTGATAATGTTATAAATATTTTTGAGTCTCTTTTCAAAAGCTTAATGCAAAAACATCAAAAATTATTATGAGAAATGAATTTCGACTAAACTTGATTGGATCAACCAAAGTTATCATCACTATCTAAGTCATATATAGGGCCTACTTTTCATAATGGCATGGGCCATCCAACAGGGGCGGAGCCAGAAATTTGAATTAGAAGGGGCTTATTTTATAGCTTAATATTAATGGTTAATTTTTTTTTTCACACATCATAATAAAGTTTTAATATTATAAAGGTGATAAAAAGAGAATAATTGTTTTTAATAGAGTAAATTTACATGTTAAAGAAATATACATGTTGTGTCAAAAGTAAAAAAAAAATTCGCGTGTCAATTGTTTTATCATGAATTAACCCGTCAATAATAATAAATATCTAAAGTTTGCATATAATTTAATTTAATCTAAGATTATAAAAACAAATCAATTAAAAATCAATAGCACAACTTGAATAAAAACATTTTTTAAATCATAATTTAATCACACAAATATTCATAACCATCCTAGATTAATAAATATTAACCATCTAAGACCATTCTCAGTAAACAAAAGGGAGGGTAAAAATAAAAAAGTTTATTAAATCAAAGTTGAACAAGTGAATTTAATGATGCCAATACATTGCACATGTCTTGATTTTTACGTATTGAAATTGATAAGGACCATTCACCTCCGACGCTACACGTTAACTCTCCAAAATTTCCTAAACCAAATATACATTGCTGAATGGAGAGGCTCAATTAAGAGGCTTCAATTAACACGCTGTTGGGCCTGGACTGATAAATGTACACATTGACTGGGCCTGTTAGGGGGGGGGGGGGGGGAGGGGGATGGGGATGGGCGGGACCTGCTGACTCTGCTTCTGCCACCAAACCTAAAAATCAAAATTTTCAAACTTATTTATTTTATTTATTTTACTTACAATTTTATACACATTTACTCTTATATATACACATACTCCTAACAACTATAATTCACACTAAAAACAACTACTTATCTTCTCTCTATAATTCATACAATTACATATTCATTTCATACACAAAAATTACACACTAGCACACTCATTTCATACACAATAACTACACACCACCACCCTCATTTCATACACAAAAACTACACAAACCACACTCATTTCATACACAAAAATGTCTAACAACCAAAATAAAAGAACATCTTCATCAAATATATCCCAACATATGTGGAACAATTTGATAAACACTCAAATCCCTAACGCAAGTTCACCATCGAGTTCATCCTCCGCTCAATCAAACTTTCCAACACCGTCTAAAATGACTCCGCAATTCGGGTTTGCACTATACGCACCCACGTCAAACCCTTACGCACAACAAGGTTGGTTACCAATACAACAATACCAACAAACACAACAATATTCACAAACCTCAAACCTACCAAATCCATACTTCGCAAACCAATACCAACAAACTAAAATCCCCGTTAGCAACCCCGAAGTTGAAGAAAATTCCGACGAAGCTGAAGTTGACAGAAAGCAAAAAAGAAAACAAATTCGGTGGACCGACGAGGAGGTGCAAATTTTAGCCGAACGGTGGATACATTGTTCGGAAAATGGCGTACAAGGAAACTTGCAAACCGACGCGAGTTTTTGGAAACAAATTCGAAAAGACTATAATTCCTTAGTCGGCGAAAGACGTAATCTTAATCAACTTATGAGGAAATTGAACAAGATTGCACTAACCATATTAGAGTAGTGACAAAAAATTAGAACATTTCCTGAACGTTTAATACCAATTAATAATTGGGTAAATTAAAACTTATTAAAATTTGGTATGATGTTCGGTGTTTCATCAGAATTTGTAAAAGAAAAATTGTATGTTGCAGAAATTACACCAAATTTACCGTGTTGCTTGAAGACGGTATTTAGATCAAAACATCTAATTTGATGTTTTGATCTGTACATTAAAAATGGTCCATGTTTATCATAGCCAAAAAATAAATATAAAAAAAGAAGCCAATTTCTTGGATTCTTCAAAAAGAAATATTTGAAAAAAGAAGCTACTTATAGTCGTGACTTGACATATATAGAACCATGCACAGAAAACACATTGTCTCCGTTTTCTAAAAATTGACAACCGTGCAGAATATTTATGAAGAGAAAATACGTTATGCAATTGACATTTTAAGGAATGATTAAAACTAGGGAATATGTGTAACAAGTACCTCTTCTTGTTTGGATTTTATTAAGGAGTTGAGGTCTTCACTTACTTCACACATCCCAAAACTTGTATCTATTACTTTCAGCTCCGGTGTATCTAAATGTCCTTTGGTGAATACTTTAACTGTTGGGCATTGATAGATTTTTAAAGTATTCAACGATGGCCATGAAAACGCCTCCTTCCCTAAGCAAAATCCCTTGAGAATTTCAAAATTTGTTAGTCTTAAGGACTTTAGACGAGGTAATATGATGATATCATTCACTTTGGCATCACAAACTTCTTCTTCCTCCTTGACAATTTCCGTTATCTTTTCACAGCCATGTATATGCAAGTCTTGGAGTTGCACTAGACTACCAACCATGGAACATGTAAAAACATGTTCGAAACTTCTGCACCCTGAAATATACACCCTTGTTAGCTTTCGAAACTCGATTACCATCCTCTTGTTGCTCTTAAATAAATACTTGAGTCCATTGAGGAAATTCAGGTACACCTCTCTTAGATTTGGAATTTTCACAATAGTTTGGGATTCGATGAAACCAATATCGTTAATTGTCTTTATTTCCAAAGCTTCTACTTCAAACACCTCCTCCACCAGTTGCAGATCACATAAATGAATCTTTTCAAGCTTTTGCACTTGTAGCAACGCATTGGCTGGAATAATCGTTTTACAAGTGTCTTTTCTGGACTTTAATTCGATCAAATTCTGAAAAGCCCAAGCAGGTATCCGTTGTGAAATAGTAGGATTAAAACTTGGAAACGTGATATGCAAATTAGAAAAATAATAACACAAAGCATCTTGTGGATTAATGTTGACTCAGTTTCTAAGTGGAACGTGCATGAGTGGAACGTGCATGAGAAATGGTCAGAAAGGTTTTCCTTTATGTTAGGATGGTGGACCGAGTTTATCGTATTCTAGTTGTTTCTTTTGAGAATAAATAGCCTAGTTGCAGAAAGTAGTTTGATAGTGTTTTTCCAATTTTATATCTTGCGTGTAATCCCATTTCCTTTTAATATTCAATAAAAGCTTTGGTTGTGAAGCATTACATCAGTGTTTTTTCTTCCTTTGTTATCACGATTTCATCTATAAGCCTTCTTTAATCCAACATTTGGTATCAGAGCTAGGTTGTTCTCGTATATGCCAAAAATCATTCGATCCTCAGAAATGTCTATCGTACCAAACACCTCAAACCCTGTCAAAGAAAACCTAGTTACCATTCAGTGTCCAGTCCTCACTTCTACAAACTATACGACATGGGCCATCAAGAGGGAAGCTATAATAGATGCCCAAGTGTTATGGGAATCCATCGAGACTGCAGCTGGTGTGGCTGTGGACGAGAAGAAAAGTAAAATGGCTCGTGCATTCATCGTCCAAGCAATACCGGAAGATATTCTGATGCAGGTAGCCAAGAAGAAAACAGCCCGTGAAGTGTGGGAGTCGCTGAAAACCTGGTTCATTGGTGCAGACCGGGTTCAAAAGGCCAGGTTGCACACGTTGAAGAGTGAGTTTGAGGCGCTCCGAATGAAGGACGGTGAGTCCATTGACGAGTATACAGTGAAGTTATCCGGGATGATCTCGAAGTATAACAGTGTCAGTGCGACATTGAAAGACAAAGAATTGGTTCGAAAACTTTTTGATACGGTGACAGAAAAATATATCCATCTTATTGCCTCTATGGAGCAATATTCGGATGTAGAACAGATGCCATTTGAGGAAGCAATAGGTCGATTAAAAGCATATGAAGACAGGTTAAGGCTTCGACAAGGAGGGTCGACGGGGGAAAATTCATTGTTGTTAACAAAGTTAGAGGGCCAGACAATGAGTAAACAGAATAGCAAGGCACCCGGTGGTCGTGGTAGAGGTTGGAATGGTGATAGAGGCGGTAGAGGTAGCACACGAGGGGGTCGTGGGTCAGGCCGAGGTCGGGGTGATCGATATGGCAAGAAACCGTCTCAAGAAGGTGAACACTCAAACCGAAAGCCGCGTTACAAAAGTCACATCAAGTGCTTCGAGTGTCAACAATATGGGCACTACGCATCAGAATGCTCGAACAGGAAGAAACCGGAACAAGAAGTGCACTTGATGAGGGAAATGGAAGAACAAACTCTACTGTTGTGTGTTAAAGGGGAGGACATACCATCAATGGTAATCTTGAATGAGGAAAAAGTGTTCCCTAAACTGCATGAAAGCCGGAACAGTAGCAATCGAGACATGTGGTACCTCGATAACAGGGTAAGTAATCACATGACCGGGGAAAGAAATTTGTTTGCATAATTGAACGAAAGCGTCACGGGACGGGTTTGGTTCGGTGATGGCTCTGCGGTTGAGATTAAAGGAAAAGGTACACTCTTGTTCCAATGCAAAAACGGTGACCAGTTAATGGTCTCGAATGTGTATTTTATCCCGGCTTTAACTAGCAATATCCTTAGCCTCGACCAGTTAATTGAAGTGGGTTATGATATTTGGTTGTGTAAAGAATATCTAAAAGTTTATAATGAACAAGGTACACTTGTGTTGAAGGTGAAACGATCAGCAAACAGGTTGTATAAAATCATATTAAAGGTTGCAAAACCTGCTTGCTTAACAGCTTCTTTAGTTGATGACGCATGGACTTGGCATGCCTGCTTGGGACACACAAACTTCTAGACATTAAAAATGATGGGGAAGAAAAGGATGGTGACCGGAATGCCGTGTGTCTCACATCCAAAACAACTATGCAACGCGTGTGTTGTAGCAAAACAAACGAGGCAAAGCTTTCCAAATGAAGCTCAGTGGAGAGCGTCCAAACCGTTGGAACTCTTACATGCTGATCTCTGCGGTCCAATAACGCCACAATCAACAGGAGGTAATTGTTGGGAAAAAACAATGATCAAAACCATTAATCTGATGTATCAAAACTATAAGTCTGTAATTTACTTAGTGTAATATATATTAGTCTAAATGTTGAGTCTGTATAATCAGAGTCTGTAATACACAGACTGAGATTATCACAGACTCAGACTGAACAGATAGTCTAAATGTTGAGTCTGTATAATCAGAGTTTGTAATACACAGACTGAGATTATCACAGACTCAGACTGAACAGAGCATGATCTGACAGACTGAGATCTCACAGATTGAAGAATGAAGATCAAAGACTAATCATACAGACTGAAGAATGCCTTTCAAGAAAATTGGTTATTATCCAATGAACTACTTAAGAACGTTGACAAAAGGAAACATCCTTTTGTAAAGTTCTCAACTGATTAAACGGCATTCAGAAACTAAAGGACAACAAAGCGTGGGTTTAAAAGTACTTTTGTAGTTTATTTTTAAAACCTTGTACTTAGTGATTGGACACTTCAGAAGCTTCGATCAGACAACATAGAAATCTGTATTTCTATGCACGCTTAAGTTTATTCAAGTTGTCTATAAATACTTAGTTCAATCTAAGTATTAAGTGTGTGAAAAAAAAACAATCATCAATTGTTTTTATTCTTAGTGAATTGTACTGTATTACTTAGAGCAATAGAGAGAAAACTCTTAGTGATTTTCTATAACTATTCTCCGAAGTCTGAATTAGACAAATTAGCTAAATGCGTTTGTATTAATTCATACATTGTACACACTTGAATTTTTGAATAAAATACTTTACATTTAATTCAAAATTTTGTTTCAGTTTAATTTTGTTTCCGCCAAAATTAATCAAATTGCTTAAAGCTTTAATTTATTATTAACTTGTGAATTATATTCTGGAATCATCAAGACCCAACAACTGGTATCAGAGCGAATTAAGATTTAATTATCTTTTACGATCAATTGATTCCCAGAATACTTAAATCACTCATTATCCATTTCTACTTCATCCTTTTAAAATGACTACTATAATTATGGCCGGAAAGGGAATTCCAATTTTGCCCGGAGTAAATTTTACCCACTGGAAATTGAAAGCTGAATGGCATCTGGGTAGCATCCATGATGAAATGCTCAGAGTTATTCAGGAGGGACACATAATTCCTGGAAAAATTGTAGCTGCCACTTTAGATAGTGAAGGAAATGTTACTACTGCTGAACATTTTGTCATGGCACCCAAAAGTACTTGGACTGATCTAAATAAACAACTATTTAATCTAGATTTTAAAGCCAAAAGTATAATTGGAAATGCTGTGACAGAACATATTTTCTGGATGCAAAACAGTAAAAGCTATATGGGACATGCTCATAAATCAATATGAAGGTGTTACATTAGTTAAAACACAGAAATAGAAAAATCTTATAAGAAATTATGAGAATTTCACTGCTGTTCAAAATGAGTCTCTAACTGACATTCATACCATATTTCAAATCCTAATCAATGATTTAGAAAGGTATGAAATCATCAAAGGAGAGTTTGAACTTTGTGCTAAATTTGTAGATGTTCTACCAAACTCCTTTTATGAAATTATCACTTCTCTAGTTGTAAGTGAAAAGTTAGAAACTTATAGTCTTGCTGGCTTGTTTGGACTTCTGATTAATTATGAAGAAACCAAGGCCAGAAAAGATACAAATGCTAAAAGAATAGCTAAAGATCCATCTGCTGCTCTTGTTGCAACAACAAGAAAAACTAAAGAAACAATTTTACAAGCAGATGATCATCTCTCCTGTTCAGACTCAGACTCTGATGATGAGTCTGAAACCATTAAGGCTGAGATAGCTTTTCTTACTCAGAGATTGCAAAAAGTTAAATTCAAGGGATCAAAAAGCAAAACTAACTTTGACCCCAAGAAAGCTACTTGTTACAAATGTGGTAACATTGGCCATATAGCTACTGACTGCAAATCTAAGTCTGGTGAAATATCACTAACTAATAGATGGGCAGACAAAGCTATGAAGTATAAAAAGAAATACTTCAATGCCAAAAGAAAGGATGAAAAACCTCAACCAAAGCATAAAGAAACTGCATTGGTGGTTGTGGAATGGATTGATGAGGAAACATCATCCTCTGATGATGATATGTGTCTTATGGCTGTAACAGAAAGCCAATTTGACAAGGATGTCAAAGCTGCAGAAAAAGCTTGTGTTCATCCAAACTGGGATAGAGGTTCAGCATACAATGTAAACCATTTTCAACTCTACTCTAATTCTGAAAAACAACATATGTTTGAAAACATATATGTTGATTTTTTAAAGAGACTTGATGATATAAATGAACTAAAAACTCAGTTAAATCAAGTCAAAACTGATCTACAGACTAAGAAAGATGAAATAGATCAAAATATACAATACAAGCTTGAACTTGATGCATATAAAGAATCTTATAAAATGTTAGCTTCAGAAAAGACAGACATCCAAAAGAAAGCAGAACATTTTGAGAGAATATGCAAGTCCTGGTGTATTTCATCCATTAAAAATGCAGACTGTTTGTCTAAACAAATTCCTCATCAAGTGCAAGCAGTCATAGGTGAAAACTTTGATCTTAAATCTCACTTAGAAACTGAGATTGAATCAAAACCTAAAAAGTTTGTACCTTGCATCTTACCAAAAACTTTTAGTTATACAGTTGGTGACAAAACCATATTGACAAATGCTTTTGTAAAATCTAAAAAGGTTTTAAAATCTGAGTTGATCAGAAAAACTAAGACAGACTCAGTGGACACAGACTCACATATTTCAGTCTGTACAACCACTGGATCAAAAAATTCTAAGTTTATCTCCTCCAAAACTAATTTAAAACCTAAACTGGATAAAAAGATTCATATTCAAAAACAAACTGAATCACCAACTGAACAAACTTAAAGAAAAAGGGTAACACTTGATAGATCTGCATCTTTAAATTCTCAGCCTGTAATAAGCAAGAAAGTACCTAATGTCATATCTAAAGGTACAAATCAAGTCTCCAAAGAGTTAAATAGACCTCAGAAAGTGAAGTCTAACTCTCAGTCTGTAAAATCAAATTTTCAGTCTGGGAAAAATAACTCTAAATCTGTTAAGGGTAAATCTCAGTCTGTTACTAACAGGAATATTGTGAGTAAACAGACTGAGACAATCAAATGACTAAATCAAACATTGATTAAGTTAACCACAGATTTCAGAACATATGTAAGGTCTAAGCAAAGGTTTGTTAATGGACAGAATAGCAAAAAACACTCAGGTCCAAAAAGAACCACAAAATTGAACAGAAAATGTTACAAGTGTGGTATCTATGGACATGAAGGATCAATTTGCTCTCTGTCACACAAAATGAAACCTAACTCAGTTGCTGTGACACAACATATGTCATTCACAAACAACAAAACCAAGCAGATCTCTAATCTGTGACCTAAACCTATGTCAAAATGGGTTAAAAAGGGACTGATCAAGAATCTTCTTAAAGAACCCATTCTTAAATGGGTTCCCAAAAATATCTAACTAGTTTTGTTTTATCTTGAGCAGGAAAACAAGAAATGGTATCTGGATAGTGGATGCTCAAGACATATGACAGGTTGTCTGGAGAGTCTGTCAGAGTTTGTAGAAGAAGAAGGACCCTCAGTTAAATATGGTGACAATTCTGTTGCTAAGACTAAGGGTTATGGGATGGTGACTGCTGGAAAAATCAAGATCACCAATGTTGCATATGTGGTGGGATTAAAGCACAATCTGTTAAGTGCTAGTCAAATCTATGATGATGGCAGTGAGATCAGAATAAGGAAGAAAGCTGCTGTCATTTATAATCCCAAAGGCAAACCCACACTGCTGGCCAAGAGAGAAAGAGATGTATATCTTTTGGATATTTCTTCTGCAGATCAAGATGTTGAAACTTGCTTATACTCTGTCTTTCCAAGATCAATCTAACAAACTTATTAGATTAAAACAGTTTTGAATAATTACTAAGAAGTTTGCGGAATAACACTTAGTAATATAATGAAGATAAACAATAAGAACAATATAACAGAATTATTATCAAACGCTTCAATCTTGTTAATTTTATAAGACGAATACACTGATTTGTATTAGGGTTACAAGAACCTTGAAGCGGCGTACTTAATCTCTGTTTTTCTTCTAGGTTAGGATCTCTATTTATATTACATAGAGTCCTAAAACAAACTCCTATATATATGGAAACTATTACATTCCATATTTATTCAAATTCTAGCTACCCGCCTGTTTTATACATAAACAGTGGTAACTACAATATTTACATAAACAGTGTTAACCACTCTAACAGTGTTAACACTTGTATGTTTTACTCAACTAGTATACCAACAGTGGTAACTAGACTAACAGTGTTTAACTATTACAAATAAGCTTAACAGTGGTAACACTTGAACAGTGGGAACCTCTACCAGTAGTAATCATCACAAACAGTTGTAACTCTTGTCTTCAATTCAATCTTCACCAACAGTTGTAATCACAACCCTAGCAGTGGTAACTTCTGAGAACTTGAACTAACAGTGGTAACCATATCTAACAGTTGTAACCATATCACTAGCAGTGATAACCTCTGAAGACTTGAACTAACAGTTGTAACTTCTGAAAACAGTGGTAACCATTAACACTAACAGTGTTAATGCCTTGTGCATTTCTTCTTCAACAGTTGTAATAATTTCTAATTCCCAACAATCTCCCCCTAAACTTAATCTGTCTCCTACAGATCTAAGTTTATCTAGCTGCTAAAGATTTGCATATTTGCGCCTGATAGCCTCTTCTTTCTTGTGAATCTGGTTTAAGATCATGTATACCAAGTCTTCTGCTAAATCATTGTTGAATGACACAGATAACTTAGCATCCCTTAGCCTCTTCAATAAACTCATACTCATATCATATTCTCTATCAGTGAGCATCCAGAGTATCACTCCATCCTCCAATATAACATTATGTACCCCTGGATTACTGAGATATATCCACTGTTTTACTGATCTAGCAGTTTTGAACTCATCAGCAAATTTCTCAGGCTCAAACATCATTAAAATCCAATCCCATGTTATCCTCTCAAAATCACTCTCAATCTTTTTAGAGTGAAGACCTTTTGCACATCCAATCTCATACATCCTGACCAGATCAGCTCTGTTTATAGCTCTGACAACTTCCTTAAATGACCTCCAATATGATACTGAAGAATCAGCTCTGACCAATTTAAGTTTCTCACGTTTCTTTGGAACTAAGAACTGTTCAATATACCAATCAATAACTATTGGAGAGGCTTCTGGTGGATTTTGAACATTCAAAGGTTCAATGATCATTACATCTTCCAAATTGAGTTTGCTTCTAGGAAGATCAGGGATAGATGCAGAATCCTGTTTCAGTTTCTCCTCAGTCTCCTCTCTTTTCTTCTTCAATACTTTCTCCAACTCTGCCACCTTATCACTTTCCTCTTTCTTTTTCCTTTCTTTTTCAGCTTTCCTTTTGACCTTTTCCAAAGCTTCTTCCCTCTTTCTTGCTTCTGGATTTAGAAAGGTATCCCTATCCCATACTCCCTGTAACTCTTCTAGGGTCATTCTATTTAATCTTGCTGTAGGAATAGGACCTCCTTTTAGTTTTAATAGCAAATTCTTCTTCAACATGGCTCTAGTGACTGGTTTAGTCTTCTTAGTAGCTGCCTTTCTCTTTTCTTGCACCTGCTGCACCAGTAGTTCAATATCATCCAACTTTCGCTCTCTCAGCTGAGCCTCATCCCATTCATTCACCTGATCCTTAGTCATTTTAACCCATTTGCCCGGTTCCACCTCTACATCAATCAAATTTTCCTTCAATAGATCTGCATTCATCTCAACAAACATCCTTTGTGCATACTCATCATCATTCATGGTGGCTTCAGGAGGCATAACTTTTTGCTTTTTCTTCTTTGGCTCTTCCTCCAAAATACCTTTACCCTTGTCCTGGGGATGAATCTTGGGTAAATCTTGAGCAGCAGTAGTAGTTGGTTCTCTGATTGTAACAGGTGGTAGAGGCTTTGATTTTTCTTTGACAATTTCTGGTTCAGCAGTTGGTGGTATTTCCATTTCTATTTCTTCATCCACATTTTCAGAACTTGAAACTGCCTCACCCTGCCTATCCTCACGTTTATTCCCTTTCTCTCCTTTATTTGTCCATACCTTCTCCCCCTTTTTGAAAGCAGTTTGAGCAGAGTCATGTTCATCGCCTTCTACCATTACATATGCCTTCCCTTCTTTCAGAACCTTGATTACAATCAACTCCAATTGAGAAACCCTCTGCTCCAAACTAGCTATCCTCTCATCCTTCTCCTTATTCCTCCTCCTCTCCAACCTGAACTTCTCCCAAACATAATCAATCATTTTCGTCAATTCCAGGTTATTCCTAGCCTCATCACCTTCAGAATGTGACTTCCTTGGTGAATCATTGACATTGGTATCAAAATCTGTATTATACCTAGTATAATCATCAGATTCCCCTTGATTCTGGGTACTGGGACCACCAAAATCATCTACATGAGTAGAATCATGTTCTGGTGTTGCCTCTGATTGGGTCTTATTAATGTTACTTCTGTCCTGTTCTGCCAGTGGGCTAGAAACAGTAGAAGCAGCCCTTTCTGAATGGTCTCCCCTCTCCTCATGGACCACATGCTGTTCCTGACCCTTGTCAGTTGGCTGAGGTATCTGAGCAGCATGAGCCTCAGATGCCTGGTTTGTAGCCTTTTTGGCTTTTCTAATGTATGTGGCTGTGATATGGGGTCTTGGTGTTGCATTGTTACCCCCAGTTGCTGTGGGTTGAAGAGGAAAGGGTTGTTCCATCCTCTCAGCAACTGGTTCAGCTTCTGTTGGTTGTACAGATGCTGTGGTGGAGGGTGCAAGAAGCATTGTTGGAAACACTGCTGTTACCCTCCCAGAAAACAAAACTCCTTTTATAGCTGTATTCCTCTTCATGTTTGTAAAAACTTTAGGTTTGAAAGAGGAAATACCTATAATCTTATCCAAAGCAGGCAACTCAGGGATTTGTTCATTTAAACAGAGTTGCACAAACCTTGGATACATTAAAAATTTCAGTTTAGGTTGATTTATGTTTCTTAGCATACCAGCAAAAATAAAGTTAGAAAAATTAAAGATTTGACCAGTAGCTAAGCATACCAATGCATATGCTACATTACTGCTGAATTGTTCAAAAGATGAACGTTTTGATGATAAACAGTGCAGTAATGTATGAATTAAAAATCGCCATTGGTATGAAAACATTGTTTTCTGAAAAACATATCCACCTAAGTTGCCCTCATATCCTATTCGTTGTAAAGTAGAGTATAAAACTTCATCAGAGATTGAAGTTATACCTTCTTCATCCTGAAGATGAAGAGAAGAGCGAATGGAGGCTTCAGTAATCACCACTTGGTGCCCAGCAACAGTAGAAACAATTTTTGGAACACCTGGTTCATCCTCAATCTTAGCGTTAACCCAGAACTCATTGATATGATCATGTGAAATTCTGGGTGCTACAGTGATCGCATGGTGAATCGTAGAGTTACGCAGAAAATCGATGATTTCAATGTAATCATTTGCGATGGTAGGTTTGACCAGATAGGCAATCATGTTATGATCTTTGCCCAGTGCAAGTTGAGACTCGGTTGATGATGAAGAAGCCATGATGAATTTGAGTAAGGTTTTGTGAAAGCAGTGTTTATGAAAGCGTAAAGAATATGACCAAGTGTGGGGAGTATTTATACTGCTATTGTTAATGACCTAATTTTGAAGCAAAATTCCCAATTTTAACACTAACAGTGGAAACTATTTTGATATGAAAATAATACTAACAGTGATAACTAGTTTGGAAATAACTCCTGACCAAAGGAAATATAACTCAAACCTAGTGACTATGTTAGTATTACTAACAGTGATAACATTTTTTTTTTTTTTTTTTTTTTTTTTTTTTTTTTTTTTTTTTTTTTTTAATTTCATAGATAATAGAGTAAATGTGACTCCTGAGTAGTATAAGCAGTGGTAGCGGTGATACTAACAGTGGTAAAAGTTGCACTTACAGTGTTAGTAAACATTTACACTTGGATAGTATAACAGTGGTAACTGATATACTAACAGTGGTAAAGATTACACTAACAGTGATAGAGAACAGTGACAATAATTAGTATAAACAGTGGTAACTGTCATACTACCAGTGGTAACAAATTCACTGACAGTGGAATGTCCTCCACTAAAAGTAATAACCTACAAAGTTAGTTCAAAATACTAACACAAATAAAAGAAACAGTGGAAACTAAACATGATACATATACAGTGGTAATTGAATAAGAACAGTGATAATTTTGTAAGAAAACAGTGGTATTTATCATTGTTTAGACTCAATTACACCTACCAGCATCTAATCCTTAAACATAGTAGAGATGGTTTTCAGAAATGGAGATGAACAAACTCTTTAAGAAGAGGTAATCATACCAATACATGAAATCAAAAATGTAAATCTGCCCACATCAAAGGCTTTGGTGAACAGATCTGCAAGTTGATTATCAGTATGGACTTTTATAATCTGAATAAGTCGTTTTTCATTACAATCCCTAATAAAGTGATACCTTATCTCTATATGTTTAGTTTTAGAATGTTTAACAGGATTATTGATGATGCTGATAGCAGAAGTATTATCAATAAAAATAGGAGTGTTTAAGAAAGTGAAACCATAATCAAGCATCTGATTCTGAATCCATAGAACTTGAGCACAGCAACTTGCAGCAGCTACATACTCAGCCTCAGCAGTTGATGTTGATACAGTTGTCTGTTTCTTACATTGCCAAGAAATTAATCTCTCTCCTAGAAATTGACAACCTCCTGATGTTGACTTCCTATCCAAACTAGCTCCCCCATAATCACTATCTGAGTATGCTTTTAAATCAAAAGAAGATTCTTTAGGATACCAAAGACCTAGATCAGGTTGTCCCTTTAGGTATCTAAATATTCTCTTGACAGCATGCAAATGGGATTGCTTTGGACAAGTTTGAAATCTGGCACAGATACAAACAGCAAACATGATATCTGGCCTGGAAGAGGTTAGATACATCAATGATCCTATCATTGATCTGTATAGATGTATATCAATTTCCTCCCCCTCAGGATCTGCAGATAGTGGCTTATGAGTCTCCATTGGAGTGCTGGCCACTTTTGCTTCAGAGTATCCAAATTTGATGAGAATATCTTTGACATATTTATTCTGGTTGATGAAGATACCATCTGAAGTCTGCTTGACTTGAAGTCCCAAAAAGAAAGTGAGTTCACCCATTGAACTCATCTGAAACTTCTGATGCATTAGCTTCTCAAATCCTTTACACAGATCAGCATTGGTAGAGCCAAAAATGATGTCATCAACATAGACTTGGACCAATAAAATGTCATTCTGATCTCTTTTGGAGAACAGTGTCTTGTCTATAGTTCCCCTCTTAAATCCATTATCTATTAGATACACTGATAGAGTCTCATACCAAGCTCTAGGTGCTTGATGTAGACCATACAGTGCCTTATCTAATCTGCACACTCTGTCTGGATATTCAGGATCTTCAAATCCAGGGGGTTGACACACATATACCTCATCATCAATCTTTCCATACAGAAAAGCACCCTTTACATCCATTTGATACACTGTGAATCCTTTGAATGATGCATATGCAAGGAACAATCTGATGGCTTCTATTCTTGCAACAGGAGCAAAGACATCATCATAATCAATGCCTTCTTCCTGTGTATACCCTTGTGCCACCAGTCTTGCCTTGTTCTTTATCACAATTCCTCTTTCATCCTTCTTGTTTTTGAAGATCCACTTGGTGCCTATTGCCTTTTTACCCTTTGGCAGATCCACAAGTGTCCACACATTCTGAATCTTGAACTGTAGCAACTCTTCTTGCATTGCTTCAATCCAGCTGGGATATTTAAGAGCTTCTACTGCCTTTTTAGGTTCTACCTGAGATAGAAAACATACATATAGGGATGTATGTATTTCTTCTTGATTGACAGTAGTCTGCTGTCTAGTTTGCACAGCAGAATTAATATCCCCAATCACCAGTTCCAGAGGATGATCCTTAAGAACATGATAGTTAGATGTTGAGGACTCTGGAATGGTTTCCTCCAAGTTGGTAAAATTCCCTTCCTGTTCTGGACTGACACAGGATGGTGTATCAACTTGTTCTTCTGACTCAACACTCTGAGTAAACACTTCTGGTGGATCAGGAGAAAGAACCTCTTGAGTATCAGGAGTCCAGTTAGGAAAAACAATGTATTCCATTGATTCTGAATTCCTTGATGCAGAAACTCCTGAGACGCCTAGGTCTTTTTCTACTTCCTCATCTGCTGTCTCTGTTGTGGTACCTGAAGTTGTACCTGGACTAGAATTTGCAATTGTATATCTAAAAGCAGAGTTAAGAGAATCAATATCAAACAAAGTCTTTGAACCTTTCCCATCAGGATTAATGGTATTCTCATTAAAAGTGATGTTCAAGGTTTCTTCTATAATCCTAGTCTTTTGATTGAATACTCTATATGCCTTACTTTGATTAGAATACCCTACAAATACACCTTCATCTACTTTGCTTTCAAACTTTCCTAGGTGATCTTTGGTATTCAAAATGGTGCATGGACAACCAAATGCTTTTAAGAAACTAATCAGTGGTTTCTTTTTGAACAAAAGCTCATATGGAGTGTGGAAGTAGGGCTTAACTATGGACACTCTATTCTGAACATAGCAAGCTGTGCTAACTGCTTCTGCCCAAAAGGACATAGGAAGCTTTGCATCAGCCAACATAGTTCTAGCAGCCTCAATTAAAGTCCTATTCCTTCTTTCAGCTACTCCATTTTGTTGAGGAGTCCTAGGAGCACTAAATTCTCTCTTAATGCCTTTTTCATTACAGAATTTATCCATCTCATGATTTTTAAATTCTGTTCCATTATCACACCTTATAATTTTAACCTTGTTATCCAATTGATTTTCAATCTTAGTTATAAATGATCTAAGTATTTCACCTGTCTCATCTTTAGTTCTGAGAAAGAAAACCCATGTAAACCTGGTATAGTCATCAATTATAACAAGGCAATAAGACCTTTTTCCCATACTACAGATACTTGTTGGACCAAACAAATCCATATGCAACAAGTATAGAGGAGTGGTGTTTGTATTCAGAGATTTGGTCTTAAAAGAAGTTTTGTGTTGCTTTCCTTTGAGGCAAGAAACACAATGATCATCACATGAATATACCTTCTCAGGTAAACCCCTAACAAGCTTGTTTTTAACAAGTTTATTAATGGTTTTAAAATTTATGTGACACATCCTTCTATGCCACAAAGTGGATTCATTCAGATTAGCTTTTGAAATTAGACAGTTTAAATCAGATTGAGGTGCCATATTTGCTAGGTCACACTTATATACATTATCTTGCCTAGGAATTCTCATTAAAATAATATTTTCTGGTATTTTGAATTCTTTTGACAAAATAAGACATTCAGTGTCAGTAAAATGAACTGGGTTCTTTTTATCTGTGATTTGACTCACACTTAGCAAATTGTATCTCAACTGTTCCACATAGTATACATTTTCAAAACTTAGCTTATCACTCTGAATAGTTCCTTTTCCTGTTATCTGTCCTCCTTTGGGATTGCTCCCAAATGCTACATGTCCTCCATTGAATGATTTGAAGTTTTGTAGCTGTTCCTTACTTCCAGTCATGTGTCTTGAGCATCCACTATCAATATGCCATAAGCTTTTTGGCTTGCCCTGCACATAAACAAACACAGAGAAAAATTAATTTCTCTTGAGAACCCAAACCAATTTGGTTTTGGGCTTCTCATATGTATCAAATAACTCAACTTTCTTGAAAATCATTGATTTTGATACATTGTTGGATTTTGAATCTTTAGGTAAATTAGATGTAATAGGTGTCCAAATCCAACTACTTTTAGACTTTACAGTGGTTTTTGGTCTAACAGTGTTAATTGAGAGACCATTGTTATAATGCCTAACAGTGTTAAATTTGTTATAACTGTTATTATGTCTAGCAGTGGTAAAATAATTAACACTGTTAGTATTCCTAACAGTGTTATTTACTCTACCAGTGGAAACAGTTGAATTAACTGCTCTAACAGTGTTAACAGATTTACCACTGTTTACTTTATACTGTTTTTCCACTGTTTTAGTCTTATTTTTGTAGGCTAAATTTATAGCTTTTGTGCCTGCAGTGGAAATCTTTGCAGCATTCATAGCTTGATTTGCCTTTTTATTCATCTTTCTTGCATCAGTTTTATGATTAACTTTGGATTTAAAAGTTTGTTTGTTAATCATATTAGCTGCTGTCAATGGTTGTTTTTCAATTTTTGGAAAGACTTTTGTATTATGAAAACAATCCTTTTGAAGATGATTCTTCTTTCCACATATAAGACATAACTTTTCTTTTATCACAGTTATATTCTTTCCCAGTTTTTGAGTAATCATTTGATTCCAGTTTCTTTGATTGCCTCTGGGAACATGTTTTTGAGATTTCTGTGATTCAGAGAAGTTATTCTTACATTTACATTTATCACAGTTGTTTAAGACAGATAATCTGTATGCAAATACAGAAGTGTTCACATCCTTTTTATCTGTTCTTTGAAGTTTATTAGGTGTGATACTCACATGTTCTATCTTATGTTTAGCCTTCTCCTCAAACAGTTTCTTACCCTCTTCTAGTTTATCAACCTTAAGTTTTGAAACTAGATCAGTAACATTATCTAAGTTTTCTCTTGTGGATTTAAGTGAGTTATTGGACACAATATTCTCAGTTTTAGAGACATCGTTATCCTCATCATCTTCTTCTGTCCAATCTCTTATTTCAACATTATCAAACTTCACATCTTCTTGTAAACTTTTAACAGGGTCAGCCTCTTTAACATCAGCATTCATTCCTTTCTTAAGTGAAATAATATTAATATCAGTTTTTGCAGGAAAATAGTTGTTGTTATATGGAGGTGGTACATTGTTGTATCCCAACCCAGTTTTAAGTTTATCATGAATCTGTGACTTGATAAGTTGAGTGACATTTTTAGATGCATTTTCAAGATTACTAACAGTTAACTTAATGCTATCTCTTTCACATGTTACTTCAGACAGTTTTAAAGTTAGATCTTCAATTCTTGTCTTAAGATTATCTTTCTCCCACCTAGCATACTCAATATCATACTTAAACTGTGTTGCATTCTCTTCATATTTCTGAATCTGTTTTTCAAGATTTTCTATTACAGAGATTGTGTGTCTACTTTTGATTTCACACTGCTTAAGTTCATCACATACTTTCTGATTATGATCTCTATAATGTTTCACAGTTTGTTTACACACAGTTGAGCACAATTTTATTTGTACCTCATAGGGAATCTCAGACTGCTTGTCAGATTCAGCAATAGCCATGAAGCATTGATTTTTTGCTTCATGCTCTTCTTGATCACTCCAGTCCCACTCACATCCATCAACAGATACCAATGCATTAGATGTAGTATCTTTGATAGGAACATTCTTAGTCTGACCCAGACTTCCTCCACTTCTTTGTACAGACCCTCTTTCATTCTGATCAACCTTTGGGCTTCTGCACTCCCTTGCAAAGTGTCCCATCTTGTGGCAATTGTAGCATTCAACTTTGCTCTTATCAAACCAACTAGCATCACTCCTCTTCTGTGCAAAGTTATTCCTTCCAGTTCTTTGCATAAATCTTTTAGCTCTCTGAGTGATTAGAGCAATCTGCAGCTTGATATCCATCTCTTCTAGATCATCTCCTTCAATTTGATCTAAATCTTCATTAGTAAGTGAAGAATTTACATTACTAGCAAAGAAAGATTCTAGAATGTGATCATTAGAATAGCTAGAAGATGATCCACTTCCTCTAGACCCATATGATGACCCATTCTGACTTGGTTCAACTTTTGATCCAGACCCTGCTAAAAATGCAGTATTGTTATCACTTCCAGATCCCATCTTCTTGCTCTCCACTTCAGATTCAAAGTTCCTCAGATCATTGTAGATATCTTCCAGTTCCAATGCTTCCAGATCTTTACTTTGTCTTAGACCAACAGTGTAGATAGTCCATTCATCACCCAATGACCTCAAAAACTTTCTGTTCAAATCATCTCTGTCAATTTTAACTTGATGATTTTCCAGATCTCCTACTAATTTAGAAAATCTGTCAAAGATTTGTGTCAAGGTTTCTGACTTGGCAGATTTAAAATTCTCATACTGTTGTTTAAGCAGAGATCTTTTGTTCTTCTTGGTGTTATCATTACCACCAAATCTTCTTTCAATTGCTTCCATCAGAACTTTAGCATCTAAACATGCCTCAAATCTTCTCTGATATTCATTAGGAATAGATAATAATAGAGTACTCAAAGCTTTGTACTCTATAGATCTGACTTTTCTCTCTGCTTCAGATGTGGGTGGTGATCTTGCTTGAGCAACACCATCACTATTTAATGTCACTGGAGGACCATTAACAACTACTTCCCACATCTGATAATCTGTAAGTAGCATATATTGTCTGATTCTGTTTTTCCACAGATCAAACTCATCAGGTCTAAGCATGGGGATCTTTGTGACTTGAATTCCTTCATTGTTTTCTGACATAGTTGAAACTTACTATATCTTCCTGTATTCAAAACTTAAACACAGCTCTGATACCACTTGTCTTTCCAAGATCAATCTAACAAACTTATTAGATTAAAACAGTTTTGAATAATTACTAAGAAGTTTGCGGAATAACACTTAGTAATATAATGAAGATAAACAATAAGAACAATATAACAGAATTATTATCAAACGCTTCAATCTTGTTAATTTTATAAGACGAATACACTGATTTGTATTAGGGTTACAAGAACCTTGAAGCGGCGTACTTAATCTCTGTTTTTCTTCTAGGTTAGGATCTCTATTTATATTACATAGAGTCCTAAAACAAACTCCTATATATATGGAAACTATTACATTCCATATTTATTCAAATTCTAGCTACCCGCCTGTTTTATACATAAACAGTGGTAACTACAATATTTACATAAACAGTGTTAACCACTCTAACAGTGTTAACACTTGTATGTTTTACTCAACTAGTATACCAACAGTGGTAACTAGACTAACAGTGTTTAACTATTACAAATAAGCTTAACAGTGGTAACACTTGAACAGTGGGAACCTCTACCAGTAGTAATCATCACAAACAGTTGTAACTCTTGTCTTCAATTCAATCTTCACCAACAGTTGTAATCACAACCCTAGCAGTGGTAACTTCTGAGAACTTGAACTAACAGTGGTAACCATATCTAACAGTTGTAACCATATCACTAGCAGTGATAACCTCTGAAGACTTGAACTAACAGTTGTAACTTCTGAAAACAGTGGTAACCATTAACACTAACAGTGTTAATGCCTTGTGCATTTCTTCTTCAACAGTTGTAATAATTTCTAATTCCCAACATACTCTCAATCTGTACCAGAATTAAGCTGGTTATGGCACAGAAAGTTATCTCACTTAAATTTCAAAAATATCAATCTGCTGTCAAAGAAGAAACTGGTCAGAGGTCTTCCTGAAGTGACTTACTCTAAAGATAAAGTATGCTCTGCCTACATACTTGGAAAACATACCAAAAGCCAGTTTCCATCCAAATTGTTGAACTCTATTGATCAACCTCTACACATGCTTCATATGGATCTATTTGGTCCTATGAGCACTAGTAGTTTGGGTGGAAAGAAGTATACTCTTGTTATTGTGGATGAATATACAAGATATACTTGGGTTATTTTTCTGAAATCTAAAGGAGATGCTCTTGAAGAAATCATAAATCTAATCAAGAGAGAAGAGTTGCAGAAAGATACAAATGTTAAGCAACTCAGAAGTGATCATGGAACAGAATTCAAAAATTCTACACTTATAGAATTCTGTTTGAACAAAGGAATTGTGCAAAACTTTGCTGCTGTTAGAACTCCTCAACAAAATGGAGTTGCTGAAAGAAGAAACAGAACTCTAATTGAAGCAGCAAGAACCATGTTGTGTTTTGCAAATCTACAAATCTATTTCTGGGCAGAAGCTGTCAACACTGCTTGCTACACTCAAAATAGATCAATCATTGTCAAGAAGCATGAAAAAACTTCCTATGAAGTTTATCATGGCAAGGTTCCAACCATCCATTACTTCCACATCTTTGGAAGTAAATGCTATGTTCTAAATCAAAGAGATCAACTAGCAAAAATGGAACCCAAGTCTGATGAAGGCATCTTTGTGGGATATTCTTCTATATCCAAAGCCTACAGAATTTACAACAATAGGAGAAAGAATATTGAAGAATCTATCAATGTATCCTTTGATGACTCTGCATCAGCAAATGAAACAGAATCTCAGTCTGATGTTCATCTTCTTGAAGAACTATTCACTGGTGAAACTCCTATAAGGAGTTCTGATGCTGAAATATCAACAGAAGAACATGATAGTGAAGATGAAGATATGTTACCTTCTTCTACCACTATGATTTCATCACAAGAATCTTCCTCTGATGAAGCCATTGATCAGTCTGCTTCTACTTTCTCAGAATCTCAGACTACAGACTCAGATGCTCAGTCTGAGCCCACAGATTCAAATGATCAGACTGTCCAACTGGATGATTATGTTAATCTCAGCTCTCCTGAGATATCAAACAATGATTCATCATTAGGTATCAAACAACATAAATATCATCCTGTTGATCAAATCATTGGAGACTACAATTCTGGTGTTCTAACCAGAACTCAAGTTTCTGAACCATCATCTGCAAACTTCTGTCAATATTCAAATTTTCTCTCTATCATTGAACCCAAAAGGGCTGAGGAAGCTCTTAAAGATGATGATTGGGTAGATGCAATGCAAGAAGAATTAACAATGTGTGGATTTTGGTTCCTGCTCCCAAAAGCAAAACAATTATAGGCACCAAATGGGTTTTTAGAAACAAGATGGACAAAGATGGAGTTGTAATCAGGAACAAAGCAAGACTGGTTGCTCAAGGCTACAAGCAAGAGGAAGGAATTGATTTTGATGAAACATTTGCTCCTGTAGCAAGAATTGAAGCAATCAGACTCTACCTAGCATATGCAGCCTTCAAGGACTTCAAGGTATATCAGATGGATGTCAAGAGTGCATTTCTCAATGGCACTCTAAATGAAGAAGTCTATGTCAAGCAACCTCCAGGTTTTGTAAGTTCTACTTTTCCTAATCATGTCTATAAGTTACAAAAGGCACTATATGGACTAAAACAAGCTCCTAGAGCTTGGTATGATACATTATCAACTTTTCTGCTGAAAAATGACTTTACCAGAGGGTCAATTGACAAAACTTTGTTCATCAGAAAAACAAAAAATGATATCATGTTAGTCCAGATCTATGTGGATGACATCATATTTGGATCTACTGCAGAAACTATGTGTAAATGGTTTTCAAACATAATGTCAAAACAGTATCAAATGAGTCTCATGGGAGAATTACCCTTCTTTCTAGGATTACAAGTTAACCAGAAAACCAATGGGATATTCATAAATCAAAGTAAATACATTCAGGATTTACTTATCAAATATTCATTTGTAAACTGTTCAATTATGAAAACACCAATGAGCACTGCAGACAAACTGGATAAAGATTTATCTGGTGAATCTGTATGTCAATCAACATATAGATGTATGATAGGCTCTCTATTATATTTAACTGCAAGCAGACCAGATATTATGTTTTCAACATGCCTTTGTGCTAGATATCAAGCAGATCCTAAAGAGTCCCATTTGAAAGCTGTCAAAAGGATTTTCAGGTACCTCAAAGGTACTCCCAACCTAGGTCTTTGGTATCCCAAAGGCTCAGGTTTTGATCTAATTGGCTACACAGATGCAGACTATGCAGGTTGTAAGTTAGACAGGAAAAGTACCTCAGGTGGATGTCAACTTCTAGGTGGCAAACTAGTAAGTTGGTCTAGCAAAAAGCAAAACTCAGTTGCTACATCCACTGTTGAGGCTGAATATGTTGCTGCTGGCAGTTGCTGTGCACAGTTGCTTTGGATGCAACATCAATTGGCAGACTATGATATGGTGTTTACAAGAACTCCTATCCTGTGTGACAATCAAAGTGCTATTGCCATCACTGGAAATCCTGTATTTCACTCCAGAACCAAACACATTGAGATCAGACATCACTTCATTAGAGATTGTGCTGAAAAAGATAAGATTGTTCTCAATTATGTGTCCACAAATGACCAACTAGCAGATATCTTTACTAAACCTCTTAATGAGGATAGGTTCTTCTATTTGCTTGGTCAACTAGGAATGTTAAATTCCTAGTCTTCTTTATTTTGAATCTGAAAGATTCAATTCTCAGTCTGACACCTATGTTCAGTCTGAGTCTGCATGAAAGATTCATTTCTCAGTTTGAAAAATATGTTCAGTTTGAGTCTGCATTTCATACAGACTCAGACTAACACATTCTTCAGACTAAGATCCAACTGTTTATATTTTTTAGAAAATAAAAAAAAAGTATTTCTCAAACTTACTTTCATTTTATTTATTTTATTTTATTTTATTTTTCTTTTATTTTATTTATTTTATTTAATTCTGCTTACTTACTTTCTTTATCAATGGGTTTTGTTGCATTGGGAAATGTACTGGGTAATGTCCGTTATGTTTAACAGAAATTCACTTTACAGTGAATGTGGGGTCACTTTAATTAACGGATTCAAACATCACCCTCTATATTGGCTCTAATATCACTCTTTTCAAACTCACGCGATCAAAATCCTCAGAGCAAAACGATTCAAGCCCTAAAATTTGTAAGAACAGTATTTCTTGATTTTATCTTTGTTCTTAAAATATTTTTGAATCAAAATGGCTACATTATGGACATATGATGTTCCTTCAAACATCTCAACCTTTAACTCGTTTAAATCTAATAAACCTGTTAAAGTTTGTGTTAATAATCAACTAGCCACGTCCTCCATTCCCTCTTCCAAATTAAACAAAGGATATAAGGAATTAATAGCGTTCATGAATGCCCATCCTCTGAATGGTGCATACTTTAACACTTTACCTCACATGTATCCTACATTTCTATGTGAATGGTGGTATACCTGCTCTGTCAATGATACCAATACTACTATTATCAAGGGAAAATTTTTTTCCCTATTCCATCAAAACAGGCAGCTAGGGCTTCTCTTTCTGTTATTGGTTTTAATAAACCAAAAGGTACTATTTTTTACAATGCCTTTTCCCCCAGATGGCAATTTATCATTTCTGGCATTATCAGAAGTCTGGGTGGAAAATCTAGGAGTACAGGGGAGTTAAATGAGTTTGAGACTCAAATTTTAAGTTCTTTTGTGACTGGCTTAAACATCAACTATGCAGAGTTATATTTTCAAGAACTACTTCAGCTAGTCACTGAACAAAAACGGATCTTTAATGTTCCTTTCATTAGACTCCTCTCCTTGTGTTTTGAGGATAGGCTGGGTGAACTCACTTATTCAATATTTTCAAACACTCACCCAGATATCCCTGTTCCAATGCTCTCCTCAAAAGTTTTCAGTCATGAGCTTGGAACAGATAATTTTCCTATCACTCCTGCTATGCAGCAATGGATAGACCATCCTTATGAGCCTAGTGCCCATGAAGTGGATAGTGATCCAAATGAGGAGGAAGAAGAAGATGCAGAGGATGTGGCTGTTGAAGAGCACACACAGTCTGAATCCTCAGACTCAGACTCAGACTCAGATTCTCCAGACTCACCTCCTTCAACTTCAGGTATGAAACTTCCATCCTCTGAGGACAAGAGTGAGTACATCCCCTCTCACTCTGACCAATCCTCACCCACACAAGAGAGTCCCAAATCTGCCAACCCAATTGAGTCACCACTCAACTTGGAGAAATCACCAGATCAAGATCCTCAACATCTTGAAGCACACTTGGATTTCTCATCCATGGAACTGGATGTCGCTGAGACCCCTTCCAGTGCTGTAGTTCATTCCACCACTACTCTGCTAGAGTCTGTGGTCCCAATGACTACCATACCAACCCAACCTGAACCTAGTATAGCTAGCTTGGATACCCTCATTGCTGTTACTGCACAGAACCCTGCAGCTAACATTGAAGATGCTGCTTCAATCCTAAGCACAACTGTCCCCATTCTAGCTCCACTACCAATGACCTCACCAATATTAACCACTAGTCCTGTACTAGTTCACATACATGTGAGTCATTCCTTACACCCCCTTACACAGGTTGCCAATGTCTCAGTCATGACACAGACTGAGACACAGACCTCCACATCTTCTATATTCCATGATCTTCCACCTTATAACCTGGTGGTAAGTAAGAATATACCATTTTCAACACTAATTGCTAGTGATACCCTTCCATTACATCTGGTACGGTTGAAGCAATCTAGTGCTACACCCAGTGTTCCCTATGATACCCTTTCTCATCACCAGATACGGTTTGAGGGAACAACCACCACACCACCTATTGTTCATGATCTCTCATTCATGCACAGAATGCAGAGTGAAACAACAGGTGCAACATCTTCACAAGATCCCAATGAACCTTCTCAATCACAACCTGAGATGTGTGAGGGACAAACCACATATATCCCTACTAATCAACCTTCACAAACTCAGTCTGTGCACTCTAAGACCATAGATGATGTGCTAAATGCCATCACTTTGTTGTCTGAAAGAGTACACATTGAGCACAACAATAAACTGAATGACCTAGAGAAGATGAAGGATCTAGTGTCAACTCTTAGTGCTAAGTTTGATAGCTTGGAGTCAACTGTGACTCAGAGGCTGGATCAAATGTAAGTTTCTCTTTCCAACTTTCTGCATGATGTCAAAAAGGGGGAGAAATTTGTAACAGATAAAGAGATTGTTGAAGAAAGTGGAGAAGAAAATGAGATCACATCAAAAGATAATGAATTGAACAATAATGATAATAATAATAAAAATATAAATGATGATGATAAACAGGGAGATGAAGATGGAGGTGATGGTGATGGTGATGATGGACCTGAAGGTGCTAAGGTGAAATCACAAACTGAGACTGGTACACAGACTCAGGGGGAGTCACAGACTCAGGATGTACAAACTGCTCTGACTGATATTGATACACAGGCTGAGGGGGAGTCACAAAGTCAAGCTCTAATAAATGTACAGACTCAGGAGGAGAAATCAACTAAAGCACTACATGTCAAACCCCTGAGAACTAAGACTGTGACAGAACAGAAGGCTGATGAAGCTTATAAATATGTCATTGACAAAATCAGAAAGAGGAAGAGTGCTGAAGAAGAAGAGGAGGAAGAACCCTTAAGGATCAAAAGAGCCAAGAAAATGAAAAGAATGGCTAAAAGGAAACAATTCAAAGATCCATTCAAAAAGACTTCTAAGCTTGATTCCAAAATGACTGTTCAACAATTTTTAGACTTGGAAGAAGATGAAGATGAGAATGAAGGTTCTGATGTTTCACTTGAGATATACTGCAGTAGTGGATCAAGTCAGGAATTCAATCCTGATGATGATGATGATGATGAAAATGCTCCAATTGGAGTTATATTCCAAAGACTGCAGAGCCAGAAAGGCAAGTCTGGTGAGTCTGCATCTACTCAAACTCAGACTCAAGAATCTGATCAAGGAAAAGGGAAGGAGAAGGTTGTAGAAGAGAGTGTAGAAAAGGAGAAGGATGAGATGGTGATAAAAGAAGAAGAAGAAGAAGAAGAGCCAATTCAAGATAAACAGCTGGCTAAGTTGAAGAAGAAGGAGAAGTTGAGGAAAAGGATGTATGATCTGTATGGTTATGCAGAAAGGTTTGGTAAAAAGAAAGACATGGACAAAAAGACTCCAGAAGAGAGTGCTGTTCAAATAAACCAACCTACAACAACTGATGCTATCCAACAATCCATCATTGAGGAAGCTGCTGTGCTTGGAATCTCTGTTGAAGAATATGTAGAAAAGGCCGGACAGAATGAAAAGCTTCTCAAAGAAGATCTGGACTTACAAGCTAAGTACAACAGACAATTTGTGATCTCCTGCAGATTGAAGGATTGTTATATACACAAAAGGTTTCCAGATGAACTGATCATAAGTGGAAAAGTGTATAGGATGGACAACATGATCAGGATAGACTTCACTCTGTCAAGTCATAAAAGGTTACATGTCTATCTTGATCAACTCCATACTCTAGGTTTTGTAGAATGGAAATACATTGCCAAATTCATCAAAGGTATGGAGGACAAGAAACTCAGGGAAGATGTTATGTCTGAGATCATTCTACATGTAGAAGCTGCACATGATCTTGGATCACTTAAAGATAAGGATTACAGTACCTTCTGTATCCTTTACAACATCAAGAAAGATAGCAAGCCTGTTGGTCTAGCCATTGAAAATCCTAAGAACAGGTACAAACCAATGCCTAAGGGTCTGGAATTTGCTGAAAATGTCTACATTCAGTCCAAATATCATGATGGATTCATGTACAAGGACATAAATGGACTTGAGTGTTTTCAGTCAGTCAACTCCCTGCACAACACAGAATATTATCACTTGTTTGGGCTTCTGGACCTCTGCAAAAATGAACAAAGTCTACCATTCAGAAAGAAAGTGGTTAGATGCTTATTCTATCATCTTGGTGAGATAGAGCAGGATCCAGTATTTCAAAGTAAGTGTGACAGAATTAGGAAGGAGCACAGAAAGAATGAGAAAGACAACCTTGCTCAAGTTGAACTGATTGAAAGAATAAGGAGAAAAGGAGATTGATGAAGTGCAGTCTTCATTTTACTTTATTATGTAAAAACACTATGTGCATATTGACTTTATTATGTATAAAAGTCATATTCATTAGTTGTTTGTTATTTATTTCCTTATTCTTATTGTTATAGTTTTTGACATCATTAGATAGGGGGAGATTGTTGGGAAAAAACAATGATCAAAACCATTAATCTGATGTATAAAAACTATAAGTCTGTAATTTACTTAGTGTAATATATATTAGTCTAAATGTTGAGTCTGTATAATCAGAGTCTGTAATACACAGACTGAGATTATCACAGACTCAGACTGAACAGATAGTCTAAATGTTGAGTCTGTATAATCAGAGTCTGTAATACACAGACTGAGATTATCACAGACTCAGACTGAACAGAGCATGATCTGACAGACTGAGATCTCACAGATTGAAGAATGAAGATCAAAGACTAATCATACAGACTGAAGAATGTCTTTCAAGAAAATTGGTTATTATCCAATGAACTACTTAAGAACGTTGACAAAAGGAAACATCCTTTTGTAAAGTTCTCAACTGATTAAACAGCATTCAGAAACTAAAGGACAACAAAGCGTGGGTTTAAAAGTACTTTTGTAGTTTACTTTTAAAACCTTGTACTTAGTGATTTGACACTTCAGAAGCTTCAATCAGACAACATAGAAATCTGTATTTCTATGCACGCTTAAGTTTATTCAAGTTGTCTATAAATACTTAGTTCAATCTAAGTATTAAGTGTGTGAAAAAAAAACAATCATCAATTGTTTTTATTCTTAGTGAATTGTACTGTATTACTTAGAGCAATAGAGAGAAAACTCTTAGTGATTTTCTATAACTATTCTCCGAAGTCTGAATTAGACAAATTAGCTAAATGCGTTTGTATTAATTCATACATTGTACACACTTGAATTTTTGAATAAAATACTTTACATTTAATTCAAAATTTTGTTTCAGTTTAATTTTGTTTCCGCCAAAATTAATCAAATTGCTTAAAGCTTTAATTTATTATTAACTTGTGAATTATATTCTGGAATCATCAAGACCCAACAGTAATAGATATCTTTTTATTGATTGTTGATGATTGGTGTAGATATATGTGGGTTTATTTACTCAGATCAAAAGATGAAGCGTTAGCAAAGTTCAAAATCTTCAAAGTTCAAGTTGAGACGGAAACCGAGTATAAGGTGAAGGTACTAAGGACAGATTGGGGGGCGAGTTTAACTCTCAAGCCTTTGTCAAGTTCTGTCAAGGAGAAGGAATTCAAAGGCAAACCATGGCACCGTATACTCCGCAACAAAATGGTGTTGTGGAGCGGAGAAACAGAACGGTAGTAGAAATGACACGATCATTGCTGAAAAACATAAACCTACCAGATTCATTATGGGCGGAAGCAGTTCGCCACGCGGTCTATTTGCTTAACAGACTTCCCACGAAGGCGGTGAGAGACATTACTCCATACGAAGGCTGGAAGAAAAGAAAACCAAACTTGCAATATTTAAAAATATTCGGTTGTTTGGCGTTTGTAAAAAAGGTGGGAGGCCATCTCACTAAGCTGGAAGATAGGAGCATACCTATGGTTCATTTAGGTATAGAACCAGGGAGCAAGGCATACAGGTTGTATAATCCAAAAAATACAAGGATTGTGGTGGCTCGTGATGTCTCATTTGATGAAGGAAAGTCATGGGCTTAGGAAAACATACATGGAAGTATGTCAGAAAGCACTTGCATGGTACAACCCATATTCATGGGTAACATTGAAAATCCAAAGAATACTGGTGTGAATCAAGGAGAAGGACCACATACACCATTAACCCCAAATTATAATAATGTTTCTCCTTCCTTCTTAACTTCGACAGGTACCAAATATACGGAAGGCTTAGGAAGCGCAGATTATAGCCTTTCAAGTTCCTCCGGTAGTGTGCCAGTTAATGACACGGTACCTTTCGATACTTTTGATGACACTCCTATACGGGGAACTCACTTTATACAAGAAATATACCAACGAGCACCCATGATGACAAAAGAAGAGGTACAAGATCAGTAACAGGTTTGTTGTTGTTAAATGAAGAACCAACTTCATTTCTCGAGGCAACAAAGGAGACTCAATGGATGGAAGCCATGCGTGCAGAGATAGATTCAATCGAGAAGAACCGGATGTGGACTTTAACCCGATTACCTCCAATCAAAAGGTGATAGGGCTAAAGTGGGTGTTTAAGTTGACAAGGGATGCATCGGGTACAATCATGAAATACAAGGCACGTCTTGTGGCCAAAGGTTACGTACAACAGAAGGGTGTAGACTTTGAAGATGCGTTTGCTCCGGTGGCTCGGATGGAACCAATACGGTTGCTATTAGCTTTGGCGGCAAAAGAAAATTGGATTGTACATAATTTAGATGTCAAGTCAGCCGTCTTAAACGGGGAGCTTAAGGAGGAGGTTTACGTAACTCAACCTACCGGCTTCGAAGTGAAAGGAAAAGAGGAGATGGTTTATAAGTTGCACAAAGCTCTTTATGGGTTACGACAGGCGCCTCGTTCATGGCATGCAAAACTCGACAAAGTATTAAAGGAGCTTGGGTTCAGAAAGTGTGCACAAGAACAAGCAGTGTACAAGTTGCAAAGTAAGAATACAACCTTAATTATTGGTGTGTACGTTGACGATATAATTGTGACGAGGTCGAGTGAGAAACAGATTCAAGATTTCAAGGTTAGAATGAACTCAATTTTTGACATGAGTGACCTGGGGAAATTGAATTACTATCTTGGGATAGAGGTTAAGCAAGAAGAAAATAGCATCGTTATAAAACAAGAAAGTTATGCTAGAAAGATTTTGAAAGAAGCAGCTATGTCTGAGTGTAACCCAGCAAAGTGGCCTATGGATCCTAAATTGCAGCTGACCAAAGATGAAGATGGCAAGGAAGTTGATCCAACCGAGTACAGACGTATAATCGGAAGCCTCCGATACCTAAAGAGAGTCACTATGCAGCTGTGAAGAAAATTTTACGATATCTCAAGGGTACAACCGAGTATGGTTTGAAGTACCAAAAGGGTGGAAATGGGAAAATTTGCGGGTATAGTGACAGTAGTCACGCTTCAGATATTGAGGACCGAAGAGCAACTACTGGTATGGTGTTCTACTATTCACGAAATCTGGTCACATGGGCATCTCAGAAACAGCAAACGGTTGCTCTAAGTTCATGTGAGGCTGAATTCATGGCTGTGACGGCGGCAGCGTGTCAAGCGTTGTGGTTAAGAAACATGGTTAGTTTCTTAATAGGAGAAGAAGCTCAAAAAGTGCAGCTTCTAGTCGACAATCGATCGGCTATAGCACTGATGAAAAATCCCGTGTTTCACGGGCGAAGCAAGCACATCGATACTAAATACCATTTCATACAGGAGTGTGTGGAGAGGGATCAAATTTATGTCGAGCATGTTAGCGGCGATTTGCAGAAGGCGGATATCTTGACAAAGGCGTTGCCTCGGGTTAAGTTCTGTGAGTTGAGAAGGTTGATCGGGACTAAAGATGTCAACATCAAAGGGGAGAATGTGGATTAATGTTGACTCAGTTTCTAAGTGGAACGTGCATGAGAAATGGTCAGAAAGGTTTTCCTTGATGTTAGGATGGTGGACCGAGTTTATCGTATTCTAGTTGTTTCTTTTGAGAATAAATAACCTAGTTGCAGAAAGTAGTTTGATAGTATTTTTCCAATTTTATATCTTGCGTGTAATCCCATTTCCTTTTAATATTCAATAAAAGTTTTGGTTGTGAAGCATTACATCAGTGCTTTTTCTTTCTTTGTCATCATGATTTCATCTATAAGCCTTCTTTAATCCAACACATCTCTCAAAGATAATATTCATATATCCCTACAAAATGAGTCCGACACAAATGAGAAATTGTTTACTTCCGCGGGTATCCTAAATATTTTCTTTGTATTAGTTTAGATATTTCTATTTTTTTCCAATTTTTATGATTGAATTTTCTTTTTTAATAATATAACATTATACATTTTGTTGTTCTTTTCAAAAGAAACTGAATTGAATAAAAATAATTATTATTCATTTCACTTCGTTGTTTTGGTTTCCTCGCTGTTATATAAAAATTAATTAAATTAAATAAATGTTAATTCTATGAAAAGCATTGCTAGCTTGGTGGTAAACATTATGTGCCCATATACAAATCCCGGAGTTCGAGTCAAGTACGGAGTTTTAATTTGGCAACTTCCCAGAGATAGAAATGTTGTGTTTTTTGTAGGATATCTCCAAAGGAAGTTTCTGCAGTATTCATTGAAACACCCACTATGCCTTTTATTGTGCACAACAAAACCTTTAGATTGCTGTGATTATCATTATCTATGTGTGAAGCACAATGCATGTCTTTGGAGCACTTGATGATGAACTTCGCATAAATAAATAGAATTTATTTATGCCAAATTTAATTTTCACTACAAAAAATTCATAACCTTTCTTTTATCCTGGACGTTTAATACAAATTAATCAATGTGTAATTTAAAACAAAACTTATTAAAGTTGGTATGATATTTGGTGCTGCATCAAAATTTGTTGTAAAATGATATATATAATAAAAGAAAAAAAAAACTATATGTTGTAGAAAAATTACACCAAATTTACCGTGTTGCTTGAAGACGATATTTAGATCAAAACATCTAATTTGAGGGTTTGATCCATACATTAAAAATGTTCCATGTTTATCATAGCCAAAAATTAAAAATAAAAAAAGAAGCCAATTTCTCAAAGTCTTCGTAAAAAAATGTGAAAAAAGAAGTTACCTACGGTCGTGAGTTGAGATTATAGAACCACGCAGAGAAAACATATCGTCTCCTTGTTTTAAAATTGAGATGATATTTGACATACATAATTGAAAACCACATAACTTTGAACCTTGACAAACTCTTATAATCATGTCATCTGTGTACTTCTCCAATTGTATATAACAACTCATAAATTCACGATGAGCATTGTCAACTTTTAGTCCTTGAACTTTCAATTTCCTATCAAACATTGAAGCATCAAATACCTGCAAAAGATTTTTGTATATCTTTGGTTACATCTGAAATGGTAATTACTTATTGCAATTTTCACTTCTTTTGTCCAATATTTTGGGTGCAAAGATTTAGTTAATCTATATCTTAATACATTTTATACCTTCCGAACTTAAAAATGAGACTAAATTTGGGTTACTTTATATTTAATCAAATTTGTTGTATGAAAAAATATTTTAGAAGTAACCATATTATAGTGGTAACGAAAACTTAGAACATTTCCGATGTATGAACTAAAAGTTCCATAAAATGTATGAGACAAATAGAATTTATTTATGCCAAATTTAATTTTCACTATAAAAAATTCATAACCTTTCTTTTATCCTGGACGTTTAATACAAATTAATCAATGTGTAATTTAAAACAAAACTTATTAAAGTTGGTATGATATTTGGTGCTGCATCAAAATTTGTTGTAAAATGATATATATAATAAAAGAAAAAAAAAACTATATGTTGTAGAAAAATTACACCAAATTTACCGTGTTGCTTGAAGACGATATTTAGATCAAAACATCTAATTTGAGGGTTTGATCCATACATTAAAAATGTTCCATGTTTATCATAGCCAAAAATTAAAAATAAAAAAAGAAGCCAATTTCTCAAAGTCTTCGTAAAAAAATGTGAAAAAAGAAGTTACCTACGGTCGTGAGTTGACATTATAGAACCACGCAGAGAAAACATATCGTCTCCTTGTTTTAAAATTGATAACCCTGCAGAAAATTTATGAAGAAAAATAAGACAAAATACTTTATGCAATTGACATTTTAAGGAATGATTAAAAGTAGGGAATATGTTTAACGATTACCTCTTCTTGTTTGCTTTTTATGAAGGAGTTGACGTCTTCACTTACTCCACACATCCCAAAACTTGTTTCTATTACTTTAAGCTCTAGTGTATCTAAATGTCCCTTGGTGAATACCGTAATTGCTGGGCAATTTTTGATTTCTAAAGTATTCAACGATGGCCATGAAAACGCCTCCTTCCCTAAGCAAAATCCCTTGAGACTTTCAAGATCAGTTAGTGTTACGGACTTTAGACGAGGTAATATGATGATATCATTCACTTTGGCATCACAAACTTCTTCTTCTTCCTCCTTGACAATTTCCGTTATCTTTTTGCAGCATTCTATATGCAGGTCTTGGAGATCCACTAGACTACCAACCATGGAACAGGTAAAAACATGTTCCAAACTTTCGCACCTTGAAATAGACACCCTTGTTAGCTTTGGAAACTCGATTACCATCCTCTGGTTCCTCTTCCATAAATACTTGAGTCTACCTAGCTCTTTCAGTTCCACCTCTCTTAGATTTGAAATTTCCACTACAGTTTGTGATTCAGTGAAACCACTATCGTTAATTGTCTTCATTTCCAATGCTTCTACTTCAAACACCTCCTCCACCATATACAGTTCATCTAAAATAATCTTTTCAAGCTTTTGCACTTGTAGCAACGCATTGGTTGGAATCATCATTTTACTAATGTGCATTATGGGATTTAATTCAATCAAATTATGAAAAGACCAAGTAGGTATCCCTTCTGAAATAGTAGGATTTAAACTTGGGAACGCGGTCTGCAAAGTAGAAAAATAATAACACAAAGTATGTCTCAGAGATAATATTCATATATCCCTACAAAATGAGTCCGACACAAATGAGAATTTGTTTACTTCCGCGGGTATCCTAAATATTTTCTATGTATTAGTTTAGATATTTCTATTTGCTTTTCTCCAAAATTTTTAATAATATAACATTATATATTTTGTTGTTTTTTGAAAAGAAATTGAATCGAGTTAAAATAATTATTATTCATTTTACTTCGTTGTTTAGGTTTCCTCTCTGTTATTTAAAAATTAATTAACTGTGATTTTCAATTTAGTATTTCCAAGAGGATGTTATTAATACTCAATTGTTAATGTTATTAGTTTCGCCAATATTCATATCCCAACAAAATTAATGAGTATGAAACAAATGATCATGATTATTGTAAAACCAAAAGATTTATGTAGTTAAGCTACGACGCAAAAGGATTAACAAAACGTGTACCTGATTGATGGTCCCTTGAAAATTGAGGCCACATGTAAGACTATGTTTGCCTAATTCTGTCCACACGTACTTGAGCTTCGGAGTTTCTGAGGGACCCGATGTAAAACCAATCATTTTGGGGCAACCACTGATCTTAACTCTATCCAATAAGGGCCATCGGAATTCATGATTCTTCCCCAGGAAGAAACCCTCGAGGTTTGATAGATTGACAAGTTCAAGGGTCTCTAGACGAGGAAACTTAACAACTTTTGGTGGCGTCATTTGCTCTCCAAGTTCTTCTTTTACAATCACTTGTGTTGTCCAGCAGCACTCTACTTTCAATGTTTTAAGTTTCTTGAGGCTTTCTAGAGTAGAAAATGTGAATACATGTAGGAGGTGACAGTAAGAGATAGACACATCTTTTAGGTTGGACAGCTGAGGAACAACAGTAACACCTTTTAGTCTTGGACTCGCTAATGTATTACTACCAATTGCACTTCCTTCATCATCAAGTTCAGTATTGTTATTGACCGTTTGACTTTCAAATATCTCTATAAGTGTTCTGCAATATGATATTTTTAGCTCTTCAAGGTTTTTCAGTTGTCCTACAGCATAGCGTGGAATGAGACTTGACAATTCACTGCAATTTGTAATAAGTATCTTTCTGGGATATTGGCATAACGACCAAAATGCACCGTTTACTTGAGTACTCTGCATTGAATCACCAATCGATTATTATATATATATATATATATATATCAAGTTTCCTTTTAATAATAAATCTCCAAATCAATTTATTCGATATGTGATCTATGGGATAAATAAACGGTTTTTCACAACAATTTATTTTCACAACAATCGCTAAGGTATGGAAGTAAAATTGTAAGTGGAGAGATTTGAATAATCTAATTTTTAGTTTTTCCTTGGATCAAATTACTAACCTCCAATCATCTCACCGTTTCAATTAAAGGTGCGTGGAACAAATGAATAGATAATAACTTTTGGTTGAACATAACACCGGTGTTTTTGATAATGCTATTGATTCACATAATCTTATCATAGCTACGATTCAATTTTGATTATGATACTAGTTCCGAAAATTATGGCTATGTTTCAATTTTGATTATATATATATAATATAATATAATGTGGGCATGTGGTCTGAATTTTATTTTCCATATACACTTGCTTGCCAGGTTACAGTTTAATACCTAATATTATGAAATTCGTAAACCTATGTTGATATTACAACGACTTTCCATTTGAAATGTTACACACGATATTCCACATAAAGCAATTAGTTGAATCGGAAATGATGTACTTCATTAGAAATAAAAGCATACCTGGAATTCATCGTCAATGGAAGTAGTGGTATTGAAGGAAATTTTATCACTCCTACTACTCGCATCACCACCATCAATTCGTTTTAAACAGTCGAGATAACCAAGCTCGAGAGTCTCCAAATGAGGAAATAATCTGACATTTGTATGGGAAGAGGTGAATGTAGATGTAGCTTTTTCATCATCTCTGCTCGAAATAACTTCTTCAATAGTACTGCAGCTATTTATTTTGACATGTTTTAAGTTGGAGAGAAATTTTGCCATAAGAGGTGACAACAAGTACTTTATTTTGTCACACCTATCCAGGTATATTTCTGTGAGGTTGTGGAATGGAAGTTTGAAAGGTGGTTGTTGAGGAATTAAGAATTTATTCCAATTACACTTCCACACATGACTCATATTCTCCAATTTATATAACTTTAGAACCTCGAGGTTGGGAAGTAGTAGTGGTGGTTGTTGATTTGTTGATAATTGGGTACTACTACTTGGACTATCCATATCAAACACCACCTCCACTTTTTTATCTGCTTGTAATTGAAGATTTTGGAGGTGATGACAGGTGTGCAGAAGTTGAGATGTCAAATTAGCCATCCCCTCCGATACAATAATACTCTGCATATATCCCAACAATAGATTTAATTAGCCATTTATTCTTACAAGAATCAAGAAACCAAAAGGAAATGATGGAGAAAGTTCAGAAATTGTATATATTTTTATTTAATACATTTCGTTTTCAATTTATTATGAATGATAACATATTATACCATATTTTGATTTATTATGAACCAAAACACATGTTTTTGTCAAGTATTGACAATTAAGATGCAAAATCTTTTTTTTTTAGAGTGTTGAAAACAATTATGTTACTTTTATTTAATATTGTAATAAAAATAAATAAAAACTAATTAAAGCTATACAGATATACATGACATGACATACCTCTTGGCTATCTACATTCCACGTAGAGAATGAAGTAAGTGCTCCGAGATCAAAATTGGCTGTGGTAGGTGTGAATATATATTTAAATTCATAACAATTTTCTATCCATATTAATTCTACACCTTTAAAGCCATTGATGAGGATATCAGAGTTATCTACACCTTTCATCCTCCACAACTCTCTTAGCTTCCCCAATCTTACAATTCTTATGTATCTTAACCTGCTAATGTATCCCTCCATTTCACAAACATGTTCCAACTCCAGGTTGAATAGAACTTCAACGGATCTACACTCTCTAACTACAACATTTTCTAAATGATTCAGTAATGGCAATGGATTGCTTGGAAAAAGATTCACCAAGTTATCACATCCTCTCACCGTAATATATTTCACCATGGAAACATTATTTTTCTCAGCAGTAGTCATCTGACACGGCCATATCTGTTCTAAGTTCACCATGTCTATAATATATAACTGCTCCAAATTAGGAATCACAACCTACAAAATGATTTACAGATCCATAAATAGCATATTCTCAATTGAATAAATATTAATAACAAAGTTAATGTATCTATGTATGTAAGTACCTCTTTGTTCAACACGCATTGCATTGCCTGTGTATTACTGCTATCGGGGAAAATGCTGGTAAAGCTGGGAAGGTCAGAAAGTTCCAGCTCCACGACTTTTGGTAATTCGATTACATTAAAACTAGTGTCCCACAAACTTATCAGCTTTGGTAGATCATCCAAGGACATAAACTCCAACTCTGGAAATTTAATCACCTCTACTCCACTATCATCACCACCAACCAGTGCTTTCAGAACCGGGCATTTCCTAACAGTGAGGTGAGTAAGTTTTTTCAAACCATTTGCCACGGGAATTGTGAAGAGGTACGTCAGCTCTGCACAATAATGAACATTGAGGACGGTTAAATTGGAAAATGAGTGATTCATTGAAACATCTTCAATACTATTCATATCATTCACTTGCAAATGAAGCTCCTCTGTTTTATCAAATAAACCACTAATTTTGCATTCTAGAAGCTCGTTGCAGTTAGAGACAAGATTCAATGTGTTTTTGAATGAAAACTTTGCACTGTCAAAATAGTCACTATATTCAAACTCGCAACCTATGGATATCCTGAACCTTTCGAGTTTCTCAAATGACACATCTCTCGGTTGAGCTGCATTTTGAAAGAACTCCAACTGTAATGCATGAAGACGCGTTGAAAGTTTCCCCAGTTCTTTACAGTTGGCGTCTGTAAACTTAATAGGACATCCGTCAGAAGACCTCATATAAAGCTCTTCAAGACTGACCAAGTTTTCAAAGACACCATCATCAATACGAAGGCTGACACATCCTGTCAAGTCTAGTAACTTAAGCCTTTTCAATTTCCCTATTGTCGATGGTAACTTTCTTACTCCACACTTAGCAAAGCTTAGTGTTTCCAGGTTGATAAGATTTCCAAGAAAAGAAAAATCATACATCAACACACATGAACGAAGACACAGTGTTCGAAGTTTGGTTGCATTTTCAAACGTTACCGGAAGCAATGGAGTACGTATACCCTCATAAGACAAAACCTCCAGTTTTTCCATTCTTTCGTAAAAATCTTGCGGAAACTTGAGATGATCATTCCCATTAATTAGCAGCAGAACAGAGAGGTCGGGGTAATTAAAGCCTGTAGGAAACTCGGACATACCTTTGCAGTTTAATAGAATTCTTTCGTAAGACTCATTTGCATCTTCAGTAACCCTCATTGACATGCTATCATGGTTGGCAATTGAAGCTTGTTTGACTTTTGAAAAGTTACTTAGAGCAAAAGCACGCACGAGATCATGCATTTTGACACATCCCTCTTCATCACTTTCAATCAACAAGTTGGCACGTAAAAGATTATTAACACAAATCTTCATATCACGTCTTGCTGTAGCTAAAGTCTTGGCATTTTTAAAAAAACCCAATCCCCATCCGTACCTCAACAGTTCCTCAGTAGGAATATCAAAGTCTTCTGGAAATAACCCACTGAGAAGAAACATTGATTTATCGATATCCTTTTTGAGATTGTCATAACTCATCTTAAATATTGTCTTCACAATGCTATCAAGGTCTTCAAGGTCATCGCCCTGTAAGCGGGAACGAACAGCTTCCCATGCGTCTTTAATATCATCTTTAAGACTTTTTGCAATGGTTACTATAGCAATGGGCAAACCACGACATTTATTCACGATATCTTCGCCTATCTTTTGGAGCTCAGGATTATCACCATTTGAGATAGATGGATCCATGATTCCAAAAAACAAACCTTTTGCTTCTGCATCTTTTAAGATGCCTACTTTAAAAATTGAATCAGTTTTGACACCCATTCGACTGCAAACATCTTCAAATCGTGATGTGAACAAAAACTTGAGTCCCTTTGGTAAAGGACTTTTTAGTCCAACGTCTTCTAGGTCGATCTCCTTCCAAAGATCATCCATTATTACCAAAATTTTCTTTTCTCCATTTTGTGACATCCCCGCAAATTTTCTACAAAGACGCTCAGCCCTTGCATCTTTAGTTGTTTCAGTTAGAGCTTCGCCCATTTTCTCTGCAATAGCTTTTTGAAATGCAATTGGGTCAGTGTTTTCCCCGATAACCACCTTCACAACCCAATCAAACATTCTAGAATTTTCCACAACCTTCCTTAGTTGTTCCATCATAGTGGTCTTCCCCACACCGCCCATCCCACATAGAGCCATCATCTTTTTCGTTTCATCATTTGACCCAAGGAATTTCAGTGCATCCTTGACTATCAGTTCTCTGGATTCGAACCTCGCCGGGGTACCATCATGATTAATTGTTTCAGAGGTGGAACTAACCACCATACCAAGTGGTATGAGTTCATTAGTCCACTCGATTTTAGATCGTTCTTCGAGATCTTTTATCTTTTCAAGAATATCAAAAGATTGTTTTCCTGCTTTGTATCTCTTTGCCACATTGAAGCATCCAATTCCAGATGGTGGAATATTTTCTGCGTCTTCATTCAACTTTTTGACCTCTTCCAACCAAGGTGACACATGGTCAGATACCACTTTGTGGTTTGCATCAGCTCTCTCCTTTTTGTTTTGCATATTTTGTGCTGTCTTATTCAGTTGCTTCTTTTTGGCATCCATAGCTTTAACATTCTTCGTGGAACAAACAAAGAAACCAACGTGTTTCGTAATCGTGACCATCAAAAATTTGACAACAGGATCAACAACTTGAGCTACAATCTCCATGTTCCAAATCTGCGGTTTTATACAAACAAAAAGATAATTAATAACAAGGTGAAGCGTAATCCGGAAAGCAGTTTGCGATGTATTCATTAGTTTACGGTAATATTAATTAATATTTCTTTTTTGAGTATATTACATTTAAAAAGATATATATATATATACATATATATGGTTAGTATCTAATTTCATGCCTCGTCGTCAAATAGCACTCAAGCAATAAATGGGAAAAAATGAAAATAAAACTAAATAATTTCATTTATTTTTCACAAAGTCAATCGTCCTTTTTATATGAAATTGGATTTCTTCTTGTAGTGATGGTCCGCGTCCATCCAAACAAATAATAAGCAAAATATTAAAAGATGCATATAACATTGTGAATCAATACATATATGAAGGAGAATACCTATGTTACTGCTTTCTCTTCTGATATTTTTTTTCCCTCTTTCTTTTATCCTTTCCTTTTTCTTGGTAATTAAAGAAAAGAATTTAGACCCAGTAAGCTAATTATGAAATGTAAAGAAGCAGAAAAGAGTACTAGTTAGTCACGGCGTAAAGCACAAGGGGTGTGATTGTAACTATTAATAGTCGAAGTCTTCTAATAACCTTATTTTTACACAAATAATATACTATTTTTTTTTCTCAAATCTTGTACTCTAGCAGATATAGTAATTTTACGAGTCCAGTCGTTGACTCCTTTTTTATATTTCGAAGCAACCCTCCACTAGACTTACATTGTTACTTAAAATATGATGCTCAATTGTTTGTAAGTATCACCTAACCCATAAATCGATTAATTTATTAGAAAGTATCACATGACTTGTCAACTTCTAGTTCAAATCTCAGGTGACTATCTCCATCAACCTGATCTCAAGATAACTAGATCAGTTAAGTGGAAAATTGGAATCTTTTTTCCAAACATTAATACAGTTGTTCCATCTTAAATTGAATATATCAGCAGTTAGGAATTTGCATTTTGAGAACCATATAATCATGTAGAACGGATGTACTTTACTTAAATTTTAATGGGGAAAGTTATAAATATCTAGTCATGTTATTGAATATTTTTGAGTGATCAATCCAGATAGATCATGGATCGATCCTAGTAATGATCCACCATACGGATATATAGCTTATTCGATTGGTGGATACGTTTCTTGATTCAATTAGTCAATAAATGGATTAGATCAGATCGAATCTGGATCAAGATCGAATTCATTGACTCATTGTAATCTGACGTATCATCAACAAATTAACACAAGCATAGTCAATGTAAACTACAAATAAACAAAATATTAAAAGATGCATGTAACATCGTAAATTGTAAATCAATACATATATAAAGAGAATACCTGTGTTCCTGCTTTCTTTTCTTATCTTTTTTTTTCCCTTTTTCTTCTTTCCTTTTTTTTTCTTGGTAAATCCATAAATAGACCCAAGCAGAAAAGAGTACCAATTAGTCACGGCGTAAAGCACAAGGGGTGTGATTGTAACTATAAATAGTCAAAGTCTTCTACTAACATTATTTTTACACTTTAAATAATATATTTTTTTTTTCTCAAATCTCGTACTCTACCAAAAAGAGTAATTTACGGGTGCAGTCGTTCACGTTTTTCTATATATAAACAAAAACCAAACACCCCCTCAATTTCTCTTTATCTGAAGTTGTGTAAAATCAATTCTTTAGTAGGCCAACATTTATATAATTGTTCCATATTAAATTGAATATATCAGCAGTTAGGAGTTTGCATTTTGAGAACCATATATATATTCATGTAGAACGGATGTACTTTACTTAAATCTTAATGGAAAAAGTAAAAGATATCTACTCATGTTATTGAATATTTTTTATTATTTTTATTTTTTCATTATTTTTAAACTTTTTAATAGATTCAATAATATTTAATTATCTTTTGGTTCAATCATTAGAACTAAAACTGGACCTCCAGCCAGTTCGATAATAAAACCGGTTTTTAAAACGTTTGGTGTGACCGGTTTCCTCCTTCCTTCTTTCAGACTTCCTCGCTTCTAAGGCTTTTAACGAGTTGAACAATTAACGAGTTACTGCAGTTTGGGCTCGTTAACTAGAATTCGAGCTTGAGGATGTTCGAACTCGAGTCGAGTTCGAACAAAAATTACTACTCGATTAGGTCACGAGTTGAGTTTAATAAATTGTTATTCGATTTAGCTTGTTTGATTTCGAGTCGAATGACCCTAGTTTATATAAGAATATTGTATATTTAATATTGGGAAATTAACCAAAATATCTTTTTATGTTACCCCTACTTAAAATTTTATCATTTCAAAACTTAAATTACCAAAAACTACCCTCCCCACACAACCTGCAAATTGCGTTTTGCGTGCACGGGATCTTAACACCTGTGCACAGTATCGTAAGAGATCGTGAGCGGGATCGTAATTTTTTTACCGGACATGCAACCCGCAACTCGCCGCTTTGCGTTTTGCTTGTCCGGCTAGATTTTTTTTGGCTTTTTTTGGCACGTTTTCGGTATGATTTTGTGACATTTTTGGAACTTTTAGAACTTTTACAAATAATATGACCCTAAGATAATATGATTATCAAGTTATTTTAAATATTCGCTCAAAAACGCTCAGATTTTTCGGTGGACAAAAACTCAATAAATTACAACAACTAAAACATTTTATTAGATATAGATTTAAAACATTCCAGGAACAATACAACATAACATCATAAAACTACATGTGTGGAATGTTTAAAATGTGTTCATCGATGGGAGGAAAGGAATGTGTGTATGAAGAACCGTTGTCAAAGGAGAAATGGCGAAACAATTTGGTGAGCAACATGCCATACGGCAGTGGATTATCGATGTGGGTCACGGCATGTGGCATTATTGATGCTATGATAAAACCAACATCAAAGTTAATGTTGTTTTTGATTCAATTGAGCATGAGGACCTCCATGACATAGACAAGATAGGGCTATGTGGATTGACAAGAGATATTATGACAAGTAATATCAAACATTGTTCTCATTTCTAGTTTAAGACCATAGACTTCAATAATGGCACGTAACCTACATCTACTTCTACTATTTTGAATGCAAATGTCATTAACAATTTGATTCGAATGAATGATTATAAGATTAATGTATCCTAGCTCTTGTTGCAGGCAATAGTATTAAATTCCTTGGCGAGGAAGTTCAAAGCAATATGTGAAAGTCGAAAGATCCCATTGAATGGGTTGACCGTTCATCTTGAATTCAACGGTTTTGAAAAGATGGTCAAAACGGAAGTATTATAAAATTCATGAACACGGTTTGGAAAGATTCGTTGAGGAAGGTTGAGTAAATTACCCAATGATCTTTCCTCGAACCTACGAATAACAGAAGTTGAAATGATATTGGAGCGATTGATAGTTCTTCCTTCTTCAATTTCTCTTTCGAATGTTTGAATTTCATTTGAAATTGGGCTTGAAATGTATCTGTTGGTCATCTTGAACAACTGAACTTGAAACAAAATAGGAGAGAAAATGAGTATTTTAGCGATGAAAGAGATGATGAAGTTTGTGTGAATATGCAGATGGTTCAAAGATCCTTTTAAAGTAATACAATGTTACCCAATCTTACCCGACAAAATCCGGAGAATCTAATAAAATCTTATCCTTACCATATTTTTTATCCACAAGGGACACACAAAACGCAACCAAGGACCGGAGTTATATTAAATGAGAAGTTTAAGGTTTAAGGTTTAAATTAATACTTATGTGCCTTATTTTAATGTATTGAGTTTTCGAGTTTTCGTCTACCGAAAAATCTAAGCGTTTTTGAGCGAATATTTAAAATAACTTGATAATCATATTATCTTAAGGTCATATTATTTGTAAAAGTTCTAAAAGTCCCAAAAATATCACAAAATCATACTGAAAACGGACCAAAAAAAGCCAAAATAAATCTAGCCGGACAAGCAAAACGCAAAGTTGCGGGTAGCGGGTTGCGTGTCTAGTAAAAAACTTACGATCCCGCTCACGATCTGTTACGATCCCGTGCACGCAAAACGCAAATCCGACCACGCAAAATGCAATTCGCGGGTTGCGTGAGGAGGATTGTTTTTGATAATTTAAGTTTTAAAAAGATAAAATTTTAAATAGAAATAAAAAAAATAGTATTTTTATTAATTTTATTAGATAAAAGTAAATAATAAATTTGAATCTCATATTTCAAGAAGTTTGTACAATAATCATCCGTATTTTTATTGATCGAACGTTTTTACCCTTTTTATTTACCTTTTATTTTTTTTTCTTTAAGCCTTGTTTTGAATTTTTTTAACATTTTTTTTCTTGTTTCGCCTAAACCACTAAATCAACCTTTTTAACTCTTTTTTATAGAAAAAAGTTATATTTAAACTTCTTTTTAACCTTTCTGAACTTTTTTTTTCCTTTTTTGGTTTATTGAACTCGTTATTTAACTTCTTCCTTTTTTTTATAAACCGCTAGTTTACTATTTTTTTTTGTTCAAAGTTATTATTTAAACTTTTTAGCCATTAATTATATGTATAATGCATCAATCTTAATTCTATGATGTTCTAAACATTTTTTTATCATTTTATTAGAACACACTACATCATCATTCGATATAATGTATCATTTAAGTAAACCAGTACATCATCTTTTGTGAAAAGCACTACATCATGCCATTTAAAAAAATAAGTGTATCATTGTTTGATATAAACATTTTATCGTATTTGACTAAACGCTTAGAAAAAATAGCATCATCATTCGATAAAAACACTACATCATCGTATGATAAAAAAACATTGCATTATGCATTTAAATGGAATCACTTCATCATTGTTTTAAAGACAAACAATGCATCATGAATTTAAATTAAAACACTATATCTTTGGTCAATAAAAACCATTACATCATTCGTTTAAATTAAAAAATTGTATCATCAAAGTAGTTAGCGATGTGTTCATTACTCCAGTGGTTAACAAAAGTGTGGCTTGTGTCAAGTATATCTAACTGCAAATAATGAAAATTGGAGGGGGATTAAATAGTGTGGGCATGACACAATTTTGGATTTTTGATATACTTAGTATCAAAACAACTTCATAAGACACGTAAGTATATTTGTTTGTTTCAGCCAACCTTAACCCTGAAATAACAGAAACACCCTTATTTTAAACAGATTACATTAAATGTTTATATATGCATTTACTCTGATCCATTTTTATCTTATGTGTTGGAGCTGTCGAAGCCACTGCCCATAATAAATAATTTAGTGTGTTTTGTGATCTAATTTTTAAAAACTAACTAAGTTTTAGAAAATTTATATATAATCGTTAAACCCATACAAGTAGGAGATCTAATTTTTAACTAGTTACTAATATACTTAAATTATTCATTGCTATTTTTTAAGGATGCGGTGGGCAAGTAAAAAATAATTTGTAATATTCATTTACTTTTACATGACAAAGTTTTATTATTTCACTTAGCTAGTAGAGATTAGCAAAGACTGGTTAAAACTAGTTTCCAGTCCAGTTTAAAACAGTTCAGTTTTTTAAAAAAAATAAAAGACTAGTTTTTTTAGGACTGATTTAGTTTTAGACAAGTTTTTCTTCAAATTTGTTAGTTTTTCTAGGACTGGCAGTCCAGTTCCGAACCGGTTTCAGTCCAGTCCAGTTTATTTTCTTTCTGACTGATCTTTTCTATTCTCAAATTTTTTTACATATTTAATCACTTTAGTATAAACATTGATATTATATTATAATTATCAATTTTCTATAACTATTGCACATTGAACATTTTAACCATACTAAACTTTAGGGGTGAGCATAAAAATCGATTAACCGAACTATAATCGAAATAACCAATTGACCGAACCAAAATAACCAACCTACTATATTAACCGATGGTTCGGTTATGTAGATTCTAGTTAATCAAATATTGTGGTTTGGTTATAGTTAATCCCCGTAACCTACCACTAATAATTGACATGAAGGATCCATAGGGAAGTTGAGGGAAGCAAATCTCAGCCATTGATTTCATCATTTATAACATTAATTCCTGATGAATGTTAACTCATATTTTGTTATTATATATCCATGAATGTTACTTAACATCATTTCTTGATGAATTTTTAGTGATAACATTCATTCATAAATTGTATAATCGGTGTATAATAACATATATGAGTTAATATTTATCATAAATTAATGTTTTAACAATATTAAGTTGAAATTTTAACTAACATTCATCACAAATGAATGATAAATGTCGATTTTAAGAGTTTTTTGTTTAAAACATAAAATTATAACAACATTGTTTGATTAAATGATTTATATAATCGATTCATTTATATTTCGAGCTTTAATTTGATGAATCTTGCTTGAAAATCATGTTTTGATAATAATTAGGTATTTGCTTCCTTCCTTCCCTTTTTTATTGCTTCCCTCTTGATCCCACCCTATATATATATATATTAATTTTTTCAAATTTTAAATATATTAATATATAGTATAAATATATATCATGTGTACATGCCTAAATTAAAATGGTGTCCATTAGGTCCTCTAGCCTAATTCCATATGTAAGACTAATATTGCACTTAACAGTTCTTACGTCTAACTGCTTAAGCATCTCCACCCTAATACAAACTACAGTTGCAATGCTTCATGCTTCAGATCAAGTCTTCTTCTTTTTATTATTATTATTTTCTCCCTGATCATTTATATGAAATATTTAGTTTTAGGAGATTACTCCAATAGTTCAATCCATACAAGGTAACCCTAAAATATCATATAATAATTATATAAATATCTTTATACTTAGATATATGTTTGAATCATTGGATTTTGGGAACGATCGCTCTTCATAGCTATATATTCGATGACTAGAAAAATTCTTTAAATGAATCGTTAAATATGTTGAAAATTTTTCAAAAGTATATATAAAAAAAATAATTTATGAATTATATCGGTCTTTTAGTAGCTTTGAACTAATTTCAATCTTTTTAGGACTTGTTTCAGTCTTTAACCAGTTTAAACTGCTTTCAGTCCAGTTCAGGACCAGTTTAAACTGGTGGGCAGTCCTAGGACTTATCAGTCTTTTTCTAGTCCAGTCTTTTTTAGGACCAGTTCCAGTCCAGTTCAAGACTAGTTTCAGTTTTAGACTGTTTTGCTCATCTTTATTAGCTAGTACGGATCATTAATACTTGTATTTGATGTTTTATTGGTTGTACAACATACAACAAATAAAGTATAAAGTACAAAAAACAAAAAACATAAAGCGTGATAAAAAAATTAAAATATTTATATTTTTTACTTTACTAATTGTACATTGTGAATCGAAATCTCAAATTGTGTTTGACAGTTTAAATATTTACAAACACATATTGAAAAGTACAATAATTTTTTTTTTTTTCTAACTTTTATCCAAAATTTTAGTTTTAAGCTTGTCCATAAATATGGTAGGTATGCTCTCTAATAAATATATGATTGTAAGTTGCAAAATAATAAAATCCAAATAATGCGACTGACGTGAATTAGACTTGAGTTAAACAAACCCACAAAAACCTAAAGTATCAACTCTTTATATTATTTTATCTCATGGCGTTTTCCAAATTATTATCCAATCTCTACATGTAGCTGTTACCCGCTAGCCCAACTGGCTCATCGTTTCCATTTACCATCCTTTGTCCAATATTCACACTACTTTCCTTTTCCATAATTTAACCAAAACTAAACTAACTTGCAGACACTGTAGAGATACAAGATTAAGAAGATTAAGGGCGCGTTTGATCGAAAGAATATTGAAGGATTATGATGGAATTGGAATTGAATTCCATTCTGTAGCGTGTTTGGTTGACCAAAATAAAAAGAATTGAATTCCGTAGGAATCTTTACATTCCTTCCTTTAAAGGATTCTCATTCCTTAGGGGGGTGTGATGGAATTTAATTCCATTCTTCCTTGAATCTCCAAAAGACTGAACTACCCTCACCATACGTTTTTCTTCGAATTTCTTATGTTTTCTTCGTTTTTTTACGTTTGTCATCGTTTTTCTTCATTTTTACGCCATTCTTCGTTTTTCTACGTTTTTCATCGTTTTGCTTAGTTTTCTTCGTTTTCTTCGTTTTCTTCGTTTTTTTACGTTATTTTTCACGTTATTTTTCGTTTCTTTTTACGTTTTTCATCGTTTTGCTTCGTTTTTTGACGTTTTGATTTGTTTTTTTCGTTTTTTAAAGTTTTTCTTTGTTTTTTAATGTTTTTCTTCGTTTTACTTTGTGTTTTTCGTTTTACTTCATTTTATAGTACCATGATGCACCATATCTTAAAATGACAAAAATGAACACGTTAAAAAGAGCCAAAAAAAAGGAGAAAAAGCGGGAAAAAACGTAAATAAACAAAAAAACGTATAAACGGTAATAAAAACGTAATACGAAGAAAAACGTAAAAAAATGAAGAAAGACAATGAAAAACATAATAAAACAATAAAAAACATAAAAAGAATGTAAAAGAAAAAAAAAAAAAAACGTAAAAAAGGAACAAAAACGTTAAAAAAACGAAGAAAAAGTAAAAATCGAAAAAAGACGTAAAAAGGAAGAAAATGAAGAAAAACGTAAAAAAACGAAGAAAAGCGGAAAAAACGTAAAAAAAAACGAAGAAGAACGTAAAAAAACAAGTAATTGCAAAAAGGGTATTTTCGTTAATTCACATAATCACATTCCAATTCCTTTGATAAATTGACGAACCAAACAGAAAACAGCAAAGGAATTGAATCTGATTCCATCCCATTTTCTGACAACTAAACAGGATAAAGAATCTAATTCCTTCATAATTCAATTCCTTTGACAGATTTCATTCCTTCCAAAAACATTCTGCAAGCCAACCGGAACCTAAGGTGATGTAAGGTGATGAGAGAAATTAAGATAAAAAATCAGTTTTAGTTTTATTTCCATGTTATTCGGGTCAAAATACATAACCCAAAACCAAACCCCAAACCGATCTAACCTGGCCAACGGAATTACACCCCTAGTTCTACAGTACATGACTATACAAATTAAACGGACTAAATTGGAGCATATAGCTACTTACTTTGTATATCGTTGGTTTAGTTAGAGATTAGTTATAACTTGGAGATTTTGCAGATATTATAGAATCTATATAATAATATAGATAGATAGATTGTTCTTACATAAAAGAGGATACCTGCTGGGTTACTTCTTTCTCTTCGGATGTTCTTTGTGTTTTCTTGTACAGAAAAGGAATTTGTATGATAATATAATGAGCTGGGAAGATAAAAGATGTACCAACTCTCATATAAATTTAAAAAGTAAAGTTTAAAGAGGAAGTGGTGTGATTGTCTGTTGACGAAGACCAGAGTCTCTGTTTGACGAAGACCAATTTCAACCGTTTTTATTTTTATCAAGAATTACAAATTTTATCTTATAGCTCTGCCATCTATATCTATATATGAGTTTAAAACTACTTTAATTTGGTAGTTGAGATATTTATAGCTTTAATTTGTATGGACCCTAAACTCCTATGCCCCAACCACCACCATCATTGATCATATCCACCGACATCCATTTCCTCCCACAAATGCAGATCGTCATTCATCAGTAGTGTTAACATCCTTAGCGCAAAAAGTTTATCTATAAAAGCTTCAAGTGAATCAAAGTTTATGGGTAAAAACTAAATTAACACTAAATTAAAAGGTTAAATTATGTGAAGTGTTAACTTAAATTGATAAATAAGTGAAAATTTAAAGATTGAATCATAATCAATCCAAAAATGTTGAGTTAATAAGTTGAATACATAATTGTAAGTTGCGGTGTCAAAAGTAATGAAATCCAAATAATTCGACTGACGTGAATTAGATTTGAGTTAAACAAACCTACAAAAACCCACTTCATCCATTCCCATTCCAAAAAGTCCTTCTTCGTATAGTCATTGAGGTTACAGACATAAAACTAAAGTATCTACTCTCTTTATATTATTTTATCGCATGGGGTTTTCCAAATTATTATCCAATCCCTACATATAACTATTACCCGCAAGCCCAACTGGTTCATCATTTCCATTTACCATCCTTTGTCCAATATTCACACTACTTTCCCTTTTCAGAATTTAACCAAAACTAACTTGCAGACACTGTAGAGATACAAGATTAATAAGACTAAGGTGATGAGAGAAATTAAGCAAAAAAATCAGTTTTAGTTTTATTTCCATGTTATTCGGGTCAAAATACATAACCCAAAACCAAACCCCAAACCGATCTAACCTGGCTGACCGAATAACAACCCTAGTTCTACAGTACATGACTATACAAATTAAACGGACTAAATTGAAACATATAGCTACTTACTTCGTGTATCGTTGGTTTAGTTAGAGATAAGTTATAACTTGGAGATTTTTGCAGATATTATATAATCTATACAATAATATAGATAGAATGTTCTCACATAAAGAGGATACCCATCTTATATGGTTCTGTTACGATTTAGAAAACTCGATTAACTTGAGCCGTCACCCAAAACCCATCTAACCTGGCTGACCGAATAACACCCCTGGTTCTATAGTACATGACTAAATTGAAACATATATATAGCTAGTTACTTTGTATATCGTTGGTTTAGTTAGAGATGAGTTAGAGCATCCACAATGCATTGGACTTTTGAGAGTTCAATGCATTGTCAAGTCACTGTCATGTAACATCTTATATTTTTATATGATATACCCACAGTCTATTAAACTTTACAAAACTCATTAGACTATAATCTCATTGGTCAAAGTCCAATGCACTACCAATAGGAGCATGTGTCATAGTCTAATGAGAGTGTGTACATAAAAGAACTCTCATTGCACTTTGGTTGACATGGCATACTCACAATGCTATTAGACTTCTGTTAAATCTCAAAAAAACTCATTCAACCTTGCATTGTGGGTGCTCTTATAACTTGGAGATTTTTGCAGATATTATAGAATGTATATAATAATATAGACAGATTGTTCTTACATAAAAGAGGATACCTGCGTTACTTCTTCGGATCTTCTTTGGTGTTTTCTTGTACAGAAAAGGAATTTGTATGATAATATAATGAGCTGTGAAGATAAAAGATATACCAACTCTCATATAATATAAATGTAAAAAGTAAAGTTAAAAGAGAGTGCGATTGTAAGTTTCGGTTGACGAAGACCAGACTCTCTGTTTGACGAAGACCAATTTCAACCGTTTTTATTTTAATCAATTTTATTTGTTATACGCTCTGCATCTATATCTATATCTATATCTACATATGAGTTTAAAACTAATTTTTATTCCAAAAGGATATATGAAATAGCCTATATCTCTTGAATATCGATGCTATTTTGAGTTAATTTATTTTGAATTTAATTATAACAAGTGTTTTAATTGATTGGATTTGAAAAGTAGATGTTCTCATCGTACGTTCTTTTATTAGGATAATATATTAAAATTATCGTACAAAAATGATAATGATTTAATAAATATATTCAATATAAATGTTGATATAGAAGGATGAGAAGTAAGAAGAAAATTAATCAATCAAAATTACTACTAGGTGAGGTCCACTATCCAGCTGTAAAAGAAAATCCAGTACTCTTTATATGGGGGTTCGTGTCAAGCGACTACGAAACGACCAAATGGTTACCACATATTCCAGATAACTCGTACCACATCTTTTAATTTTAAAGGATTAAAATTATTCAGGCCCTGCACCCTTGATAGAAGGAGTTGGAAAAATCAAATTTACATTGCTAAATGGTACCAAGTTTTTAATAGAGAATGTTTTATTCTTTCCAAAATCAACGAGAAATCTGTTGAGTTTTAATGACATATACCTTAACCAATGTGATCATCAATCTGTGACTACAGAAAATGAGAAATATTTGCACAATACTGATAAGAATCACGTGTTAGAAAAAAATTTCATGCTTAATTTTGGCTTACATTATACACATATAAATGTAGTAGAATCTCATATGATAGTTAAAGAAAAACATTGTGATCCTAGTATGTTCAGTTTATGGCATGACAGATTAGGTCATCCAGGATCTACAATGATGAAAATAATAATTGGAAGTACACATAGACATCCATTTAAGGATCATAAGATTCCCTATGATAAAATGATTCCATATACATGTTGTTGTGACAACTGTCAAAAATCTCAGGTCAATAACGCACTCAAATTCCTAGTATCTCTAATTACGTTTACAGCACTCTTAAATCTTAGTGAAAAGTCTAGGTTACGACTCCTTAAGTACCGAAGTCTTAAGTTACCGAAATTGCGTAACGTCTAGAAGATTGCTTAGCGGACTTTAAGACTATGAGAAACATTAAATTAGGTTACAAAGTGCCAAAGAAAACAAATGAAATTTAATTTCATACGTCATCATAAAGTATTTATCGTATCACAAAAATCGGAATTAACCGGAAATTCCGTAACTTGGTAAACGCGACCGGATTCAAATAATTAACTCGCGAATGTCAATCGTAAACAAATCAAATATATTTTTATGAAAATTATAAACTTAGAAAATAAAGTTTTATAACTCAAACTTTAACCATTAAAACATCACAATTAAAGTTTACATAATACACAAACTTGCACAAATTTAATTATGTAACATTTAAGCTTTTATTTACACAACATTTAACAAAAAATAAAATAAAGAAAATACCCCTCTCTTGATAACTCAAATCCCCACTCACCTCATTTATTTACATGCAAGAATCATTTCCACCACTTCCACACTCTTTCCTTCACTCATTTCTTTCTTTTCTCTCTCAAAAATACACACAAATTCTCCCATTACACACACTAAACTCCAACCATTTTCCAATTAATTATCAACTTCTTGAAGGTGTTGTTACACCAAAACAATTCTAACTAAGGTAAAACCAACATCCCTAGCTTTCAATACTTGTATTTCTTTATGTTTCTTTCATGTAAAACTTGGATTATATGCCTTTATCATGGCTATAATCTACATATGAGTTTGATGTTTGTAGGTTGTCCCCTTACACATGTTTAAGTGTTAAAAGAAAAGGGCAACCCATGATCAAACCGAAATCAAATAGAAAATCATCTTTTTGTTGTTAAAATGATCATATACTTGTTCTTAATAGTTTAAATTGGTTAAAATTGTTGGAAATCATTTCTAACACATTATGGATGTATTTTAACACCATGAATGTGTTAGAACAAAGATTTAAAGGATTGAATGATCAAAAGCTTGGTTGCAAGTTGTGTTCTTCTTGTAAGAACCGAAAACCCAATTTTGGGGCTTGCATGCACCAATTTTCGTAGCTAGATCATGATCCATGGAAAAATATGTTTAAGTTTATGTAAAAATACATATACATGCATAAAAGTCAAGGCTTAAATCAATGGATGAGGTCTAGAAATTATTTGGTAGTCTAAACACTCAAAAACGTTAACTTTTGTCATGCATGCAATCTGTCCAGTTTTTGACCCCATTTTTATCGACCATAACTCAGTGAATAATGGTAAAAAAATCTTGATTTTTCTTCTGGGATTTAGCCCAATGTATTAGCTTTCAAACCCCACTGGTCTCACTCAAATCGATTGAGTATTCGACCTCCAAATGTGTCTCGGTAGGATAAAAAGATGGTATTTTATCTTGGTGATCTTATATTTTTAAAAAATGCATGAACACAACACTTTGATTTAGCTTTGAAATGTGAAAGCTTGTGTTTGTAATATTACAAAAATTCAAAAATGCTTGATAAATCGTGTTAAAAAGATGGGGATTAATTTTCTCGGTAACATACACATGTGAAGAGTCTTGAGAATTAAAATTGAAATTTTTGGGAAAACATAAGTATCTAACAAACCGTATCTAACAAAGGCTATAAATTGTTATTTATTCATGAAAAATAGTTTTAAGTCCCAAATAATTATGGGAATTTTTCTGTGTCATTTTTGGATACTCCAAATTTCACATCTTGTGGAGGTCTTTTGAAATGTCTTTCGGTTAACGTTTCGTTAAATCGTAAAATATTGGGAATCAATGTTCCAGTGCTCAAAATGATTTGAAAATTTTACACAAGCTTAATAATTGGTAGAAACTGACTTGGTAAAGTTCCAGAATTGCTCATAAATATTTGCTATTTTTTCCAAATTTCCTTCACTTTTTAGACATAAAATGATTATAAATAATCTATAAGTCTAAAAATTCCCAAATTTTCACATAAATTTTTTGAACTATATTGTATGTTGTATACCAAATTTGGTAATTTTTGGATGTTGTCTTCTTATAATTCCATTATTTTGTTAACCACACGAACATTTACCGATAACGAAATTCGAATGGAAATTCAAACTATAACGGCACTTTGTGATTTAATTAGCTAGGTAAGCAATTCTAACAAATCATTTTAGACGAAAATCTAATTAGAAACCTTGTGTTCATAGGACTTGGATATGAGTCATACCCGAAAGACACACGCATTACATCCAACCGTACGCTCACTCTCAATTGTGAATATCACAACCCCTCTTTTTAAATGCTTTACTTAAATGTTTTGGGGTTAAAAGCATGTTTACTTGATTTCAAATGTTTTACTTGATAACAAATGATTTGCTTGATTTCAAATGTTGTATTTGATTACAAAGAATGTCTTGAATGTTTAATGTTTATACGCACATGATTATATGTTTGTTTTAGCTATCGTATCTTAAGTCCCCGGTTTTCATCTCTACACGACCATTAACTCTATATGAGCCAAATGATGCATATGGATAGTAATATTTGGGAGCGCGGCTACCTCCCCACTCACGCGACCACGTGAGTGCATCCCATCATGCTAAATGCTCACGATAGGGCATCTCTTTGGGGCGTTGAAATCGGTCAAGGCTTGGTTGTGGACTCAAGCATGATAACTCATAGTGAATATAAAGTTATCATGATAATTCATAATGACTATAAACATGGCATGAAAATTCTTTCAAAATATGAGCGTGATATTTACAAACGAAACATGATTTTGAAATGTTGTTGAGCTTCAATGTGAATCGCTCTTAAATGAGCCTCATTCTTAAATGAACCTGTTTTTGCGCATGAAACATCGATTCTTAAATGAATCCAACTTTCTTATGAATATCGCTCTTGAATGAGCCCCGTTTTTAAACGAAATACTTTTGCGAACTAATCACATAGCAACATGAATCTTTTTAAATTGGATCTCGAGAACTTCAGAAAAGGTTTTACATACACAAAACCTTTGTACTCACCAACTATGATTCATAGTTGACCCGTTATTTTTACATGCTTTTCAAGACTTGGCCATGATTTGGCAATTGAAGTTAAACCTGTCTTGTAATTTATGCTGTTGTAGCGTTACAGATTTTGTTTCTTATGGATGTAATCGCTTATTTAGATTTTGTACTTTTGCGCTGTAAACGTATGTAAGACTTGATGTAATGCTTTATTTGTAGACCGTTTAACGGTAAACTTTTGTATCTTTCGATTATGGAATAATTGTACTGTTACATATCGTGTTTCCGCTTTAGCGGGGTGTGACAGTTGTTCTCTTAGAAAACTGATAGTGAGACTTGATAATGCAGGCGAATTTACATCTCAAGTATTCAATGACTATTGCATGTTTGTAGGGATTGTTATTGAACATCCAATTGGTCATGTTCACACACAAAATGGTATAGCTGAATCAATGATTAAAGATCTCCAATTGATAACTAGACCTTTGATAATGAGAACAAAACCTCCAACGTCTATTTGGGGACATGCAATCTTACATGGTGCATCATTGGTTCGTATAAGGCCAAGTGCATATCATAAGTATTTTCCTCTACAACTTGCCTTTGGACAAGAATCAAATATTTCCCTCCTGAAAATATTTGGTTGTGCAGTATATGTTCCCATTACACCACCACAACGTACAAAAATGGGCCATCAAAGAAGATTGAAAATATATGTTGGGTATGAAACATCATCCATCATAAGATATCTTGAATCTTTAACAGGTGATCTTTTTACATCTCGTTTTGCTAATTGCCATTTTAATGAGGCAAATTTTCCGTCATTTGGAAGGGAGAAGAGAACCCAAGAAAATGATGTGTCATGGTATGAACTTTCATTGTTCATCTTGATCCTCGCACTAAACAAAGTGATGTAGAAGTTCAAAGGATAATGCATTTGCAAGAAATTGCAAATCAGATACCCGATGCATTTATTGATACTAAGAGAGTGACTAAATCATATATACCAGCCGTTAATGCTCCAGCTAGAATAGAAATTCCAAATGAACAATCTAATAATAAAGTCACTTAATAGTCTAAAGCACATTTGAAATGTGGGAGACCAATTGATTCAAAGGAAAAAAATCCTAGAAAAAGAAAAGGGGTTAGAACATGTAATTGACCATACAGATGATGTGTTTAAAGAAACAGACATTTCCCCAACAAAGGAAGTCAATGATATCAATAAAGAGATTACTGTCAATTATGGTCACACAGAATATTGTGGAATCGATTTAAAATGGAAAATGTTGATGAGATATTTTCTTATGTTGTTGCATGTGATATTAATGGTGGAAATGATGATCCTAAACCAACATTCATCATGGATTGTCAAAGTAGACAAGATTGGAATAAATGGAAAGAGGTAATACAAATGAAATTAGATTTACTTAATAAACAAAATGTTTTTGGTCGTATTGTCCTCACTTCAAGAACCATAAAAACTGTAAGGTGCAAATGGGTTTTCATAAGAAAACGGAATGAGAAGGATGAAATCATAAGATACAAAGCTAGGCTTGTAGCTCAAGGATTTTCTCAAAGAGCTGGAATTGATTATGAGGAAATGTATTTTCCTATCATGGATGCAATTACATTTCGATATTTGTGTTGGTGCACGTTTTGTGACAACAACTCTTATATTGTATTAGTTAGTTTTGTAATTAGTTTTATAGTTAATTTTGTAGTTTTTCTAATTAACTTAGCCTTTTTGTAAGTTGTATTGTAAGTTCGTACGAACCTAGGAAGTTCGTACGAACATGTAAGTTCGTACGAACCTAGGACCAGCTAAGTTCGTACGAACTTGCTGGGTATAAATACTAACTTGTAATGTTTTATTTGCACGCTTTTTGAAACTGAAATATTCGAATATATAGAGCTATTTTCGAATACCTACGAACTTACACTATAAACACTTGCAATTACTTGTTTCATTGTTGTTTCTTGTGTATTATACCATTCCGCAAACTAATACACATTGTAATCCCGTTTAGATCCGTTCAAAGGGACTTTCAATTGGTATCAGAGCTTCAACAAGCCTTTGTTGGGTTCGGGATTGATAAAACACAAAGAAAACGAGATTTGAAAGTCTTTTGAAAGATAAAAGTTGTACTTTTGGCTTCCTTGAGTGTTTGTGATTCATATTCCTTAAGTTTCATTCGATTTCAACGGTTGAATCTTTCTAGATCTGAGTTTTTGCTCAGATTTGAGTTTGTACAGCAAGTTCGTATGTCTTAGAAAGTGTCGTACGAACTTACCTCATTCAGCCTTCGAACCTAGCCAGCTGTAAGTTCGTACGAACCTACAGCTTCGAACATACTAAGTTCGTACGTTTGAAATCATACGAACCTAGATAGTCTTCAAACTTATAAGTTCGAATTAATCTAAGTTCGTACGAACCTAGTGTTTAACTTCAATTGACTTTTTGTTTGACTTTGTTTGACTGTTTCACGCGATGTCGAATCTCAATAAAATGTTAGAAATGGATCACGAGGTTGGTAAGTCAGCCTTACCACCTAAGCTCCTCAAAGGAGAGGACTACTTTTGGTGGAGAGATCGGTTTGAATCATTTGCGAGATTTCATGATATCCGCATGTGGATATGCATTAAGGATGGGTATGACTTACCCACTTATGAATTTGAAGGGAAGACGAAGTTTTGTACATATTCTGTCATGAAGGATGAAGACAAAAAGATGTACGAGGCTAAGAATAAGGCCTTGTCAGCCATTAATATGTGTCTCCCTCAGGAGATCAAACATACTTTTAAACGTTACCAATTCTCGAAACGCTTTGGGAAGCGTTAGAAAAGAGGTTTGATGGGAACGACAAGATCAAGGAAAGTAGGTTCGACTTGCTGACTAAACAGTTCTACGTTTTCATGTGTACGAAGGGAGAGTCATTAGAAGAGATTATCACAAGATATGACCATCTGATGACTGAACTGGATAATAGTGGACTTTCATTCACTGAAACTGTCAGATGTAATAAACTTCTTGAAGCATTACCATCGAAGTGGGACATCTATACTTTGATGATCAAGGAGAGCGCTGATTACAAGACTCTGACTCTTGATGATGTGATAGGAAAGTTGCGTGTTTATGATCTAAACATGCAGCGGAAAGAGACGGGATCCGATCAGGTTCAGGATCCTAGTGTTTACCATGGTAAACGATCTGATTCCGCTGCTTCTACTAGTACTGGTGGAGTTGCAGCTTTCTATACAAGCGAGGCTGAATCAGACTTGGCTATCAAGAATTCGGGTAGCAATGTCTGCTATATTGCCTCATCTGAGGACTCAGTGATAGGAGACCTAAATCTGGGACAATAACTGGTCTCAAATCGATGTCTATGAGTGTCAAATCAGCTGAAGGTGAAGTAGCCCTGCTTGCATCCTTTATTACAACAACTGAAAACTTTATTAAGGGCAAGGTCACTGATCCAATTTTGATTAATGAGGATTATGACCAATTAGATCCTGAGGATTTAGAAGAAATGGATCTTCAGTGGCAAATGGCCATGATAACTAGGCGGGGTCAGCGGTTCATGAACCGTACTGGAAGAAAGTTCATTGGCGGTAAAGTTGGATTTGATAAATCTAAAGTAAAGTGCTATAACTGTGATAGTTTTGGGCACTTTGCTCGAGAATGTCAAAGACCTAAAAGAGATCCAGCTTCTGGTCAAAACGGACCGAGAAACTTTAATCAAGGCTCCTCTGGTAACAACCAGAACTCAGGAAGTCATCAGACTTCAAGAGCTCTGGTAGTTTAGTCACAAGAGGGAGCATATGATTGGAGGACAAAATCTGAAGAACCGCAAGCATTTATGGCTTCCATCACTAAAGAAAAGGAGGAAAGCAATGAGGGGTCTGATTCAGAGAAGGAAGCAACTACTGAGATGGAGATTGATTTCCCTGCTGATGAAGAAAGAATCAAGACTCTGAAGTCGACTGAGGAAATGAGCTCAAAGGACTTCATTGCCTACATGGCAAATCTTGACCCAGAGAAACAGAAGGTATTACTTAATTTAGATCTAGTAGTTAAAGCTTGTGTGTTGTGTACTAACTTTCAGGAACAGGCTGAGAAGTTAGTGGAATCATCTGATGTTATAACATCTCAGTTAAAATCTTTAAAAGAAGAAAAAACTATTTTAAACATCAGAAACTCAGAACTAATAAGTAAAGCAAAATTTGACAAAGCAGACATGAAATACTTAAAAGATAAGTTAAATGAGCAAAGTGTAAGAAATGACTTGGCTCGTGAACATATTTTAGAATTGACTAAAATGTCTGCTGATAGGGAAAAGAAATTGGCTGATGCAAAGGTTAGGATAGCTGATCTTAACAGGAAATTAGAGTTAAGAAAATTCTCTATCGAAACCTTAGACAACATGCTTAGCGTTCAAAAACAGCCTGGTGATCACAGGGGAATGGGTTGTACAGAAAGCCCCCTCCCTTTAATCACAATTATTCCTTTATTTCTGATGAAACTGAGAAGTCTACTGTTGATGATTCTGCTAAACAACCAGTTGTTCCTGGTCTAATACATTTTGTTAGACCTGCGAAAGCTGAGACAAGTCCTACACCTGAATCAACATCAACTGACACTTCCATGCCACCTGTTTCTGAACTAAAAATGAATTTTGTAAAAGAGAGTGTGGTTGAACATGGAAGTGTCAAGGAGAAGCTAAAGAACAAAATTAATCTTGACTTACCCAAATCTGAAAATGAGAATTTAAATACTAAAATTGATAAGGGTAAGAAGGTTATAGCTGTCTCCTCTCCAAGTTTGCCTGAATTGGACGAACTGGCGATTCAAAAGGCCGCTAAAAAGGCTTTCGTGAAACGCTCATGCTTCACATGTAATCAAAAAGGGCATGTTGAAAGCATTTGTCCAACTAAGGGCAAAACTGGAAAGGTACAGGTGAAGAAAGACCAATCACCTGTAAAGTCTGTGTCGCCTCTTAAAATGAAAAATCCTGAGGCGATAAGCATAAAACTGAGGTTGTCTGGCGTTTTCATACAAGAAGGTAAAACTGAAGAAAATGAAAATGCTGGAAATTCTGGGAGGAACGGGTTGGGATTTAAGAGAACTCAAAGTTCTCAGAGAACACAACCCACATTAAAATCTGTGAAGTTTTCGTCTCATGATAGTTCTAGGAGCACTACCTCTTCTGGAGGAAGCTCTTTTGGACAGTCTTCAAGGAATAAGACTCTACACAGATGCCAAACTCCCAACAACCGTTTTAACAACCCTAATAGTAATAATAGGAATTATCATAATTCAAGTTATAACTATCCAAATAGGGTTAGATCTACATCAAATCCAAGGCCAGTAAATCGTAGAATTTTTCAGAAGTCTCCGGAAAGAAAGCCTAGTGGTAGTACTCCCCATGCTCAAACGAGTGAGATTCCTAAAGCATCCAGCTCTACCGAAAAGAGTAATGAATATCTTGAAGGAGTTTACGTTCGTTGATGAGAATGGCCGACCCAAGATCGTAGTGGCTTGGGTCCCCCTTGACAACTAATTATTTTCATTTAATGTTCAGAAGTTAATCAGACGTGCCGCAAACTGGTGGTATGTTGATAGCGGTTGCTCAAGGCACATGACGGGGGAAAAGCAAAATCTTGTGGATTTCGTGCACAAGAAAGGAGGGTACGTGAACTTTGCTGGTGCAGCGGCAGATGGTGGTGGCAGCCAGAAATCAGGGATTGAATCTAGGCAGCTTCCAGTTAATCTAACAGAGTCTGATACTATAGAAGCGTTGCTTGGTTTGGACGATTCTGATAGCGAGGGATCTGAGTTAGAGGAAGGAGAGATCTTGGATAAGGAGGTTGCAGACTGGAAATCCGATGATGAAATTATTCCAGATGACGATGCTGATATTGATGAATTCATAGTGTCAAAACAACCGGTAACTGAAGTGGTTGTTGAGGATGAAGCCGTGGAGAAAGTGATCAACTTGGAGCAGGACTTAGCTCCAGAAGTTGAATCAGATTCTGAAGAAGTTGAACCAACTCGAGAGGAGTTAAAGAAATTATGGTTCAAGAAGGCTAAAAAGGAACCGGAAATAAAATATAAAGGTGATATCAGGGTAAGAGGATCGGGCAAGCTGAAGCGAGGTATCATAAGTTGGTTTTATGATAGCGATCTGAAGTTGTTCATACTAAAAAGATACGATGGGATTCAGTACTTGAAGAACAAATTGAAGATCTTTAGCTCGTTGCCGAAGATTGAACTGAAGGAGCTAGCCTGGCTAGACTTGGTAAATATTGGAGATGATCCTTACGCTCGTGCTTTAGAAAGAATATTAAAGCGTGAAGGAAGATCAAATAATTTTGAAAGTTTAAAGCCAAAGTCGGGTAAAAGAGTTCCAGACCTGACCAGGATTGATCCTATCTCTAACAAGCCGTGGATGAAGATGGTCTACAGACCGGTCAAATGCTTGAAGAGGGTTCCGCTGAAAAGAATGCCACAGAACATTCTTGAAAATCTGAAGTGGTGGTATGTGGATAACAAGACTGCTGAAGCAGTAATGGAAGATTGTGATGAAAAGGAGCTGTTGAGAGTTTATGACAGTTTATATCTGGTAAACTTGTCAAAGGATGACCTGATGAAGTTTAATGCGAACAAGGTCTTATACCGAGACAGTTGGAGGCATGAAGGCAGAAGATATCAGAAGGTTGTGAAGGTGTGCGTTGAAAAAGACTTATGGGCTGAGAGTCGACAGAGTTGAACGAGAATCAAGATTAGACAAAGCCAAAAGACTGAAGACAAATAGAGCTATTGTCAAGGGGGAGCCTGTTGGTGCACGTTTTGTGACAACAACTCTTATATTGTAATAGTTAGTTTTGTAATTAGTTTTATAGTTAATTTTGTAGTTTGTCTAATTAACTTAGCCTTTTTGTAAGTTGTATTGTAAGTTTGTACGAACCTAGGAAGTTCGTACGAACATGTAAGTTTGTACGAACCTAGGACCAGCTAAGTTCGTACGAACTTGCTGGGTATAAATACTAACTTGTAATGTTTTATTTGCACGCTTTTTGAAACTGAAATATTCAAATATACAGAGCTATTTTTGAATACCTACGAACCTACACTATAAACACTTGCAATTACTTGTTTTATTGTTGTTTCTTGTGTATTATACCATTCCGCAAACTAATACACATTGTAAACCCGTTTAGATGCGTTCAAAGGGACTTTCAATTTGGTTAGTCTAGTAGAATCTAAAAATATTGAAATGCATCTTATAGATATTGTTATAGCTTATCTATATGGATCGTTAGATAGTGATATCTATCTGGATCTTTAGATAGTGATATCTATATGAAAATCCCAGATTGATTTACAATGCCTAAATCCTTAAGTACAAAACCCAAGGAAATGTATTCCATCAAACTACAAAGATCTTTATATGGCTTGAAACAATTGGTATGCATGTGGTATAAACATTTAAGCGATTACTTGATAAGTAAAGTCTATACAAATAATCTTATTTTTCCATGTGTTTTTATTAAGAAAACAATGTTTGGATTTGTGATCATTGTTGTCTATGTTGATGATTTAAACATTATTAAAACAAATAGAGAAATCAATGAAGTCATTGCTCATTTAAAGAAATATTTGAAATGAAAGACCTTAGAAAAATCAAATATTGTTTTGGTTTTCAAATTGAGCACATGTATAATGGAATACTTGTTCATCAGTCAAATTATATATAGAAGGTCTTAAAACGTTTTAATATGGACAAGGCCAATCCTTTAAGCACTCCAATAGTTGTTAGATCACTTAATATTGACAATGATCCATTTCATCATCGCGAAGAAAATGAAGAGGTCCTTGGACAAGAAGTACCATACGTTAGTGCTATTGATACAAGACTTTTGAAGGTACACATTTTCTATTCTATGTATGCTCAACACACAACCTACTTGTCCCCTAATTACCCAAGCTTGTGAAACCAATAGTATGATATGGTAGTATAAATACAACCTCCATGTAAAGAAGTAAAATGCACATTCTAATACACTCAAAAGTGTTTATACTTCTCCCTCAAATTTTTTTATCTCTATTCTTGTTCTTTCATCTTCACTAAAAAATAGTTAAGTTATATTGCTAATAGAGTCTTAATTGTTGTTATATTATAACACGTTATCAGCACGAAATTTCTTTTCATCATTGATTTCGATTTTGATAAACGTACGCAAACAAGGGTATCTAATCCAGAATCAAAATAATCACAGATGGCATACATGCAATTAAGCTAATGATAGGCCATTACCAAAAACCAAGATGAAGGAATAAAGTTAATCAACGCATAAAAGAGAATACCTGCTCTCTTCGGAACTTTTTCTTTTTCTTTCGTCTTGTACAGGAAAGGATTCAAAATGTGTATGATAAAATAATGAGCTCTGAAGAATGATAAAAAGGGGTGTCGATTATTATCTTTGATAGAGTCTGTAGGGTCCACACTTTTCCTCATATGATGTATGCAAGTAGACTGATTATTACCGATTAAGACTGAAGAAAATATCTGCTGATGGAGCATGTGTAATGGAAAAATTATTAACATGACATTTTACTTATACCTCGTTATCCTATTTCTTTTTTCTAAACTAAACATAACTAATTATTAAAGTAAATAAAAATAAATTTCATTAAAACATACGCTTTTTCGTTAAAACTAAAAGTTACATAATATAACATATAAATTATTAATAATATGATAAAACATACGAAAATAAACGTAACAAACAAAATAAAATTCCTACAATATTTTAGTTATAAAGATATATGTTAGTTCTAGAAATATGTTCTGCGAGATCTTAACAAAGACTATGGATGTAAGCGTATCTCAATTATGTCGTTCCTAGTTCTTTCGAAGACTTATTCACATACATCAGCAAAAGATGGTGCTACGTAGGCCGGGTGGAGTGATATCTTTGCCAAAGTCATAGGACTTTCTAGTCCCAATCTATACAAACAATGCTACCGGGTATACCAACAAAACCATCAACCTCTTGGTGTCTTTCCTATAAAATTTTGAAGACAAGAACAGCATTTTGCTGCTAAGAGCATCTTTTTGTCGAAACCATGAACAGTTTACTTTATACAATTTGAAGGAACAAAGAACTTCTCATTCGAAATCTTCGTCTAAAATAATCAGGAAAGTAGCATTTTAGACCATTGATAAAGTAGTCTTTCAACACGTGGTCTTTCGATGTGCCTTGTTTTTACGACTTGAAACTTCAGCTTCATCACCGGCTCTATCTTCTTCTCTTAATTCTACAGCTTGGATAAAAAGATCGTCAACATCCATATTGAGAATTTTGTTGGAAGAATTAATATTAAAAGACATATTTAGAGAATATGTTTGTTATGATAATGTGTAAAATAAATAGAAGAAATTTGTTGAATTTGTGTGTTTTGAAATGGTTGATAAGTGTTTGTATTTATGGGTGAAAAATTAGGGGTCAGAAGTGTAAATTTGTTTTTGAAAAAAATAGTTGTTTTGAAAGAATACATAATAGTAAAATTAAACTAACCCTTAGTTTTTGAAAATAAAAAATTTAAAAGCAAAAATAAAGTTATTGGTTTATCGAGAAAAGAAAAGGAAAGAAGGAAAAAGCTCAACTTCTCAATCCTGAATTCCTCATAATGGATTAAAATAGTAACTTGATTTTTAACAAGTTTTCGTTTGTTGGAATAAAATTTATAGTTAAAATTAAAAATAGCATTAGTTTTTAAAAGTAAAAAATAAAAATAATATTCCTCATGATGCAATATTTTATATGAAAAATAGTCAATTTTTTACTTGAAAGAAAAATTAATAAGATTACTATATAAAAAAGTAAAAATTAAGAAGTTTGATTATAATGAGAATAAAATAAATAAAAAAGCTTCATCTTCTCAACCTCGAATTCATGCGACTAGGTCGATTTCAGTTGCATTCATTAGGGTAAAATAATTGATTGACATCTCATCCTCATATTCTAAATGAACACCCTAATGTTCCGTACACCCTGTGTGAGTGTACAGGGATATGTGTCAGTCTCATCACTCCCTATATCTGTGTGTATGTGTTAGTCATATCACACTTTAAAGGGTGTCCAAACAGTAGCCCCAATTTCTATTTAGAATTTTCAAACAATCATAACATAAGTAATAAAAATTTGTATATACTTTTTGGTAAAACTAGACGATACCCAAGCAAACTTTTATTAAACAAAATGGAAAACTTACAATTAAAAAAATTGGGCATTTTCAATGAAATCTTAGTGGTCTACATAAAGTATACTTCGGGTAAACGTGTCAAAAAAAATAGATCCATACATTTGCTTCACTAAATTTCCATACAAGACCATATGATCACTAAATTTCTTAACCTTTTTTTATGCCAGTTTTAAGAAAATGATCCAGCCCATAATAGGTCCAATAATCCCCATCAGCCACAAATTCATTTTTTGGGCTCAACATCATCAAACAACCACCAATCCATAATCTCCGAGTCCAAGCCCAAATAGCCCGATTAGATTTCAATTTGCGTCTCCTAGCATTATTTTTAGGGATATTAAATTATTTGCCCTTAAAATAATAACTATAATAAAATTTGCCCCAAAAATTTACATTTATACGAATTTACCCCATCCGGTCGCAGGTCAAAAATTGACATGCGACCCGTTATTATGCGACTCACTTCCCGTACATGCGTCCCTGCGACTCGTGTTATGCGACCCCTGTTCCCGGTAACGTGCCAGCCTGCGACCCATGCGACCGCCAACACCATACCATGCGACCGCCATTTTTCTTGATCAAATAGGCATGCGATCCAAACGACCGCCACTTTTCCCGTGTGCGACCTGAGTCCGAGACAGAGACAGAGAACGAGCGACAGGTTCCAAAATTTCGACACCACAATCCCACCCATTCGACTGACTTTTAAGCTTACAAATGACGTATAGTCAGGTAATATTCTATTTTTATTGTTTTTGACCGATAATTTATCATTTTAAAGTTAGATTTTCGTTGCGGCATTTCATCGAACACTTGGTGTGCATGAATTTTTTGACATTTTAGGACTTTAGATTGTTATTATTTATGATATTAAAGTGATAGAAATGATTTATGATCGTTTTACATGTGTTTGTTTGATAAAAAAATGAAAAAAGTTCGTTTTATTTTGAAAATGGCCGGGTCGCATGTTTTGGATCATGTGCGGCTAGTTTGTGCGATCGGTGAACGAGTCGCAGCAGAAAACCTCGGTCACGGGTCGCATGGGTCTGTGATCGAGATCGTTTTAAATTTTTTTTTTTTTATGTTGACCTTTTGTTGTTTATTTGACTTATTTTGACTAGTTTAAGTTGTTTTTGTTACTTTTTATGACATAGTATGATGTTAGTTGACTTATTTTGACTATTTTGATATGTGTTAACCTAAATAGAGTTTATTTGACTAGTTAAAGTACACGTACACCCGTTTTAAGTGTACTTACTTATTTTTATTTGAATTAAGTATATTTGACATTACTTGACAATTTGTGACTTCCTTTGACTCGTTTTGATGGTTTTTGGTTATTTTGACTTCAATTGAGTATATTTGACCTTACTTGACAATGTATGACTTTCTTCGACCCGTTTGGATGGTTTTTAATTATTTTGACTTGAATTTAGCATAGTTGACCTTACTTGACCATGTATGACTCGATTGGAGCATATTTGACCTTACTTGACTTGTGATAACTTTCTTTAACCCGTTTTGATGGTTTTTGCTTATGATTTATTGTATTCGACCTTGCTTAACAATGTTTGACTTTACATCTAACCAATTATGTTTGATTGATTAATTTTGTAGGAGTTCATCAACGCAAAGTTGACATTGAGGAACCAACTCAAGGTCGTTAAATTAATTAAGCGATGGTTGACAGTTGAGCAGGAGCAAATATTTAGACAGAAATGCTTCGGCCCTTGGTTAGATGTAAAGTGTCTGGATAATGACTCGGGTTATGTACATCATTTACTCCAATTAAGATGTGATCCTCCAGTTTTGAAGAAGACTCAGCAGGAGGCCGAGGAGTTGTGGTTTAGGATCATGCCGGGTTATTCTATAAGTTTCGGCCGGAGGGAGTTCTGTCTAGTGTCCGGATTTCGGTTCGGTGCCGATGCTGAGATGGTTAAGTATATTCCTTCGGAGGTTCGTGACACGACCCCAGCATTTAAAGAGCGGGTATTCCCGGATTTGGGCACGACTGTACATATAAAAGACTTTGAAGATATGGTTTTAGAGAAAAGCACGTTTGTAGGGGAGAAAAAACTTAGCGATGAAGATTGTGTCCGATTGTGTATCATTTTGCTTGTGGAGCTTGGGTTTATGGGAAAGCAGCCATCTTATCGAGTTGAGACTGATTTAATGCACTTGGTAGGGGATTTAAGTGTCGTTAACGAGTACCCTTGGGGTTCTCGTATTTGGGATAGAACTTACGAGCAGTTGAATCAGGGGTTGGGGACCCGTCTTAGTCAGTCTGGGATGAAGTACACATTGAGCGGTTTCGTCTGGGCGTTTAAGGTAGCATCATATTTATTAAACCTTTTATTTGTTTATTTGTAACATTGCATATTTGTATATAATTTATTAAAATTGAACCTTTTATATGTTTGTTTATTGTTTACAAGATTTGGATATGGGAGGCTTTTAACCGTCAATTAGAGACGGTTGCGATCAAGAAGGACAACGAAAGAGTTCCTCGGGCGATTTACTAGGAAAGAAGAAGACTAGTTACAAAATGGATAGAGTTTGCAGAGCTATTGCATATACCGGTAGAAAAATGTACTTTGATCAAATTTTCTTAAATTATATTTAGATAATGGACGATTGTGCATGAAAGCATTTTGAGATTAAGCTTTCATATTGCTGGTTTGTCAATTTTACAGAAAGGACATTTCCAATTTGTTTTTTACAAACTAACTGGTATTTTATTATTTATAACTGCAGGCGGATACAAACAAAAAGCATAGGCCATTGAGGACGTTGAAACCGACAAAAACCGAGTTACAGTGTCCTTGGTGGATTGACAGCGCACACTTCTTTGACCAGCAGATAGGTGGTGATGATCGGCCGAAGAAGAAGCCTAGGACCAGTCATGAGACGGTGACCAGTAAGCAAGAGACGGTGGCCAGTAAGGCAGAGACAGTGGCCACGGGTACACGGAGTACTAGCCATCACACCGCTCAGCCGGTGTTACAGGAGGAGGTGACGACCCTGCGAGTGACAGTGGCCACCTTACAGAAGCGGGTGGATACACAGGAGGCCAGTATAGTCATGTTACTAGAGCGGATGGAGGCTATGCAGCGGGATCTCTAAGCGCTTCAGGTATTACTTTTCAGGTCCAATATATTTTAAAATTATACCATAATTGGTGAAATCTGGTAACGTGTATTTTTCATTTTACAGGGCCAAGATTTTGATGATGGTGATGCATCCGATGCGGGTCCTGTTTCTGATGCAGGCCTGTATGTATCTGATACACGGCCCGATTCTGCGGCCCATGTTTCTGCGCCGCGTATTTTTGAGTTGCGTCGTAGTCTTCAAGAAAGACGAGCAGCTTCGCGTATGATATCGCCGTTTGTGACACAGGGTGCGAGGCGAGCTGTGAACAAGAAGTTTGATTGTACCCCGGTTCGTCGAGAGGAGGAGTTACCGAGCAGCCTAGCATTTGATTTGGGTGCCGATGATGACCAGGTGGTTACTGAGCCGGTGGTTACAGAGCCACCTTTTGAGCGGGATGAAAGGCTACCTGTTGACTAGGAGGAGTTACAGGTTCATCATGATTATATACAGGAGTTACTGGCCACTTTAGAGAACCCGGATAATTGCCTTCTCACTCCTCCGCCTCCACCACCTCCTTCAGGTACTTCGGGTAAGATCATTGCCGGACCAGCCATAGTCAGCGACTTATATGAGAGTGATGGTTTAGTGCGTTGTTTGTGGATCCCGAAGATTTGTTTGACCCGAGAGTTTTGGGGACGATTGACTGGGCAGGAGTTCAGTGGATACTTAGAGAATTTAGTAAGAACCTAACTTCATTAAATTTATGCCTTTTTTATAATGTTTTTGCTGATTTTGTTTTCTTTTCTATACAGCATATTGATGTTTGGGCGTTCCACTTATTGCTTTGGAGAAGCAGGATTAAGTTTAGGCCCACTCAGATTGAGGTGCGAAAGCGATGGACGATTTTGCCTATAGGGTTTCTTGATATTATGAAACATTTCACGAGAAAGAGTATGGATGAGGCAAAGAAGAAGAAGAAAGAGGAGATTGAGAGAAAGAAGAAGGAAAAAGAGCAGAAGAAAGAGAAGAAAGAAAAAGAGCAGAAGACGGAGAAGAAGGAGAAAGAGAAGAAGAAGGTAGATGGTCGGGTGGATTACGCCTATTGCAAGGGATTCGCAGATGGTACCAGAGACCCATACCCACCATGATGGGAAGTTGATTATGTAAGTAACTAATATATGGTATTACCACTTCAATATAGTCGTTTCTCTTTCAATAAATACTAAATACGTTTTGATACGCAGGTATTGTTCCCCTACCACCTCAGCAGGACCGATCACTGGGTGCTTATGGTGTTGGATCTTATTACGTTTAGCGTAGTGGGATATGATAGCTTTGTTGATTGTGGTTGACACGAGGAGCGACTCGAGTTTGCTGAGGTTTTAGGTGATTACCTTCCGAGTTATTTGCGCGCGATAAAATATTGGAAGAACAGTTTAGAGAACAAATCATTCTCGAGAGACACCATACAGTTGTTGTTTGAGCAAGCGGAGGATGTGCCTCAGCAGGAGGGCCCACTTGGTGACTGTGGAGTGTGGGTGTGCATTAATATGGAGAAGGTGGTTTGTAAACTCGACCATCGGGTGAGTGGGTCGACCCACGAGATAGGCCCTGCTTATAGATTGAGGATGATGGACACATTTTTTAGAGCGTGGTATGACTATGAGCCACCGCTTCCCTTACCACCGGCCTAGATTGATACATTATGTTATTTTGGACTTCATGTTTATAAACTATGTTTCATTTTGTTATTTTGGAACTTTGAATTATCACAACTCCATCTACTAACACAACAATTCATAACTAAGATGTTACAATGTCAAATAATACTACAATACATAACTAGGACGTTACAATGTCAAATAATACAAGATACATAACTAGGACGTTACAATGTCAAATAAGTAGTACATAATCATCACGTAAAGCTAAAAACAATACACTCAAGGAGAATTCAAATCTTCAGTTCCAAAACATTGAGTCGACTGAGATGTTTCGGTCTTAACCTTGGATTTTGATCTTGATTGACTCGGCTCGTCTATTTTATCCAAAAGAGATCTGCAAGCAGATCGACTATGACCAATTTCCTTGCAACGACTGCATTGTTGTGTTGATTGTCGTTTCCCTTTCTCCTCTCCTTGTGAAGGAATACGAGCACGGCCAGGTGGATGACTAGATTGCCTCTTTACAAGGACCGGTGGTAACACAGTCTTAAGATCACCAGGATCCACCCATTCTGAAGGATGATCCATTGTGTAAATAGCCTCCGCATATGCAGCTCGATACGTCTCTGATGTGAAATAATGTTCCGCATAGCAGCTAACTTCGTCCTGATTGAAGTGACGGGCCACTGCAATAACATGTCCACAAGGTAAACCCGACAACTGCCATTGCATGCAACTGCATGTTCTTGTTTGCAAGTTAACTGTCGCATTTTTTATTCCATCCAACACCTCAAAAATGAAATTTGTAGATGGATTGACATTCCATCTACTAGATTTCCCATTTCTCTTCCCAATCTTGTGCTCAGCATATGGTGTAACAGTCGTCGTAAGTCCTTCTCCAGTGTGACGATGTTTGTAGTACCACTGTTGTACCGAAGCTCGAAAATACTCCAATAACATTGTCACAGGGAGCCTTCTAGCATTTCTTGTGAGAGCATTAAGAGACTCTACGCTGTTAGATGTCATGTATGCATATCGTGGATGTATAGCATGATGTCTTGACCATCTGTGTTTCCCAACGTCTCTAATAACAACAGCGGAGGCTGGTAAACGTCTACAAAGGACATCAAAATGATGATCAAAATCTGACTTACGGTAAGACTTACACATTTTACAGTAATGCCACTCAAAGTACTTGACCCTTGAAGATTTGTGTTTCAAGTTCATCAGTAAATGACAACAACATAAGGCATGAAATGCCTCTGGGAACCCTTGTGAAATAGCGGCTGCAATTGAAGGGGCCCTATCGGAAATGATAGTTAGGTTTTCAATCCCACCATTTGATTCAAATGCATCACGTAAGTTTGACAAGAACCACGTCTAGTGGTCAGCCGTCTCCCCTGCCTCGATGCCATACGATAGTGGCAAGATGCCATTATTGCCATCCATCGCTACAGCAACTAAGTTAGTACCCAGGTAACCACCCTTTAAATGTGACCCATCTATCATAATTACTGGATGCGTATGGTTAACAAATGTACGTATCTGCAAATAAAGTAAATGTTAAAATATCAAGTAACACAAAAATAATACGTAATTTAAAACAAATATTAGATACTTACAGCTGCACCAATGGACATGTAACACATTAAAAATCTATCTTTCTCATCTGTAATAACATTCGTTGTGCTCCAATTGTTTTTCAGCTTTAGGTTGTGTAGGTAAAGGGGTAGCACCCGAAATGAATCTTCCACGCTACCTCTCAATAACTCTATTGCGTAACACTTTGCCCTCCAAGCTTGCGTGTATGATAGGCTGATTTTATAACGGGCAGACATATCAAGTTTAATCTCTTTGCCTCTATAAACACGTCCTTCCAAAGTCATCAACTCCTTCAAGATGTGACTGAGCACTTTTTGGCTTGCATGTTTATTATTGTTCATAATTTGAGTGCGAGAACAAGTGTGAACATCAACAAACTTCCTGACTTGGAAGTTATTACTATCTTTGATACGTGCTGCACTTATCTTCCAGCTGCAATTAGGCAATAAACAATACGCGATGTACCGACTCTTGTCTGACTTCTTTGGCGTAATCTGAAAACCATCTTCGACACACTTCGTATGCAATTGTAGGAGTAACTCCTCCTTTGTTTCAAATGTTTGTCCAAGTTGAACCCGGTAAGAGAGTTCATACATGGTTACTGGACGTTTTATTTCTTCTCGATCATTCTCGCATAACAAAGGAGGCATATTCCAGAATATATCGTTTTTGGGTGCCATCGGTATTTCTTTTTCATATATGTCTGTCGGATCCGGAACCTCATCATCATCATCATCATCATCATTCTCCTCAACAACATCATTAACAAACGCATGATCAATATTTCTGACTTTCGGGACTTTTTCTTCACCATAATGATCATAATCATCAGGATGATCATCAGGAACCTCTACATGATATTGTGAATTATCTTGATCATGGTGAACACCCTCTTGATCGTCTAGGGGTAGTTCAACTACCTTAAATTGTGTGTCTTGGTTGATTTGTGTTGGATATGTGTTATTTATTGGAAATTCTGAAGCAGCATGATAATGATATTATGGAAATGATTGAAAATATGGTGGTGGTGGTGGTTGTGCTTGAAAAGGAAACGAAATGTGTGGCAATGTTTGATACTGTTGATTTTCAGGCAGTTGATTATACTCTTGTGTTTGAAGTTGTTGAAAATGTTGTTGAAAACCACTACTGCTACTGCTAGGGTGATTGCTCCCCATACCCGAAACATTTCTTACAATGTCAACAATGTAAATTTCTATTGGAGTATTGTTAAGAGTGTTATTAATTGCTTGACACAAAAACTCCCCAAAGTCATCTTCATTATCAGTAATATCTATAATATATTGATCCACCTTATATTTCATATGAATTGGTGTATCAGGTGGTAGACCAACTTTCTTTAAAACATATTTTAACAAAACTTTGTATGTCAAAGGCTTTTCGGGTGCAACAGGGAGTTTTAATGGCACTCTATAACAATCTACAGGCAAATACATCGGCATGTTGCTAATATATTTAAAATGTCCTCCAGAACAAACATACATCTTAAACTTATCAATTTCTTGACTCATATTGCTGTTGAATTACAAATAAATCGCCTGAAACGAGTTAGAAATTGTACCTTATATTCTTCAGAACAATTTATTGCAATCCTTGTAGATGTGTTGCAATTCCTTGTAAATATGTTGAAATTCCTTGTTTTCGATTACAGATAATTGAGAGAATATTTGTGTTTTGAACTTTGTTTGTCTTTGAATGAAATAATGAAATACAACTTAATTTCGGGTGGGTTTAAAAGACAAAAGGTTATCCAAAAAAAATCCAAAAAGTACTGAAAATCTTATCAAATATCTAAAAAATCTTATCTATATTTTATCAAAAACTGGCAGCAACTCACGATGAACGGGACGAATATAACGATGATCGGGTCGCATACTCCGGGTTGCAGCTCAGAATTGGGGGTCGCATGGGTTGCAGGTTGGCACGTTACCGGGAACGGGGTCGCATAACACGAGTCGCAGGGCCGCATGTCCGGGAAGTGAGTTGCATAATCACGGGTCGCATGTCAATTTTTGACCTGCGACCGGATGGGGTAAATTCGTATAAATGTAAATTTTTGGGGCAAAATTTTTTATAGTTATTATTTTAAGGGCAAATAATTTAATATCCCTTATTTTTAACTCTATCAGCCTTCCAATCATTTCTCGTCCATTCCATATTATTAGACCCCTTATAACAACCCATATCGTTAGCCCAGTAATCATCTTTAGCCACATCCTTACAAGAAATCTCTCTGTCCACTATACTACCATACTGCCAACTGCATACTTCAAATTCTGAACCCTGCATCTCTTTAACATTTGAACGACTTCTTTGAAATCATCATTTACGTGCTTTTTATCAACGTTTGGAGTCTTCCTAACAACTTTAAATAATACAAAACCATCATTATTTGGTCCAGATCAGCCGCTCAACTTTAGATTCCTTGATGTCATACTTAAACCAATTGCTCGTCTGATAATTAAATTCATGAACAACATAAGAACACTTGAAGTGAGCTATAGTCTTCCATCATTACTAAGAAGCAGTCTATGAAAACAACCACAATAATACAATAGTAAAAAATGTAAAGTTCAATACATAACCAAATAATAAACCCTTTAAAATAACAATGCTGTTAAGAGTATACTGTTTCAAAAGATTTCAAAAATAAAACCCATCAAAAGAAACTTTATAGGGGTAGGATAAAAATTATACTTAACTTTCCTTCTAGCTAGTGTAAGGATTAACCAGATTTGAAAACACACCATCCAATCTTCCCATCATAACATTCTCCCCTACTTCTTTTGCATAGAAACAAATAAGAAACAAATGATCGTTTGAATCTCTAACTTCCTTGCACAAAAAACCTATAAAATTTGCAGGGGGGCAATGCCTTCTCTTCTTTTGTATTTAATTTTTATCTTTCGCATAAGATCTGGTAACAGAAACATTCTCATCAATTATATTACCAAATTTCTCATCCCATTCTTGAGGCCAATGCCATATTCCCTCTTGACATAAATCTGCTACTTTATCCTTCAAACCAAGTCTGGTTTCATAAATGTCCCTGAGATAAATTTTGACCAAAGGAACTTTTTTGTGCCACTAATAAAACCAGCTAGATGGATGTATCAGCTAAAAGTGTTTATAGTATCAAATGTTTGCGTATCTCTTATACAACTAAAAGGATCCCATTATATAGGGATATGAATACAAAATACAGGGCTATAATTAAGCCAATGATCACCTCAAAATATGGACATAATATATTCCATATATACAATATACACGCTAATACACCCCCGCAGTTTGAGCGGCAGTGGAATAGGCGCTTAAACTGGAAAGGAATGTCTGTAAGAGTTGTCGAGGTAGACCTTTGGTGAAGATGTCGACATACTGCAATGAGGACGGAATGTGGAGAACCCGATTATGCCCAATTTGAACTTTCTCATGAACAAAATGTATATCCATCTCCACGTGTTTGGTTCTTTGATGTTGAACTGGGTTTTCAGACAAATAAACCGCTAAAACGTTGTCACAATAAAAAATAGTAGCCTTTGTAACTGGAACATGCAATTCAAGAAGGAGATTGCGTAGCCAACTAACTTCTGCCGCCGCATTAGCAACCCCTTGGTATTCGGCCTCGGCACTGGAATGAGAAATGGAGTGTTGTTGTTTTGACGACCAAGAAATCAAGTTGTTCCCCATAAACACACAATAACCAGAAGTGGATCGGCGAGCATCGAGGCACCCGCCCCAGTCAGCGTCTGAATAGGTGGTTAGCAATAAGTTGGATGAAGCAAAAATATGCAGCCCAATATCGATGGTGCCCTGAAGGTAACGGATAATCCGTTTCATAAACTAAAAATGTGGCTTGTGTGGGGCGTGCATAAACAAGCACAACTGTTGAACTGCATATGAAATATCTGGCCTCGTAAAAGTTAGGTACTGAAGGGCTCCGGCCAAACTACGATATAGGGTACCATCCTGAAAGGGGGTCGCCGACATGAGCACTTAGTTTGGCATTAGTGTCAACCGATGTTGCACAAGGTTTACATGAGGTCATGGAGACACGATGAATTATGTCTCTAGCATATTGTTCCTGAGATAAGAAAAGACCATATCTTTCTCGTGTGACTTTAATGCCTAAAAAATGATGCAAGGGTCCGAGATTTGTCATGGAAAACTCTGTTGACAAGTCATTAATAATTTGCTTCAAAAATCCTGTGTCAGAAGCTGTTAAAACAATGTTATCAACGTAAAGTAACAAATAAGCTATCTGAGCACCTTTGGCGATAAGTAAAAAGTGACGTGTCACTTATGCTGCTTTGAAATCCTCAGGTAACAATGAATGAGGAAAACCTGTGATACCAAGCCCGAGGGGCTTGCTTAAGTCCATACAAGGACTTCTTAAGGTGGCAAACGTGTAACAAATCCGGGCGTTTGATGCATATATACAGTTTCCTGGAGATTGCCATGTAGAAATGTGTTTTTGACATCTAGCTATGGATGGGCCATGATTTAGAAACCGCAAGTGTGAGAACAGTTTGAATAGATGCTGGTTTCACGACCAGACTAAAAGTATCCTCACAATCGATGCCGACCGTTTGCGACTTACCATTAACTACAAGTCGAGCCTTATAACGCTCCAAGGTACCATCTGCTCGAAATTTGTGGCGAAATAACCACATACAACGAATGACTGGACTTTCCACTGGTCGAGGCACAAGTTCCCAAGTATCATTTTCCTGCAAAGCACTAAATTCATTGGTCATGGCTTTGAGCAATTTAGGGTCGGTCATGGCTTTGAGATAGGAGGTGGGAACAGGAGATATTGGGGTAGAAGAGGTAACATGTAGGTTTTAGGCGTGGGTTTGGTTTGGTAATTTCGTGTTTGGATCGAGTTTGCATGGGATGATTGTTAGTAGGAGGTTGGGGAGGTACGGTTGGAGGTGGTGGACTGGAAGTGTCGGTTGAAGTGGGGCTGCTCGTGGATGGGCTTGGCAGAGGGCTAGGTGATGGTGGGCTAGAAGAAATAGTAGCTGAATGTTGGGCCAATGGGTGGAAATTTGTTGGGCTTGATGGGGAAGTAAGTGGATCAACAGTAGGTTGATTGGGTGCAATAGAAGGGTAATAAATTAGTGGAATTGAGTTGTCATCCAGGAACTTATAAGATGAGGGATTTATGGGTGTAGTGGATGGGAATGTATCCTCATCAAAAATGACATGGCGAGAAATATGAACATGATTGGTGGTTGGGTCAAGACATCGGTATCCACGGAAGTGTGGTCGGTAGCATGAAGATACAACGGGTGGAGTATGGGTGAAGCTTGTGTGGTTGAGTGGCGGAGAAATTAGGATAACTAGCACATCCGAAGACACGTAAATGATCGTACATCGGATGGCGTTGGTAAAGGGCAAAGGTGGGGTTTGAAATTTTAATCTTTTGGATGGAAGGGTGTTATGGAGATAAGTGGCCGTGTGTAAGGCTTCAACCCACAACGTGTTTGGAAGTTGTGCATGGATCAAGAGGGCCCGAACAATGTCGTTAAGGCGACGTATCATTCTTTCCGCCTTGCCATATTGAGAGGATGTTTGAGGGCAAGAAAAATGAAAGACGAGTCCGTGGGTTGTTGCAAAGTTTTTGAACTCGTTATTGTCAAATTCACCTCCAAGATCACATTGGAAAGTTTTGACTTTTCGATTAAATTGAGTACGAATAAGGGTGTGAAATTTGACAAAGTTGGTAAATGTTTAGATTTAACTTTCAACCGGCATATCCATACATATCGGGTAAAGTGATCGACAACTACCATATAATATTTATATCCCGAATTACTAGTTATCGGAGATGTCCAAAGATCACAACTATTAATATCAAATGGTGCAAAAGTAATAGATGTTGAATCATAAAATGGCAATCGTTTGCTGCTTGATAACTAACAAGACTCAAAAATAAATGGAGAAGTTTGTTTATGACAAGAAATAAATAAATTACGACTAAGAAAATTGATGATAGTTGCTCCCCGGTGACCAAGCCGATTATGCCAAGGAGCTTGGATGGTGGTGGAGAGACAAACGGTGGGCTCCACTGCTGTGAAGGGATAGAGATCTCCCGTGCTATTGTGGCGGGAGAGGATTTTGCCAGTCATTAGTCACTAGATCCTTCACAGAAAAACCAAAAGGATCAAAATCACAAGATACTCGATTGTCACGTGTGAACTTTCGAACGGACATCAAACTTTTAATAATTTGAGGCAAAAATAGGATATTTTTTAAATTATATGATTTATTAGGAATGGAGTGTAAGGCATGACCAGATCCTTTTATAGGTAGATGTTGTCCATTACCAACAAATATAGTACTCGAGGTGGGAGACAAGGGAGATTGTATCTTATCGGGGTCGGTAGTCACGTGTGAAGATGCCCCCGTGTCCATGTACCAATTTGGATCCTGAAAATTAATCTGCATATTTTGAAAAGCATTACCGAGATCCATTGGACTGAGAGCGTTGAGGGCCGGTTGTGGTTGGTTATATGGGTTCTGTTGGGCTGAAGCTTGTTGTGATGTTGGGCCGTAACCCATGTTGTTTGGTTGCTGTTGGAAAGGATTAAAAGCTTGCATTTGGTTACTGTTGGGCCATGAATTTTGTGATGGATATGGGCATGGTGGGGGAGCCCACCAATTTGGTTGTTGGCCCATTCCATGTATTGTGTCCTGATGCCCTTCCTCCTCCACCACGGTTTGAATTTCGGCCACCGCCTCGCCATTTATTTCGACCCCTTCCTCGGTTCCTGTGAGTATCATATGACTTCTGATTGTAATTTTGTTGAAAAAACTGACTTTGATTCGATGAAGGCTGTGATTGTTGTGGTGCTTGAGGGCTGACCATTGCGGTATTGGTGGGGTTTTGACGGGCCTTTTGACGGTGGATCTCGAGTTGTAACATGCTTCGAGCCACGTCCCATGTCGGGGAACTTTGATTGATAAACGTACCAACAACGTCATATTCCACCGGTAGACCACGAACCAATTAGAGATAAACGTACTTCACTAACCATATTATCAACGTCGGCTAGTTGTTCGGCCAAAGCTTTGAGTTTTTGACAATATTCGCCCATAGATGAACATGCGGTCAATTGGAGGTTCAAGAATTCATGTTCAGAACCGCAACACGTGAACCTTTGTTTCTCAAGAATATATCTGAATCTTTTTCCAGATAGCACGAGCAGTTGTATCATTCTCAAGGATCATTGCCAGAATGTCGTCAGAAACGGTGCTGTAAATCCATTGCAAAACCAAAGCGTCGATCTCGGCCCAATGATGGTAATCATCGGCAGTTTTCGCCGGCGGGTCTGCATCAAGGTGATCGGAGACTTTGTACGCCTTTGCTTGAAGTCTAAAAAGCTTTATCCAAGATGAATAGGTCACCTTCGATCCTTCAAGAGTACGGATTTTATTCTGGATGTTTGTTACAGTATGTGAGGGGTGCAGACCCGATGCTTTGACATCACTGTTCTCGGGTGTCTTGCCATCATCCACCATGATCAAAAAACCGAAGGAAAAACAAGAACAAGAAGGACCAGAGGCTGGAGATTAGAGTTTTTAGGAGTGAGGCTGTAATACCATAAAAGTGTTTATAGTATCAAATGTTTGCGTATCTCTCATACAACTAAAAGGATCCCATTATACAGGGATAGGAATACAAAATAATATATAATATATTTGGAATATATTATGTCCATATTTTTTTTTTTGGACTGCAAAATGGAATATATTAAAAACTAGCAAGAAGCTAGCAAAACGAAAGCAAAGTCAAGTAAGAATTGGGTTTCGGATCCAATTAGATCGGGAAACCTTACATTTACTTTTACTGTTTCTAGAATTGAACCATGAATACGAAAAGTCAAGAATGGAATCCAAAATGTCTGCTTTAGCCATCTTCTTTCCTCCAAAAATACTGTTATTCCGAAATCTCCAAATGATCCAACAAACTACACCGGCAACCACTAGAATGATGTTTTTGGTTGGAGACGAAATCCGAAGCTGATCAATCTCGTTATAGAGAGCTTTGATGGTGGAAAATGTAGGGATAGATAAATCAAGCCAAACAAAACTGCGAGCCCAAATATCCGAGGCAAGGGAGCAAGAAATAAAAACATGGTCCGTAGTCGCAGCAGCTTGGTTGCAAATCGGACATAGAATACTGTTAATCTCAAAACCTCTTTTGCCGAGGTTCCAACGACATGGAACGCGATCTCTTAAAATACGCCAAATTAGGATATTAACTTTTTTAGGAAGAAACTTACACCATTTTGTTGGGGTCGACGAGGACGAGGCAAGCAAAGTGATTGAATCTATGTAGTTTCTGATGCTTTTAACAGAGAAAACATCTTCACCCAAGATATTCCATTTCCAATGATCATCATCATCGTTAAAGGAGCCCGAACCAAGAACATTTTTAAGAGCTTCTAATTGCGAAATTAAGGTGCTGGAACCAATGTTACGAGTCCAAGACCATTGCCATTGAGTATCCCACCTGTCACGGACAAGAAAACTTGGATTGGAGTCAAGCCGATATAAACGAGGAAACATAGAAGCTAAGTTGGATTCCCCGATCCAAAGATCTTTCCAAAAAAGATTTTTCCTTCCGCTCTGAACACATCGTTTTATGCAGGAATGATGAATGATATTACGATCATGCATTGTATTAATGGAGCCAACAATAGAAGCCCACGTGCCTTTACCCGAGATGTTGAAAAAGTTTGATTGGCTACTAATATCATTCGAATAGATGGTAGTAATGAGCTGAACCCATAGAGCATTTGGATTTTGGAAATATCTCCATCTCCATTTCCGTAAAAGTGCAATGTTGAGGGAAGATAAAAACCTAAACCACCTGTTTCTTTGGAAGCTAAAATCGAGTTCCAAGCAACCCATTGCATTTTTTTTGAATCCGAAGTGCTACCTCAAAATAAATTAGCCCGCAAGGATTCAAGTTTTTTGTTTACCGATTTAGGAAGAACAAAAAGGGAGAAAAAATATAGACCGAGAGATCCTAACACTGAAGTAATCAAGGTAGAACGACCACCGATGGAAAGCATATTCGACTTCCATTTAGAGAGCCTTTTCTTGAATTTATCAATGATAGGGAGCCACGAAGAGACTCGAGTCATGCAAGCTCCAATGGGGATTCCAAGATAGTTAAAAGGAAAAGTACCAGCATTGCAACCTGTGAATGAAGCAAGATCATATAAATCTTGGGAACTAATGCTGATCCCATAAAGATTAGATTTAACCAAATTAATCTTTAATCCCGAGACTTCATAAAAGCAATGGAGAAGGCTAACAATACCAATGATGTTAGCCCGGGACCAGTCACCTAAAAAGAGGACATCGTCCGCAAAAAAAAGGTGGGAGATCGGAACATCATTAATTTTTATGCCGGAATACAAGCCTACATCTATGGCATCTTCCATGGCAACATGAAGGGCCTCCATAACGATAATGAATAGAAAAGGTGAAAGCGGGTCACCTTGTCTAAGTCCTCTATGTATCGAAAACTCCGGAGAAGGACTACCGTTAATAATAACTGAAGCTCGAGCTGTTCGAAGACAACCTTGCATCCATTTCCGCCATCGTTGTCCAAAACCAAGAAATTCCATAATTCGATCTAAGAAGTCCCACAAGATTGAATCGAAAGCTTTTGCGAAGTCGACTTTGAATATCATGAGAGGATGTTTTCTTTTTTTGCACCAACTGATAACTTCATTCACCGTTAGAGGACCGTCAAGAATTTGTCGATGCTTAACAAAAGCCGATTGCTCTTTACTAATAACATGATCTAACACCTAGCAAGAACTTTGGCTATGATCTTGTATTTGTATTGAGCTCCAATTAGACTAATTGGTCGATAATAAGAAGGATCGATTGGGTTAGGAACTTTTGGAATCAAGGCAACGAATGAAGAGTTGCATCCAATTGGGATAAAGCTGTTGGTATAAAATTCATGAATGAATTTTATAATATCACATTTTATGAGATCCCAATACTTTTTGTAAAACGCGAAAGTGTACCCATCCGGTCCGGGAGACTTGTCGGAACCACAATCTATTTTGAGGTGATCATTGGCTATATTATAGCCCTGTATTTTGTATTCCTATCCCTATATAATGGGATCCTTTTAGTTGTATGAGAGATACGCAAACATTTGATACTATAAACACTTTTAACAACATGACTTGTGGCATGTGCAAATGGTGCCTGTTTAATTGTAGGGCCTCCATCAACTCTTTTATTTTTCTTCTAAGTTACAATATCTTTATCCATCGTATCATCAACCCTTGAGACTTGGGTTTCAATTGCTGACCTGTCCATAAATTGATAATCAATTTGGAGCCACGGAGGATGACATGGATCTGGAACATTTGGTGTTCCTAATCAGTAATCATCTCCCGTTTCAAATAAAAAAAATCTAAAACAAGAAGAATAATCATTTGAGTTTTAAGAGTTGTTCGTAGTGAAGGATAAAGAAACACGCCATGAAGATGATGAGGAAGAATGATAAGACGAAAAATGCCACCATTCAGTTTGATGCGAAATTTATGTACTGGTTAGACTTTAACACCCTTTTTATGGTTAGTTTGAGACTATGAACAAGTAATTTCTATGCCTTTTTAATGTTTTGTTGTAATGGGTAGTGGGTATTCGTTTCATGTTCACAATTCACTTGTAAATGTATAATTTGATCATTATAGTTCATACACAGCTACCATATCAAATGTTTGATGAATGATTACATCATAATGCCTTTAAAAATGTGATCATCTAGGATGTGTATTCAATATATTGTACAAAAATGATGTTGTAGAACTTTTTCATCATTATGGATTTTGGTATATGACCTAGTCATTTTCAGGCCCCGTTTGACAGCCATTTTTGGCCCAAAAATGGTAGCCATCTTGTGGTTTTGATCAATGAAGTGAATTTGAGTATTGATGCATATTCATTTATATTGTTTCCTGGTTGATTAATTTTGTTCTGTTTGCCTACACAAGAAGGAAGTACATGTTGAATTGTCACAAGTGAATAAAGCCCCCGTTGGCCAATAGACCTGATTTGATTGATGAAACACAGAAGAACAAGTACAATCAAACTTAATGAAAGCAATTAAAGAACACGCAGAATTAACGTGGTTATATTCAATCGATTTGATAGGTTTAATCCACAACAAGAACCGAGTAACCTTCTTTATTGACAATGGCATCAAGAAATTTCGTGGCTTAGAGTTACAATGAATCGAGGATTAACTTCAACTACGATAACTAATTAAGGCAACAAAATAAAACATGTTTTGCTGAAACAGCCCGAGATCGCATCGCGAACTAATACCCACGCGTCGCGATCTAATAACATCTCGTACCGATATCCACCTTCACACAACGACCAAATTCCATTGCACAGCGAAAGGATTTATGATCAAAATCATTAATTTGTTACAGCCTAATTGCGTCGGGAATGTAGCTTTCGCGTCGCAATTTTCTTCCAGCAATCCACTTAATCCAACTTCAAATCACAACCCAAGAGCCCCAAATGTTTGTAAGGTGCTTTTCTTAATGACTTGTGATATCAAAAATCATATGCCTTAGCTTACTTTGAATAAATCTGAAGTACAGTCCCTTAAACTTGTATCCTAAAAATGAAGGCAATTAAGCCTTGCAAACACTCTGATGCAAGCAAGTTTTATAGTATTTTATCCGTCAGAAACTTCATATGATTTTTGATATCACAAACTCCTAGCAGCTGATAGTACTAGAAAATGTTGATTTTCCGGCTATCCCTTGATAATTTATTGCATAATACTTGGAGGTTACTTCCGGATTCTTTTGACAAAAGAAAACGTATTGAAAAAAATGGGCTTTAACTGGGCCATGGACAGTCACGGGCTATAGACTCAGACAACTTCCTGGCCAGGCTTTGAACTGGAAATTGGCCTGAAATAGGCTTGGCTGGCCAGGCAAGATCGGGACCGAGCCTGATCAGGCTCCGACTTTGCCTGATCTGCTCATTTCTAATTAGTTGTATCTTGCATCTAAGGGTTTTGATTCCTTTTAGCTAATCCTCCCTTTCCCAGGGATGATTACAACTCTAGAAACTCACCAGATCTAGAGCCTTGTACAACTTTTAGTGCATGATGTACACATTATACAAGTAGTACTAGTATCATTGTGAACTCGGACAACATTGCTCTTTGATAATCTAGCGTCAAAACACGTCAGTTCAAAGAGAACTACTTGGTGTTCTGTGGCAACAATATATGTATAGTTTGACCTTTAAGTCAAACAGAGTTCAGAATTAATACAAAAAATGGCTATTTGGGGTAAAAATATAATTTGCATTGGCTTGCTTTTCTTAATAAATTTTATTGTGGGATGTATAGTTATAGATGGTATAAGGTGATTTTAACTTTCAAGTACTTGAGGTTAAGAAGTTGTTGCAAATGTTTTAGAATGTAGTATATATATACATACATTAACTTTAATAAGATGGATAAAAACGTGTTTATGGGTGGCCCGTTTTTGACCGTCTTTTTTTTTGTTTTTTTTTTACCATTTTGTCATCCTAAAATTAGTATAAATAGATAGGTTGAGTTTGGTTTAGTCACAACACTCAAACACTCTCAAAACACATACAAAACGCATACGAAATACTAAAAACGCACACAAAATTCTCATTTCTCAAAGGGCAACTCAATGTTGTTCAACTTCCGCCGGTGTTGGTTCTTCAAATGCGGCTACAATTGTTGAAATTTTAGAAACAAAACGAAACCAAGAGGTGTGGTGTAATTTCGACAAAGTATTGTTGTCGGATGGCTCGATTAAGGCTCATTGTAAACGTTGTGGAAAGTTTTTGAAACCCGAATCCAACTCAACGTTGAAGCAACATAAAGAAAAGTTTTGCGGTGCACTCAAATCTAATCCGGAAGTGGGTCAAGCATCTATGTCACGAGATGAGAGTATATTTACACACGAGGAGGAGCGGTGTCGAGAACAATTTGCAAGCTATGTGATTCAAGAAGGTTTGTCGTTCAACCACTTCGACAACCCTCGGCTTACTAAGGTGATTCAAAATACTCTTCAACCACGATATAATCAAGTAAGTCGTGCTACTCTTAGACGTGATTGTATTAAACTATAGAAAAAAGCTAAAATACAACTAATAAATGGTTTTGAACACTTAACTACAAGTGTAAAATTAACAACCGATGTTTGGTCGGCTCCTCATGGTTTGCCAGGTTCGTACCTTTGTGTTACCGCGCATTGGCTTGATCCCAAAACGTGGCAAATAATGAAGCGTATGATTGCCTTTGAAAACTTTGAGTATCCTCACACCGGTCAAATTTTATTTTATATATTACGAGGTGTATTAAAAGAGTTTAAATTTGAAAAAAATGTTTTTTCAATCTCATTTGATAACGCTAGTAATAATACAAACGCCGTAGGAAGACTAATCCTAAAATATCAACCACCTTTGAATGTCGTTTTTTATCATAGTCGATGTGTTGCACACATAATAAACTTGGTTGTGCAAGACAGACTAGCGGTGCCACAAATAAGTTTAATAAAAGACATTGTTAAAAATATGTTACAAGATATATTTTGTAAGGGTAGAGCTAGATATAAAAATTATATGAAATTGTATAAGGATACGAATTCCGTCATTTTAACCCCTAATTGGGACATGCCTACAAGATGGAATTCAACTTATAAAATGTTTTTATGTGGTTTACACCAACGCTAAACTTTACAAATTTTTCATGATGAACTTGTTCGAAAGGGTAAAGCTACACCATTTTCGTGGAATATTGGGATGTTATTTTAAAAATAACTGACTTTCTCAAAGTTTTTAAAAGCGCAACAACTTTAATATCGGGTGTTTATTATCCCACGATTCATTTGGTACTTAATCAAAGTTATTTAATGTGTGAAAAATTAAGCGAATACAAATTTTTTGGTGATTTATATGCAACAATGGTTTCACCCATGAAAGAAAAACAAAGAAAATATTTTCAAGAAATGTCACCGGTAATTACTTGTGCCACCGCATTAAACACATGTTTGAACACTTGTGGGGTGGAACTACTTATCGATTATATTGGTAATAATTTGGAGTTGAATGTTGCGGACCCATAGTTTGCAACAAATGCAAAAAAAGACTTTAAGAAAAGTTTTATCAATTTATTTAATGTTTATTTTCAAAAATATGGTTCAACAAATCTTTATTCAACTTCGGCTAGCGAATCGTTTAGTACATCTAGTTCAAGGGATCCGATGATTAACTTATATAATAGTTTAAGACAAGAAAACACTAAACAGGCTAGGAGACCCAATGAATTCTCACAATTTGATATTTGGCTTGGTGGAAAGGAAGGGGATCTCAATTTCCCGTTCTAACCTCCATGGCCCGAGATTTACTAACTGTCCAAGCTTCTACGGTAGCTTCGGAATCCGCTTTTTCTATTAGTGGCAAGGTATTATCTATATGAAGAACAAGACTCACGCCGGCCTCATTAGAGATGTGTATTCGCTTGAAGGATCACTTAGACGTCGTGGAACCTATGCAACACATTTCAAGTCTTGAAGGTGAACTAGAATACGAACAAGATTTACACAATGTCGAGGTGGAAGCGGGTACGGCATTCTCACTTTTCAATGAAGAAATCGCTCTCAATGAAGCTTCGCGCGAGGCTAGCTCTGAAGAAGATGTCAATCTCGACGAATTAACGAATTATACGAATTAAGTTTTATGTTCGTATATTAATAAAAGTTGAAGTATGATGAGTTTATTAAGTTTATATTTCCATTCCTAGTGTTTTTGAACAATTTATGATGACTTTATTGAATAAAATTTGAAGTTACGTTTTCTCTGAAGTTATAACGCTCAAAAACCAAAAAGTGTGAATTATATAGAATAAAACTGTTATAACCGGTTTTCTTTTGTAACCGGTTATTATTGGTTTCGGTTTTCCATGTTTGTACTCGGTTCGTAACCGGTTTTTGGTCAAAATCGATTTCTACCCGTTGACCAATAACCGATTCGGTTATTGGACCCGAACCGGTTTTCCAAAAAAACCGGGTTTGTACATGTCTATTTGTACCCATAACTTTGCCTGCCCATTTTTCAACCTCTAATAATAATGTACAAGTATGCAGTTTTAACTTGGAAACTTTCCAGGGATGGAAATGTTGTGTTTTTTGTAGGACATCTCCAAAAGGACATATCTGTAGTATTCATTGAACCCCTTACTATGCCTTTTTTGTGTGCAAAACAAAGCCTTTAAATTGTTTTGATTATGATTATCTATGTGTGAAGCACAATCCATGTCTTTGGAGCTCTTGATGATGAACTTAGCATTATTTATTGCTGGAAAAAACAATTATTAAACTTAAGATATAAATCTGAAGAGTCAAAATTTGAATCTGCATTATTTAACTAAGTAATTCTTAGTCTGTGTAATATAAGTGTGTGGTGTACAGACTGAAATGATCACAAACTCACAACTTTACAGAGTGAAGATTACATACTAACATCTTGACAGATTGAAGATTGGTTGATAGAGTCAAACATACAGAGTCAAGACCGTTGCAGATTCGGAAATTAATGCGAGGCCAAATCAAGGAATATTTAAATTCAATTAGAATCATTCGAATTGCTAATTAATTTAGTCCTCCTCAAATCAAGCCATATCATTATCTAACAATCAACACCTAAACTTGTATAGATAGGTGATTGATTGTTCATAAAAATAGTTGATTAAGTTGAACAAATACTTAGAAATCCTATGTGGATTATATAGGCTTTTTTCTGTATTTGATTAATTCGATTTAACTAAGTGCGATTGCATTATTCATACTTGTAAGGGTTTTGTTTCCTTTTAGCTAATCTTCCCTTTCCCAGGGATGAAACCCAACAACTTTAGAGCATCGTCCAACTTTTACTGCATGACGTACAAATTATAAAAGTATTAAGGGTATCATTGTGAAGTCATACAACATTGCTCTTTGACAATCTAAAGTCAAAACAGCTCAGTTCAAAGTGAATTAATTGGTCTCTTGTGGCAATAATATACGTGTAGTTTGACTTTTGAGTCAAACAAAATTGAGAATCAATACAAAAAATGGTCATTTGGAAATAGTTGCACATTAAGCTCGTTAAAAGCAAAAACACTGTTTGCAAGTATTGATTTTTAGTTTCATAATTGATAGATTCTACCTAAAAAAGTTGAACGAGTTTCGGTTGCAAACATCGTAGTGTCTTGTAAAGTTCTTTTATTGTTTATTTATAAAATATAAGTATAAGTTGTAGGGAAAGGTTATTGTAGTTTTATTTATTATGGTGGTAATGTCAAGAATTAACTTTTTATTTTTTATTTTAACATTAACTAATCTTTTTGATTAAAAAGTTATATCAAAATTATTATAATTCTATGCTCTTTAATATTAAATAATTTTTTTTATAAAAACATATATATATATATGATATACAATATAAATTTGTGTGTCACAATCTTTATAATTTTTAATGTGTGATACACACTATTAAATTTTTAGTGTGATACACAAAAAATTGTAAAAGTTATGATACACAAATTTAATTTATATATCATATATATATATAATTTGAAAATTTTTTATTTCATATTAAAGAATATAAGTTTCTAATAATTTTGATATAATTTTTTTATCAAAAAAATTAATTAATGTTAATAAAAAATAAAAAAATTCATTCCTACCATTACTACTATAATAATTAATTTTACTTGAACCTTCCCATAAGTTGTATATATATTTTCAACAATCCAAAGTTTCTTAATTATTCATAATCATCCCCTCATTTACCATCCTAGCATTTGGCTCTTGCAGCACCCATGCATATATATTGTTGATATTCTCAAAGGTGATGTGATTAAACAAAGACTCATAGTGTTCTTTCTAAGTATTGATTGATCTAATTATATGTTGTGTACTCGTGTAGATTATAGTCATTCTATATAATTCTGATACATATCTTTTTTATTTAAAAAAAAATAATAGAAATTTGTTGGAGATCTTGACATAGATTCCAAAATGAGATTACCATTGCAATTGCAATAAATGTTTAAAAGAATAACACATTATCATTCTCAGGGCCGGTTCGTTGATTTTGAAGACCCTGCGAGAAAAATGAAAATGAACTCCTAATATTTATATATTTATAAGCAAAAAAAAATAAAAATGAGCCCCTAAATCTTTTTTTTTTTTTTTTTTTGAACAGCGGAATTTCATTAAAGAGACTTAAGCAAGGAGCTAAAAACCGAACAAAAACATTACAATAGACTATTCACCCATGTATTCCAAGAAACATGAATCTTGGAAGCTCTATGATTTACCCAATTAAACGAATGTAAAACAATCATATCAAAAATACTATTTCTACGAATCGGTTTGTAGTTAAATAAAATTGAATTTCTATGTCTCCAAAGGATCCATGTGGTTGTAAGAATGATCACCTCCAAGCAACGTTTATGAGCCAACGATCTCTGCGAATTATCCACCCATGTAAGCCAACTCGCCAAACATTCCTCAACAGGAAATGAAATGTCGCACCATCTACCAACTTTACGCCACACTTCCTTTGCCACTTCACATCCAAAGAGCAGATGAGCAGCAGATTCTGGCCGATTATCACAAACAGGACATATCAGAGAGGTTAACTCAATACCTCGTTGAGATAAAGAAAATCTCACCGGTAGTATATCAATCAACACTCTCCAAATAAAGACATTAACTTTCTATGGAACAATATTGCACCATCTTGTACTACGGATATTGGAGACTAACGTATTTTCATCGATGTGGATTCTAGTATCCCCAACTGTAAAGTCACCAGAAGAAGTCAAGTTCCACAAAAATGAGTCTGGGTCCATTGAAACAAGCATCCCGTGCAACGCCTCAACTAGCTCCTGCAACATGGCTTGCTCTAAACCACCTTGTAAAGGTCTTCTCCAATTCCAATTCCATGCACCATTGACCCACCGAGAACTAACAACACAATTTGGTTGAAGATCCAAACGATATAGTCTGTTGAATCTATCTTTCAATGGCGTATTCCCAATCCAACCATCCTCCCAAAACATAATGGAATTTCCATTACCGAGCTTATGATATAACGATTCCAGGGGAATAATATGTTGATCGTGCATGTGCCGAATAACACCAACAATCTTTGCCCAGACACCTTTTGTTTGACAATGGCTAGTAATCCCAATCCCTGCTTTTTCTCCATGAATGGCCTTTATGACACTAGTCCACAAGGCTGTCGGTTCATTCATAAGACGCCATCTCCATTTTTGCAATAAAGAGATGTTAAAGGCTGATAAACTTCCAATTGCTAGACCACCTTTATCCATTGTATTCAATACTTTAGGCCAACTAACCCAATGAATATGTCGAGTCCCATTATCCCCACCCCCAAAAAAACGACTTCTTAATTGTTCCAGAGAGTGAAGCACGGATTGAGGAGTCTTGAATAAAGATATAAGATATATACTAATACTCCCAAGAACAGTTTTAATCAATGTGAGACGACCTCCTATAGATAAACAATTAGGCTTCCACTTGGAGAGTCTAGCTTTATATTTAGTTATAACCGGCTCCCAATTTTTTACATGATTCATATTGGCATCAATTAGCCCCTAAGTATTTTAGGAATCGAACTTGGATCAACCAAATGGAAAACGTGAAAGGGGCGTGTTTCAAACCAACTCACATGCTGAAAGTATATGTTTCATTTTACGTAAAGTGGTATATATTAACATATACTATATATATTGGCTAACTTTCGAGCCCTATTTTTAAAAAGCCCGTGCGGTCGCACACCCAACATCCCTGGGCCCTGATCATTCTAACCGATCAACTACTAAGAAATTGAGATGATATTTGAAATCATGATTGAAAACCACATTAGTTTAAACCTTGACGAACTCATAATCATGTCATTTGTGTAGTTCTCAAATTGCATATAACAACCTCATAAATTCACGATGAGCAAAGTGGTCATCACACAAAAATAAAATTGACTTTTCAACTTTTATTCCTTGAGCTTTCAATTTCCTATCAAACATTGAAGCATCCAAACCAAGATTGTATATCAAAACATATATCTTTAACAATTATTTTATGTGTATTTTAATATTTGTTGATAAAAATGAAGAAAAGTGAAATTGGCAATTGCTTATTGCATTTTGCACTTGTATAACATGTTATAATTTCTTTTGTCCAATATTTTGGGTGCAAAGATTTATTTAAACTTTATCCTAATACATTTTACATTTTCCAAGAACTTTATACAGACTAAATTTGGGTTAATTTATATCTAATCAAACTTATTTTTTCCTATTTAGAAGAGCATTTAACTAACTACTGATTATGATTGTATGAAACAATTTTACAACTAACCATATTTATGCTAAATTTAATTTTCACTACAAAAAATTAATAACCTTTTTTATCCGAATGTTCAATACTAATTAATCAATGGGTAATATAAAACGAAACTTATTAAAGTTTGGTATGATGCTTGGTGTTGCATCAAGATTTGTTGTATACTATAAATAAAACAGAAAAAAATTATGTTGCAGAAAAATTACACCAATTTTACCTGAAGACGGTATTTAATTAGATCAAAACATCTAATTTGATGGTTTGATCCTTACATTTAAAATGGTCCAATTTATGATAGGAAAAAAAAAAAAGAAAAAACAAGCCAATTTCTCAGATTCTTCATAAAAAATGTGATATAAGAAGTTATCTATAGTCGTCAGTTAACATTATAGAACCATGCAGAGAAAACATATTGTCTCCCTGTTTTAAAATTGATAACCCTGCAGATAAGTTATGAAGAAAAATAAGAGAAAATACGTAATGCGATTGACATTTTAAGGAATGATTAAAAGTAGGGAATATGTTTAACAAGTACCTCTTCTTGCAGGGCCGTTCGGAGGGCGGGCAGGACGGGCGAACACCCTGGCCTCACCTTAAAAAGGGCCCCAAATTTCGTATGTATAGTATATTAGACTAGACTCATTTTTATTGAGGTACCGCTCTCTTCTACAATCTCGCTCCGGTCCTCAAATTGGCTTGGACCGACCCTGTTGTCTTGTTTTTATATATAAAGGAGTTGAGGTCTTCCCTTATATCACACTTAGCTTGGGGGTACCTCAATGTCCCTTGGTGAAGACTGTAACAGTTGGGCATTTATTGATTTCTAAAGTATTCAATGATGGCCATGAAAACACCTCCTTCCATAAGCAAAATCCCTTGAGACTTTCAAGATTACTTAGTGTTAAGGACTTTATACGAGGTAATATGATGATATCATTCACTTAGGCCTTACAAACTTCTTCTTCTTCCTCCTCGACAATTTCCCTTATCTTTTCACAGTCATCTATTTTCAGGTCTTGGAGATGCACTAGACTACCAACCTTGGAACATGTAAAAACATGTTCGAAACTTCTGCACTGTGAAATAAACACCCTTGTTAGCTTTGGAAACTCGAATACCATCCTTTGGTTGCACTTCCATACATACTTGAGTCAATTTAGGGAGGCGCACCTCTCTTAGATGTGGAATTTTCACAACAGTTTGGGATTCAATGAAACCACTATCGTTAATTGTCATTATTTCCAATGCTTCTACTTCAAACACCTCCTCCACCAGATGCAGATTAACTAAATAAATTTTTTCAAGCTTTTGCACTTGTAGCAACACATTCGATGAAATAATCATTCTAACATCTTTTCGCTGAGTTAATTCTACTTCTACCAAATTATTAAAAGAACAAGCAGGTGCTCCTTCTGAAATAGTAGGATTTAAACTTGGGAATGTGGTCTGAAAAGTAGAAAAATAATAACACAAACTCAGAGATAATATTCATATATCCCTACAAAATGAGTCCGACACAAATGAGAAATTGTTTATTTCCACGATTACGGAAAAACTTCTATAGATCTTAAATATTTTTGTTCTCCTACCCTATTAACCCTATTAATGTGACTTGTTTGATACTTCGATACTTCAAGTTTTTCTTTAGTGGCATGCAATGTATATAAAATCGACTCTCCGGGATGGCAATGGGGCAAGAAAAAACCCGTAACCCGCTGGTATCCTAAATTTTCTACGTATTAGTTTAGATACTTCTAATTGTTTTTTTTCAATTTTTATAATTGAATTTTCATTTTTAATAATATAACATTATATATTTTTTTGTTTTTTCAAAAGAAACTGAATTGAGTTAGAATAACTATTTATTCATTTCACTTCGTAGTTTCGGTTTCCTCTCTGTTATTTAAAAATTAATTAATTTGTAATTTAGTTTTTTCCAAGAGGATGCTATTGTTATTTAATTGTTAATGTTACTAGTTTCGCCAATATTCATATCCCTACAAAATTAATGAGTGTGAAACAAATGATCAGGTTTAGGATTACGGTAAAACCAAAACATGTTTTAAAATTGACAACCCTGCAAAAAGTTTATGAAGAGAAAATACGTTATGCAATTGACATTTTAAGGAATGATTAAAAGTAGGGAATATGTTTAACAAGTACCTCTTCTTGTTTGGTTTTTATAAAATAGTTGGCATCTTCACTTACTTCACACATCCTAAATCTCATACATATTTCTTTCAGTTCAGGGGTATCTGAATGTCCCTTGGTGAATACCGTAATTGCTCGGCAGTCAATGATTTTTAAAGTATTCAACGATGGCCATGAAAACGCCTCCTTCCCTAAGCAAAATCCGTTGAGACGTTTAAGATAAGTTAGTGTTAAGGACTTTAGACGAGGTAATATAATGATATCATTCACTTTGGCATCACAAACTTCTTCTTCTTCCTCCTGGACAATTTCTGTTATCTGTTTGCAGGCACGTATTTTCAGGTCTTGGAGATGAACTAGACTACCAACCATGGAACATGTAAAAACATATTCCAAACTTCCGCACCATGAAATAGACAACCTTGTTAGCTTTGGAAACTCGATTACCATCCTCTGGTTGCTCTTCCATAAATACTTGAGTGTATTTAGCCATTTCAGCTTCACCTCTCTTAGATTTGGAATTCTCACAACAGTTTGTGATTCACTGAAACCACTACCGTTAATTGTCTTTATTTCCAATGCTTCTACTTCAAATACCTCCTTCACCAGATACAGTTCATATAAATGAATCTTATCAAGCTTTTGTACTTGTAGCAACGCATTTGATGAAATAATCTTGTTAACATTTTTTCTGCCAGCTTCTATCAAATTATTAAAAGACAAAGCAGGTGTCCCTTCTGAAAAAGTAGGATTTAAACTTGGGAAGTAGGTCTGATAGTAGAAAAATAATAACATAAAGCATCTCTCAGAGATAATATTCATATATCCCTGCAAAATGAGTCTGACACAGATGAAAAATTGTTTACTTCCACGATTACGAAAAAACATCTATATAGTTAAATATTTATGTTCCCATACCCTATTAATGTGACTTTTTTGATACTTTAAGTTTTCTTTAGTGGCATGCAATGTATATAAAACCGACTACCCGGGATGGCAATGGAGCAAAAAAACCCGTAATCTGCAGGTATCCTAAATTTTCTACGTATTAGTTTAGATATTTCTATTTGTTTTCTTTTTCCAATTTTTTAGATTGAATTTTCATTTTTAATAATATAACATTATATATTATGTTGTTTTTTCAAAAGAAACTGAATTGAGTTAAAATAGTTATTTATTCATTTCACTTCGTAGTTTTGGTTTCCTCTCTGTTATTTAAAATTAATAAACTGTGATTTGTAATTTAGTTTTTCCAAGAGGATGTTATTGTTACTAAATTGTTAATGTTATTAGTTTCGCCAATATTCATATCCCTACAAGATTAATGAGGCTGAAACAAATTAAATTTTTTAGGATTATGGTAAAACCAAAAGATTTATGTAGTTGAACTACGACGCAAAGGAATAACAAAAAATGTACCTTATCATGCTGAATTGATGGTCCCTTGAAAATTGAGATCATAATATAATCCAATAAGGGCCATCGGAATTCATGATTCTTCCCCAAGAAGAAGCCCTTGAGGTTTGATAGATTGACAAATTAAAGGGTCTCTAGACGAGGAAAGTCAACAACTTTTGATGATGTCATCGCTTGGTCTCCATGTTCGTTTACAATCACTTGTGTTGTCTGGCAGCTCTCCAGCTCTCTACTGTCAATGTTTTAAGTTTCTTGAGGCTTTCTAGAGCAGAGAATGAATACATATAGGGGAAGGTCACAGTTATAGATAACCACATCTTTTAGGTTGGACAGTTGAGGAACAACAGTAACACATTTTAGTCTTGGAATCGTTAATGTAGTACCACCACTTGCACTTCCTCCATCATCAAGTTCAGTAATATTGTTCATCGTTTGACTTTCAAATAAAAACCTCTATAAGTTTTCTGCAATCTGATATTGACAACTCTTCAAAGTTTTTCAGTTGTTCTACTACAATAGCCGCTAATGAGACTTGACAATTCAAGGCAATCTCTAAAGAGTATCCATTTGAGGTGTGGCATAACGACCAAAATGCACCAATTACTTGAGTACTCTGCATTGAATCACCAATCATCAATTTATATATATATAATGTGGTCATGTGGTTTGAATTTTATTTTCCATATACACTTGGCTGCCATGTAACCAATGTTTTGAAACCTAGTTTTTAGGTTGACCCGGTGGCATCCCTGGTTCTGGTCGGACCGGCCGGTCTAAACGGATTTCTATTATTGGCTAGCCCAGTCCAGGACTATAATTTAGGCCCAGCAGACAAATTTTTGGATCCAGCATCATCATTAATGAACAAGACTTCTAATTTCTGAATTTGTCGGCCCACCAAGCCCAACACTTACATTTAGGTCTACTGCTCTCATCTGTTATACTTATATACACTTATGAGATAGAAGCAGAAACAAATCGACATTCATATATTTTTATTAGCATTCATATATTTTGTTCAATTACACATGAAACCCCAACTTAAACATGAACCAAATAGAAGCAGAAACTGATACAGAAACAAGTATAAATCAAATCGACCGGAGATGATGCGGATACAGAAACACAAATAGAAGCAGAAACAAATCGATAAAAACAGAAACTAAAAGTACCTTTTAATGGCCGGATATGATGCGGATTTTGCCGGAGATTGAACATTTTGGCCGAATTTGGAGTTTGGCGACTTAGGGTTTTAACACGGGGAAGGTAGTCAAGTAACGACGAATGATTTGGGGTTTTAATATTTCCCGGTTCAACCGGGTTCGACCGTGAACCGGCCAGTTTTTGACTTGGTCAAATTTGACCCAAAATCGGTTTTGTTTAGACCAGATTCATCATTTTTCCGGTTTGACTGTTCGGATCGGTTTTCATAACATTGCATGTAACAGTTTAATACCAAATATTATCCTCAAAAGCATAATTGGCTAAAGAAAGACTTGCCATTTGAAATAGTACTCAATATACACAAGATATTGCACATAAAGCAATTAGTTGAATTGGAAACGTTGTACTTAATTAGAAAGGAAAGCATACCTGGAATTCATCACAAATGGAAGTAGTGGTATTGAAGGATATTTTATCACTCCTATTACTGGCATCACCACCATCAATTCGTTTTAGACATTCCAGATTATAAAGCTTGAGAGTGTCCATATGAGGAAATAGTGCGACATTTGTATAGAAAAAGGTGAATGTAGATGTAGATGTAGCTTTTTCGTCATCTCTACTCAAAATAACTTCTTGAATCTCATCATTGTGACATATTGCAAGTTCAAGAGAAATTTCCCCATAAGAGGTGACAAGTACTTTATTTTGTGACACTTGTACAGGGATATGTTTGTGAGGTTGTGGAATGGAAGTTTGAAAGGTAGTTGTTGAGGTATTAAGAATTTATTCCAATTACACTTCCACACATGACTTGTATTCTCAAAGTTAGATAAGTCTAGAAACTCAAGGTAGGGATGAAGTAGTAGTAGTGGTTTGTTGATTATCCTAATTTGTTGATAATTGCCTACTACTACTTGGACAATCCATATCAAACACCACCTCCACTTTTTTATCTCCACCTAATTCAAGCTTTTGGAGGTGATGACAGGTGTGCACAAGTTGAGATGTTTGTGTGAAATTAGGAATATAATCATCCATCTCCTCTGATATAACATTACTCTGCAAATATCCCAGTAATAGATTTAATTAGCCATTTAGTCTTACAAGAATCAAGAAACAAAAAGGAAATGATGGAGAAAGTTCACGAATTGTACATATATTTATTTAATATATTTTGTTTTCAATTTTTATGAATGATAACATATTATACCATGGCATGGAAACTTGACAGGGCCAAAATAGCATGAAAGGTGAACCAAAACACATGGCTAATTAGTTGTGAGTCTGTTGCGGATGCTAATTTATTGCTTCCTATGTCGTCGGTTAAAGAAGTTACTAACAGATTTAAAAATTCGTTGTATGGCTACTTTCTTGGAAAGTGTTTAGCCTTTCCGATTGTTGAAAACTATGTTAAGAATACATGGGCGAATTATGGGCTTACTAAGGTTATGATGAAATCAAATGACTTCTTTTTCTTTAAGTTTTCAGCTAAACAGGGATTGGAACAGGTTCTTGCGAATGGTCCATGGCTCATTCAGAATGTACCTATTATTCTTAATATTGGATGCCTAACGTCTCTTTAACTAAAGCTGATATCACTAGTGCTCCTATTTGGGTAAAATTTCATGATGTGCCTATTGTGGCCTTTACGGAAGATGGGTTGAGCATGCTTGCTACTAAGATTGGGAATCCAATAATGCTTGATTCGTACCCGAGTTCCACGTGTCTTGAATCTTGGGGTCATGTTAGTTATGTTAGAGCTCTTATTGAAGTTACCTCAGGACATAGTTTGAGTGACGAGTTTGTTATGGCTATTCCAGTTATCAATGGATCGAGATACACAAAAGAAACAATTCATGTTGAGTATGAATGGCAGCCTCCGCGATGTGAACATTGTAACATGTTTGGCCATACTACAGAACAATGTCAAAAGATTGTTCGTACTAACACTAATGCTCCCTAAGAAGATGACTTTGTGGTTGTTAATCGGAAAGGAAGGAAAGGGAAACAAGTTGCTAATATAAGTGGAAAACAAATAAGTGGCCTGAAGTTTTATAAACTAAAGTCTACTTATGTATATCGGCTAATTCCGAAAAAGCACATGAAAAACAGTAATGTTGCTTCTACTTCCACAACGGGTAATCATGTTGATGTAAAGAACGCATTTGAAGTTTTAAATACATAGGAAAATATTTATGAGACCCCAGATTCGGATGGGCCTGTTAAGGTGAGTTCTCGTACAGGAAATGATGGCGATAGTGATAGTGATAGTGACGACTTTGAGGATCTGTTTGATGAATCGACAACTTACATGGCTGATACTAAGCGGATGGGGGCACACTCCTGATTGTGAAGTTTCCAATATATAATATTACCTCTTGGAATATTCGGGGTTTGAACCAATACCCGAAACAAAAAGAGGTTAGCCAGGTTATTTCTGAACATAATCTTTCTATTTGTGTTATCCTTGAATCGCATGTTGCAAAATCTCGGTTGGAAAAGCTTTGTTCTAAAGTGTTTTGGAATTGGAAGTGGACATCGAATGGGAATCTGTAACACCTACTCTTATGACCTAGGGGTAATCTGGTAATTTCTTAATTTTATACTTAATTATGACTTTTATATTATATTAATATGTCTATTAGATAGGAAAGTTAGATAAAGGTCGAATAGTTAATTGTGTCAGGTAAAATATTAATAGTTTTAAATTAAAATGGTTGTCGGTAAAATAAAATAACTTGTCTCGCAAAACAGTTTTCAAGTTCCAGACAATAAGCCAAACAAGGGATTAAAAATTAACAAACATTTGAGTTGGTAGGTGATATAAATCACCAACTTCATCCTTTTCATCTCATTTGTCACCAACACATTTCTTTCCAATTCTCTCAAAGTTTCTTCCTAAAATCATCAATCACCCAATTTAACATTGAATTGAGTTGTGTTATTGTATCTGCTGTGATTCTTTGTTTTACTTGTCATCATCATCAACTTGTTCTTACTCCTAATTGTAAGCATTTTGTTATTTTGATTATAAACTTGAAATTTGGTCAATCTTTGAAATGGGGGTGTAATTAAAGTTGAAAGATGTTATATGATGTTACTTGATGTATAAGAGATGTGAGAAAGCTTGTTAGAGTGATAGGAAACTGATTTTTTGTGTTAGTGAGAAAAATGGTTCGGTTTTGGGGTTTCTGCAGTTCAGTTCACAGCATGAACTGAGTTCCTGCGAACTGAACTGAACTGCGAACTGAACTGAGTTCCTGCGAACTGAGTTTCAATGCGTTGCGAACTGAGAATATTTAGACGTGATTCTGAAAGTTTTATTTTGCTAAATTCAAAGTGTATAAGTATAAGTGAATCGTTATAATTTGATATAAATTGATAATTGTAGAGTGGTTATAACTGATAATTTCAACTTGGTAATTGCTTGTCATTTTGATACTGAGTAGTGAAATATGTTATACGATTATGGAAAGAGTTGCTAACTTCTTAATTATTATATTCTCAGATCAGCAGAAGACTCAGTAACATAAGATCTCTGAGTGTGGACTGAGATAAGTCAAGTTAGTGGATCTGCAACTCATGATTTGATTTAGTTGTAATGGTGTGGTTACAACAAGTAACGTAGATATTGATAGACTGTTTAGTCTGATTTGTGATTGTGTATCTGCTTGTTGTATATGTGACCTTCGGGCATTTGTGATGTTCAGAGGTCAATAGTGATTGGACTTGGTTACTATTAGTAATCAACACAGGTTCCGGGGATATGTGTTGTTGCTGGAAATTGTGTTGTTGTATAGTAGTACCAAGTTATCGGTAAATCTTGTATGGGCCAATACAGATTGTGATAAGCGTTACTTAAGGGCCACCGCGGCTGTAGGGTTCCTCAGTAACCACCGATCCTCTTGAGATTATGTGTTTTCGGTGCTTAATGTAAACATATTGTTATGCTAAGTTGAATTATAAGATGTACATTCATTCACTTAGCTTTGTGCTAATCCCACCATTTCTCTTCCTGCAGGTTATGTATAAGTTTGTGGGTTGGGCAGAAAGATGGTCTTTTGAAAGGAATGTTTGACACGCGCCATATCTCTGATATATGTAAATGTTTGTTAGTTAACATGTATGCGGATTTTACATAACAACTATATATGTTTTGCTTCAGGAAATAGTTAAATGTTATAAACTCGCGAAATTTTATGGTCCTTTTTGTAAAATATTATATAATATTATTTTTATCCATCGCTTCCGAGTCAAATAACACATTTAATACTAAGTAAATAGCGGGGTGTTATAGAATCTATGTTTTAAAGGGTCAAGAATTATTTTAGGGCGGTATCCTGATGATGTGGAAGTCTCTATTACTGCTCAAACGGAGCAGGTTATGTGTACAAAAGTTACTTTTAAAGCTGATCAGAAAATTTTGTTTTGTTCTTTCATCTACGCTCATGATAGGTATTCTCAAAGACGTGATTTGTGGTATAATCTTGGTATGCACAAATGTTTAGTTCAAGGTCAGCCGTGGTATTTGATGGGCGATTTTAATTCTGCTCTTAATCTTGAAGATAAGTCAGTTGGTTCTTCTAATATTGATATTTCGACGCGTGAGTTTAAAGAATGTGTGGAGAATATTGAAGTATCAGATGTTAATAGAAGATGTCTTCATTTTACCTGGAATAAAAAACCAACAGGTGAAAATGGTATTTTAAAGAAGATTGATCGTGTTTTGGCTAACATAGAGTTTAATAGTGTTTTTGTGGGTGCTATTGCTTTATTTCAGCCTGAACATCTCTGATCACTCTCCGGCTGTGTTATGTATTCCTTGTATATCCAGACTTAAGCCTAAACCCTTTAAATTTACTAACTTGCTTGTTCATAATTCTGATTTTAAAAGTTTTGTTGCTTCGAATTGGAATACTTACATTTCATGTTTTAGCATGTTTTGGGTTGTCAAGAAGCTTATATTGCATAAAAAAACCTTTAAGGCTTCTTTTATATAAAAATGGGAACTTACGCAATCGTGTTACGTGTCATCGGAAAGAGCTTGATGAAGTGCAACGTGCCCTTGATTTAGACCCCTCTAATTCGGAACTTCGTGAAGAGGAGGCTTACTATTTGAATTCGTTTATTGAAGCTAGTCTTTTGGAAGAACGATTTCTTAAACAAAAAGCTAAGATTACGTGCCTCAGAGTGGGGGATTCTAATACGGCTTACTTCCATAGGTCAGTTAAGAGTAGAGCTTCTCGAAGTCATATTGATGCTATTTCTGATGTCAATGGCAATGTTTTCCATGGGGTTGATGTTGCTTTAACGTTTGTGACCCATTATACTTAATTCCTCGGTGTTGTATGTACTCCTACTAAACTTACTACTCATGATCTTTTTTGCAACAGGTTGTCTCAAACTCAGGCTTTAAACATGATTCGGGGCGTTACGAGTAATGAGATCAAGGAGGTCATTTTTTTGATGGGAGATGATAAATCTCCTAGTCCGGATGGTTATACTTCTGCTTTTTATAAGCACTCTTGGGATATTATTGGTTGTAATGTTGTGGATGCGATTCAAGAATTCTTTGTAAATGGGCGCTTGCTGAAGGAGTTAAACCAATACGATTATTGCTCTTATTCCTAAGGTTGGTTCTCCGTCTCGTATTAATGATTTTTGGCCCATTTCGTGCTGTAATGTGTTGTTGAAGTGTATCAATAAGATTCTTTCGAATCATATGAAAGAAGGTTTAAATGCAATTGTGAGTGATAATCAATCAGCTTTTGTCCCGGGTCGTAGATTCAAGGATAATATTCTTCTTACTCAAGAGCTTATGCATAATTATCATCTGGATCGTGGTCCCCCGAGGTGTGCTTTTAAAGTGGATATCCAAAAGGCATATGATACGGTCGATTGGATTTTCTTAAAGGCGGTTTTAACTGTGTTTGGTTTTCATTTAAAGATGATTGCTTGGATTATGGAGTGTGTTTCGAGTACTTCCTTTTCGATTAGTATTAATGGTGTGCTTAATGGTTTCTTTAAAGGTAACGGGGTCTTCGTCAAGGTGATCCTATGTCTCATTATCTTTTTATTCTAGTTATGGAAGTGTTAAATCTCATTATCAAACGAAGGGTTCGGAATTCGGATGAGTTTAAGTTTCATCATAATTCTTTGAAATTGAGTATTGTGAATCTTTGCTTTGTGGATGATTTGTTTCTTTTCGCCCATGGTGATGTTGGTTCTGCTCGTATAATTAAGGACACCCTTGATGAGTTCAAATTGGTTTATGGGTTGGTTCCAAGTATCCCGAAGAGTACTGCTTATTTTTGTAATGTTTGACACCATGTTAAGGTTTCTATTTTTGATATGTTGCCTTTTGTTGAAGGTACGCTTCCGGTTAAATATTTAGGTATGCCCCTTGTTTCTACTAGTTAGGTTTATAGAGATTGCCGGGAGTTGCTTGAAAAGGTTCAGAATAGGCTTAATGATTGGAAGAACAGGTTTCTTTCCTTTACGGGTAGATTGCAGTTGGTTCAATCTGTTCTCTCATATATGCATGTTTATTGGGGCTCATGTTTCATTTTACCTACTCGTATCATTTTGGATATAGAACAACTGATGCGTGGTTTTTCTATGGTGTCAAGGTGATATGCGTAAGGGGAAAGCTAAAGTTGCGTGGGCCTCGATTTGTCTTCCTAAGAGTGAAGGAGGTTTGGGTATCTGTAGTTTGAGTTCTTTCAATATTGCTTTGGTAACTACTCATATTTGGAGTCTTCTAACCTTAAAGGAATCTCTTTGGGTTAAGTGGATTCATGCTTATAAGTTAATGGTGCGTAACTTTTGGGATTTTCCGGCTCGTGGTAACACGAGTTGGGGATGGCGGAAATTACTTCAAGTACGCCCAATTATTCGTGAGTTCGTTTGGTACAAGCTGGGAGATGGCAAGACAACTTCAATCTGGTTTGATAATTGGTGTGCGTTAAGTCCTCTACGAAAGATTCTTACCACTCGAGATATAACGAGAGGTGGTTGTCTTCTTTCTTCCAAAGTGGCTGATTTGTGTCGGGATGGGGTTTGGCAATGGCCAAGTGAATGGGCTGTTCATTTTCAGGGTGTATATGCTATTGATCCTCCTTGTCTTGCTCCTAATGTCCTTGATGTGCTTCTACGGAAGGATCGGACTAGTCGTTTACAATCCTTTTCAGTGGTGTGGTTTCGGATTCTATTCGGTCTAGAGAGGTTGAGGTGGAATCGACTAAGGTTGTTTGGTTTACTCATTGTATTCCTCGGCATGCATTCTTTCTTTGGTTGGTAATTAAATAAATATTGAAGACGCAAGATGTGTTGAGAAAATGTGATGTTAGTAATATGGCTAACTTAAACTTGTTTCAATGCCCTTTATGTGAGTTGCAACCGGACTCGCATGATCATCTATTTTTCAAGTGCAGTTTTTCGTCTCAAGTGTGGAAGATGGTTCATTCCTTGGCTGGTATGGAGTCTTTAGCCCCTCTTTTAAATGATATTCTTATTTGGCTTATTCCGCAAGCTAAATCTCGGGCGGTTAAAGGTGTTCTCTCCAAGTTGGTTTTCGCTGTTGCGGTTTATTTTATTTGGAAGGAGCGTAATGTTCGGCTTTTTCAAAAGACGAAGCAGTCCATAGAACAGGTGTGTGAAGTTATTTTATAGACAGTCCGTCTTAAACTTCTTTCGTTCCACTATAAGAAGTCCAAGAATGTTACAGTTTTGTTCGAGAAGTGGAATCTTCCTAAATTACTTGCTCAGGATGAAGAAAAATGCTAGTGATCCTTTTGTGGATGGTCCTAGATGGGAGATCCATTTGAGAGTTGTACTCTTTTTTCCTTCTCTAAGGTTTTTCCCTCTGTGTTTTTTCTTGGGAAGGTTTTTTAAGGAGGTAGTCTCGCAAGACATTTTTAATTCAAAAATGTCAATGTTATTTGTTGAAACTAACGGCTTCCAAGTTTCTCGTGTTCTTACAGATATGGCAGATATAAATGTGAATGCTCTATTTTGGGAACCACGTCACAATGTCACCGCATTTTTAGACGATGACAAGGAATCGGCCGCGCCATATCGACCGATGATTGCCTTCCTTCGCCGCTCCAGGATATACAAAGCAATCACGGCCACCACCGCTATTTACCGTGATCATGTCACGGACTTTTGGCTCAAACGCGGCGATTAACTCAGATCTCCCGTATACAAGACTTATATCAAGAGTTCACGATCGTGAGATCATCGTATCTGAACAGACTATCAGGGATTTCTTTGAGTTTCCGGATGATTCAGAAATGCCGGTTACTTTCTCGAATGCCTTTATCTCTGGAGGCATGATCCGTCTGGGGTATCCTACTATACCCAGAGATCAATATCGCAAGGCTTTTCTTAGCAAAGTCTGGCGGTATTTGATGCATATCATGATAGTGTGCCTTTCAGCACGCAAAGCCGGTTTCGATGGCATTAGCCATTCAACTGCGTCCGCAATGTTGGCTCTCGTTTGTAACAAGCCTTATAACTTTTCGGGCTACATTTTTCGAGCAATGGTGGACCACGCTCAGGCAGGCGAGGGTCAGTGGGCTTTGTACCCACGTTTCGTTCAACTACTCATCAATCATTTGCTCCCGGGTTTACCGGTGGCCCCACAGCACCAATTTCGCCCGACACCGATGAGTACCCGAATTTTCGTGGTTTCCGGTCAATACGCTAAGGGTGCACAGGTCCCGCCTGACGTGCCACTTTTTGGCCATATTGTGGATGAGGCCTATGTGCCTCCGGAGGGTGACGAATTCGCCGATCCGGCTCCTATTCCTAGGCCACTGTCACCTCCGCCACCGGCACCGGTTCAACACCAACAACAACAAAAACAACAAGCTATCAATCCCGATCCTCAATTTGAAGATCTCATGAGGGATATTGATGGACATATGCCCCTCTCCTCCCAGGTCGACGGGCAAAAGGCCCCGTGAGGATGTCACTTACCTTGTCTCTGAAGATATTCCAACATCCAGTCGACCTCGCACCTCTTCGTCTGCAGGGCCTTCAGAAATTCAGACTCCAGTGCACCCTCATCCGGATATTATCAAGCAACTTTTGGAACGGATGGAGGAAATGCAGAAGACTGTGAACGACCAGGCTATTATCATTCAGTCTCAAGCTGCACTTATCGAGGCTCAAACTTCTAGAATTACGACCTTAGAGGATAAGTTTAGGGAGTTTGAGACCCGGTCTATTGGTCCGGGGGAGTCTGTTCCCTCTGGTCCAACTATAGAACCAATAAGACCGGGGTCTGAGTCTGTAACTGAAGATGTACATATTGAACAATCTAATGAAATGCCCACTTTAGAGTATTTTCCTGTGCACCGGATTCCAGGCCAACCAAGACCATTGGCTGTAGACTATTCTTGTGCAGACCTCTCGTTTATTCAACGCATGATAAACGAAGTCAATTCTGATAATGAGAGTGAAAATTTTGAAGAAGATGTTGATTTTGAAGTTGAGGAGGAAGAACTTAATGATAATGAGTTCTATGATGATGCTCCAATTATTGAGTCAGATTCTTCTGAAGACGAAACTGAAAATACTTCTGAGACTCAAGATGAAGGAACATCGGAGACTCCTATTCCTGATGATGAACCGCTTGAGACGAAGGCTGAAAGACTTGCTAGATGGTGGCCGCACGGAAAAGATAGAAAACAAGTGCCGGTCACCTACAAATCATACAAGGTCACTGGAGTGTATACTGGACTGATAAAGAGTTGGAAGATCTCAAATGGATTGTTTATGAACAAAAGGCTTGATGGTATTCAATATTTCAAAAGATCATTCTCAAAGCTGAGCACCTTGCCAAAAGGAGAAATCAATCGTCTCGCTCAGCTTGCTTTGATTAATCCTTCGAGAGACGATCGTGCCAACTTCATTCAGTCTACGCTTCAACGAGAAATTCGCACTAAACGGTACAGCTTCATCAAACCAACATTGGGAACTAGAATTATTTACAAGAAACGGTTAGATCCTGTCACCAAACAGCCATTTATTAAAATGCGTTATCCTCCGGCTGAGTGCTTGAAGAAGATACCTCTGGAGACAGTTCCCTTGGACTTTCTAAGAAGATTTCATTACTGGGAACTGGATGCTCATACTGGTGAAGCAGTTTTGATATTTGTGCCTGAAACAGAGCAACCAGAGATGAGCTCACTTTATAACTTGAAGAAAACTCAATTCAGAGTTTTTGATCCGATGAGCTTAATAAATTTCTCTGAGAAAGATCTGAGAAAGCTATTTGACAATCCGATTCGCTTCAATGAGAAGAAAGTGATGAACAAGAAGATCGCACTTCAATTTCAGAGGATTGTCAATGTATGTGTGACACATGGAATACACGCTGGCGGTGTATTTCCACCAGGCTGGGTTTGAACGAAGATCTTGAAGACCAAGCTGAAGACACAGGGGAGTTTGTTGATGCATCTTAGAGTGTCTGTCAGTTGGTCAAGTCTGTACTGTGTTTGTAAATGTAATAGACTTAGTGAAAATTACATTTTCTGTATTCTGCGACACAAGGCTTGTGTCGCATGAGTTGTAGTTGCCACACAGTGTTTGTGTCGCAATAGTGATCTTTGCGACACAAGGCTTGTGTCGCAAAACGGCCAGTTTGTTTAGCATAAATATCAAAGTTAGAGATATTTAGGGTAAGACTTTCACACACATATTATTCTCTGTATTTTGGCTGCTACATCTTTGAGAGAATACCTTGAGTATAGAAATACAAAGTTTTATTCCTTTTGTTCTTCATTGTCTAAACTTTATATACTTGTGATTGTCTCCTCCATGCGATTTGATTAAAAGATTCAAGATTGGGATCCACACCTTGTTTACCAACCACACGTTGTCTAACCAAATCAAATTCGATCTCGATACGTTCCTCAAAAAGATACAAATCAAGAAATTGACATTGAATTATTTTTGGTAAGATTTAAATTGGTAGAACCCCTGACAAAGGAAAGAAATGCTGTGTATGAATCACTCACATATTCTTCTGAACTATAACTTTTGACAATTGATTTGTTTCAATTGAAAGTGGAACAAATGAATAGATAATAACTTTTCGTCAAACATAACACCACTTCACCATGTTTTTGGTTATGCTATTTTTTTCTTTTGAACAATAAGAAGAAAAATATATTAAAAACGAAAGCTTCTAACAAGATGCTAAAAGAAATTACAAAGGAGTTCTTAACAGGTCATACCAATTACAAATATTAACACCTCTAGTTTTTAACCAAAAAAAAGGAAAAAAGAAGAATATTATCTAGAATGTCAACTTTCCTCATTGATTGAAAATTAAAGATGACATTGTTTCGATACTTCCATATAATCCAGCACGAAGTAGCCACGATGACATATAACCCGATTTTCTTCTTCTTTGAACCTTGGAATGACTCAATCCATGAAATCCAATCTACACATGAAAGACGTGGAGGAGTATAGAGGAAGCGAGGAGTATATCACACCAAATTAGGATGGCTCTCCAAATAGAGGAAGCGAGGTCACAAGTGAAGAAATAATGAGAGGACGTTTCTGGCATCAAGTTACAAATCGGGCAAGTTATGGAATCAATATCCACACCGCGTCTCGACAAATTAAACTGATTAGGAAGACGATCAATACGTAATCTCCACATGAACACGTTAACTTTACGAGGTAGACTTTTCTTCCAAATAGTTGGCACATCCATAGAAGGCAGGATATGGTCATCAATATGGCGACGAGTATCTCTTACTGTGTAAACACCATCTTGCCTAATTTTCCAAAACTAAGAGTCCAGATTATTCGTTAAAGTGACATTCAGTAATTTAACAAGCATGGACGAGAATAAAGCACCAATATGGCCATTTTCAACTGGCCTACGCCAATTCCATATCCAGCTATTTGGGGACTATCGATCATGGATATAACAAGCTTCATGCAAGTCCAACCTAAAGAGACGATTATAGTCGATATTGAGGGGTGCTTCACTGAGCCATGAGTTTTTCCAAAACTTAATTTGGATTCTGTTACCAACTTTGTGTTGTAATGTTTCTTTAGGAAGAATAGCATTGGAGTGGAGAGTGTTTATTGAACCGATAATGGCAGCACAAACACCATTCATAGAACACCCCGAGGTACCTAAACCAACATCCCCTCCATGGATGGCTTAAATAAGCGAAACCCATAAAGCATTTGGATTAGATACTAACCTCAGCCGCCATTTGAAGATCAAGGCGAAGTTAAAAGATTTAAGACTTCCAATACCAAGGCCCCCACATTCCAAGGAAGCTAGCACTTGATTCCAATTGATCCAAGCTAGTTTTTCGCTACAACTATTCCTCCCCCAGAAAAACTGGGCTCTCAAAAGCTATAGGGCTCTCAAAAGCTATAAGGCTTTCAGAATAAGCTCCAGAACTTTATATATCGACATGTAATAAATTCCCAAGCTTCCTGATAACGCGTAAAAGTCACGTTTTTACTCACGTTATCTTACCCATATTAATTAAAGAGTAAATTACAAAAACCGTCCCTGTGTTATGTTACATTTTTCAAAAACCATCCCTGCTTTATGTTTTTTGCATAAACCATCCTCAGTTGACATGTTTGGTAACACTTTCAGTCCCTTATACTATATTTGTCTATTTTTAATCTGTTAAGAGACGTCACGTGCAGATCACATGAGGTACTTTTGTCATTTTGATCTTTCCTCTCACCTTTTCACTCTCTATTTATTATTCTATTTTTTCCAGACACATAAAAAAAACTCTTCTCCCACATCACCCCTAAACCCTAGTTTTTCTCTCAAACAACAATGGAGAATTGTAGACATTGTGGCTCATCTTCCATGATTAACACCTCTTGGATACCGTCTAATCCTGTGAGACGTTTATATTGCAACTCAAGAGTTGTAACTTATATATTTTGTATTCGCTTGTGATCCCTGTTCATATTCGAATTAGATCACAATAATGCATAAAATTTCAAGCGAATACAAAATGTAAAACTTACAACTCTTGAGTAGCAATAGAAACGTCTCCTAGGATTAGACAGTGTCCAAGAGGGGTTAATCATGGAAGATGAGCCACAATGTCTATAATTCTCCATTGTTGTTTGAGAAAAAAACTAGGGTTTATGGGTGATAAGGGAGAAGAGTTTTTTTTATGTGTTTGGAAAAAATATAATGATAAATAGAGAGTGAAAATGTAAGAGGAAATATCAAAAGTAGCCTCGTGTGGTCTGCACGTGATGTCTCTTAACAGATCAAAAATAAACAAATATAGTATGAGGCACTGAAAGTGTTACCAAACATGTCAACTAAGGATGGTTTATGCAAAAACAGAAATCAGTGACGGTTTTTTAAAAATGTAACATAATACATGGACGGTTTTTGTAATTTACTCTTAATTAAATAATTAACATTTCTATCCAAATATTTCATTTATTTTCTTTATCGTTTTAATTAGGAAATTACGAAGATGATGCTGCAAAATCACCAAAAACGGGCGAAAAAGGAGTAAAATGGAGCAAAGTCAACAATAGACGATTCGCTCGCGTTCTAATCATCTTTTTGATAATTTTATGGAAATTATCATTGATCAAGCTTAATTTATAGATCATGAGATTACGATCGCGTGGATATAAGAATCGCTAAAAACTAATAAGAAACGAAGATGTTAGAGCCAAAACAAGCAACGAAGAATTACGATCCAACCGTATACGGCTCATTTGAACCGTTTATACGGCCCCAGTGACCCATATACTAGCCAAATGAACCGTATACGGCTCAAACGAACCGTATACGGTTCACGCGACCTGTATATGCTTAAAAATGATGTCTTGATACGGTTCGCACGATACGATTCGTTTTTGGCTTGGTCAAATCCGGGTCGTTTGGTCAAAATACACTTCGCGGATCCCTCTATAAATACCAACCTCCTCATTCAACATTCACAGACCTTCAACACCTTTCACACACCTCACACTTCAATTTTCTTTCTAGTTAGTTAGTTGTTCCTCTCTCTACTTCCTCTCTCTAGATTAATTTAATTAATCTAGGGAGAGGTAAGTACGAGAATGTATTAGTTAGTCGTAGTAGCTAGCTTAGCAAATGTAACGCTTCGGATATTCGGAAGAAATACAAGTGTTATTCTGCTCGCAATATTTACGGGTAATATTTATCCTTTTCTTTTATTATTTCGTCATAATGTTCTTGTTTGATGTTTGTGATTTATTAATATTTGAAATGTTAATTGACATGATATGTGAGTAGTTGCTTGTATGTTTGTCATGATTTAGATAATTATAGTTATGAATGATGTTTAAATAATCGTTAAACGGACCATTATGAAGCAACGTAAATACCGTAAAACGTCTGAGTCCGTGGTATAGCAATGGAAACACCACTAGGTGTAGTACAACTGTGGAAGCCACGAAAAAGCCGCCGGTATAATACTTTGTGGATTATGAGTTTGTCGTTTTGAATTGGCTTTCTATCTATGATTTTGAACCTCACTATCAATTACTGCATTTCCAACAATAAACGTGATTAAAACCTTTTTAAGAGGTAATTAATTATTTGTGTCAAAACTATGGTCAAAGTAGGAAGCCGTGGAAATACTGTTAAGTAGTAGAGTACACTATGAATTACTATAAGACTCTTTTGAACATGGTCAAAGTCTGAAGCTGTGGAAACACATAAGTGTAGTACATTGTGTATTACCAAGGGATTTATTGGGTAGTCTTAAGCAAGGGCTGGTTTAAATCATAAATGGAATTTCAACGGGCTAAAATACAAACTTAGTTTATGAATCTAAAAAGGAAGACGAAAAATTATTAAGTGTTCTAGTTTGTCTATCACCTTTAGATTCTATCAAAGCCATTCATAGAAAGCTATTCAAAACACGATTATAAATGAAGATTATTATTTGCACTTAGGAGAATGAAAGAATGAAAGATAAACTCAGGTGTTAAGAAAGGTCAGATTCTAGTAGGGCTGCTACTCACGCACCCGAGGGAATCTACATATTCCAAGAAGGGCATTTGCACCCCAGGGAATCTACATATTCCAAGAAAGGTCTGCTACTCTATTCATGCACCTCGGGGAATCTACATATTCCAAAGAAGGTCACTAATTCCGTAACAGGACAATGTTGAGAGTTAAGCATGACCACATTCTGACCAGCATCACAATAACCTAGTTCACGGTGACATGCCAATTTAGAGCATATGCTAAACTTATAGGATTCTAGTGTTTACACCAAGGTTTATCTATCTATTAGTCTAAGGAATGACTTCATAATTAACATTATCCCGACACTACACTAAATCATGGGGAACCACGTCTTCTTTATCCTTAGTTGTTCCTTGCATGCTAGCTAGTTTATTTTATTTATTGCTTTAGTAGTTAGTTAGATAAAAACCAAAATCCTATCTAACTATCCAACTATCCAAACCCTATCTTGAATACTGAATTGTCCAAACAAGCTCTGTTTCAAATTCGACCGTCATAGAGATGACCCTGATCATCCTTACCACATACTAGTATCTAGTAGTTAGTACGGAGGTTTAGGCCCCGACAAACATAAAATATAAAACACCCCACTGATAGCGCACCGTTCGATCACCGACCGGCGACCTCAACCCGTGACGACAACGCCGTGACAAAAAACCGACCGTTCAGCACGACATCATTTCCCAATATGGATTTAATTAGAGTCAAACGGCCCCCAGTTGATAGAAGGTTATCTTTCCATGAAAAGAGCTTTGATTTTAATCGGTCTATAATCGTGCTCCAAGAAGATATTAAGTTCATATTTGATTCGATTGGGAGGCCAAGAGAAGTGAAAGGAAGCGAGCACTCGAAATCATAGTTATGCATTGATAATGCTATTGTTCACAAAATCATAGTTATGATTAAGTTTGGATTATGCTATTGATTCACGAAATCATAGCTATGATTCAATTTTAATAGTATTTTTTTTCATTGATTCACGAAATTATAAGTATAAATGATTCGGTTGTTAGTAATCGCTATGAATAATTCAGTTGTAGTAATCGTGTATTGTTTTTGTTGTTGGTTTCACACTGAGTTAATGTAGTCACCACTTTTTCAAAATAAGAATTAAAATTTGAATCGTTGTTTATTTACGAAATCATATAAAGAATTTAGTATTATTATAACCCTTCAATTCACAAGTTACAAATTAATTCACTAAAGAAATAAGTGATTAATTGTGAATCTCTATTATTTTTGACTTCATATAAAATTTTAATTGTTAACATTCATTATTTTTTGGTTTTACATAAATTTATAAACCAGTGAAGCTTTATTTTATTTTTTTGCTTTACAGAAATATTTAACCGTGAACCTTTAACCATTCTTTTTCAAACATTATGTTCTCACTGGAACCCAACACTACATAAATGGTTGGTTATTATGAAATTAACTTTAAGATAGAATAAATTATCAATCGCTAAATAATAAGCTTATGAAATAAAAAAAGTCAATGACCATTAAATATTTTTAAAGGGTAAATAGGAAAATTATACAATTTTCAAGTGTTTGATGTCCGTTGATGAACAACTCTAGCTTCTAATATTTTTTGATGCACATACTGTTTATTACAGATGTTAATGCACATACTTGTTGGTCCCAAACTAACAACAGATGTTGTAGAGGGGGTGAATACAATTCTTTTTGAGTTTTAACTTGTAGTGAATTTTGTAATATGTTTGCTTGCACAACAATAATAAGAACATATAGTAATTTTTCAGTTTAATTCTTTTAATTGAGTAAGTTAAAGAATTACAAGTTAGATGCGAAATGTCTAACTTAATTGAGTACATATATCAACACTCTTATCAGCTGAGAACAAACTTAAAGCTGGTTATAAGTAATGTTATTATTGTTAATACAAATTCTCTCTTAATTCACTATAAATGTCACTCAGGATTCACACACTTGATTTCATGACTAAAGTTTGGTATTTATAGTAGAGCTTGTATATTACTTGTAACTTGATCAACCAATCTGAATCTTGCACATGTCTTCATCTTCATTGGACGATTTCAAAATGCTCAATTGTGTGTTCTGACATGTTATGCATGACCAAGTCTGCTATCTGTTAGATAGTACACTGTATACCTTGTTTTGTTGGCTGACATTGATAAGGAGACATTCTATGCATAAACAACCAAAATGGACAGGTGTGTACAAAGGGTACAACATCTGAAGATACCATTTGATAATAAGTCTCAAAGTGTTGGTAATACATTTACTTGAATCTGTAACAAGTAAAGTATTCTTCACTCTCTGTGCTGGGTGAGGTAGACTTCAATTACACTGTTGGGTCTTCAGTCTTCAAACATTGCTCTAATTTGTTATATTAGAACATCATCAATACAAGATTGAACTCTATGGAGAATAGTATGTGATTGTCAAAATCGTATATCTTCTCTGTGTTGGTTGTGCATGCAGTTTTCTATGTGCTAGGTGAACTAGCACAAAAAATCCTTTGCAACCAGCATAAAGCTGACTTTGCACCAAAATGAGTAATCCTTATATTAGATAAGTAAGCCATAACCTAGTGTTAAATACAAGTTACTGTCATCATAAAGTCATTATAAAAAGGATCATGCCTCAACATTACTATTTGTATGTTATTTTTTTTTAATTTTTTTTTTTTTTTGAATGGCTGGATTATATTAAAACTAGCAAGAAACTAGCAAAAACAATTACAAAATAGAGCTAAGTAAAGGGTTTTGGATCCGGTTGGACCTAGAAACCTTAAAATTCCTATTTCTAGAAGAATACAACAGGAATGAAACATCGGCAATTTGATCTAATAAATCCTTTTTGAGCATCTTCTTGTCCCCGAAGATTTTGTTGTTACGAAACTGCTATAACGTCCAGACCACTATACCCAAGATATAATGTAGAATAAGCTTAGAGGCTGAATTCGACGTGCGTGATCAAGCCAACTGAAGACGTCATTCAGGTTGTCCAAATCTAGAAGAGGAAGATCGATCCATTTGAAAACAAGATGCCAAATGGAAGTAGCCAGGTTGCATAACCAGAAGAGGTGCGTAGAGGTCTCAGGAGAGATGTTGCATAGGGGGCAGAGAAGAGAGGGAACCTCGAAACCTTTCCTGCTTAGATTCCAACGTGTAGGAATTCGATCTCTCAAGGTATGCCAAACCAGAATATTAATTTTTCTAGGAATGAAACGACACCATCTTGTCTCCATCGGGAATTCCGGAAGAGAAATGGAATCAATATAAGTCCGAGTGTCTTTTACCGTGAAGATATTCGAACCTATTAAGCTCCATTGCCAAGCATCCTGACCTTCTGAAAGTTGAACATTCACTAACATAGAGGTCAATGAATCCAATCGAGAACTGGTAACTCCTCCATGAAAATTACGCGTCCAACACCAAACCTAACCATTTTGCCACCTGTCTCGGACAAGACAATCTTTGTTTGCTTCAAGACAATAATGATGAGGAAATTGGCTCTCAAGAGGGCCATCGCCCAGCCATGTATCTCTCCAAAATCTAGTAGAAGAACCATCTTTCACTTGACGTTTAATAGAAGAATGAGGGATGATGTCTTTGTCATGCATTTTGTTGATTGCCCACACAATCCTAGGCCAAGCACCAGACCCTTCACAATGATGAAAAAACGCAGAACCTACCGTGTCGTATGATCCATGAATTTCTGAAATGACTTTGACCCAAAGAGCTTGAGGGTTGTTAAAAAATCTCCATCTCCATTTTTGGAGAAAAGAAAGATTTAAAGCCTCAAGGGAACCAATAGCAAGGCCACCTCTCAACTTTGAAGCTAAAACCGAATTCCAAGTGATCCATGGAACTTTTTTGATTCCATCCTTGCAACCTCAAAAGAAGTTGGCCCGTAAAGATTCTAGACGCTTGTTAATCTGCTTAGGCATAGGAAATAGAGAAAGATAGTAGACTCCAAGAGAACCAAGCACTGAAGTAATCAAGGTTGACCTACCACCGAAAGAAAGCATGTTTGCTTTCCATTTCGATAACCTCTGTTTGAACTTATCTATAATAGGATTCCATTATTTAATTCTCAACATGTTAGAACCAACCGGAATCCCCAGGTACGTAAATAGAAGCTGTTGGGGTGTACAACCAGTGAACGAAGCAAAGTTGGAAATTTCACGATTGTTAACTCCAATACCATATAAGCTAGACTTGTGGAGATTAATTTTGAGGCCCGAGGCATTATGAAAACATTGAAGAAGAGTAACAATCCCGATAATATTAGAGCGAGACCATTCCCCTAAGAAAAGAACATCATCAGCAAAATGTAAATGGGAAATGCGGTGGGATCTTACTTGAGCACCACGATAAAGACCAACATTAATGGCATCTTCAACAGCAACATGTAAAGCCTCCATCACCATAATGTTATTTTATTTATCCTACGATAATATTTATTCTATTAGAACCAAACCATATATATATATGTGTGTGTGGTTAAGTTTATATGAGAACCAACTTCTAATCATTAGATCATAATGATCAACAGACGTAACCATAAGTGGCAAAATTGTAAATATTTAGTTAGTAGTTTATACATAAAAACACTAGAAGGGCATATTGTCTTATCGAATTCTTGATTTCAGAAACGTACATAATCAAATTGCTGGAATACGGGATTCCAAATTTCAAATTATGTGATGCAGAGATCATGGATTTGATTTAATGATCAATTTAATTTTCAATTATGTGATGCAGACATCGTATAAATGCCTTTATCTTTGTAAGAGTTAAAGTTTTTACATCATTTCAATCTTCTTCTAAACAAGTCGACTTAATATTTGACGATCAATGAGAGGTGTCATCACTTTCTTAGCCTTTCTAATACTGCTACTTTCATTTTATTGTATTTTTCTTCGATTAACATTTAATTTTTATCACATACAATAAAATAAGAATTACCAACATTATAAAAATAAACACAATGATTCACAATCGTTGCATAAACATTATGAAGATAATTACGGTAATCCATAATCAGTATATCAAAATCAGTCTTAATAATTGGCATGGCCGGCCTGAGGGGTGTCAAATGTACAACCTCACAGTGCCTCTAAAAAAATAAGATCCAAAATTTAACCTATATATAATATATACGTTAATATATATCCCTTTACGGTAAAGTTAACATAATCTATTACATTATCGTTCATTTGTTTTGATTATTTTTATAACAATTATCGACTTACTGTAATTTTAATAAATTAAACCGAATTCCGTAACTTGGCAAACACAGCTCAAATCAAATAAAATAACTCGTGAACATCAATTATAACCAAATTAAATACAAATTGATGTAATTTAGAAAATAAATTTTACAATTCGAATATCAACTATTAAAACTTCACAAAATAAACCTTACTTTATACAATAATATATAACATCAAACTTTATATTATACAATTATTTTACAAAAAAAATAAAAATTTAAATCCCTCCCCCCTCTTTCTACATCAAATGGTGGTACTTTATGGTGATGATTGATGGGTAAGGTACCACCACCATTGATACAGACATTATCATTCTTCGTAGATATTCATCTGCATCAACAAAATCCTTGATATTAATTAGTAGAGAATCACTGCATTACACATACCAATTATCCATACACCTCCTAAATACAGTTCTAACCACTAAGCCCATAAGGCAATAACCAAAATTGTATGACATAAGCCAAAACTCGAAGCAGCATACGAACATATAATGCAACCATGCTGATCCGTTTTGTCAACAGCCAAGAAACCAACACAAATATTAACTTCATACAAGCAACTATGGACAAGTCCAATAACATAAGGTTGTCAAAACTAACAATAACTAGCCTTTTTCTAATTCATAAAACCAGCCGGCACAGAACAATTAGCATAAAGATTCAAGATTCATTGTCCTGACTTGAGTAATTATAAATAAAGCTTGTCGGACCCAGTAACAGGTGGTCTTTATTGAGATCTGCAAAAACATTATACTATTCATGACCATGAACATGACACACTTAATGGGGTGCTATAAGCTATTCATGATGAGAATTAAGGGACTTAGTTAATCACATGCTCTGATCTACAAACTAGCAAGACTAATGATATTTGATCTACAAGTAGCATCCTAAAACTATGGTGACACCAACACTATCGAGAGTTTCAGTTTCAGCTAGCAATCAACGCTTCTCATGGAGTAAAAGCAGAAGGATAATTCTTAAACAGTTCGATAACTATATAACCGAAGCTGAACATCCCTAAGAAACACAAGTTCTTAACATTATTATTAAATGGACACAAGGATCAGAAATGATTAACCAACCTCTGACATACTCAGGTATGGATCGGAATCAATGTCATGTGAGCCTTCAAATTGATTAATTTATTCGAAAGTATCACATGAATTGTCAACTTCTAGTTCAAATCTCACGTGACTATCTCCATCAGCCTGATCTTAAGATAACTAGATCAGTTAAGAGGAAAATTGGAATATTTTTTCCAAACATAGTGCTGGCAATTTGGTTATACAGCTATAATGCCAGCATGCTAATCAGAACTACAATGTGATTTTCATGTCCAAAACTAAATCCGCAAAATACTAATAGAATCAACTTGATCTACCCAACATAAACTACTTACGTGGTTCTGCTAATTAGACACTTAAAGTGATTCAATTGTTAAAAGTGTAAAAACATATCTTCCTAACATTTATCCCATTATCCTTCTAACAACAGGATCATCATAGCAAAGCCAATAGAGAATAGAGGAAGACTGGATGACAAATATTATGCTCGAGGATAAATCATTTCTCATTGTTAATTTAACAAAACTATGAATTCTCTAAGTCGGGATTAGGGGAATAGGATAAAATCCCAGAATTCATTCACTCAGTATTTAGTTAGTAAAGTCAAATGCTCTAAGTTGGCACATTGATTCATAATACAAAAGATCTAACATTTCCCATCACTAACTTCCAGTATATACATCTAAAGGAAGATCAAGAACTTGATGATCGCATAACTTTGATATAGAGCTAAATAAACGAAAACTACTACAAAATCCTAATGTAGATAATACTAAAAAGCTAAGAGGACACAAAATTCAATCATTCAACTACAACGAGTATTATTTCTAACTCAAAAGATTAATGCTACACCAACACTAAACTCCAGAAATTAAACAAACAATCAACCACTACAAATTACTACAAAATTGCATAAACTTCAACTAGAACAACTAAACACTAAATCCCAACGTCTGCAAAATCTAGTTCGTTCGATTAATTTAAACACAGCAAATTAAACTGTAATAGTTAAATTAAAACAGATAAATTCATCATCAACATAATTCATACTAGTAATTAAAAACAAAACAAAACGCGCAGTCGTAACAAACGGATTAAACCTCAACAAATTCCATCAAGACTCTTGAACTTTCTCTGGTTTCTTCAACAGAATCATATGCATCGGAGTAAATATCCCAGTCTCACCACCTCTAGTCAAATAATCAGCAGTCTTAAACAACATTTCATGAACATCAATCGTTCCTTTTGGCGCAACTCCAATCGTTTCAAGCACCATTACCACAATGTGATTCCTCCAATACGCAATTCGCCCCATTTTCAACCTTGACCACCACGGTTTCGATGGCGGTTTCGCTAAATCCTTCTCTTTCACTACTTCAAATCCTACTTTTTTTGCCACCTCAGCAATCTCATTATAACTCCTCAATCCAGGTAACGCATCACCTCTTTCGATCCCTTGAATTACCTCCACGTGTTCCGGATCTTCACTTTTGTATAATTCAGTCGTCACCCATTCGTATGACACGTACATCGATCCTGGTTTCAAAACCCTAAAAATCTCACCGTACACATCTTCTAATTTAGGCGCGTGACACGTTGCTTCGATCGAATACGCACCGTCAAAACTATGGTCCTCAAACGGCATTTCTAAAAAATTACCGCAAACGACGTCGCATAAGTGATCTAATCCAGCTTTCTTATTATGCGCTTTCGCTCGTGAAACCTGATACTCGTTAATCGTGATTCCAACAACGTTACAACCCGAATGTGCCGCAATCGCACGCATCGGACCTCCGACACCACACCCGGCATCCAAAATCTTCTGACCCGGTTTCACACCAATCAGATCTACCGCCATTTGTTCGTGAATTTTCGTAGACTCCAGATTCGACTTCCCGGGAATTGCGGGAGAGAAATGAAACGACTGGCCCCACCCCCATTCGTAAATATCCGTCACCAAATTATAAAAAGTATCAACGAAAGCAGGAACGTTTTCAGTCTTCTCAATCTGTTTCGGCCGGCGGAAAAAAGACCAGTACTGATTGTAATTATCTTGAACGTTTTCACGTTTAATTGAACCGCCGGTGAGATTAACGGCGTGTTTGCCTTTCTGTTCGGCAGAACCGAGAACGCAAACGAACCAGTAAAGGCCGCCGGCGAGAAGTGAAGCGGTGCAGACAAGAGTGAGAGAATCCATGTGTGTGTGTGCTTGTGAGTGTGAAAAGTGGGAGAGTGTGAGATGGGGGTTTTAACCTTTTTATGATGAGTTGTTTTGTGTTTGGATGTCATGTGACTTTTTTTACTTAATGTTTTTAAGATTTTATTTAATAATATAATGATAAGTAAATTTAATGTGTTTGTGGTTGTCCCCACCACGTTATGCCACGTCAAAGAATGAGTGGAGGACAGATTGAGGGTTGGATTTTCTGTTTTAAATTTGAATGAGATTTTGAGCGAGTCTAATTATGGAGGATATTTTGTAAAAACTTTTAATGTGTCTGATAAGTGATAACGATATTTTCGTTTTTCTCTTTATTTCTTTCCTTTACTTGTAAGAGTGTTTAGATATTATATAATTAGAGATAAAGTTTATTAAAATATACATTTTAAAAAAAATTGAAAGTACTAACAAGAATATATCATTTAACAAAAATTCTATTTTTCCTTATTATTTTTACATTTAAATATGTCAAAACGGTAAATCAAAAAATAATAAAAATTACACCATAAAAATTATCACTTTTTCTTTTCGATTATACATCTCACAAGGTATACTTTCGACGAACTTTTTTTTTTCATTATTTGTGAGTTAACACATGTGTTACAATTGACTAACAAAAGTGTTACCCGTGACTATCATATGTGTTACCAAGGACTATCAGATGTGTTACAAGCGATAGTCTGTAACACATGTGTTATTTGTTTATAACACTTAGGTTACCAATTTTCAAAATCCAACAAAAAATGAAAGAAAAAAAAATTTGTCGAAAGTATATCATGTGGGATCCTAAATCGAAGAGGAAAAACGCTGATTTTTATGATGCAATTTTTATAATTTTTTTACTAATGGCTTTTGAGATATTTAATTTTTAAAAAAGTGGGGGTTTTATTATTTTCATCAAGATGAACGGTTAAGATTTGTACTCATTTACTTTCAAAAAATTATATACTTAAATGAACTTTTGTCTATATAATTATTTTTTATCTTATTTAAAAACAAAAACAGAAATTTCACACTTTCTTGTTTAGACGGGGAGGTGCTATAAAATCATTCTTTATAAAAGTTATTATGGAAATGCCATTTTCCATTTTTAATCTCTATGTAAGCTTTTTTTGTAAAAGATAATATCAAAATTTAAGAATTTTTTTTTTATATTAGGTTAACTTTTAGAAAAATATATATAATACACAACTTAAATTTATAATACACAATTTTTGTCTGTAATATATACCACAAATTTATCGTGTCTATCAGGCTGCAAAACCTAACCATACAGCATTATTCTAATTATAATATACCGCATATGAATAACTCATTTAATACATGATTATTCCTTACTTACATATGAGCAACAATTCAAAAGATGTGGTTGTCACAGCAAACGAATTTAATGCAAATTTCCTATGACATTTGTGGGTCTCTTTTGAAATATCCAGCCTAGCTGGGTAGCAACTTTTGCGTATCTCTTTTTTTAAAAAGAATTGAATAGTGAATTGTACGATGAGTATAGAAATATGTCAAATATTTAGTATTATTATTATTATTATATCTCACATATATGTCTCATTGGGATAAAAGAAATAGATATGAACAATGGGTGTCCCAGAAATAGATATAAACAAGGGTTGTCCCTCCCCCGCTTCGCTGCGGATATAAGTTGATATCATATATTGTTATTTTGATAAAAAAAAAAAAAGAATTGTCTAAAATGATTGAAATTTATTTTATGTATCGAATTTTCATAACCTATATTGTATATCTAACTCCTACATTATATTAATTCGACAACATAGTTATACTTTTGAAATAAGTGTACAACAAAGAGAGTTAGTAAACAAATTTAAGTAATAACCTGTTGATGATTCACCAATCACCGATTTAAATAGAGGTAGTAATATGTTAGTTCCTCGATCGTTGAATTCCTATATTGTTAATAAAAGTGATGTCAAGACTACCATATTGAATAGCATTGGTAAAACTAATAATAATAGAGAAATTATGTGTTACCGTTTAAACTTTCACATGGCACGACTGAACATTTTGGAGTTTGGCCGCTTCTCATTGTCTACTACTTCATGTACGTTTGCTATTTTCCTTACTTCGCTGATAGTAATTTTAATTTCTAATTTTCCTTTTTTGAGCAGCAACATCTTCAACTAAAGGGGTTTCCTCAATATTTGGTTCATGAGAAGGTTGTGTTTCACGGGGTGTTTCATTTTCTTTGTTCCCATGTGCAGCATCATTTTTTTTATAGGGTGGAGTTGCATTTATCCCCACTTCTATCATTGTATTTGCAGTAGAGGAAGAAATGTTTGTTATATGATTTTGTAATAGTCCTAACGATCTCCTATCTGACAGTTGTTTGTTCATTGAAGACGCAACTGTAGTCTTATTTGATGTGAGGGGTGTATATTGACTGCTTTCTTCACCATTAGGTATTTGTCTAAATTTATTTTTCTCCTTTCATCGCGAATAATATTATGCTTTTTTTTCTGATGCAATTTGTTCAAAGTCAAGTTTAAAAGTTTAAGAACTAATAATAAGAGTTAAAATCATAATTTGGTAATTAAACCAATTACAAATGGGTTAGATGTACCATTTTGTATGTCTGCGTCAGCTTGAGAGACGTCACCGTTCAATACTTTTCTCATTTTGAGTTCTCCTTTCGCCTTGCATAATATTCTCTATTGTATTCCTTACATTTTGATGTGATAGTTGATTTTAAAATAAAGACAATGATGGTTTTTAGATACTCTATAAATATTCAACGAAAAAGTTGTTAATAAAAGTACATTACTCATCTATGATATACTGTAAGATCGTATTCCAGTGTTTTGCATGAATTAGTGATCAAATCCGTGAGTATGTGCGTATGTATATATGTAATAATGAGAGAGAATTGATTGGAAATTTGATTGTATTTTCAATGCTAATTGTCAATGATTCATAAAAACACTCACTCTCTCAAAATCTCTAGAATCAACTACTTGTTCAAAAGATATACAACTGATCTGACTTGATCTGACTGTTATCAATTTATACATGTCATCCACAGTATATGCTACACTTTCTAGCGAGACTTCTTAGTGTCGCATATAGCGACACTTAGGAGTGTCACCTGACATTAATAAGTGTCGCCTGACACTTAAACTATACAAAATGCAAATCCTTTTTATATATCTAACAATCTCCCCCTAAGATTTAGCATTTTGTATTTTGAACGGATATTTCGAATAATGTGGACTCTTTTTGTCTTCATTGTAAGCTCTTGAGTTTTCTTGTTCTGATTTCTTTTATGTTTCTCTATTTTGAACCTTTTTAATACATCTCTTGTTGTTCCTTATTTTGACTCTTGATTATCTTCTTTTGTGTCCTCCTTAATCTGATATTAATTCTCTAGATCCTTCAACTTAATTCAAACTTTTAAAAAACCCCAAACTTTTTCGACCCTTCTTCTGCTTTGTATCAAACCAATAATGCTTTTTATTTTCGATCAAACTTTCACTTTGAACTTTTAATGAACTTCTTTTTGCCTTTTTCTTTTACTAAACTCACGTTCTTTCATAGAAAACCTTCATTTCTTTTCTTTTATTCGCAAACCTTTTCATTTTCTTCAAATACAAATATTCTTTTCTCCCCCCTTTTTCTATCTTTAAAAACACTAACTATTTTCTTCACTATATTCAAACACTAATTCTTTTCTTCTCCTTTACACGTATCTCCCCCATGATGATGATTATGATATGTCGTGAGCATCATGAAGACAATCTAGTGCAATAGTGTTTGAAGAATGCCACCAAGTTTCAAGAACATGAATATGATTTAAGCACCAAATGTAGTAACCAAAGGGTAAAACAACAATTCATTTGATTGAATCAAAGAAAAGTTGGTAGTATTTTCATAAAACACATTTCTGAAAACACTATAATTCCTGGATCACTTTAGATTACTAGTTTACACAGCAATTGAAACATTAAATGAATCGATCGAGTGACCTACTTTCAATGTTGGTGTTGATGTTAACATTAGTAGGATTTCCATTCAATCATTTTCGAATACTATTATTTTGGTATCACTATGAATGTTTTCCGGCAATGTCACGAAGACATGCATAATGTCACAAAGACATGTAGTGTAAATGTACATTTGTGTCCTAAAAGTGTGTAATTTGGGTCTAGACTCTATATGTGCAAGAAATGAAGTCAGGGACTGGAGTTTAATGTTCTCTTGTTTCAATATTAACAATCTCCAAATGATATGTCGATAGATTATGTGCTAAATCTCCATGAGAATTTGAGATAAGGACTTTTTAAGAAGTACTTAAGTGGCTAAGAGGGTAATGTACATTTCACTGGGTCCATGATGTCTTCTTCAATACCAGAAATCAGCACATTAAATCTAATAGCAGATGTGGCAACCCGCGATTTAGTTAGTTTGGTAATGGTTTTCCTTTTCTTTTAACCCTATCACATACTCCTTACTCAACCTCTCACATTTTTCAACTCCTCCCTCAATTTCAATCGTTATGATGTTTGGCATAATTTGAGAATATGTTGATCTATACACTGATTTCCACCCTTCCTCTCACTTAGATCTAATAAACCCTTGCATCCTAAAATTTTGGAAGGTGACTCATGTGGTAGATCCAACCGGCTCTGGTGGATCGTATGAAATATTTAGAATTTATAACACTCAGTGCAGATTGTAGCATTTTCCAAAAAATTGATCATAGATTTGATCATCACATAATGATATCATTGGTTTGATGTATCAAGAAAATTTCTTCAAGTTGATAACCACTGGAAAAACGTTGAAAATCTTCCAAGGTGTTTGATAAAGACAAGGAGTTTAACACTTGGAAGTTTTGATTTTGTACGAGCTCCCCTTCAAATATAGCATACCTTTTTTCAAAAGAAAGTATAATGGGAGCTCGATCTCAAGCAATGAAAACTTTTCTAACATCATCGAGACTTTCTCTCAAACGAAGTCAATGTTACTGTTAAGCTATTTCAATTAAAACGGGTTTGAACTGAAATGTTCAGAAACCATTTCTTTTGAAAAACGAGTTATCAACCGATTTGTTCATAAGTCATATCACTTTTTAAAAACGATTTATGAACTGAGCGTTCATAAGTCATAACCTTTGAAACCGGGTTATGAACTAACTTGTTCATAAGTCATGTCATTTTAAAAACGAGTTATGAACTGAGTTGTTCATAAGTCATATCACTTTTTAAAAACGAGTTATGAACTGAGTTGTTCATAAGTCATATCACTTTTTAAAAATGATTTATGAACTGAGTTGTTCATAAGTCATAACCTTTGAAACCGAGTTATGAGCTGACTTGTTCATAAGTCATGTCATTTTAAAAACGAGTTATGAATTGAGTTGTTCATAAGTCGTATCACTTTTTAAATTTGAGTTATGAACTGAGTTGTTCATAAGTCAAAATGTTTGAAATTAGACAACAACTTTGGGAACCCATTTAAGCAAATTGCTAATGGGGGTTGAGGAATTTGAAAACCATGAGTAAGTTGTGTCTATTCGATGTAAAGACGTTGAATTGCACTTTGAGTTGAAACTCGGCGTTTCATTTTGATATAATTTTTGTGGAATCAACGATGAGTGAAATCATTTAGGAGCGGGGGATACAGAATCATTCATTCTTTGCACCGAATAAGAAACATTTTGTGGTGCAAGTGCAAACATGTTCGATTTCGAATATTTGAATAATTTTGTTTGAGAAGTTCTCTGAGAAGAACTTTATTTTGCTTTTCAAACTTGTGTTGTCTTGGAAACTCTTGAAACCGCTTCATTGGAGAATTTAAAACCATCAAAATGATGAAAATTCGTTAGAGTAGATATTCTAGGTGAGTGTGATTTCTTAGAGTAACCCTTATTCTTTTGCAAAGAATAAATGGTAAACTGATAAATCCTTTTCGAAAGTGGTTTGGAAGACTTATCTGTGTAATTCTTTACTGGAACATTCACTTGAGGTTTCAAAATGTTTTTGACATTTGAGGCTTTCTTTTTATCAAACTCTTTTCTTAATTTCTTCTCTAACTTCATAGCTTTATCAAATTCAAGTTCATGGGTAGATTTTGATAATGATGCTGAAGTAGATAAAGATGAAATACTTGTAAGTTGTTCAATATTTTGCAAGAGTGTATCTCGTTCTTGATCAAAATGATGTTGTTGAGTGGTGATTTGTTTTTCTAATTCAAAAATTTTATTTTCGAAAATTAAATTTAGAATGAAAATTTTAGTAGTAACCACTTGAGTAAGAACATCATTTTGATCACTAACTGGTTTGGAGTAGCTAGGAAAATAATCCTCGGAAAGAGGTATCTTTTGCGACCCACAACTTTCATTTAATTTTTGATAATCAAATGAAAATTGAGCAGTCTCTTCTCTTGCTCTATTGAATTTTTCAATTTCTTCTTCTTCATTAGTTGTTTTTACAAAGCTCATTTTGAAAGTACTACCCATGTTACCGTAGTTATACAAGGTCGGCACTTTAGAAATTGTTTTCTTCAAATAGCATGGATTGTCAAAACTTATCCGTTCCCTTGGATTATAAAACTTAATATCCTTTGGTTTATTTAAGAAAATGGTTTGATCAGTTTGACCACGCTTCAACAATGTATCTTCAAGTTCTTTTATCTTGTTTAAGAATTTCTTCTTTTCAGCAATTGCAAAATCATACAATTGTTTAACAAGATTTTCGGTTTCTTTAGATGCTTTGAGTTGTGATACGAGATCACGAACTTCTTTGATTAAAGACTTATTTTCTTTTGCAAATTTCTCATATTTGTCTCTATAATCTTCCATATGAGTTCGTAAGATCCCTTTTTCTCAAGTCACAGTTTTTAAAGCATCAAGGTTATTTGCTAGTTCCTTTTGCAGTTTATAAGCCTTTTCTTTTTCTGAGTTTAATTGGTGTTGATACTCAGTTAGAACTTTAGAATGTACCTCAGATTGTGCCACAATTTGAGTTTCAAGCAGCTTAACTACTTGATCACGTTCTTCCTAATATTTCACTTCCCAATTATTCAATACTGCTTTCTCGGCTTCCTTTTTCTGTGGAATGAGCATCTTTTTCTCATAATATTTTGACGTTCTTTGAACACTTGTCGTTGCACTCTCTTGCTTTTGCAAAGATGATTTTGATTTAGAATGCATCTTTTTGGAGAGACCTTGTAAACTTTCACACTCTTTCAGTAGTACGTTGTATTCTTCATCAAGTTCGCTCTCAATTCCATCTCTTGTCATCATAAAAAATGTTACTTGAATGGATCTTTAAAGATTAAAGATTTGATGTTTTAAAGAATCAATTTCTTTTAAGAAAAACGTTGATTGACAATTTTAAATTGTCCGAACGAATTTTCCCTCCAAATTTTTTTGAATTTTGCTCGATGAAAACGGAAGTTTTCTCAAATCAAAATTATTCAATGTTAATCTTAAAAATAAATTTTGGTAATCAACAAATATTCCCTCCAAAAGACTTTTTTTTTTATAATCAACGACAACTGTCACCTGGTTGTTGTATACATAGATACTTAACAAGTGTCGCAAGAAGAGTCTCTTGATAAGGAAATGTTGCTTAAAACAAACTAGTGTCGCATGACTTGATATAGCGACACTAATACTGTCGCAAGAAGTATCACATAGAGTGTCGCCTTGTAACAGAATTACGAGTGTCGCCTGTTCCTGAATTTTTGATCGAACTCGGTGATCTCTTTCCAATGTTGCTCGCGATCTGTTTACTTAATGTTTCTCCTTTCTATGCGAGCTCGAATTTAGCAGTTATAATATCAATTTGTAATCTTCAACCTCAGGTCCCTGTTTTCTTCCTGTTCTTCAAACAATGATGAACACAAAATCCAGATTCTGATCAAACAATGAAATTAATAACTGAAATCAATTTCAATTCGATCCTAAGCACTTATGAAACAAATTGATCAGTTCCATTTGTCAAATTCCTTCTCAATCACTCCGATTTAAACAATCACAGTTAGATGAACTTCAAATATCCATTTTGTTCATTTTCTTCAAATTTGATAAATTATGGATTTAATTTGTTGAAATTGATGCTTAAATCTTCTTCCCTGATCAATAAACTTCATTTCTATCAGATTACTTTCACCAAAACAAAGTAAAATCTATCAATTTGATCTTAATATCTGAGCAGTTGACTTTTTGGATGAATAGTTTGACTATCTGTTTTTGAATTTCGATTCATTTTTCTTCAATTCTTCAATCTCTCTTGCTCTGATACCAATTGTAAGATCGTATTCCAGTGTTTTGGATGAATCAGTGATCAAATCCGTGAGTATGTGCGTATGTATATATGTAATGATGAGAGAGAATTTATTGGAAATATGATTGTATTTTCAATACTAATTGTGAATGATTCATATCAACGCTCACTCTCTCAAAATCTCTGAATCAACTACTTGTTCAAAAGATACACAACTGATCTACCTGTTATCAATTTATACATGTCATCCATAGTATATGCGACACTTTCTAGCTACACTTCCTAGTGTCGCATATAGCGACACTTGTTAGTGTCACCTGTTAGTATCGCTTTTAGCGACACTCAAGAGTGTCACCTGACATTAATAAGTGTCACCTGACATTTCAACTATACAAAATGCAAATCCTTTTTATATATCTAACATATACCTTTTACCATATCTACATACGATTGAGTAAAATTTGTGCTTATAGTTTCCTCATCTTCATTTGTCATTAAACACTACAAAATAAATATAGCATCTCAATCTGTTCGATAGAAATAGTTGTAAGCTGTTAGCTTTTAGATATAAACTACAACTTATAGTTAAGCTGTAAGAAGTAGATTTATTTGTATAAATATGTTTGGTAGCTGTTAGTCAATATGTAAAATGATATTTGAGGACATGATTAAAAAATCTTAAATTATAAAGACATTTAACTACACAAATTCATTTTTAAATAATGTAAGTTTTTTAATGTTAAAATTGCCACTACATTAGTGTTTGCAAACACTCCGTAGTTTATAATCAATTGCTTGCGTGATCATGTTAATGCTTATCGTTATTATTTTTCTTGTTTCATGTCTTTGTATAAACTAAAATAGGCATCAGTCCAAAAATTACAAGTTTTGGGTCTGATTTGAATCAATGAATGATGAATATATTACGTATACTTTTAGTCACTTATTTAATGTATAAGTAGCATTATTCTTTCCTCGAAAAATTTCAGTCTTGTTATTACTTGTGTCTTGCATGACATTTTTTCATATTGATGTATATTGAAAGACCTAAAAACATAATAATTGGTATGTGTATATAACCATTTTAATATAATATAATGAGACAGGTGATAAGAAACATGTAATATAATGTATATGTTTATATATATGTATCTATGTCTATACTTATAAAACATTTCGGTTTCATTAAAACTAAATATATATATATATATATATATATTCATATTGTTTCTTCATTAAAACTTGCGCCTTTACAATGTGACCAAAGAAAAGAACAAATTAAACAGTAGAGTAACTTGTAACAAGTTAATAATTGATAACTTTGACTAAAAAGTAAAATCTTAATCAATACCTAAATTTTTATTTCTTTTTTTTTTAAAACAATAAGTGTTTGTAATACAATTAAAGAACTTTGTTAAATAGTACTTAGGGCTATAGTTAAATTTATATCAAATATATATGTGTATATATATATATATATTTACATAGCGTAATGAGTTATGAAAAGATAAAATAACCAAGACTAAAGTAATTAAAGAGAAAAAACAATAACCTTAGATATGTTTGTTTCATGAAATAAATGAGATATCAATAAGAAACGAAGTGATAGAAAAGTCATAACATAGATATCAATTTCAATATGATAAACGCAATTAAAAGTCTCCAATAAATCTAGCTTCCAACATATTCAGCTTGAAAATAATCTTCGGAAGTCCAGTAGAGATTAAAAGATTATCTGAAAACTTATATTATACATTATTTAGAAGATTTAGCTAATTAATTTAGATGAGTGTTTGAAGTTGAAACCTCACATAAACTAACTTGATGTGTGAATGTCCTTAGGGTACCGGTGGAGATCTTTCCAACTATATCTAAATAAAATTCATTGTTTGTATTAATAAAGAGGATTTACTTATTTGTAAAACATAATGAAATATAATAAAGACTTAAATTGAAATGTACAAATCATCATTTTTATTTTGCTTTTATCATTTGCATGAGTCAATAGCGATGAAACATTCGGATAAACAGGAAACCATGCAGCAGTAGCTTCGGTGCAATGATCAATCTCCGTATGTTTGTTGATGATGATTTTCCAATCGTGACCGTCTAATATGTATTCCTCAAAACGTGGGAACTCGTCAATGTAAGGGCACAACTCATCAACTTGGAAATACTTGATTGCAAAGACACCTCCTAACAAATTCATTTCTTCGTATTTTTTGATCAGATTATGTAAGATAATGGCTACCATTCGATCTCTCTAGGACGTGTGATACATGCAATACAAATCGTATATTAAAACAATTTATATAAGAATATAATAAAGTAATTAATATGATTATTTAATTATGTGTAACTTACGTTTTGATCAAGTAAAAACAAATATAATTTGTTTATGCTAACATCTTTCCATACGGTAACGAACAACCTTGATATTAAACCACACATAGCTATGTTTTAGCAACGAAAACAACTCGACAATGTCACGATGTACATCCATGGAGGATTGTTAATTAAAAAGAAAGGTTAGAATCATAATTTAGAAAATCTTGACAATTCATTAAAAGTGCAACGTACTGCCACATCGTGTTCCATGTATACAAGCTACCCATTTTATTGTCTGGGTATACAACAAACTGGACAATTATGTATCGATGTATGCAACATGGTAACCGGTTACTTAGACAACAGGTAAGAACATATTTGTAAGCATTTTTTCAATTTGTTTTAAAAGTGACGTGGATAAAAGTTACCCATTTTATTATCCGGGTATGCAACAAACTGGAATATTTTGTATCGATGTATGTAACATGATATTCGATTACCGAGACAACGAACTATGAAAATGGTTTCTTCCGATTAGTTGCATACCCATAAATAAAATGGATAGTTTGAATATATAGTACACGATGTAACAGTACATTGCATTTTTGATAAATTTATGATCACGATGATGCCTCTCGAGTCTCACCAAACTCTCACGTGTAAATTCAATAAAAAATCTTCCATATCAAGACTGTACGTAAATAATGTACATTTTTAACAATAATTTTGCAAGTAAAACGACATAGTTATGCACAAGACCTTTCAAACAAATATTTATGTTTCCATGAATGCTCTATGATTGAGCATAGTTGATGAACTTTGACAACAAATATGTCCTTCATGAACTACGTTGACCATAATAATTCAAATTACTCATATGATGCATAAACATTTTATTTAATTTTTCCTAAACGCTTCAAATTATCCAAATAAGGATTGCTTGAATGAGCCACGAAACTAATTATAATTATGAGTTTATTTTGTTTTATATCATCCAATCTGAATAAATAGTTAATTACCCATATGACGTATAAACTAATTATAATGATAATTGGGTAAACAAATAATATGAAAATACATAATTAATAACGCATTAATCATTTTTACAATGTGTATTCAAACAATTTTTATATTATTATTTTATTATTTTTGTATTCAAAGTTCAAACATTTGTTGCAATATAGTATTTGGGTTGTAGTTTCCTAACCTGTTGGACCCACATTGTTCAGTCGTTTCCTTTACTATTGTCGTTTTTCTTTTCGTTTGATATTTGATATGGACAAAATATTATCACCGGATAAAAAGAATATAAAGTAGGATAAAGAATACCTCAATGAAGTCGGGAGTAGAATAAGCCATTGGAGCGTTGACAGTTGTAGGGTTGCGATCGGCACATAATTGATCGGAGTGGTGAATACACCATTGGTTGATACACGGTCGGCTGAAACATTAGTTGATACATATTACCAAATAATTGTTGTTTCGAGTGTTGATATTGTTATTCATGTTTGTAAATATTTTATGTCGTAAAGTTCTTCCAATACATAGTGTCATTTATATACTAATGGTATGGAATTGGAATTGATTATAAATTTTTGATTATATTCCATTGACTTATGGTATGAAATTGGAAGTGATTATACATAGTGTAACTATTTTCATACATTATGTTCCACCGAGTATTATTACCATATTCATTCGGGTGACCAAGTATTTTTCTCATTAAAATAGCGTTACCATATATATTTCTAACCTTTAATATCTTTCCTATTAAAATAGTGTTACCAAGTTAAAATGTAGTTGACTGACTTTCAAACGTTTTATTATGGCTTGGATAAAATTTAATTGACCAACTTTCGCATTGAATTTTATTTTTTAACTCCTAATAGGAGACGATGACAAGGGCAAAATAGAAATTTCTTTAACCTTAATAAAATTATAAGACAAAAGAGTTAAATATATTACAAGTAGTAGTAGATAAAAATAAAAACTCACTACATATAAATACAAAGTATTTACATTCCTTAGCTATACTTAGTATGTTGTATAAATTCTAATATTAAATATATAGTATTCATAAAAATTAATACAAATGATGATTTTTAAGTTTACAATGGTTTTATACATGATAAATTGAACCATAATCTACGATGATATAGTTACAAAACGCCTTATTGCCATGTTAAAAAATTTATGTATAAAAAGCATCAATTCAACTTATAAACAAAATCAAAAAATATGAAAATATAACAATTTTATTGTTCTTTGAGTATACCAACCAGAACTCCTTCTTTGACTTGCGTTTTATTTTTACTATTTTATAATTTATAGTGCTACTATTAATTATCTATAAACTAAAATATTAAAATTAAGTAAGTTATTAATTGATGACTCATCCTCAATTTTACAATACGTGTACTAAAAAGTGATAACAAAAAGAGTCTACAAAACCGTTGTTGATTTTAAAAAACCAAATGCCCCTCACTTTTTGTAACTCATTAGTCTCACATCTCTCTCTCTCTCTCTCTCTCTCTCTCTCTCTCTCTCTCTCTCTCTCCCTCTCTCTCTCTCTCTCTCTCTAATGTACTAGTTTTAAGTACATGAACTCATTATGTATACCTCTGGTGAGGGTGGCAGTAAATAACCGACGACAATTATTACTCTCCTGGTATCATTGTGTAAAGAGGTCGGTAATGGTATATTTCATCTAATTATGAAACAACACTATAAAAAAAAGAAAAAACAATTCTATCAATTTATGCTTCTCTTTATGATTATTTGATGATAATTGTGGAAATTTTTTTATATTATCTACTCATTTAGATATAATAGAGTATATTTTAAGTTTTTTTTCGTAAACTGACGTAATCAATTTTTAATTAAATTAAATTGCAAGATCTCTGAAGTTTCATATAATATTTGAGTTAGTAGTTTAACTTCTTAATGAGAAAAAGAATGTCCAGTACCGATTTATAATCAAACACGTTGAATTCAGAAAAAGAGACTGTAGGTCCGACAAATGGATCCAACAAGAATTACAACAATACCCTGAAAGACTTAAGGGGAAGTAGGTTCGACAGTTATATTTAGCCACAGTTTACAATTATATCCCTAATGCGGCAGTCGATGCTCCAAAACGACAACCAGACCTTCGACAAATAGTATAGTAATAAGAGAATAGATTCCAGTCTTTTGTGAGTTTGTCTATCTGGTCTTGTTAATCCGTCGATTTCGTACTTTCTAGCATTATTGTCACTAAAACTTTTAATTTTCATTATTTTCGTCTGTTTTTTTTTTTTGTTGTTAAACTTTACAAATAGGCCGTTAAGTGATACTCGATGACCAAACTACCCTTATTTGTTAAATTTCATTTTCTTTTCCTTTTTTTATCTTATGCACCTCAGTTCATACGCTTAATATGCAGTGATGGGATGGTGATCAGTTTCTAATTTTAATCAAATACATGGATATTTGTGTCTTTTTATATTTTTCCGATGAGTTTTTAGTCGAATTTGGTATACATGAAACAATATACAAATTTGGATGGCTTACAAAATCGTTTTCAAATATGGGTAGCTACAAAAACAAAATTATATATTTTGATGACCTACAAAATTATTTTAAATATGTGTGACCTACAAAAACAAAATGATATATTTAGGTGGCCTCCAAATATATAATCTCTATATTATAGCATATAACGCATTTTTTGTGTGCCTACAATTAAGGAAATTATAATTCTTTACATTTTAAAAAAGAGGATTACTATAGCCACATACATTTCAGAAAATAAAGTTTACAAAATGATGTGAAAAGTGAGATAAACGAATCACAATTTAAGTTTGTTTCTCTTTTGTTTATCTCTCTTTACACTATTAGTCCATGTCACTCTGTGAAATTTCTTTTATAAAAATTTTGTAATTCTAATATTTCACTTTTGAAAAAATCAATCGAATGCCATAGCAAAATTATGAGATTTCTGTTAAAGACTTTGTGATAAGGTTCAATAACTTATCAAACCTTCAAGATATCTATACATATAACTTTTTTTTTAATAGTTGCATTCCATAAAATAACCACTAACAAAAAGTTAGGAGGCTAAAAGGAATTACATAGAAAAAGCATTGATCGACTGAAATTAAGGAGGTGATATATAACATAATTTTTAAATTGAATAATAGACTAAAAAACAGCAATAACAACGATTTGGCCACAATTTTTTTTTTTTGAACGGCAAAATTTCATTAAACTAGCGAGAAGCTAGGAGAAACCAAAAAGGACAATTACAAAACAGAAGAAAACAATGGGTTTTGAAGCCAATTGTTCCAAGAGATATTAGCTTTCCTATTCCTATTTGTGTACTACAAGAATGAAGTGCCAATAATCTTGTCGAATATCTCATTTCGGGCCATGTGATGACTGCTGAAAATGAGATGGTTTCCGAAGCCCCATAAGATCCACAACACCACACCAAAGATAGCTTCTAGCATCAATTTCATATCGTTTTGAATATGCAGCTGATCAACATACTCATATACATCCTGAAGAGATGAAGGAGTTGGGTAAGGCAATTCCAACCATGTGAAAACTTTAAGCCAAACACATGTAGCATAAGAACAAGTCCATAATGAGTGATGCAAAGTTTCTGCCGAAGACAAGCAATTGGGACAGATGATAGATTCAAGCTCGACACCTTTATTGCTTAGATTCCACCGAGCAGGGAGACGATCACGGAGGGCACGCTATACCAATATGTTGACTTTCTTCGGAATAAATCGACACCATCTAGTTGAGATGTAAGCGTTCGGCAGAAAAACGTTATCTAAATGAATACGTGTGTTTTTTTATAGTGAAACCATTATTCGGATCCAAAAGCCATATCCATTCATCTCTAGCCTCGGTAAGAGAAATCGGATCAAGTAAAGTAATTATAGTACTTAGTTGAATGGAGATAGTACCACTTGAGATAGGACGAGTCCATATCCAGTTCCATCCATCATTCCACCTATCATGAACCATACAATCTTGATTCACCTCTAGACGAAACAAGCGTGGGAATTTGTGTTGAAGAGGAGTGTCGCCTATTCAATGATCTTTCCAGAATCTAGTTGTTCTGCCATTGTGGACATTCCTCTTTATAAGGTGGTGGGGAATGAAACCTTGGTCATTCATGGCGTTGATATCTTTCATTATTCTAGCCCATACACCATTCCCTTTCATCGAGTAATTAAAAAGAGATAAATCTCCATTAAGGTCGTGAATCGATTTTATGGTCATTGCCTATAGAGCATTAGGTGTGGTCAGGAATCTCCAACGCCATTTTTGAATTAAGGCGTGGTTGAGTGATTCCAAGCTTCCAATGCCAAGACCACCTTTAGCTTTGGAGGCTAGAGTGGAATTCCAAGCAATCCATGTAATTTTCTTTGTATTTCCATCGTTACCCCAGAAAAACTGAGCTCGTATGTGTTCTAGAGTCTTAATGATACATTTTGGAAGAGGAAATAACGAAAAAAAATACGTACCTAAAGCCCCAAGAACCGAGGAGAGCAGAGTTGTTCGTCCACCAATGGAGAGCATAGATGCCTTCAACCTTGACAACCTGTTTTTGAATTTGCCAACAATATGCTCCAAACCTTTTTGTTTAGCCATATTTTCGGCTATAGGAAGACCCAAATAAACGAAAGGAAGCCGTTGTGGTTTACATCCGGCTAATGATGCTAATCTTTGAACTTCATCATACAGGATTCCCATGCCAAAAAGATTAGATTTGTAGAGATTTAACTTCAATCCAGAGGCACGATAGAAACATTGAAGTAAATTAACCACATTAATAATATTAGATCGGGACCATTCACCAAGAAATAAAACATCGTCCGCAAAGAGAAGATGCGATAACGGCATTCGGAAAAGTTTCATGCGATCAATTCTCCAACGAGTTCATTTTTTAAACTTGAAATTATTGTAATTCAATATTTCCCTCCAATGATTATGCATCCCTATAAATATTCGTTTTATGATTGGGTTTGGTATTTTGGTTTGTATCCAGACAGGATGTACAGTGAAGGTTTGACCAAGGAAGTTATTGGTATTAACGTTAGCAATCAAATATTCAAATATTACGATGATGTTTGCAATCAGATTAGGTGCTTCGATTTTTCACATTGTTATTGTTATTTAATTCTCATATTAATATTTAACGACAACCGATCATATTTACGAATTTAAAATTTCATGTTTCTGATTTAATACTTGGTACAAATTTATGTATTTGAATCTACCTATTCCTCTTGGTTTGTTCATTTGATTAATTCAATTTTTACTTGCCCCTTAAGCGTTGCGTTGATGAAGAGCATTTTCTGAACAGATAGTTAATTCCTAGTATAGTTGATGGATCACGTACGAGTTCAAGACGTTCTAAGGGGGTTTGGCCAGAAGAGTTCTTCAACGATATGAACTTATTCTTGTTGTTTTGCTTATCTTGGTATTTTTAGTGATTGGATTGGAAGGCTTTTGTTGTGATTTGTAAGTTAGCGTTTTCAAGTTATCTTTTAATATGTGCTATATATATATAGATATGTAGATGTTGTTTACCCATTTGTGAGGAATTGCAGGTTATGTATCATCAAAATGGGTGACTTTTTAGTTAAGTACAATATGAGTAGCTACTGTAGCTGATAAATTCTTTTAATGCATCTTATGTTATTCCAATAGTTCTCGTACATCAGGCAACACAAATTGTATGTATTTATAGTTTTTTGTAAAAAATTACTAGCAAAGCCTTACGGTCAGTTGCTTACATGACCTTATTTTTATATGTGTAACTGCAGGTATCATTCTACTTACTGGAACTAATCAAACAAAAGTGTAAAACCAGTCGTCGGAGTATGAACACGTAAGAAGGTAAGTTTATATTAATATATCTTTTCGTTTTGCGTCATCAACTACGCTTGAAGATATTTTATTGACTCGGTATGTATCAGTTAATGGGTTTTTAATCAAAGTTTTCGTTATTTTTTCTTTTTACAGTGTTGTCTCAATTATTATTTTAATTAACAACTCTTTTAAGTAATGATCAAGTTAATTCATTTACGGAGTATATTATTTTTAGTGGCTTAATCTATAACCTCTTACTAAGCATTCATTATAAGGGTGTTCAATATTTGATTTGAAACCGTTTAATCCGAATATCAAACCAAATAAAAATCGATATAAAACCAAACCGAATATAAAAACGGTTTTCGGATCGATCTGAACCGAAACCGAATTCGATTTTCGGTTTTGAAATTTTTGAATTCGATTTAACCGAAAACTGAATTCAAATTAGTATATATATATAGATATTTTATTGACTCGCTATATATATATATATATATCTTGATCATTGCACTTATTAATGATTAAATGTATGTACTTTCTATGGTGTAATCTTACATATTTTGAGTTTTGTTTACTAATGGTTATTTTGGTTAAATTATGATATTTTATGATTTTTCGATTTGAATTTGGTTTTAACTGAAACCGAACCGAATTAGAATTCGATTTTTGGTTCAGTTTCGGTTAGGTTTCCAAATTTGAATTCGGTTCTAGGTTTTACTCCCAAAAATTTCAAAACCGAATAAAACAAACCGATTAAACCGACGAAAGTGAAAATCAAATGAACCTTAACATCCTAAAAATCTCAGTCGAGAATGATAGCTAATGTTATGTAATGAATGGTGCTAAGTATACTAGTGACAATATAAGTGGGTTTGTAAATGTGTGCAACACCCTATCTTTGCAGGTCTATATCTCACGGTCGGTGTAGATTCAAACCTAACATAAAACATGAAAGTTGTAGTTCACATTACAAGGTTTTCAGGGATATAAAGTTCGTTCAAAATGGATGCCGTATGAGAGAGTTATGGTGGCTTAAAGTTGACTTCAACATCATTTGTAGTGTTGTCAAAATATTGACCCAAAAATTATGTGCGGCCCTCTATGTTTGCAGCCCTATAACTCATAATCCGTTGAGATTTAGACCAAACATAAAAGACGAGAATTGTAGTCCATGATTCAAGGTTTACAGGGATATAAGGTTCGTACAAAACGAAGCTCGTATGAAGAAGTTATAGTTCTTTAAAGTTGGCTGCAGACTCATTTTTAGTGCAGTCCGAAATGTTGACTTAGTTGACTCCAGGTTAACCATGTTTGACCACGAATATAAAAAGCTAAACACTCACTTTTCTTCTCATTTTCACCCCAAAACTCTCTCTAGAGTTTAAGTGTGTGTGTTCTTGGTGAACCCATTGTGTGAAGTTAATTTTCAAGGGAAAACAAAGGGCTTTTGTTATCCAACCAAAGAATCCAAGGTAATAGCTCATATCCACTCTTTCTATGGTTGAATTTTCAGAGTTTGAACACATCTCATAAACCCTAAAATCAATAAGGGTTTTGCATGTGTGAATTAAAGGGTGATGATAGTAATTTGAACATGTTCAAGCATTGATCAAGTTGTAGATTTTGATTTAGAGTTGTATGTTGAAGATTATATGTTAAAGTGTCAAGCATGTGGTCCTTTTTGAAGTAAAAGTGCATGTTTTAAGTTATATGAATGTGTGGTTTTAATAAGGTGCGAAAAGGGGTCATATGGTAATTTGGGTAAAATGTTGAAAACCGACTATTGGTGATTTTTAAGAGGTTGTACAGATTAATGTGTTGTATTATGGAGAAAACCAAAAGAACCTAATGAAAGTATGATCGAATATCTTTAAATTGATATAAGGTTTGTTAAAAACGGATGTGTCTAAGTGGTTGAAAAGTAGACGTAAAAACATCCTGTTGGGGCTGATTTGTTGAGTTTCAGCAACTAAAAATGATTTTTGACAGTTTTTCAAGGGATGTAAATATGTGTAAGTTAAAATTTTATAAAGAGGTGAATGTTGTACATTAAAGTATGTTCAAATGTCTTTGTAACGGTATAATAGATGTACGTTTTGAAAATGTTTAGATGTAAGTCTCTAGATCTTGGTTAGCGATAACGGATTATCTTTTAGGTATTGAGGTGCGGAATCCCTCAATACTTAAGGTTTATTGCTTATATAACTTTGCAATTAATTAACAAGCTTCGTTTTGATATTAACTAGTGTTAAACAATCAAAACCGAGCCTATTCAATAAATGCTTTTATATCTGCACAGATTTCGAGGAGAGAATACTTAAAATATTTGGTGTGTGTATTTCTGGCACGGATTTCTCGGTCTCCCTAATAATGAGCAGCATTAAAATATTTATATCTGGTTCAACTCGCAGGCCATGGGCTTTGCGAGTTGACTCAACTCGCAGCCCATGGGCCTGCGAGTCCAGATGATTGCGAGCCCAGATCTCAACTCGCAGGTAAGACCTGCGAGTCCAGATATCAGCGAGCCCAGATCTCAACTCGCAGGTAAGACCTGCGAGTCCAGATATCAGTGAGCCCAGATCTCAACTCGCAGGTAAGACCTGCGAGTCCAGATATCAGCGAGATGAGATCTCAACTCGCAGGTCAAACCTGCGAGTTGACTTCTCAATTCGCGAATTTTGACTTTAACTTTGAAATTCGATACTTGTTCAATAACATTTAACAAATAATAATAACAAGTTAATATCATATATTTACGAGTCTAAACCAATTTATACAAGTTTGACAATAAATACACTAGTCCTATTACAAGCTAGATCTGTTGTCACAATAATATGTCCCAACAGACTCCCCCTTGACAATAGCTCTAGCGTCGTTATCTTCAACTTTGTCCTTGGTCTTCACTTGTAAATTCTACTGCCCATATGAATCTTCATTCTAACACAAGTCTTCACCATTAATTGATAATCTCTTGCAAGATCACCCCATGCTTCAGTCGTCAGGATCCTAATTTCGTTTAACTTCAATAGGTCCTTCTTCGACAGATTCATCAGGTGTCGATGGTCATAGACTGTCAGAATTACTCTTTCTCCTCCTTCAACTTCATCATCAGCTTCAACCATGACAGCTTCACCAGTCTCAGAATCCACGTGCCAATTCAGAAGATTTCCCAGAATATTCTGTGGCATAGGTTTTAGTGGTATCTGCTGTATGCACTTGACAGCTGGATAAGTTTTCTTCCTTAATCTTCGGCCAGTTCTCTGACTTCGTTCCTTTAATTTGATCGTCTTTCCGACTCTTGGCTTAATCTTCTCAAACTTCATTGATCTACCCTCAGTCCGAATGATTCTCTCAACGTACGTTGCGTAGGGATCATTACTGGGATTTATCAGTTCTAAGCGTGCCAAGTCTCGAATTTCAAATCGAGGAAGCGAACTGAATACTTTAAGCTTCTTATCGAGATATTGAACTCCGTCAAATCTTTTGATAGCGAAAAGTTTCAAGTCAGAATCAAAATACCAGCCGATGATCCCCTTCCTTGGAGCTTTCTTTCCAGTTATATCTACTTCAGACATCCCAACCTTTTGCTTTCTCCTTTTCAGAGGTCTAAACATGGGATTATTTCTGAGTTTCTCTGGAAGGTCATCTTCTGATTCAGAACTGGTTGAGTCATCTAGACTTTCATCTAACTCAACAACCCTTTCTCCATCTTCTTCCTTGATGACCACTTTAGTTTTAGATGGGCTTACAATGTGTTCAACAACATCAGCGTCAAGATCTACACATTCGTCTGCCCCATCATTAACAATGAAAGTCCAATCTTCAGGAGGTACAAACTCTCCTTCTTCAAGGTCAAAGTCAATGTCCTCATCTAATTCATCTGGCATGTCGCCTTCAGAATCTGATAAGTTCAACATTTCATGACCTATAGAAATACATACACAAATAGGTTAATATCATAAGTTCTTTCATTGATTTCCCTGAATCAATCTAAGATTTTTCTTATTAATCCCTTTGTGTATTTGAAATATATTATATATACTTATTCAAATATTTCATCGATTATGATAATCGATCTAAAATTTGAATAAGTCTTATAATATGCGAACATCATATATTATATGATCCTATAACTCTTTTATCGATCATAGTCAATCTAGAATTACAAAAGACTTATAATATACGAACATTCATAATTATAACATTTTAAACATTCAAGTTCAAACATCTTAATTACAAAATGATTCAAAGTTACAATGTATTAATAATTACACTCAATCTATATTAATACAAGTGTCACCTTCTTCAGCTCTTTCCTTATCAGCACCAGCTCCACTACCACTTGCTTCAGCAGACTCCCCCTGAAATGTAGTCTGCTGACCAGTCGTTGAAGGACCAGCCGGCTCACTTTCTTTTCCAGCTGCGGGATCATCGTCTTCATCATTCTTATTCTTCTTCGCCAGCTCATCTTCCTTGCAGGACTCTTGATATATCAATACCTCCCCTTGAGATGGCTTGTCCTTCAGAAGGCTGATGACCAGGCGATCAAGTCTATCAATTTGCCTCTGCTTGTCAGCTACATCATCTATCAGATTGTTATTCGTCTTGATGAGCAGTGAATAGGCATCATTCTGATTAGTCATGTTATCAGACATAGACAGCATTTGAGAAATCAAGAATTTGACGGTTTCTTCCAACTCTCGAACTCTGGACTCTAAGCTATTAATATGATCAGAATCAGTCGCAGAGGAGGTGGATGGAGCAGCAGTAGTGGTGGTTGGTGGCGTGGGAGCAGGCGGTTGCATTTTCTTGGCTATTTCGGTAGCAACATCGGTTAATAGACGCGCTGCGACCCTGCTAGATTTGGTGGTTGGGTGCGAAGACGGGCGAACCAAAGCAGCAATCATTTCAGCCTCTAAGGGCGTAGAACTGGATTGTAGATGAGCTGCAGAGGTTGAAGCTGTTTGTCTGAGCAGTTTGCGAGGTCGAGTAATGAGCACCTCCTCCTCTTCTTCTTCATCCTCATCTTCATCAACCAAAACAAAATCGGGATCTTGGTCCACGGCTTTCCTCTTTAACTTCAATGCCGGATCCATAATCAATTTTGATCCTTGACGAATCATCCCTTCAGGGATACCGGAGACAAACCCTGGTGGTCCAGTCTCATCATCATCATCATCAGACCCAGATTCAGAAGCAGAAGCAGCTTCTCCATCTCTGCCCGATGGCCCAACAGCATCAGGTGCCTCTGTGGATGGTTCTTCAAACCTTGGTGTTTCAGCAACATACTGATCCACATCTTGCATGATGGGATCATTGGCATCATCAATATCAGCCAGTACTTGTTGCACCACTTCGGCTGCAACATCAGTATTAACTTGTGGCTCTTGCTGATTTGCCTGATTTAGAACCTCCTCGATCAGTTCTTGTGGCTCAGGAGCACCCTCTGCCACATCAACATCCAGCCAACCATGATTTGGTGGCGTCACATAATCTGGATTAAGCAAAAACCCAAACAACTCTGTCAGCTGTGGTTGCATCTCGAATCTGCGAGAGGTTTGCATAAACATCGCATTATATGCCCGTAACCCAATGGTATCAACCTTCAGATCCGCTTGAAAAACCGGCAGATCAGGGATAGAGGCCCTAATAATCAGCATGCAAAATCGAGGATAAATCATAAACTGTGATCTAACTCCCCCCAAAATTTGGCGTACAATCTCCCCAAAGATGTAATCTGAAAAGCTGTATGGTTTGTTATAAACCAGTGACAGTAAAGCAGATAGGAGAGAAGAGCTCAACTCATCGTATCCTCCCTTCTTCGGTCCAAAGATAGTTACAAGGACATGCCATAAAAACCTCCACTCACCAAAAACGAGCGCCTTCAAGAACTGACGCCCTCTCTTGGGTCCAACATACCCCATACGTCCTAGAGCTCCCTCAATAAAATCCGAAGAAAACTCTGTCGGTCCATCTTCCTGCTCTACAGTGCCTAACTGTAATATGTTTCGCAGATCTGAGGCAGAGAAGATAACCGGGTGGTCATTAATCCTTGTCTGGATGACCGGAGGATTCACAGATGTGTCATATACTATATTAGCCCAGAACTGGGTAAGTATATCATGTGAAAGAGCAGGTGACTCTGTAATGGCGTACTGTATCCTTGATCGACTCAGAAAAGTAAGAATCCGAGCGACCCTGGATGCACCTCGTGCATTGACATCCAAATCAACAAGCACGTTGTGATGAGCAACAAATAGTCGAGCCATATCTGTAATATTACAAATCACACAAATGTTAGACAATGTGTTTAACCAATATTGATAAACTTATATGATCTACAACTCATAATTGAACTATTAAGTCGTCAAACTTAATTATCAATTATAGTGGTTCAACATATACTAAATCAATAAGTCTAACTTTCAAATTAACCTGCTACACAAATACATTACTTATTACGGAAAGTCATAAGTCTTATATATAGAGTATACGGTTTTACGTGTTTACATTTAAGTCGACACGTCTAACCGTAGACTATTTTAGCTTATAAACGCTCAATTAGTTAACTAATCGAGAGATCGTAAATTAAAATTAGAAATCAAAAGTTTCAAAAAGTCAACTCGCTAGTTCAACTCGCAGTCAACAAGTCAACTCGCAAGTTTCAACTCGCAAGTTTCAACTCGCTGGTCAACAAGTCAACTCGCAAGTTTCAACTCGCTGGTCAACAAGTCAACTCGCAAGTTTCAACTCGCAAGTTTCAACTCGCTGGTCAACAAGTCAACTCGCAAGTTTCAACTCGCAAGTTTCAACTCGCTGGTCAACAAGTCAACTCGCAAGTTTCAACTCGCTGGTCAACTTGCAGAGTGGACTCGCAGGAGTGGGGCTGCGAGTTGAGTCTGGATCTCAACTCGCAGCATGAACTGCAAAGATGACATCACAATCAACCTTCAATTTTACAAGTTTTAGAACAATCAGGTTATGCTATAATGTTCATTTTACTCCAATTAACATAAACCCTATGGTTTCGTGCTCATTTGAGCATCATTATAGAGATTTTTTTGAAATTAATAAAAACCAAAACCCTCATTTTCGCAAAATGTTGATTTTTTGAGTTATTTAATCGGTGAAAGTTCCTGATTTATACCTCAATAGGTTCACAAAACAAGGTTGTAAAGGATCTATGAAGTCAAAAGTTCGATGTCCAAACCGAATTTTTTTTAAAATTAAGTGAGAAGTGGTCTCGGTTCGCAAGTGTCAGTTCGCAAGTTAGTATTCAACTCGCAAAGGTATTTGACAAGTGGACTCGCAGCCCCCTTTTATACCCATTGAATCTCGGCTCGCAGAACTCAACTCGCAGAGTTGAGTTCAGCTCGCAGCCCTATTCAATTCGCAACACTATTCTCGGCTCGCAATTTTTGTCTAAAAATTACATTTTAATTACAAAACGTCAATTTTTAAGTCCAAATTGCGTACAAGTCTAAAATCTGAGGATCTTTCACTTGTTTTTCTTATGGAATAGCGAACAAGTCTAAAATAAAATATTTTTCACTTGTCGTTCTTAGAAAAATGCGCACAAGTCTAAAATAAGGTATTTTTCACTTGTGAGACTTAGGAAATCGTGCACAAGTCTAAAATCTGAGGATCTTTCACTTGTGATGCAATAATACGAACAATAGAAACATAAGAAAAATAAAATAAAGAGAAATAAGATAAAATGAAATAAATAAAAGTTCAATGATTCATAATAAACATTTGTATCAAGTACCCTTGTATTAATGAAACACTTTGACTAAATAAAATATCCTAATCGAGGGCACTAAGAAATTTATCGACAGTGGGATCATATCAGAAGGAAACAGCTGAACCAAATGATGAGTACAAAGTCTAAGAAGATTGTTAGTATGCATACCTTATGAAATTCACAATAAGTTACATAAGAACACACAACTTAACCATTTATCAACTTACATTTATAAGAGTATAACTTGGTTACCTATTTCCACAAAATATAATATTCACGTCAAAATGAAGTGATTTAAATATCGTAGACAGTTCAAGATGATTACTGGTATTATAATCCATATAAACAAAGTCTATACTGATTTCCGAGCAAACCTTTTATTGTTTGTATGTGTATTACCAAATGTGATTCAAAAATGACATACTGAGAAATTTAGTAAAACACATAACACTGTATCTTTCACTTTGCAAGATAGAGGTCACTAAATGATGTTCTTTTCGAAACATATGACATACCCTTGAGTAAATGTGACAAATATCAAACTCGTTTTGTAGATACTAGTGGTTCTAGTTCTGTACTTAGTACAACAGAAGATCCCTTAGTATAGACAAACCAAGCTTGAAACTATTGGCAAAACTAAAGGAGTCAGGTCTGTACTTAGTACAATAGAGACACCAGTAATTTCACTAACAGCCATAATTCTTATTATTTGTCTTGACATATTTTCATAGATTCTTGATAACAGTGTATGGTCAGACTATCTTTCATCAATTAAGACTTATGTCATACGTCATATGGTAAATCACACGAGATAACACACAGAAGATTTATAGCTTATTATATGCTCAGAAATCAAAGCAGACATTGCCTACCAGTACATCATATAATGAAGCTATCTAGATCTAAAGTTTTTCAAGTAGATTATATCGTGTGGAGAGAGGAGTATACTAAAATAAAGATAAGTGAAGGCCTGGTTTTAAAGATGTAAAATTCATGTAACAAATTTGAATCTACTAACACATCTAACTTAAGACTTTTACCTACATTTATTAAGCCGATTCCTCTAATTTACTATCATTTCCCAGTTGATAAAGACTTAACCTTTATCGGAGGCGATTCCCCAACGGTAACAAGCAAATGAATGCCATACGCCAGCCCCCTTTTTTTTTTTTTTTTTTTTTTTTTTTTTTTTTTTTTTTTTTTTTTTTTTTAAATAAGCATAAACTAATAATATATAAACTACTAATTATTACAAATCAACTCCATGGAAGACTAATCCTCTGGATTTCTCATTCCATTTAGTTGCACCAATTTCTCGAATCGAGCTCTGTCGAACGCTTTGGTGTATAAGTCTGCTAAATTATCCACAGATGGAACCTTAGCTAACTTTATCAGGTTCTTCTCAGCACAGTCTCTAATAAAGTGATGTCGAATATCAATATGTTTAGTTTTACTGTGCTTGACCGGATTATTGGTTATTGAGATCGTTGATTCATTATCAATCATCATAGGAGTATTTGTTATACTCAACCCATAATCAAGCAATTGTTGTTGTATCCACAGAACTTGGGAACAACAGCTGCCAGCTGCAACATACTCGGCTTCACATGTAGAAATGTCTACTGAGGTTTGCTTCTTGCATTGCCAAGAGACCAGTCTACCTCCTAGGAATTGACATCCACCGGTTGTAGACTTTCTATTCTGATTGCATCCTCCGTAATCAGAATCAGTGTAAGCAACAAAATCTAAGTCTCCATCAGTCGGATACCAAAGTCCCAGCTTCGGTTTCCCTTTGAGGTAACGAAGAATCCGTTTTACTGCTTGCATGTGAGATTCTTTAGGAGTAGCCTGATATCTTGCGCAGACACATACCGCAAACATTATATCAGGCCTTGATGCTGTAAGATACATTAGTGATCCAATCATGGCCCTGTAAAGAGTAGGATCCACGTCTCTATCACTCGATGTATCTGGACCAATACCATGGGCTTCTGGAATGGGAGTATGAAAAATTCTTGATTCTTCCATCTTGAATCGTTCTAGAAGCTCATTAGTATACTTAGTCTGATGAATGAAATATCCATCTTTCTTTTGATCGACTTGCAATCCTAAGAAAAATGTCAATTCACCCATTGCTGACATCTCAAACTTGTTCTTCATAACCTTTTCAAATTCACTACACATCCTTTCGTCAGATGACCCAAAGATGATATCGTCAACATATACTTGAACAAGTAGAAAGTCTCTTCTTTTCCATTTCACAAAGAGTGTACTGTCAATTCTTCCTCTTGTGAATCCATTCTCAAGAAGATAAGTGGACAGTGTCTCATACCACGCTCTCGGAGCTTGATGTAATCCATATAGAGCCTTATCGAGACGATATACTCTATCTGGATACTTTGGATCAGTAAATCCCGGTGGTTGAGAAACATACACCGTTTCTTTGACTTTGCCATACAAGAAGGCACTTTTAACATCCAGCTGAAATACTTTTATTTTCTTTGAGGCTGCAAATGCTAAGAATAACCTAATTGCTTCAAGCCTAGCCACAGGCGCAAACACTTCATTGTAATCAATCCCCTCCTGTTGATTAAAACCTTGGACAACTAGACGAGCTTTATTGCGAATCACGATTCCTCGATCGTCTTTCTTGCACTTAAATACCCATCTAGTTCCAATTGGATATTCTCCAACAGGTAAGTCAACCAACTCCCAAACTTGCAGTTTTGTGAACTGAGACAGTTCTTCCTGCATTGCCTCGACCCACGAATTTTCCTTCAAAGCTATCTGAACATTCTTAGGTTCAATTTGTGAGATAAAGCATGAATATAGACATAGATTTGAAATCCCTGTCTCGTTCATTTCAGCATACAAGCTTGAATGAGTGGATGTACTAGCTTTAGATTGATTTCGAGTCAGAACAGGAGAATTTGGATCACCGATGATATTATCAATTGGATGAATCCTATTAATTCTTGTTGAAGTAACAGGTTCAACTGGAATATCATCCTGTAAGTTGGTACCAATTTCCTCCAAGGGTGGTATACCATCATTAGTAGTTGATATCCTTAATTGTCTCAGAGGAGTAAGAACATCATCCATAACTCTTTGAGAAGCAATTTCAGGATCTTCACTCTCTTGAGGTAGTTGTGACTCGATAGGGGGGACAACATCAGTATCGACAATATTCCTAGCATCAGACGTTTGAGCACTCGATGTTGGAGAAGGAGTGGGATCCTCATCTCCCGACAATAAATGCTCAGGAATGTCTGAGTTACTGACATAGTCACTGATAGGGACTTTAAATGACTTGAAAAGATCTGAATAGTCAAACTGCCAATCCAATCCCTTATGTGAGTCATGTGTATAGCTCGTAACTTCGATGTTATAAACTATTTCAACACGTCCCGAATTTTTATTGAAGGCCCTTTTGTTTGGTGAGTTAGGCATGTAACCTAGGAAGTATCCTTCGTCAGCCTTCTCACCAAATTTAGGTTGGTGACTTGTTTTCAACAACGTACATGAAACTCCAAAGGGTTCAAACCCTTTTAAGTTCGGTTTCTTTTTGTTCAAAAGCTCATAACATGTCTTGTTCTGTTTTTTAACCGTAAGAACCCGATTGAGAACATGACATGCTGTATTCACTGCTTCTGCCCAAAATATGACCGGAAGCCTTGAATCTGCAAGCATTGTTCTCGCTGCTTCAATTAGAGTTCTATTCTTCCTTTCAGCAACACCATTTTGTTGAGGTTCATATGGTGCACTGAATTGATGTTGAATGCCTTTGCTTAAGCAATATACATTCAATGTAGAATTCTTAAACTCGGTCCCATTGTCACTACGAATTCTCTTAACTCTTTTTCTATAGATGTTCTCTATTAGATCTAGAAACTCCATAAGAATGCCCGGAGTTTCATCCTTAGATCCCAAAAAGAATACCCAAGAGAATCTAGAGAAATCGTCTGTGACAACCAGACAGTACCATTTGCCACCTATGCTTCTCTTGCTTATTGGGCCAAAGAGATCCATATGTGGCAACTCAAAAGGCGAGGAAATAGAGTTCACATTTTTAGACTTGTGTGGTTTCTTATGCTGTTTTCCTTTCAAGCAGGATATACACTTGTCTTCAAATGCAAAACTCTTCGGTGGTACACCCAGAACTAACCCATGTTTGGTTATATAGTTCATTTTTCGAAAGTTTAAGTGTGCCATTTTCCTATGCCATAGGAGAGAGTCTGATTCTGAAGCCTTGGATAACAGACAAGTAGACACCATTGAAGTAATAGGAGCATTCATGTTGATAGCATAAATGTCCTTCTTCCTTGGAGCTTTCATCAGTATCCATTTATCGGGAATGATAAAACCAGGCTTCAGGATCAAGGCCTCTTTCTCAGTGAAGAGAACAGGATGACCTTTATCACAGACTTGGGAAACACTCACTAGGTTGTGCGTTAGTTCTTCAACATAATTCACATCCTCTAGAGTCAAAGTTCCATTAGTAACAGTTCCTTTCCCAGTAATTACTCCTCCTTTATCACCGGCGAAGTGCACTCCTTGTCTCAGTCCACCTCTGAAGTCTGTCAGTAGACTTCTGGTTCCTGTCATGTGCCTAGAGCATCCACTGTCAACATACCACCAATTATCATTGTTCCCAGTCTGCTCCTGCACATACAAGTTGTAAACAATCAGTTATCAAGAGGGACCCAAGCCATTACGGTCTTGGTTTGTCCCTTATCATCGACAAACTGTAGCTCTTTAAAGTAACCATTTTTCCCATTGGGAGCTTTGGTCACTTTTGAAGACGCATCAGCTTGCTGATGATTAGTGGTCCTGGGTCTATAAGTTGATTGATTTCCAACCCTCCCCGAAATATAACCCTGGGATTTTTGCCCTTGGCTACGATTATCATAGGACCCTTGGTAAACTCCTTGTGTGCGAGATGTAGAACCAATCTCAAAATGACTTTGGTTCCTTCTCGGAGTCATAAACCTCGACGGCACTTGATCCTTAGCAGAGTTTTCATGCCGTTTAGGTTTTGGTGGCGAGACACTGTGAGACGCATCTCTTTTCAGAGCAGTCACAGGTTTAATACCAATACCAGGTCTGGTACCTAACCTGTCTGTGCTAGAGATATTTTTAGACTTATCACTGGCCTCGCGCTTAGGAGCAGCTTCATTCTTCTTAGTGGGACAACAAGAAGAGACATGTCCTCGTTGATGACATTTGAAGCATGACATCTGCTTTCGTGACTTAGCAGTCTTAGCAGACTCCTTCTTTATCTGATCAAAAGACACTGAAGGTAACTCCTTATGTTTCTTAATGACTTCATTATTTCCATCAGTACTTCCAATCATCCCACTTGATACGAATTGTACTTTAGTGAGAGATTTGACTGTACTCTTGGTTAAAGATGAATCATTGACAGTCTCCTTTTGGATCTCAGATGCAATAGACTGTTGATTTTCCAAATCCTCAGTCTCAGGATTAACATCTGTCATTTCTAAGTCAACAGAAGTGGAAGCAGTGTAATTGGCATTAAACGGCGGAGGGACATCTGAATATCCTAGGCCAGTAACATCCTTTACACTACGTTGAGAGCCAATTATTCTATTTAAGGTCAAAGAAGAAGTTCTATAACCTTCAAATTTTCTATTCAGCTCTACCAGTTTCATATTTGACTCTGATAACTCCTTATCCCTAATAGCTATATTTCTATTAAGCTCATTAAGGTTTAGATATAACCCGTCTATTTTAATGCATTGTTCATTTATAATGTCAGTCAGACTGGTCTTATCTAGAGTATCACTCTTAATCTTCTCGTTCAGTGCTAATTTATCTTCACCTAACCGACGAACATCAGACTTAGCTAAGTCTAATTCTGAGGTCAAGGTTTTGTTAGATTCTGCAAAGACACTAACCTGTGTTTGAAGATCAGTAACTAAATAGCATACATCGGTGAGAGTAAGGAGATCTAGACATACCTTTTTCTTTTCGGATTGAATATCAGCCATATATGCCACAAAATCATTAGGACTCATTTCTTCTGTCGAGTTGATGTAGAGAACATCTTCCTCAATCCCCTTAACTTCAGTGTGTGGCACATTAGCTTGAAGTTCTTCAGTAGTTGGCATGTAGGAAGTGGATTCAATTTGTTTCTCTTGATCGTCAATCTCAGCCATGAGAGCTTGCTCTGATGGTGTAGACCAATCATAAGATCCATCTATTTGCTGAACCACTAAGACTTTGGAAGTTAGATTACTTCCCGAATCTTGTTTTGAAGATCCAGCATCAAGCTTTGGTCTTTGGCATTCCCTGGCAAAGTGTCCGTAACCTTGACAATTATAACACTTGACCTTGGACTTGTCAAAACCTGGTCGATTTCCAACTACTCTCTTACCCGTACGCTTTAGGAAATTCTTTACTCTCCTTGACACCATAGCCAGTTGCCACTGGAGGTCCATTTCCTCTAAGTCGTCAGGATCAACCTGATCATAATCTTCATCAAATTGTGCTGGATCGTTTATCTTCCCTTGAATATAGTTTTCATAAGAAGCAACGAACGATGCCAACACAGAAAGTTGTTGTTCGGCTGATTTCACACTCATCGGCATCTTATGATGCCCTTGAGTGGATTTATCTGAGGTGGTGTTCCTGTTTCGTTTATCACCGTTATCCGAAGCAATGAAACAGAGATCCTCAGTCAATTTTTCTCCAATCTCATCAATTTCACCTGCAAACAAAGCCGTGGTCAAATTGGATGAGGAGTTAGAGATACTAGTCTTTCCATGGTACAGACCAGGATTCTGTAGATGATCAGAATCCGTATCTCTCGTTTTCTTAGAGAAGTCATAACCCCTTAGTTTATCAATCGCTTTCTCTAGGGTCATGGTTGCATATCTTTCATCATTATCTTTCAGCATGATACCGTACATCTCCCATTTACAAGGTAAACCCTCAATAAACTTGTCGGTTTTCTCCTTGTCATTATAAAAGATAGCATGGTCGTCAAGCTCACTTAATAGATGATAGAAACGGGTGGTGTAAGCCTCAAGATCTTCTTCTCTAAAAGCCTTAAATACCATAAACTGCTTTTTTAGAAGATTACATTTACCAGCTTTCACCTGAGGGCTCCCCTCACATCTCTTTTCTAGAGCGTCCCACAGCTCTTTAGCTGTGTGAAAGGACTTCAACTGATGGTTGATCTCCTTAGGAAGGCTCATCTTAATTGAAGAATGTGCTTTATTATCGATGGTGAATTCTTTCTTCTGATGGTCATTCATTCGATCATAAGTCACAATCACTGTTGCGTTCCCTACCTCAGCTGTAGGTGCAACATATCCGTTTTTAATACACAACCAAATAGTGATGTCGTGGAATCTACAGTAACTTTCAAATCTGTCTTTCCACCCATAATAGTCCTCAAGTCTAAGTAGCTTCGGTGGAACATTAGATTTTCCAACCTCGTGTTCCATCTCGATCATTCGGCTTAAATCAGACATTTTAAAGTGAAAAATTAGGTTATATTGCGAATTTAATAATCTCAACTCGCAACTAAAAAAATATCAACTCGCAGAAAATCTCAGCTCGCAGAAACTCAGTTCGCAATGGAACTCGGTTCGCAGCTGATTCTCAACTCGCAGAAAACTCAGTTCGCAATGGAACTCGGTTCGCAGCTGATTCTCAACTCGCAGAAAACTCAGTTCGCAAGGAACTCGGTTCGCAGCTGATTCTCAACTCGCAGAAAACTCAGTTCGCAAGGAACTCGGTTCGCAGCTGATTCTCAACTCGCAGAAACCCTAATCTCAACTCGCAGATAACAGTAACCCTAATCTCAACTCGCAAAACGGCGCCTCGAAATCTGGGAACTGATCCTTTTGGTATTTTTTACGAATAAATCCGTAGATTTCGTTCGAAAAACGACCCTAAAGATGTTATATAACCAAAAACCTTGTAACCACAACGTTTCTAAGCCCGAAAGCTCTGATACCAATTGTAAGTCTCTAGATCTTGGTTAGCGATAACGGATTATCTTTTAGGTATTGAGGTGCGGAATCCCTCAATACTTAAGGTTTATTGCTTATATAACTTTGCAATTAATTAACAAGCTTCGTTTTGATATTAACTAGTGTTAAACAATCAAAACCGAGCCTATTCAATAAATGCTTTTATATCTGCACAGATTTCGAGGAGAGAATACTTAAAATATTTGGTGTGTGTATTTCTGGCACGGATTTCTCGGTCTCCCTAATAATGAGCAGCATTAAAATATTTATATCTGGTTCAACTCGCAGGCCATGGGCTTTGCGAGTTGACTCAACTCGCAGCCCATGGGCCTGCGAGTCCAGATGATTGCGAGCCCAGATCTCAACTCGCAGGTAAGACCTGCGAGTCCAGATATCAGCGAGCCCAGATCTCAACTCGCAGGTAAGACCTGCGAGTCCAGATATCAGCGAGCCCAGATCTCAACTCGCAGGTAAGACCTGCGAGTCCAGATATCAGCGAGCCCAGATCTCAACTCGCAGGTAAGACCTGCGAGTCCAGATATCAGCGAGATGAGATCTCAACTCGCAGGTCAAACCTGCGAGTTGACTTCTCAATTCGCGAATTTTGACTTTAACTTTGAAATTCGATACTTGTTCAATAACATTTAACAAATAATAATAACAAGTTAATATCATATATTTACGAGTCTAAACCAATTTATACAAGTTTGACAATAAATACACTAGTCCTATTACAAGCTAGATCTGTTGTCACAATAATATGTCCCAACATTAGAGGGTCTAAAAGTGGTGTTCAAAACAGGAGTTTGGTGCTGAATTAAATGATGGAAGTTGATATATGTTGATTATGATGATTATGGATGATGAATTTAGTGGTATCAAGGATCAATAATTCATAAAATGGATTAGAGGATTTAATTGATTGAACTAGAGTTAGTTTGAAACTTAAAAAGTCAAACTGGATGATACAAGGAATTTAGTAGTGAACCGATAGTAAAAAGAGTTGTAAGACTTGAGTAATTAGGTTATCAATGTGTTCTTGAAACTATATGTAATGATTGATAGGTGCTAAGGAAGTGGAATTGCACATTGAAGAATTGTCAACGTCTAAAGTAAGAGGTGAGTACATGTGGATTTTCAAATGGGTGCATAGCAAAACAAGGTATGCTATTGTAGTCGTATGTTCATATCAACCTATGTTATTATTGAAAATTATTTGATCTAATATTTCGAATGGTTTAATGTGTATTGCTATGAGTTATTGTTATGAAAATACATAGCATGCTAGTTGAGTTCGATTGATTTGGTTAAGTTGTTTATTGATTGAGATTTGATTTTTATGACATGAATGCATTCATTGTTTTTTTTGTCCGGACTAGTTAACCCATAAGTGGGTAAGACCATGAGACTCTACTGGGATGGTACCTCCCTGCGCAAGCTAGATGTCTATAGATATGTTAACTCGGAAACGGGGGAGAACATGACCTTGATAGGATTGGAGGCCTTCCAACTATCTTGGCAGCTTACCTAAGTTAACCCGGAAATGGGGAAGTTTACTACGGGGAGGCCCGTAGATGTTTTACCTAAGTTAACCGAGAAACGGGGAAATTTTCCTACAGAGAGGTTTGTAGGTTTATGTTTATGAGAATGATATTGCTTTTATGAAAGTTTCAGTTTATATGTTTCTTATTAAGTATTTTCAGAACTTTTATATCTTGTTGGGTCTAAACCCATGTATCTCACGAGGCTTTACATCTTACGTATTGGTTGTTTTGAAATTGCTACATAATCAGGATTTGGAGCCGAGAACTCGAAGGTAGAGATTAGTTGAAGACTTTTGGAGACTAATATGGACTTAGCTTTTATAATAAATTATCTCTTAACTATGATTGTAATGTTGATTGGTAACAACCAAGAAATTGTAAACTTTGATAAAACTTATAATGTTTTGTGGTTTTTGTTAAACCATATTTTGATGCATGACTATATGTCATAAAATTTATGTCAACCATAGTTTCAAAAAAATACATTTAAAGGAATTGGGGTGTTACATGAACACCCCTAATTCACCATTTTTTATTTAAAACTTAAAAAGGGATATGGAAAAACCCCATTATGCCCTTAATATGAAGTCGACTTAGAAAATTTCAATATATTTATAATACAATATAAATAAATTAGGCTTTTTATTTAGGGTAAATGCAATAGATATGCAACATACTGCCACTCATTGTTCTATGTATGTAAGTTACATTTTTTATTGTCTAGGTATGCAACAAATCGGAATAAACCGTGTCGATATCGTTGCAAAGTTGATTTTTAACATATAACATTTGAAATTGTTGACTAGACATCCCCATGATGCGACATGGACTTTTTTTACCACGTCAGTTGCATACATAGAACAAGTTGTGGCAGTATTTTGCATTTCGCAAATAATGTGTAGAAGTTCAATATCACCTTAAAATCACGGATCCAATCATGTTTCCACATAACCTTTTAAGGTTATATACATTTTAATATAACGTGGCTGTAAAATTCCGACTGGCGTTCAAATTCTGGTAATTATTTAGTCACCTATTGTTACAATCAAATTATCCGGTCGGATTACTCTGAAATAAAAGACGAGGGAAATGACTGCATTTGAGAAAGATGATATGGAAATATTGATTTATTATATTTTAATAGAATTCGATTTTTGAATAAATAGGTAGAAAATAAAGTTATTTACCATTTTTTATTTTATTTATTTCAACAAAAAATGTCAGTTTTATATCACTTGTAAAAATAGTTAAATTAAAAGGGTAAGTTGCATACATAGAACAAATTGTGACAGTACGTTAATCCGAACAGTTTATCCAATTAAGAATAACCACGTTGCATTTCGAAAGAAAAAAAAAAATTTCTTACAAAATCTAGTTTACTGGGACAACAGGTAACTGGTTACCATATTGCGTATCTAGACAAGGTTTCTTCGGGTTTGTTTTATACCTTGACTATAAAAAATGAAGCTTATATACATAGAACAATTAGTGGCGGTACGTTGCATATCTATTGCATTTACCCTTTTATTTATAGGAGCTTTTATCACAATTTAAAATTCAAAATGTCTATTTAAAATTCAAAATGTATATATACATATGTGATTCTCATTCTTAAATTTAATTTAGCTTTTATTAACTATCAAGTGTCACTTATTTTCATTTTTACACCACAATGTTTTCAAGCCGTGATTGTCAAAGACGAAAATCCAGACCATTACTAATCTACCATCATAGTTAATCAATTTGGTAAAAAGAGAAATAATATATCAAATCATTAATTTACCGCTAATAATGAGTTGTACTCCGCTGCATAGCGCTGAACTTAGGCAATATCTCTTAATTTAATTCATTTTTTATTTGAGTGATTTTAGAAATTTTTAACTTTTGAATTAAAAAATATAATGTAATCTCTTGCATAGTCGTAGATTAATAAACTATTTAGAATAACATTTAAGGATTAAACATCAAAACATATAAGGATTAAGGGGAGATGAACAACTAAAAACATAAATATTGTACTACTCCTCATCTCAAAATTATTATCTTTATTTTTATTTTTATTTGTTTCAAATTAATTATTATTTTAACGTCTCAATAATCAAAAAATAATTACACAAGTAAATATGTGATTTTATTCGTAAATAGTGTAATAATTACCATTTTCTAAAACTTGTGTCACCTGGTATGATAGATTATTAAATTGGAAAAAGATAGAGTATCTAATTCTACGTCTTTGTTTATATTTTATATTTTAAATGATTTTTTATAAAATTTTAAAGAGGTCATTTATTTGTTTTAGTAACAAATTAACTCTTTTGTTATCTCATACTTGTTACATATAATACCTTATGGTCACGTGTATCAGTGTAAAAACTCGTTAGTGGATACCTCGAGTTCGTAGGCTGAAAAAGAGTTAGCGGGAATGGCTAGCTGGTAAAGGGTATTTGAAGCCAAGTGATTATGTATCTCCTCCTTTATCGATGTGGATGTATTGTTTTACACTACCCCACTTGGATTGATGTACTATGATTGATCCTCCAAGCGTCTTCTTACGGTGGGCATCGTTGGAGATGGTTGTCGGACGGTGACGGGTTGAAAGAATTAGTGTGGGTGTTTTATATTTATGGTGTAGGAAATTCTAAATTGTTTATTACGTACAAGCACTAAGTAGGGTATACTAAGATGAGTAATGATAAATATAACTCAAGTGTCGTTATCTAAACTCCAGCGAATTAAAATCGGGAACTTTGGTTATCTTTTGTAATTTAGCTAGGTTTTCTCGAAAGGTTGGGGGTTTTGATTTTCTTTTTATCCTAAATTAAGCAAAAACCAATAAAAGTAAATGGGGGAGGTTACTCTGATACTACAGATGAAGCGATGTCTACTATGATATCAACTTATATTTTGGGTTAGGTAATTGTCTTTTATATGGCTTTAGTAATGGTATGTTTATACTTTAGGATAAGTCATATCTATGATCCTACCGTTTTTTTAAACACGAAGTTGTCTACAACTAGATAAGGGTATGTCATTTGGATAGCATATACAAAATGTTAATAAGCATCATAAGTTTTCCTAACTGTAAAAGCCAATTTAACAAATGGTTATCCTCGAACCTTGTTCCTCAATTCTCGCTCATCGGAGACGTTCGTATAATGACATGAATTGTTGAATAAACAATATCATAAACGGGTATCGCCACACCGGAAAAAGTTGGGATAACCTTGTCTAGCGGTCAGTTAAATTGTCATCATTCATTCACGTAGGATTTCATTACTATTCTACTACGTTACTTGGTTACATAATAATCAAACTATATACGAAGACCTAATCGTACGTTCAATTGTATAGAAGAAAAATTAATAAAGACTAAATCAAAGCAACAATCAAAGTGGAACATGCAATACGTATGTTATGGAAGCATTTAGTTTAATAAAGCATTTGACTGATTAATTAGATTGTAAATATTCTGAAAGTTCTCTATAAAATATTCGTTAAATGAACTTGAATCTAAATTATCTCTATTCCCATGTTCCGTGTCTCCCACAGACATATTTCAGTAAGGAGAATAGCAACCTTGTCGAACTCAATGATCATCTAACTCAGAATAATTGAGTGACTTATATCTATAAATTAGCTACGTTAATTTTAGAGATAAGGTTTCAACTGCAACATGAGTGGAACATATAAACAATTGAGATCCAATTCATATATTCGTATATTGATAAATTACTACCTAAACAGAGTAACAGTATAATAAATTACAAAAATACGCCAAAATAAACTTCTATCAAAGCAGACTATTAAGTTATTTAGCCTATGATCTTAATTCCATCATGCATTTCTAATTAATTAATATAGTAATACCAAAGCATATTAAAATAAATACAAAGATAAAAATTTAAATTAAAGCTAGATAAAAGCGTACAAATAACTTTGCTAGATCGCAGTGTCTTGAAGCACCTCCGTTCAAATTAAATAAATCCTAAACATTCTTTTAATTAATTGTTAATGTTGATTAATAATTAATTATGAGAGAGAGTTTATAGAGAGGAAGTAAAAGAGGTGTCTCATAATTAATTATTAATCAACATTAAGATTAATAATTGATTAAAAGATTATTTGGGATTTAATTAATTTATATGGAGGTGCTTTAAGACACTGCGATTTAGCAAAGATATTTGTACATTTTTATTTGGTTTTAATTTTAATTCTATCTTCGTATTTATTTTAATATGCTTTTGTATTATTATATTAATTATGTAGAAATGCATGATGGAATTAAGATGATAGGCTAAATAACTTAATTGTCTACTACGATAGAAGTTTATGTTGGCGTAATTATGTAATTTATTACATTGTTACTCGGTTTATGTAGTAATTAATGAATTACGAATTGGATATCAATTGTTTATCTGTCCAACTCATGTTGTTGTTGAAACCTTATCTCTAAAATTAATGTAACTAATTCATAGATATAGGTCACTCAATTACTTTGTGTTAGATGATCATTGAGCTTGACGTGGTCGTTGTTCTCCTGACTGAAATGTCTGTGGGAGACACGGAACATGGGAATAGAGATAAATGTAGTATTTGAATTAAGATGTTAATTATTTAATTAATATGGGTAGGATAACCAAAGTAAAAACTCTTAACTGGTATCAAAGCACGAACGGTTGTTTGGTGCCCTAATTCCTTACATATATATGAATTATTTCAAACGACTTACTAGATTACAGCTACATGCTACTATAACTTCCACTAGGGTGTTCGTCGAAGCTTAGCTATTTCAGCTACTATAATATATGTGTGACATATCATTTGTATTCGTTTATCTTGTTTTCTTATTGTTTATCTGTTTATTGTATGTGAATGTAACCTTGATTACATGTTGTGTTGTATGGGTTGGTTAATTACTAAGAATATGTATCAGAATGATCAACTGATTGATTGTTAGTTGTGTGTTTCCACGCACAATTCCTTACAACCGGTATAAGAGAAAATGGTTGTTTGGTGCCCTAGTTCTTTACTTATATATGAATATTAGTTTAAACAACTTAATAGATTACAATTGTAGGTTACCATAACTTCCACTAGGGTGTTCGTTGAAGGTTTGCTATTTCGGTTAAATGGATATATCAATTCGATGTTTATTATAATTTAAACCAGACGTCACTTAACCATTTTTTTTATTTCTTTATGTTAGACACGATTAACCGTGTGACCCTAATGTGTTGTCAACCGACTGTCACTTTAAAAACAACGGGTTAACTAATAAACATGAACGTAATCAAACATTTATAACATGATTAAAATAATATGACCAAATAAACACATATCAATCAAGAAAATCCATCATTATGTATACTATAGTATATTAAGTTAACCAAGATCGTCCTAGAAAAATTAAGAATCATTAACAATCTAATAACATAAGTTAATCTAATAAAACGGTGACATAAAGTATCACAACCGACAAAACAACATAATTTGGATAAGATATCTGTATAGATATAATTACTCTCATGATACAGTTTAGTGAAAATCATATTTAAATGACAATGTAATAACCAAATGACTTGGTCCAACGATGTCAAAGGTATAAGACAAATATCATCACTTTATATAATTAACTTATATGCGGTTAAAAATACATTTTTAAATCAGTTGATATGAATACAGATCTATTTGTAATTAATTAAAACCAATATAAGATCTTGACATAATACTCGGCGAGTTTATAGATAAGATTATGTCGGATCTGGCTAGGTGAGTTCCTAGATTTGCTCAGCGAGTAGGAGTCTAGTTTGAATCAACTCTTTATCTTCTTACGTATCTAGTCTTCTTTGAGATAATATATACGATAGTCTTTAGATACCTAATAGTTGTAATCTATATCTCTATCCTGGAATGCGTTGAAAAACGAATTTGAATGTAGATAAATCTTCTTCATTAAGTCTTCAGATATTATCTTCAACTCTCAAATATATTTATCTCTTCTGCTCAGCGAGCACAAAGAAATACTCGGCGAATAAATGGCTGGGAATTCTCCTAAATTTGTACTTCAGCCCTCGAACATCTTCGTAATCTATACTTCAGCTCCTAATATCCTATGCTCCTAATGAAAAAATTTACTGTGTCGAGTCAATCAATCGAACACTCGTGTCTCCAATTAGCATTTGAGTCAAGATTAGTTTACTCTTAGTTGCTTAAATAATATGAGTTTGATCACTATTTAAATGTGTAACACGTTATAAAACCAAAGTTATTTTCTAAACTTTGTGAAATGTTTTATAAAAGTTTAAAACTTATAAAAATGTTTTTATTAAAAATAAAAGATGGAGGGAATTTTTTGAGAGCCTCCAACTTTTATACAAAGTTAAAGAAGAAAAAACACAAAAACCCATTGGGTAAATCTAAGTGTACCTTATTATCCAATAAGTACATACTTTTGTATTTCCCCAATGTGTTCAATCTTGTAACCTTTAGGTAAATCATGATTAAGGTTTTAGTAGGGTCTTGGAAACCGATTTATAGAGTTTCGCTTTAGAAAAATGTATTTTGAAATGATTTAAACCGAATATATTTTTCAAACGCTTTTGGAAAAACAATCCATGGCCTAACAACTGTCGAAACCGTGAGGCGACCGTGGATGCAAGGAATATATTTTGAAATTTTGACAAGTTTGACTATAAATATGCAACTCATTTTTAACTGTAAGGTTATCATCTTTAGCTTTTGAATATACATATTTCTCTCAATTAAAAAGTGATCTTAGCTTGTATTGTTTATCACTAAGAGTGTGTTTGAGAGATTAAGTTTTTAATCAAAGAGTTGATTTATGTGGTGAGGTTATTGAGTTGTAATAATTTGTGTCACTACATTATTGTTGTAATTTGTTGTAAGAGATCATCAAGTGTTTGTGTGAGGAGGATCTCATATTGTTTTTTCTTCCAATTAATTGTGGAAGAAAGGTTGAGGATCTCATATTGTTTATGTTCCAGATATTTTATGGAAGATGCACTAAAAGGATTGAATATTAGTGGAGAAATTCCATTATTGCATAATTGCGGAGTGGATTAAGGTGGTCTAGTTAATAGCCACCCCAACAACTATAAAAAATGGTGTCGATTAGTGATATTCTTCTAACTTTTAACTCTTTACTTACTTACATATTTATTTTAGTTAATTGCTAGTTAAGTAATCATTCAAGTTTCAAGCAAAAGATTTAAATTGTTAAAATCGGTAAATAATCATAGTATAAGTGATTCACCCCCCTCTCACTTACTTATAATTCACTTAATCGAAAGTTTTTATAAGAAAAATATTTGCCTTTCGTATTTAGAGAAAACACCGTTAAAAATATTTTCAAGAAGGTAGAAACCATCAAATGCTCAACCCTCAAATCTACTTAAAGAGTAACAAACACTTACTTCCTAGACTCTTAGAAAGAGTGCTACTACGCTTTCCTATTTAAACTTGTTGGAATAAACAAAAAATTGTAACCACAAACAAAAATGTATATATATATAAGGGGTTGAATAAAGAAAGGTAAAACCAATTATCAAAAAACTCCTAGAATGACATATTTCATTACAATAATTATCAGCAATCAGTCACTAATGGAACAATTAGAAACTTTTCTATCAAAGAGAAAAGACATTGCTCATTAATTGCTTAAAGGAGATTGCCGGTAATTCTAAGGTAATGTAAATGCGAAGGGGGTTAACTTTGGTAGTTGGTAGTTGTCTTATAGAGATGATAATCATTTAATGTGCTTATGAACCCCAAATACGTGTCTTCATTTGGTTAGAAAAGGTAAGAGAATGTCTTGCACGCGTGCATGGAAGACAATCCCTTACTTTATCCTAGGTTTACAAAAAAGTACTTTTATGTCAGCTTCCTTGTATTTTCATATACAAACCAAGTATATGATTAATATACTTGAACTAGTTACTCAGTGAGATTTTCTTTCTCTTTCTCGTTGTTTTGACTTTGACAAATGTATATTCTGTTTATGTAAGACATCTAGTTTACGTAACAACATTTTGAAACTACAATTATCAGGCCCGGTCATGAGGGATGTCGGATGTACGACCGTACAGGATTATGTAAAAAAATAGGGTTCAAAATTTAGTCAATATATATTATATATGTTAATATATATCTCTTTAAATATAATAAAGCAAAAATGTACGATAGATAAGTTGGTAGTATGCCTCCTTTTAGTCTTACATCATTTCTGTTTGGTCTAGGTTCGAATCTTCGAAACCTCATTCTTTTTTTTTCTTTTTTGTTCCATTATTTTTCATTAACCCATTATTATGACACATTTAACAATTGTAGTCCATTAAGAATAATTAATTGTAATTTATAAGCCCAATACTTATGGAATATTTTATATATAAAAAATTAATGGTCTATTTTTATTTTTCGCACAAAGTCCTCGAAATCAATAGACCGGCCCCTGACAACTATAAATAGGAAACGTAAGAGCAATATTTTGAAATCCGGATCAATGATTGACCCGGCCAAGTCCCCGAGTCATTTCAACCGTGTCCAATCAATTGGACTAGAGGGTCAAACCAGTCTTTAAAATTTTGACTTTCTTTAACTTTTTTTGACTTTTTTCACTTTTATAACTACAATTATAAATAATGATATTTGATATAAATATATAATAGCTATGGACTTACTATAAAGTGTTAAAATAATCATTAAAAGAGTTACTAGTAATAAATATTTATAAATACAACACTATCACAAATGTTTTAAGGGAGAATTACATGTATACCCAACTTAAGTTGGGTAATTATATATTTCCCCAAAATACAAGTGTTTAGTGCATAATGTACAATAATTTTAAAGCATGTTTGGGGAAATATATATCTAATTTAACTTGGGTATATATGTGATTGCTCCATGTTTTAAAACCCGGGTTTCAAAACGACTCGACATAGTGACCGGGTCCGGGTCAACTCAGTTAGTGACTCGTTTTCAAGAAATTGAATATTTGTCAACGCTTATGATCGTGCACTAATTTCAACCTTGTTTTGATTTGTTGAATTGTGACAATAATGGATTCTTAGTAGGAAGTGTTAGAAAATTAAATATTATTACATAAATCATTATGTGTTTAAGAAATCGTGTACGGATACACGAACGAAAGATCGAAATTTTTTTTAATGCGATGCAAATATCTTTTTTAATATAGTTTAATGATTTATAATGACTACTTTAATGACAAAATAATAAAGTTAAACTTAAGAAGAAAAAATAAAAATAACACGAATGAAAGATCAGTCAAACTTAAAAAAAAAACGGGTTCAAAGCTATAACCGGGTCACGAGACCCGGGTCAACCCCTAAACCCGCCGGGTCAATCCGAGTCAAAATACACCATTAACCCGCTCCGGGTCAACCCGATAATATGTCAGAGTTAGGGTCGAACCGGGTTTCAAAATGTTGACTATTACAAAATTATGGCTAGATCAGTTGACAATAAAACCATCCAGAAAGCATAAGGTCCGAGCTTTGAAACGTGAGATTAAAAATTTTCATCGTGTTTTATTTTTCTTTAATAATGAAGTTGTCACACATCGGTGGTAACACAAATCACAACATACCATGGCCTCCTATATATTCCAAGCCAATCACACAACTAATTCCAAGTTAACCAAGATTGACCTACTAATTTAGAACGTTGACCTACGCACTTCCAGTTCAAAAAAAAAACCAAGTCAATGACCGGTCCGGTTCACCGGGTCGACCCGGTCCGACCGAAGAACCGGCCGGTTCATTGCGAGTCGAAAATCAAGCTTAGCCCGACCTTAGGTCCGAGTCCCGGTCCGACCGGCTAGGTCGACCCGATTTTGATAACACTGCTTAATAAGTGACCCGAAAACTAATTAATCATACTAGTCACAACTAAAATTAACTTAGAACTAAAGTTGTATATATGTGTGACATAATGGTAAACCATGTGAAGCTAGGGCTTAAAGCCATTCTATTTTTTAAGGGAAAATAGTCTGTAAATGTATCGAACTTTTTAAAAAATTCTATTGTACGCATCATATTTTCAAAAGTCCTACTGTATGTACTCAACTTACTAATCCCTCTTATTGTATATAGTCATTAACCTGAAATACTAGTTACATGTCAAAATTAGCTTACGTGGCTTAAGTAGCTGATGTGGTAGTTTGATAACAATTTTCCACCTCATTATCTTCATTTTTCCGGTGACATTATCTTTTCCGGCGACACTATTTTTTTCGATTAAACCAAAACAACCAATCTATACCTCCTCAACCACCAACTCATATCATCTCCAACTTAACACCATCTTCAAAACATCACCATATCCGGCGTTACGACTATTTTCACCATTTTTTCTAGTGATATCACTATAACCAATTTACACCTCCTTAACCACCAACCTCTATTAGCTCCACCTCACCACTAACCTCAAAACATCACCATCTCCAATGTCACATCATCTCCACCATTATTTTCGACTGACACCACTACTACCAATTACCTCCTTAACTACCAACAACTATCATTTCTACCTCACCACTATCTCAAAAACATCACCAATTTCCACATCATCATCATCTCCATCATTTTTACTGGTGACACCATCAAAACCAATTTATATATACCTTAAACACCAACCCTGTCATCTCCACTTTACAACCATCTCCAAACTTCTCCACTATCTTTTTTGGCGTCACAACCATCTCCACCTCAGTACCATATCGAACATCACACCGTCTTCAGTGTCTCTACCATCTCAGTGTGGCCAATTATTGATAGAGGCTCTCGAAGAAGATGAAGGCATGGTGGTAAAAATTGGTATGAAAGTTACGAATTTTAAAAAAGGAAATGCTATAAATAAAAAGTTCGTTACATTTCTTAAGTTTGATATATTTCCTTGATCTTACGTGGCTCCTACGTGGGTGGTGACATAGAAAAAAAAGTTATTAACCGGATACACATAAGTAAAGAAAAGGTTTCAAATTAATGATTACACACAATAGAAGGGATTAGTAAGTTGAGAACACACAATATGACTTTGAAAGTAAGATGCATACAAAAGAATTTTAAAAAAGTTCGATGCATATAAAGACTATTTGATCATTTTTAATGTGTATATTTATTTATTACTTGTGTTATGCATAAGATAACAACTCGGCACTTTTTTTTCTTTACATTTTAGGGTCTCCAATAGATTAAATTGTATGAGATTAAGACTCTATATGTGAAAAAACGACTAGAACAATTTTTTTTGTCATATAGACCAAGAAAAGCTTCTAATTCAAGTGTTGATGAGTGGAGCAATTTATGAGTTACTTAAGTTCCAACACATTTAACTCAAGTTCTAGCTTAAAAGGATCCGATTTTAAGTAGAGCTTGAACGAAAAACTGATACTCAACAAAGATTTACATGTTGTCGCCTTTGTGATGTGATTGGGTAATGTTGTTACGCCACTATCCGATTAAAATACATAGATATGCAATATACAACTTCTGAAATGGTCTAATCTCAAAATCAATAATAATAATACTGTAAATATTAGAACAATGCAAAATGATTTGCTGTGAAAAATATAAACAATTCGTAGTAGTTTATACACGGAACAAAGTTAAAGTAACTTATATTCAATGTTTGGACCATGCACTCGTCCATGATCCTCATTTTAGCTTCATAGGAATTTTTTTATGCATGTTTTAGTATGTTTTCGGCATAATTGCCATATTATTTTTATCAGCTTTACAACAATAAATCAAGTTATATTTTTATTGATTAATTATCTCTTTGAAATCTTTTAATTACAAAGCATAAGTACGCTGCTAGGCTCATGAATAGTGACAGACTATAATTTTTGGTTGTTGGTGTCACAAATATAATAACCAAAATATAAAATAAAAATTTTTAAACTAGAAGAGTACAATTTTATTAAAATAAGAAACATACATTTAAATGACAATTTTCCTTTTCGATCTTTCATTCCTTGAAAGTGATCAATTACGACTTCATTTGTAACATTAACGAGTGCTTCTTTTTCTATAGAACCAATTAGAAAATAATTCAAATACTCATAACCCATTCGGTTGCGCAAAGCAGACTTAACAAGTTCCATTGCAGAAAAAACATCTTTCAATTGTCGCGGTTGCAACAGGCAAAACCATAGCCAACTTAAATAATCGATACACATAACGATAAGAAAGATGTTTTTCAGTTTCCACATTCAATATATGTATGTCAAAGTAACAAAAAATCACTTACATAGACTAACAATAATTATATATATATATATTGTCCAACATTTAATTTTAAATAACCATGAATCTCCTTAAGCAGTAATTGAACAATAGATATTAAAATCAAAATTCTTATAAGCAAAAAAGAATAAAAAAAGAGTACTTACATTTCATCTCATACAAAATGTATCGAAATTGAGTTGTATAACAGTACTCCTAAGAAGATAATTTTATATAATGCCAAACAGTTAAAATCCTAAATATTGAACAATTACTATACCTAATAGGATGAAATTAAAAAAATAAACAAAAACTAATTATTAAAGATATGAAAAATACATACATGTTTGGTCAATGGAATATTGATGGCAAAGACGCAAAGTAAGTCGATGACACTTTTGAATGTGATGGTCTGCAATTGAGGCGCTATTCTTTGGAAGAAGAATAGATGTTTTGTAAACTATTAAACTAATTTTAACAATGATTTGCTCATGTTTTATATCAATTTTGAATGATCAAAATTAATAAAATAGGTTGGGCTCAAATTAAACTTGTGGGCTAAACTATTGGACTAATATACAATATTTTGGACTTTAAAAAATGAGCCTCTTATTAATAATGGGCACTGTTTAATTGCCTAGCTTGAACACTCCTTGAGCCGGGCTTGTTTTTCGTTTATTTTGTACGTTGACCTGCTGAAACTTATAATGTATTGAACTAAAATTAAACTTAAACTAACTTGGTAAATGTGTACTTTTGACCTAACTGATGTCACTTAATTAATTCAATGATATCATTAATAGATAGTCTAATAAAAATTACAGTATCCAGCCCAAGTTACTATGCTCATCGAGTGGGTTCACCCCTTACCCGTGAAAACGTTTTATCTATTTTTCAAGACTCGAATGCATAATCAAACCACTCAAAGTAACCGGTACTTTTACTTGGGCCAGGTCAGATCTGGGCTTTATAATAACTATATTTGGGCTGAATACAGAATCGGAAAAGAGTGACCCGATCATTCGGGTCGAATCGAGAAGCTCGGGCTTAACGCCACACTCTTCCATAAGCAGTCCCACTGTATTTCTTTTTTCGTAACAAGCCGCCGGTGTTTTTTTCTCAGAATTACCGCCATCGCTCTCACTGCAACCTCTGACGGCCGTTGTACGGCGAACGCTTCTTCTTCATTCGCACAGGTATCCTCTTACTCAATAATTATGGATGATTTTTTTATTAGCTGCATTTTATTATTTCATTCGAGGTTTAACTTTGATCTAGGGTTTTAGGAAAACACTAGTTGTGAAAGAAGAAATCGTAACTAATGTAATGCATGTATTCTATGATATTTTGATGCATATTTTCGATAGCAGTCATATCGTAATGCGACTTTGATGTTCGAATTCATTCCGTGTTTATGATTTCTGAACATATAGCTTATTGATATGCTTAACATATCTGGTGTGTGTGAGGATTATTTGTGTTTATTGAAATTGATGGTGAGTTAGGACAAAGAAGTTCGGTGAATTGTGATTCATTTGATGTTTTTAGGCAAGTACTAGCTGTGAAAGATGTAATCTTAGTGAATGTGCTGCGTGTATTGTATGTTAAGTTGATGCATATTGCGAATCTGCGAGGGCAGTAACGTGTGAATGTTATGTGATTAATCAGTTGCATCGTAATGTTATTGTGGTGTTTAGATTCATTCTGTGTTTTTATCTCTGAGCATGTAGGTTAAAATATGCTTAGCATATTTTGTTGTGTGATGAGTATGCACGTTTCGCTTGAGATTATACGTTGAGTTGGGGTTTTAGAAAGAGATTTGCAAAGCTCTTGAGTGGTATGATAGAGCAATGCAAATATCCACCAATATATAATATCTATAATGTATATGCTAGGAAATTTGCTTTTAATTCACAATACTATTGATTTGATTTTAGTTCTTACGGAGCATATAGGTTTGAACAATGTACGGATTAACATAACTGCTTAGTTATAGGTGTACTGTGACATCTGTCTAAACATTTTGTGCAGTTATCTCATCACATTTTACTGAAGTGTCATTTTCAAACCTTAACCTTTTTATGTTCATTAAAGTGTTGCAATTTGTACAGTTTGGCGATATTTGATTCATTGATTGTAAAAAGTTATTGGTTTTCTATTGGTCAGGACAGAGTATTCACACTGAATTCCTAAGATTTGGATACAGAAAAACAATGTCGATAGTTACTCGATCTAGACGAATTTTCTCCATTGTTTTAAAGAGCAACAAGAATCCTCGCTCGTATTCGAGTGTTACTGCAAATGGTCCCAAAGAACCAATCATCTCTTCGTCGATCCTTGTTGACCAAGCTACATCATTAACCCCGCCTCCGCCTCCACCTCCACCTCCGGAAGGTCCCGCTGTGGCAGGAGTCAGTAGACAGCCATTGGGTTTTCTCAAGTATACTTTAATTGCAGCAATTACTGGAGGTGTTGCCACTGCTGGATATGCGACCTATGGTAGGTGTTCCCTCTACCCATGTGAATCTCAGAAATTGTCATGTTAATGAATAGTCATTCTGTTTAACGCTCCTTGTTATCATCTTCATATTAAATGGAAAGAGAAAATATACTAAAGAATTAATATCAGTGACTATTACACGACTTTGAACTAAAGCCTAAGAATAGATAAGGGATGAACACATCTGAGTCCTGGCTAGCTTTTGGATTTAGGTTCTGCTCCTTTGTAAAAGAGATGTTGTCTGGCACAAGTTCATCATGGTGTTGATGAGGTGGATGTGGGACCTGAACATTTAGTAGAAGAAGAATGTTTTGTCTTCACTATTTAACATCAACTCATGCATATATTCCTCATTTTGCAGCATACACTTTAGAAGAAGTCGATGAGAAGACAAAGGCTTTGCGTGCGTCAGCAAAAGCTTCTGGAGGCGATGATTTGTCTTCCTCTGATGTGAGTATGACATGGTCCTTTCCTCTTTTTGTATATGTTCTATGGCATGACTGGTTGGAGTAGGACAGCAGAAGGATAGCTTTATTCACAACAACCACTTGTGAATAGGTTAAATGCAAACACAAATAACTTAAAGATTTGATATCTGCTTCACAAGAAACAAAAGTCAAAAAACAAGAAACGGTCAAAATGTATCAAGTTCAATTGAGTAATCTGCTTAAAAACAATTTACGAAGTGTCTATGAGTAGACCTATTATCCTGAAATCCTATAGCTACTAAAAACACTAAGCTCTTAAATTATCTTCTGAAAGTAGACTTAATGGATATGCATAAAATAGATAATTCAGGACAATAAATATGAACAAATAAATATCTCCTAAATCCCTTTTCTGCCCAAATAGTGATCTGTTGTCTTCCATCACTGGTATCTAGGCAGAACGTGCTTTGTTTAGTGATATGATGATTATTATATGGCAGTTGATAGCTTTAAGAGTAGGTCTTTGCAACCGTCTTATTTCTTGTTGGTTCTCTTGTCTTTAGCTAGTGGTAAGCACCTTGGACTACACCCTAATAGTGATCTGTTGTCTTCCATCACTGGTATTTATGCAGAACATGTTTTGTTTAGTGATATGATGATTATTATATGGCAGTGGATAGCTTTAAGAGTAGGTCTTTGTAACCGTCTTATTTCTTGTTGTTTCTCATGTCTTTAGTTAGTGGTAAGCACCTTGGACTACATAATATGAAGAAATTGTTACAGTGTTGCTGATTTTGTGGGAGTAATCATCATCTAGCTCTATTAGAAGGAGATGTTTAGCCTGAATGTATTAACACATTATGCTAGTGCCCCATATTTTCCTATCGCCTACTTATATGTAGTGTGTGGATGGCTAACCTTGTTGGTCCTCTAAAAATAATTACACATCAAGTGAAGAATGAAACTGGTTAGGATAAGAATAGTTATCGTTGTTCGATCCTTAAAAGTACACGTTGGTTAAGGATATTTTGAAATTCGAGTAAACAGCTTATTGTTACATCTCTATTTAACAACCATTAAAATGTTTTATAGCCTAAGGACGTAGAGTTGGCCCAGCAGGGTCTTTTTTGGAGGCTTTTCCGTAGGTCTTTGTAAGCAGTCAGTTATAGCTTGTGAATATCAATCAAGCTGCAGCATGTTTGTATAATGAGTTTATTGTTAAAGGTTATAGGTATGTTGTCCTTTGGTGCGACCCCATAAAGCCTAGTATTGTCTCATCTATATCAACCTGCCACATTAGTATGAGAGAGTGCTATGTGAGCTTGGAACATGAGGCTATCGTCATGGTTTGATTGGGTTCGCGCAGGCCTGCCTTAATTATTTGTAATTCTGCTTTGTAAATTCATTTGGTGAATATGTCTCGCTGATCGGCAATATGTTCGAATTCGATCAGATCATGTAGTCTAGATAACATGCGACAGAAGATTGAACTTTATAGAAAAGTATCATGTGAGGTTTCTAGGTAGTGTTTAATCGGTTTTTAAAAGATTTAGATGGATAGGAAGTTATCTTGTTAATTGAGCTTTTGGCTTGTATCTCTGAAGACTTTTCCACTTCAATGAACCATTCATAATCACAAATTTGATAAATATAAAGATCACTCTTTTTTTATTCATAAGTTATACAGTATTAGCTATAGCTATGATATTATGAATTTATGATCATGGAATGTGAAGCATTTTGTTCTGACACATAATTAATCATAAATGCAGAAATTTCAAGCTATGCTAAAATCAACTGCAATGTCAGGTTTGTTCTGTGTATATTTTTCTTATCCTGCCACTATGTGTTTACTATTCTTGGTTGTGTTGAGCCACTGGCCACATGCACATGGAACACTCTATTTTGAAACTTCCTCCTTTATGGACTAGATACTCAATGCTGGTTCTTATGGATGATTCTTTATAGACTTAATGTTGATTCATCTTGCTAATTATATTATGTCAAACCTTATGCTTTGTGTCCATACATAGCATATACTGTGATAAACGGCATATTAAAGTTTTATTTGTTTCTAGAGATATGCCGTCGAGGAGGCAGATATTTAGACAATCTCTAGTGGGCATCTTAATACACACTCTTTACCTTGATTATGGTGATGTACACACCATGTAAACACGGGACACAAGTTAATAAACTCAAGGGAAAAATAAGTTTTCATGCACCATAGTCCATTCATAGAGCAATATTGGACCGAAGTATGATCAATTGTGCATTGTTTATGCTCTTTTCATTTTGGTGATCTTTTGGCTCATCTACACATTGGCTTGTGGTTCTGTTAATCTGATATTTCCACATTGGCTCATAGTTTTGCTAATCTGATGTTTCAGTTCCTGCCAAGTTAGTTGAGCTTTATTTGGATCTGCGTGCAGCTACAGAAGAACATGTTAGAGTGCGTATATGTTCTGTCAAACTTATCTGTTATCATTTTAGCCTCTTTCCTAAATCAGATTGAAACTTTCCTTGCATTTTTTGTTATTTTTGGTTTTTTCTTAAATTTATTGGTTTTATGTAGGGTTTCACTGAACCCTCATCAGAGATGCTTCTTCCAGATTTGCACCCACAAGAGCAGCACGTGTTCACATTGGTCTTGGACCTCAATGAAACTTTACTCTATTCTGATTGGAAGGTAGATGACCTATTTCATCATTGCTTTTGCACTTTAATGGTGCTTTGCACCATGCTGTACTTGATAACTAACATTGTATGGTGGGCTTTTTATTGACATTTGCCTTTACTACCATGTGTTTGCAGCGTGATCGAGGTTGGAGAACATTCAAAAGGCCCGGAGTTGATGACTTCTTGGAGCATCTAGCTCAGTTTTATGAAATCATAGTGTATTCTGATCAGCAAGCCATGGTATATTCTTTATGTGCCCTTTATCTCTCTTACTTTGATGTTGTATCCTTGATAATCTCAGGCTTCTGTTTGCGTCTGCAGTATGTTGATCCTATTGTTGATCGATTGGATGGAAAGCACTGCATAAGGTATAGGCTATCACGGGCTGCAACTAAATATCAAGATGGGAAGCACTATAGAGTATGTAGCTACACTCAATATTGTGTTAGATATTATCTTGCATTGTTATGTATTGACCAGTATGCTCCTTTCTGAACTGGACTTTTCTATTGGTCTTGGGTTGGGTTTACATGGAAGTCGGAATACTTATATTTTGAACTTTTATAGTAAATAACTACTGTGTTACGTATAATGACCAACATTGAATTATCATAAATATAGATATATAATGAATTTAATTTTTTCGTAAAATGATTCTTGAAGTTGTATGCAGGTAAGTAGATTTGGCGGTTTTGACTTGTTTGACGGGTTTGACTCATTTGGCCCATTTGACCCGTTCTCTATTTAGCTATATTTTATCATGGTTTGCCTATTTGGCCCGTTAGAGATAAAACATAATCCAGATTGACCCATTTATAGGCATCACTAACTTATATCTGCACTGCTCAGCAACAAAAAGTTGTTGGCAGCCTTGAATGATTATGTATAGGGCCGGTTAGTTCTCATTTGAATGGCTCTTAGTGTTTGAATCTTTGAACCTATTAGAGGTTTTTGCCCAAACATTAAAAGCCAACACAAAGGGGACCTCTCTCAGAAGTGGTTTATTTCGTTATCTTACAACAGCGCCATTGTCTGACTTGGCATATAGTTTAATAAAATACTTGGACCATATGTCTAATATGTTAGTAGCCTTCAATGAAGAGGATGAAAGCGTTTTATATTCCACTATTAGAACCATCAATTTATTTGTGATGATGATGCCATGATGGATAAATATGGAAGTATAACATGAAATTTTCTTGGAGAAGGGAATATTTAATATACCACAAAATTTATTCACATAGCAATAATCATTGCATCACTAGGGGGGTTAAGTTGCAATGTTCACACAAAGTAGTTGTAACTGATAGCACATTAAAAGTCATTTCATCTTGTAGGACTTGTCAAAGCTTAACAGAGATCCCTCAAGGGTTTTGTATATTAGTGGTAATGCTCTTGAGAGTTGCCTCCAGCCAGAGAACTGCGTACCAATAAAGCCATGGAAGTGTGAAGCTGATGACACAGCACTTGTGGATCTTATACCATTCCTTGAATGTAAGAACTTAGTTTTACTTTCAGTTGGTAAATATGTATATGTGTATGATATTGATTTATATAAATGTGATGCTAGTATTTGTTTCCACCTTTATTTGCAGATGTTGCACGTCATAGGCCTGCTGATATTCGACCTGTACTAGCTTCATATCAGGGACGCGACATAGCCAAAGAGTTCATTGAACGTTCTAAAGAACATCAGAAGTAAGTTATAGTGTTTTTTACTGGCTTATATCTTGTAATACACCGCTGTTATTAAATTCATTCTTTATGTGGGTCCTGAATAATGCATGATTTATTGAATAGTTTTCATTATGTTCCCAAATAATGCAGAATTTCCTTTTTTCGATGTCTTAGGATATGCAGTTTTTCTTTTTTGGTAATATTAATCCTAAATTACCTTTTAGGTCCTTAATTAGCCTTATAAAAATTGATAGCCGTTTATTTGGTAAAAGCATACTATCTGATTGCAAACTAAGTGGCCTCTTTTTAAAACTTAGATAGCATTTGAAATAGCCTTTTCATATTTTACCCCCCTATAGCTGATGATAATAATATCGTTTACTTCATCCCTTTTCGTAAGTCCCAAAATTTCTGTTGAGATGTTCCACACATGTCATCTAAAGATATACAATTAAATATTTTAGATATACACTTTAAGTAGAGTATCAATCAATAAAACCAACTTCATTTTTTTATTCTCATATTCTTCTAAAATAGTCTTTAATAATCATTTTATTAATAAATTACCAATGGGCATTGATACACCCCCCATATTACTAATAAACAACCCAACTTTCTCTAAATGCCTCAATTTTCTGTTGGAATTATGGATTGTGGCCAGTTGGGTAGGTTATCAAGAGCTGTATCATTAACAACACCTGGAATATGTATAATTTGATCATGTGGTCAAGTTCTTTTGGGAGTTTATGTTGAAAATAAATTTTGGTTAGAAACGTATACCTTGTTGTTCAGTCTATTTAATCATAAAAGCCATGCAAGTATTTGTGTATATATATGATGTAATTTTGACATTAATGTTTAGTTTGACTGGGGTTTCATCGAATCTGATATTTGTTGGGTTGATTTAGGAGAATGCAGGGACATAAACAACAGGGCCTTCTGTGGCGACGCTGATATAGTGGTTTCTATGAGATGCAGATAAACTAAATCTGTTAGCAGATTTGAGATCGACAATGATTACAATATTATTGTTCTTTTTAGGCTAATATCATATAGTATATCAACAGGAAGAGAAAACCATTCTATTGTCATGGCATCTTTTGCCCCTGAAGTGGCTTAGTTTCTCATGTTTGAGAATAAAAAATAGTACACGGCTGCCAGTTTTGGCTCTTCACTTTCATATTGTTTTGGCATTTAGTGGGCCTTTTCTAGTATGTAATTGTCAACTTGTTCTATCCATTCTCTATTCTTTGAGTTTAGTTTATTTGTTTCATATTTTTATTTTGTGAGTTTTATCTAACTTGATATATGAGAAATATGAATTAGGATTGTGGATCACAATTCAAGAATAGAATACAGTTCGTAAATCCATTTCATATATTTATAGAATCACAGCAGTCTGCGTTTGTGCATAGATAGACTCAACAAGCGCTTGAGAGGTGACATGGTCAGCATTCATGAATACTGCGTAAAGTTTGGTTTGAGGACTGAATTGAGGGATATTGATATCTTTTGGGTGATTACCTAACTGCGAGTAGTTATTGTTTACTTAAATGCTTAAACCGAACATTCATAATCATGCTAACTAAAGGTTAAGGCTGAGATTTATACCAATTGAAATTCAAGTGGCTTGTACCTGCTTGTCTTGGAAATTGGCATCAAGGTTGGATGGAAATTATTTAGAAAAAGCAATTGAAAAGTGTTCAATAAAAGAAAAATTTTAATTATTCCAATTTTAAAACAAGTTAAAAAGCATAAAGTTGGATCAATTATTATAGAACTTAAATGGTTGTATGTTTTGATGATCGATGTATCCTTTTGATAACCCCAAAATCACGAGATAAACCCCGATCTTGATATTTTAAGTGAATAATTTGCAATTTTCCAATTACGAAAAACATAAGCTCATTGCCTTAGATATGATTACCCAAGTCACCTTAAAGAAGTTTGAGGGTGTGTTTGGTTTGTGTAAAAGAATCACTGTGGTATCTGATTGATAATGGAGTGGAATGAGAACGGGTATGATTATTAAACTCAATACTATAGTCGGGTTTGAAGAAACCTTCAATTTAGGAGTTATAGTCCTAAAAGTTAATACTCATACCCCTAAACCACACATCTTCTATCATTCCCCTCGATTCCCATTCCCATGTATCAAAACCTTCAAATCAAAACCAAAACCAAAACCAAACATACCTCGTCTGTTTTATGTGGTGTTGGTACCGCCACATTGATTCACCCAAACCTAACAGATCTTTAATCACATTCAATAAATGGTAGTTAGTCCCCACGATATAAGTTTAGACCTGGGTGTACCTCCCTAAGGGGCAAGGGGAGTATTTCCTTCAACTTAAAAATACCCGATTAATGTCAAGGTCGATTGACACATCTTTAAAGCTTCACTGGTAACCAATTAAGTGGATTAAATAATTGAAGTGGCGGAAGAAACGCTTCAACTCCTATGCCACTGCTTAAGTGGTCCTAAACAGGGTGTAACAAGAGAACATAGCCTACTTCACTCAGCAAGCAAAGATCATACACAGCCATAAATGGAACAGATCCAAAAGTATGTGTATTATAGTTTAAATATCAGCAGAAAACCTTACAGAAATTATCAAAGACATCTTTCATAACTTATTTGTCTACATTCTATGTACACTTAGGATTAGGTATTATTGCAAGAGCAGTCTATAAGTTACGCGACTCAACAAAAGTAGTCGCTTATGTCTTCTTCATCTTCACTATAATCTTCATCTGAACTTGTACCAAAAGTTACGATAAGATTCCGCATGTTACCTTCATCAGTGTTCTCATTATGCCTCCTCTCCGGGCTTGTTTGTTGGCTTCGCATAGCAAGCAATTGGAGTGCCATGTCTCTTGGTGATACCGTGCCTAACATCCAACTATTCGGCTTTCGCCTCAACTGGAAACATGCAAAAGTTTATATTATTGGCTTAAGAATATATACCAGAATAATAATTTTATTAAATATAAAAATATAGTAGTGGACTGCTTAGATATGCAATCTCCGAATGATGCTCAATTCAAACCTAATAATATAACCAAATCATACATTTCATCCATTCTACATTAGTCTCCTTTATGAAGAGGTAACTGATTGTGGTAATAAAAAGTTATTACCATATTAATGTTATATGCTATTATGGTAAATGATGTAGCTATACTACATATATTTTTAACTAATAAAACATTAATTGCGAGTGTAATAGAATCATAATAATAATATGAATACAACTGTTGTATCATTACTGCATGGTTTTACAAAGAGGAGTGTAAATTACCATGTGTTTGATTGGTATGGTATACATATGGTCTGGATGCTACTTGTTTACACAATTCCGTCCATTTTCTGTTCTTTACTTTACATATATTATTTCAAATAGTAAGAAATGTATAGATGGTACATAAAAACCTCTCCCAATCAGAACAAATCCACGGAAGTAATGATTTTGTCCTTGCACGTAAAACTACTTTTTTCTTGTTATCATTTTGAACTAGGATAATTTACCTTGTTTAAAAAATGTAAACTTATAAAGGTCATCATCACCTAGTATGCAGATTAAACATAAAATCCATGAGTTAAAAAAGTCAGCTTATAATCACTAGCAACAAATCTGGCATCACAACATAATAAAAGATACGATACTTCAGATGAGTCCATATAAACTTATATTTAGTGGCAAGAAAACATACCTTCTCGATATTTTTTGGGAGAGGAGCCTTTTCAAGAGCTGTTGGTGTCCAAATCTTTATGTCCACGTCGATCCCACTGCTGGCAAGCATAGGTGTATGCGGATGAGGTTGGATACAGTTCACCGCTCGGTTATCAGCCTCCAAAACACGAACAACCTTTGCATCTTTTTTCCTCCAAATGAACAATCCACCACAATCCGAACCACTAACAACATACTCACTCTTAGGTCCATAAAAACCTACACCCTTCACCGTCATACAGTTTCTGTGCCCCTTGAAGCGTTGAGGGCCCGGTTTGGAATCAGTTTCCATCTCTGAATCAGAATCAACATCAAGATGATCATCTAGAATTGCATTCACATTGCTACCCCATCCCATGTCCTTAGAGAAAAGATAGATGAATTCTTCACAATATGAAACAAGTAGTTCACCCTGATCTGAGAATGCTAATCCTGTAATCCCCACATTCTCATCGCCTAATAAATGCTTGGGACAAAAATGGTCAGCCGGCTTACCAAAAGCAGCTGAAGCATCAGATCTATAGCTTCGGATATCATATAATCTAGTAAATTCATCTGACCCAGCGACCACAAACAAATTAGGGTTTCGTGGATCAATAGCTATAGCATTTAGATTAACGACTGGCATGAAACATCGACCACGTACAGGTTGGCAAGTAAATAGCTGTGTAGGCTCTCCTGTCCTCAGATCAAACTGAAAAAACAAGTAAAACTCAGATAACAAAATAAAGGAAAACATAAACATACACAAAAAACTGGTTTGTTAATTCAAAGAACAACGGAAGTGAACATAAAATTCAATGTAAAGTAAACAGATTTGATGGTAACTAACATGTTGAACCAAGCCGTCTTCACCACAGGTATAAAAGATGTGTGGACTCCCAGGTTCATTGGCTAGCTTATGAGCTCTTCCTTGATGTTTTGCAAGCAATTTCGTTTCCACCTTTCCACTATCTAAAATCGTTGCATGCCTCACCTAGAATCGGGTCAGATCAAATGTATGTTATATCTACTCCTTAACTCCTTAAGTTATAAGGTACAGAAATTGATATACATCAGCAAATAGCATAAGCACAAAGAGAATAACGATTGAGCAGATAATGATTTCAGAAAGAATAACAGACTGATAATATATAAATCTGTACCTGGCCATCAGCACCACAGGTAACAATGGTTCGTTCATCAGTCTCTGGAATGATCTTAGCCTGGAAGATATTGTTATAGTGGCCAGAGTTGAAGCATAATTTAACACTTCCATTTTCCCAATCCCAAAGAATAACTTTCCTATCATCTGAACCCGACACGAGAATATCACCATTTGGATTAAAGCTCACAGTGTTCACACATCCTCTGTGTTTTTCCAACTTCCTTGCAAGATCAAGTCTCAGCACTAGATCCTACCTCATGAAAAAAGTTACGAAACAGCTATTAATAAAATTAGACACCGCAATGTGGTTAACCTTCTGACACTAGACAACATGGTTTCCTTAATTGTCAACTCAATAAAGCAAGTATATTTTTATTATATTCGTGAATCAATTCAAACAAAAGCAATCATCAATAAAATAATAGCATTACTTGGCTTGATAATCACTTTCTTTTATTGTTACTCTTTTCGAAGAGAATCAATCAAGACACATAAAATACTATTCCCTCACCACCTTGACAGCTTTGAGCACTATCAAGCCAACCTGCGACTCGTATGTTGACACACGACAAACTTGCATTTACAGGATCCTTATAACAGAATTCGCGGTGATAGGAACATCACGATAACTATCATAATCGATAAAGCAATGCTTAAAAGCCTCAATATTCGCTAGAAGGAAAATTTTGCAATGATAATAAAAAGTATCACAAATACATACAAGGAAAAGGTTTATAGTTGTGCCCTAGAACAAAATTAGATCAAACTCAGAAAATACACATATATTAGTCAAACAACTGATTCATTTACCTGCTTCTAAAATAAATATCCAAACAGCGTAACTGAAGTAAACTAATCAAATGTTTAACAATGATTAATTAATATGTAAATACCTCAGAAGCAGCTCGACGGTGAGCGAATTTTCTGGTGGAAAGACAACCGACTTCACGGAAGCCGATATCAACTACTGCCGTATCCACGGTCGCTCTGTTTCGTTTCTTCATCATCCTGTAAATCAAAATGATATTACTTTTAATTTAATTAATTAAATTAATAATCACGCAATTATTTAATCAGTGAATAAATAATCGATGAATGAATTGAAATTGAGGTGGAATTTGAAACTGATAATGTGAATCAGTGAAATGGGTAAGCATTTTACGATGAAATTAAATAGTCCGTGAAAGACGGAATTTGATCCAGTGGAAATAAAAAATAAAAATACCTAAAAGTAGAAGTAGAAGGATGCATTGAAATTGTGATTGAAGAATGTGTCGCTGTAGATCAACACACCTCAATTTATACTCCTCTCACTCTCACTCTCACTCTCACACACTCAGCTCTTACGCACGCACGTACTATTTGTAGTGATACACGTGTTATGCTTAGCGAATCACTCTTTTTATTAGGGCACTCCCATCCCCATCGTCGGTTGTCCGTCGGTTTCCACCGACGAAACCGACGGCGATGTCACGGCATCGTCGGTTGGTCCGTCGGTTGGAAATCTTTGGATTTCCGATGTCCCTTCGGTTTTTTTTTGTTTTTTTCCTTTCCTTTTCTCGTTTGTTTGTACGTGTGTGTGAGGCAACGGTAAGAAAAGAAACCAAGCCAACGGCTAGTTAGCAAACAAAAAAAAAAAAAATTAACTTTTTTAATTTAACTTTATACCTAAACTTACTCCTATGTATATACCTATACTCCATACAGTTATAATTCACAGCATTCTCAACCAATTCTCTCTAAAACTTCTACAATTTATATACTCATTTTATCTACAAAAAATACACACTATGTCTGATTCCGATTCCGATCTTGAAGAATTGCAAAATATTACGAGTATTTTCGATACGGGTGCCGCAATAAATATGATTAATTCGATAGACTCCGATTCGAACGAAGATGGAGAAAGCTCATTCCCTCCGCCAAGAGCACCAAGACGATTTATTCGTAGAGATCGTGACGCAGCGGGCGAACGTTTATTTTTAGACTACTTTGCCGAGAACCCAACATTCCCGGCGGACTACTTTCGACGACGTTTTCGAATGAGCCGGCCTTTATTTATCCGTATATGTCAAGGTATACTATCGTACTCCCAACTTCCACTACCTCCATATTTTGCATATTTTCATCAAAGTCGAGACGCTGTCGGTGGACTTAGTTTTAATGTTTTTCAAAAATGCACTTCCGCCATACGCCAATTGGCATACGGTTGTGCCGCCGATGCCTTTGATGAATATTTATATATGGGTCAACAAACATCATACTTGTGTTTGGATAACTTTTGTAAATGTATTTTTCACCTATATTCGACCGAGTACTTAAGAAAACCAACACTCGAAGATGTGCAACGTTTACATCAACGTCATGCCGAGTTGCATGGTTTTCCAGGTATGCTCGGGAGCATCGACTGTATGCACTGTCATTGGAAAAATTGCCCAGTGGCATGGCAAGGTCAATACACTCGAGGTGATCAGGGATGTCCAACGATCATGCTCGAGGCGGTAGCCTCTTACGATATGTGGATTTGGCATGCCTTCTTTGGTCCTGCAGGTTCAAGTAACGACATCAACGTTTTGAATGAATCGGATTTATTCACTGATTTACTACAAGATAGAGCTCATCAAGTAAATTTCACCATTGCCGGACAACAATTCACCAAAGGCTATTATCTTGCCGATGGGATATATCCAGAATGGGCTACTCTTGTAAAGTCGTTTAAGTTTCCACTAACGCAACAAGAAATACGTTTCAAGAGATATCAAGAATCCGCAAGAAAAGATGTGGAACGAACATTCGGGGTGCTTCAAGGCCGTTGGCAAATCATCAAAAATCCGGCAAGACCATATAGCATCAACAAAATAAAAAGAATAATGTATTGTTGTGTGATTTTACACAACATGATAACCGAGGACAACGGCCGAAATATGTGTCCACTCGAAGAAGATTATTTGACAAACCCGGTAAATTTACCTCGATGTTCCTGGCAAGAAAGGGTTGAAAGTCAACTACGTATGGACAAGGAATTACGCGATCGAACGGTGCATCATCAACTTCGCAATGCTCTAATCGAACACGTTGCGCAACTCCCATCAAATTTTCGTCAACGTTAATCGTATTTTTTTTCAATAAATGTATTGTTTTTTATTATTGTAATGTTTTTTATTTTTTTAGGAAAAGTAATGTTTTTTTTTTAGAAAAATGTAATGTTTGTTTTAATTAATGTAATGTTTTTATTTTAATGAAATGTGTTTTATTTAAATTTTTTTTTAAATAATTGAATAATGGGGAAAAAAACTGACCGTCAGGGATGGCAGTGGGCAGTCAGTTGTTAGTCAGTTTCAGTCAGTTTTGAAAAATTCTGACGTGGCGCTGAGTTAGCAAAAACTGACCAGCCGGTTTTGGGAAAGGATGGGAGTGCCCTTACTTATCTAACAACACCCATAATTTTCATTAAAAAGTTTTCAGATTTAATTATACTAATAGGGTTGATTTCAAATGAGAATGAAAATTTTAATGAGAATAAATGAATAAATTCTAATCATTCATTTTGTAAAATTCAATTTCCCCCCAAGTTAAATATCTCACTAAGGGCTAATCAAAAAATTATAAAAATTATATCAAAAAATCAGCGTTCTTTTCTCTACGATTAGATATCCCTCATGATATACTTTCGACGATTTTTTTAATATCTTTTTAGGGTTGAAAACCGGTAACACATGTGTTAGTGGTCGGTAATAAATGTGTTACTAGCGACTAACATATGTGTTACCAACAGCTAACACATGTGTTACTGCAACTAGCACATGTTTTACCGAAACTAACACATGTTTTACCGAAACTAACACATGTGTTACTAACCACCAAAAAATGAAAAAAAAAAAAAAAGTTCGTCGAAATTATACCTTGTGAGATGTCTAATCGAAGAGAAAAAAATGTTAATTTATATGATGCAATTTTTATATTTTTTTTAACCAGTCATTTGTGAGATATTTAATTTTTTTAAAATGTTGGGGTATTATTATCTTGATGAAATGGATTGTTGAGATTGATTCCTCCATTCTCACAAAAAATCTCATTCTCATTTGAACTTAATTATGTATTAACATAATAATAAATTATTGTTTCTTTTAAATTTATATTGATCCGTTTAATTTTAATTGAAGATACAATAAATTACATACGTAGAGTATTGTTAAAAGTAACTTCCATTAACATAATTCATTTTCTAATTAAATTAACTAATGTTACAATATATGACATTTTTTTTACGATATTAATAATGAGTGTCACTAATTATATTCAAACTATTAATTAAGCATTCATTTTCTATACTTACAATGCATACATTTCATAATAAGTTACAATCATGATCATATTAATAAAAAAGTTTGTTATATATAAGTGATCATATTAACAAATTTTTACTAAAACTTTTACTATAGTTATACTATAGTAATAAATAAATTTGTTGTAAAATTTGTTATAGTATAGTTAAAGGTATTGTTATCCACTTATAATTTCACTTAAAATTAATTATTTACTTACAAGAAATGAGCACCTACATCGTTCCTCATACACCTCACAACACCACTATCACCTCCCGCCCCCCTTTCAGCTCTGCCTTCCCCCATTCCCTGCCATCTCCAACCAGCAGTCATCGTATAAATTTGGTGTGACATTATTATAAATATGATACATTATTGTTATAAACATGGTGCATCATAATTATAAAGTTTAAGTGAAAGTGCATGATCACACTTTTCTTTATATAATTCTTAAAAGATACTTACTTGAATGTTAAGGACGTAATACAATTAAATATTTTGGAACAAATGTCAAATTCCAATATATGATTTCAGTTTCACTCACTCAATCATGGTACCATGACTAACTCCTGTTGTAGTCAATGAACCTTCACTCTTAGTAGATCTGGTCCTGGTCACAGTAGTGGTCGTTGACTTGATCGTGAGTGAGGAAAGTTCTCTTCATCAAATACTTGAAACAAGTTTATCTGAGAGAACAAGTATATAATGTTTTACCGATGCTCCAAAATATCAGTGATCACATATAAGACATTTTTGATTCTCCACACTCCACTTCTATTCACCGAGACAAACATCTAGGCATAAATTTCAGTTACCTTTAATAAGACATTCTTGTTCGTAACATCATTTTCGAAGTTTAGTGAGTAGTGAGAGATTTCAGATCAATGATCAATTATTAGTTTTCCAGTTAATTATCTATCTGTCTCTCAAATTATAAGGTTATTAGTTCATCATTTCTTACTCTTTTTAGAAATGATTTGTGATAGTAAACTATTAACATAAATTATTATTTTTTATTTTTCATTTATGGATAGTTTTTATCGGACATTGGTGATTAGTTTTCCAATTATTTACACAATTTAACAAGGAAAAGTTATGTACTATCAACATCATTTAAAATAAGGTTTTACTAGATCAAAACAGATAACTGAAGCAGATTCTTATCTGTATTTTTATTTTCTCAATTCATCCAAGTATTAAAAATTGATGCGGGAAGGAACCATAGAAATATCCGAAGTCTCATTAACCGGTACCAATCTCATCCATGGCCCCACCTTCCGTTTACAACAATACTAACCGCGTAAGACTACGTTGTAAATCCTGTATGAGAAATGAGGGGTAAAAAGTATAAAATAAAATTTACTTATTTGCATGTTGATTGGTAAACAGTACAAATCTTTTGTGTTGTTAGTAACACATTTTAAATCCCTTTAAATATACTTTTATAGAATATATTTGAGTAGTAGAATATCATATTAGATATTGAGATAACTCCATAGGTCCAAATAGATTTTGTAAGGTCGGTGCTAACAGTATCACCCTTCACCCGTCTTTCATTCGTACTCCACTTCTTCCATTGACACCAGCACGTCATTGCACGTCTTTCTCCTCGCGGCTTCAAATTGCTTTTTCACCGGGAAGCTTGAAGACGGATTTGTATGGGCCCAAATTCTGCATGCAATATTTAAAATTAAAATAAAAAATATATTTTTATATTTTTCAAACTAACTGTCCAAAATAAAATAAAAATTCAAAAATTTTAAAAACCGAACATCAAAAGGTAACAAATTTTTTTTAGTATTCTTTTAATTTTTTATTTTTTTTCCTTTTCTATATATACACATATAACTTAACTATATTTTATACACAATCACAACTATAATTCTCTCAACTACAATTACAATTACAATTACACTTAACTTTTTTTATTTTTTTCCTTTTCAAATCAACACACTTTTCTCACCATCTTTTATATTTTCTTTCATATATTATCTCTATCTATATAATTCAAACATAATATCATATCGTAATGGACCCATACGAAAATTACGGCGAAGATTCGAGCAAAGAATCTGATATTGAAGATATCAACTCATTGATTGCTTGTTTTAATCCGATTGCTATGATTGATACTATTGAAACGTTAGAACAAGATGAAAAAAATGAAGTCGAAAGTTCACGACCAAGAGCACGTAGAAGATTCTTACCTAGAAATTTTCTCGACGCCGGTGAACGTTTGTGGCAAGACTACTTTGCCTCTAATCCAATATTCTCGCAAGATTACTTTCAAAGACGCTTTTGGATGAACAAATCATTGTTTTTCCTTATATGTCAAGGTATAACGTCTTACTCTCAAATACGATAGCTCCGTATAATGTGAATAAGGTTCAATTCAAGAAAGGATATTACCTCGCTGACGGAATTTATGCAGAATGGGCTACTCTCTTGAAGTCATTTAAATCTCGAAAAATCATGTGCACTTGTGTGATTTTACAAAACATGATAACTGATGACACGGGACGCAATATATGTCAACTATAGGAAGACTACCCCTCATACCCGAATAATCTTCCAAGGAAATCGTGGTCAGAGAGGATTGAAGTAGTACTTGGTATGAACAGACAATTATGAGATTCGATGGTGCATCATCAACTTCGAAATGCTCTTATCGAACACATTTGGAATCACTCTTTAAATTTTCGTGTTCGAAAATAATTAATGTAATTGTTTATTTATTTAATGTAATGTTATTTTATTTTTTAATGTAATCGTATTTATTTTTAAATTAATTAATGTATATTTATTTTTAAATTAATGTAATTTATTTACTTTAATTAATGTAATATTTTATTTTTTAGTTAATGTAATTGTTTATTTTTAATTGTAATTGTATTAATTGAAAAAAATAAAATAAATGGTTGGTCCAATCTTTATGAAGACCGGTCATTTAGTGGCAGTGTTTCAGTTTTTCTTCAAACGTGACGTTAAACTGAAAAAGTTTAAAAGAACAACTAATTATCGAATGAGAGTGATCCAATGAAAAGGAATTAAAGGTCCTTTCATTAAAGTTCACGTACTACTATAATTAAACCTTTTAGAAAACGTAAAATATTTTTAACGTTAATTAAATCTAATTAACAGAATTAGTAAAACTAGAGAGTGGATTCATTTAAAATAACACGTGTATCTTATTCGCCTATAATAAACCGTATTCAGTCATTAGATCCTCATGTTTCCGGCAGTCCGTTCCAATTATTGGTAACCATATCCAGATCAGTACTTAGATCTCTATCAGCCGAACTGATGACCCACACCTCCGATCCATAAAAGCTTTTAAACATTCATTCAGCCGTTACTTTTTTTACAAACAGCAAGGTTGTTATAGCAATTTTGTTGTGCTGGCCATTTATAAAGGTTAGTCATTTTAGTTTGCCGAAAGTTGCAGGTGGACGTAGATGGGTGTTGGCTTTACGGTTGATGGTGATGGCTGGTGGCGGTTTGATTGGTGATGGCCGGCGGCGATTTTACAGTTCTGGCTGGTGGCGATTTTAATGGTGGTGGTTGAAAAGGGCAGATATGTTGAGGAATAAATAATTACTTTCTCCGTTCATTTGAAATGTCCACTTTACTATATTAGTTTGTATTAAAATAAGTGTCTATTATTAGTGGACATAGATGATAATTGAGTAGTGTATAGTGTAGTTAATAGAGATTTTTAAAAGTACATGCATTTTGAAAGTGAACATTTTAACTATAATAGAGGAAGTACAATGTTTTCTTTTAGTAATTGTGGTATTCGACCCTTGACCGAATAATCTACAAGGTCCGAGTCCACTGCTTAATATACTCTAATCAGCTAAAGCTCTTTCAAATGGAGATTAATGCGGCCACATAAGAGTTGTCATATTTAATCTATTATTATGCACTAGTTTGGTTCAAATATTAGACCTTCAATTTTGCAATACTTATTTAAATGAGGAAAGTAATGAGACGATGAGACTTTAGATGTGCATTTTATAATTTAAAAAATGAATACAAATTAAAATAAAAGTGTTTTGGTCCTTTTAATTGGAGGAGGATCGAAAAAATAATATCTTGAATTTTTAGACTGCGAACACAAAATTTAAAGTGTACATGTATAACCATTTATAAACGACGACTATTCATACAAATATAGAATTAACTTTTATCAACCACGCAATCACAAGCCTTATTGACTACTGATCACTCGTGCGACTGCTTTTCTTCTCTTTACTATTATCTACGTTTATAATTATTATTACCTTTTACGTATCCACATTTTATTCAACTTTTCAGGATTTTCAGTTTTTGTGTGATGAAGATAGTTTTCGGTCCTTCATTTCTTATTTTTCTTTAGGAAACAGGAGAAGTTGCCAAAACAGGACAATAACATGAGGTTTATAAAATACAAAATAAAAACAGTATTATGTTGACTTTCTTGGTAAGTTTCAGTTTTAATATTCCGTTATTAATTGAATTTATTTATGTTACCTTTTTATGAACCAAATTGAATTTATGTGAGGCGGGTGTTTGGGTCACCTTTTCAAACGTGCTTTTTAGCGTTTTTGTTGTGAAAAGGTCACATTTATTTGCAAAACACTCCTTGGCTTAATAGCTTATTATATGTAAAAAACACATTTTTTAGAAGCCAAGGAGATGGGGATTTTGAGATTGAGCATTTTAAGCTCAAAAGCTGATAAGCTATTAAGCTATTACGCTTAAGCTCCCATTGCCATTGATAAACCAAGCCAAACGCCCTGATATTATCAAAATTGGTAAATTATGTTACTGTTCTTGGAAATTTGCCCCAGGAAAAATTATGTTCGGTTTTGTCAATCGAATCTAACTTTTTATGAATATTATGTGATTCATGGCGAGTATTTCCTGTGTAGAGAGAAGAATTTGATGCATATATAAATACTTCGGTATGTTCTAAACCCTATGCAAATCTCATAGCAGACGAGTGAATGCAACAATAGCATTGAAGCTTACAATTCTGTGTTTTCTTACAAGAAAATGACTGAGAATGACTGGAGCAGTACTTACAGAAACGAAATCAAAAAAATGGCAGATTGGCTTTTCGAAAGCTCACAAATTGGATTCTCCCAGGATCGCTATGATAAGCACCCAGAATATATTAACCTTCAAACACAAGATATGTTTGATAGCCTGGTTGAATTGTATGCAGCTGCGGTCTTTACTCAATGGCATCACTACAAAAGATTAATGGACTCATATCCTCATCCAACATTGTGCCTCCTCATGTCTACCTTGCTCAATGCTACATTTCCATGCGGTTCATCAATCTTTATGTTTCCAACTGCAAGGCTTTAATGGAGCTTTCTTTGCTGGCATTCAATGAGCATTACGATGGAGAACTCTTTTGAGTCTCCTGATCAAGCATTGAAGGAACACTTGAATGCGAAGGTGAGGGATGGACAACTCGTTACACTCCAATTGACGTGAATAACCCTTGATCAAAATAGAGATTTTGGTCAAGGATGGTAAGAGTTGCCAGAAAATGTATTTTTTGGAATGATTCTTGTGTATTGGTAAAATGGGAGTTTTTTTCAGGTGATGATTGCGTCTATTTGATTGATTTTCTCCCTTTTATGAGTTGAATGACTTCCTACAATCCAGGAGCAATATTTGGGAGTTAGCATACGTGGTAACTGCCACGTAGCTGATCGTGGGTTTGTCGGGAGACCCCGTCAAATGTAAAACATCAGCATGAGTTTGTTGAGGTTCTGCGCTGAGGGTTACCACGGGTTACGACATATGTTATGTTCTTAGCATCTGGTTATGACAAGGATCGTACAGGTTCTGCCGAGTGGCTGAGACTCTTCTTTTTGTGATAAAGTTCTGCCCAGAGGCCATACTTGATAGCGTAATCTTGTAAGGGTGGTTGTTACAGAGGTATATCATTATCTCCCATGAGTCTGACCATTATTTGGCTTTACTTAATGCTTCAATACGTCCCACTTATATTAAGCATGATGTTGATAATGCCCTATATATACCCACTATTATCGATTCTCCCAATATCAACAATTTAAATCCCTTTTGTATTAAAACTTTGTACCTAATGTCGAACTCTTTCATGGTGTCACGTATATCATGAAACATAGAAATCGTTGCATTTCACTTCACTTCTAGTGATAAAATGGGGCGACTCTGTTGGTTATTTGATTGGCACAGTGAATATCGTGGATGTTCCTGGTTTTCACAGAAAGGTAACTTTGATCTCGGGGATGTCACCCTTGCCTATCTTCTTGGAACTACTTGTACTCAAAATCTTGGATTTAGGGATGTTGATGATTGGCAATACTTTGCTAAAGGTATTTGATAAATGTGTAATTATATATGTTTTTATGCACTTTTTATAGTTATTTTGGTAGTTATTTTAGTTATTTATTGTGAATTTTGTACTTAATTTGTCATATTTGTATATTAAGAACGTTAAGTGTTGAAACTAAAGATATTTAAGGGGTGAAGTGCAAATTTGGATATTTTATGGTTAATAATTCGTCGAGTCCAAGACTTTACTCGCCAAGTAGAAGATAAAGTATATCAGATTTGTATAAATATTTGAAGACTTAGTTGAGAAGAATTATCTTCTATTCATTGTCCAAATACATTTCAAAGATAGAGATGACAGTTGATAAGAACTCAAGGCTATCTTGTACTTTACTCATAAGAAAACTAGATACCTTAAAAGATAGAGAAATGATCTGGAACTCGGCGAATTCTGTCATAAACTCTCCGAGTTATTTGTCGGGATTATTGATGTAGCGTACAAAGTCATGTTTTTACGTACATTATTTAACCCATATCGGACTTAGAATTAACAAAAACACACTAATATTGTCATAATCAATATTTTGTTAACTCGGTCAAAACTTAACTATTATTTCAAAAGATAGTAAAAGGGGACGAAAAACGCGTTAAAACAGGCATAAATCAAGCACACGTTCATTTTATCGTAAAATCCAAATTAGAAGCTGAAATCTATCTTAAAATGTTCCTCAAGAGATTATGAGAACGTGGACGTGAGAATCGCTCAAAATGGATCAAAAACAAAGAAGTTAGAGCAAAACGAAGAAACCAAGTTACGATCCCGCACTCAAGACTCACGACCTAGCACCATACGACCAAGAAGAGGTGGTATACGGCTATGATGCCCGTATAAGCCCTCCAAAGAGGCCGTATACCACCACCAAGGGTGTATTACACCCTCCTGCATTGGGTGTATTCTCATTTTGGGTGATTTTCACTCACAATTTGGTCTTGTGAATACACCCAATTTCCAAGGAGTGTCAATGTGGGTGTCGAATTTTTCCTTAAAGATTTGATTTTTATACCACACCCAAATACGGGTAGTGAGTCATTTGGGTGTATTTTGAGGGTGCTTGAGCCTATAAATACCCCCCTCCATCAACCTCCTCAACACACCTCATTACTTCCACATTTCCTCACCTACACATACACTTCTCTCTCTAGAAACTAGTTTGTAAATATTAGTTAGTTAGTTAGTTAATTAGTGGTAATCAAGCTAATTAGAGGAGCTACTATTGTAATCAAGGATTATTGAAGTATTAATTCAAGAGTGCAAAGTTCTCGATATTACATTGCTTATCTCCGGGTGACATCTATTTCTCTCATACTTATAATATGTTTATTTTGCATGATTATCTTGTATGCGGTTTATTTGTTGCCATGATTAGTGAGTAGTTTACTATTGTGATTGTTGCAATGTAGATAATTAGAAATATGGATAATGTTTAATTAATCTTTTAATTATATAATTAGGAATTGTTTTGTTATGTATCTGGTTAAACTCATCATGCACTAGACCTAATTTATGGATTACCCTTTCCAGTTTTTCACGTGACTATCACTTAATTGTTAGGAATTAGGAATTATCTTTATAATGAATATCATCCAAAAACCTAATTGTCGAAGTTTCAGCAATCACACTCTATCTATCTGATTTGCCTATCCGTAGTTTAGAATTTATTTTTTTATGCAAGTAGTTTAATTAAAATCAAAACAAACCAAATCTACCTATCCTACACAAACCCATCCTAATATAGGACCTATCTTAGGCATAACCTTAATTTCAATTCGTGACGATCGTCGAATGATCTCAAGTTATACTTACTGCTTACTCACCCAATATAGTAGGTAGTACATATAGTTTGAGCCCCAGCTCTTATAAATTTAAAACACACACTGACTGTGCCCCCTTTGGTCACTGTCCTGCAATCAATACAAAACAGACGACACCTAGTCAGGATTAGACCGACCGTTGGGCGTGAATCAATTATATTCTATTTAGATTTAATATTAGTATTGATTATGTGTTACTGACTAATTACTGACAGATCGTTATTCATATTAGTTAATTTAAAATGTATTTTTAACTGCGTATAAGTTAATTATATAATGTGATGATGATTGTTTTGTACCTTTGACATCCTTGGATCAAATCAATTAATTGGGGTATGCTTAAATATACACTTTATTTTCACTATTTGAACACCAATGATGATATAATTATTAGTAGGACCCTAATTATTATATTTTTCTTAAATATACACTTTATTTTCACTATTTGAACACTAATGATGATATAATTATTTAGTAGGACCCTTTTACTTTTTCATTAAAATTTTAAATGATCATTCCAATCATTACTTATATTTATTGTTTTACTTATCCAAATATATATATATATATATGTATATAAACAAATATATAAACATAAAATTCGAAATTAAATATCACAACTTTTATTAAGTAATTTTCACTTACTTTTTCAATCACAAGAGTGTTGCAAAATTACATTAAATTAGATCATGACTTTCAGGAGCCCGATAATAATATTCGTGAAAATCATTTTGACGAGTAACATATTTGTCTTCCCACCCAGATGCAATATCACTTTTATATGTGATCAAAAGTGGAGGAGTTAACGGTAAAGGGAAACATTCTCGTAATGCAACTCTAATATAATGGTTATGATTCACATGGGCAATCACTATGGTCTCATGTGAGTCTGATTGCGGTGGACTGGACTAAAGAGGAAAACTCATAGTACAACCTCTATCGTTGGATAGATTTACAACTACTTTGTTATATGCCAAAACAATAACCAAGCCCGTGTTTGGCATTTCCATCCATTTTCCAGCAAATTTCCCAGTACTATAGATTTGTTCATAACCGATAGTTCCAAATATATACTTGTACTGTTGTTGTCGGGACTCTAACTTGCGCACCAAATCGGACCGAATTCGAGGCCACTGATCCTCAGGGAGACCAAGACTGATAGCAACTGATCTAAATCCACAATTTCCATCGGACAAGACATTTTGTATACCCGAGACTGAGATATAAGGATGGACAACTTTCGGAATTTGTTTACGAAATCTTTTTTGTCTCCCTTAGTAGGTCCATAGATGAATCATGCCACGTAGACGTTTGACTCACAAATGAGCTATGTCTTGGCGGTTCTTCATTTAGGTTTCGGATTAAGTTATGCGTCCGACCTGTTTGAGAGTTCGAAAATGAACTATGTCTTGTAGGTTGCATAGTCGGATCTATCTCGAAAAAACTGTATGAATAACTACGCTTACAAGATCTTGACTTATCGGGTCAACACGCTTCTTTTTTTATTGTTTGTTCAAGCTTGGCCGTGCACGGGTATTTTTTTTTAATCGATGGTTCTTTAATCACGGTTTTACTTGGATTAACTATATCCACACGCTTTCTTAAGAGACTCTTTTTACTACGTCTAACTACTCATTGAACTTTTCTTTAAAACGGTGTAATTCATCGCCGCATAAAATATCTTCATTTTCCACCGGTTCTGACCATGAAACGTTTAGCATCCTCCAAAAGATATCAATCGAATCCAAGGGAATATACTCTCCTATAACAAAATAAAAATAATTGTTTTAAAGTTTTTGAAAACAAAAGACGTTAATCAAGTAATTGATGTTAAATATACTGACCTGAATTTAAGTACGTTGAAAGTCCGCAAGCACATGGTAACCCACAACTATTACGAAGTCGACAACCACACTTTGAATAGTCAAACTCAAGATCATTCAACCGAAGAAGTTCTTTTAAAATCATATCAAGAGCTTCTTTTGAAACATAACCCCATAATAAAGTTAAAATCGGTAGGTTATGATGATGCTAACAATAAGTTGTACTTCTTCCAAAGCTTGCGTTGATTTCTGTAACTTGAGACTGCACGATTTGATTAATACAACCCACAAATTGATCCAAGGTATATTTTTTAGATTTCAAGTAAAATTTTAACTTGGCATGTTGGCTCTCAACTCTATTGCTCGTTATTGTTACCAAAGTTGAGAGACATTTCTTTATGTTTGTTCAACCACAACTCATCCACGTAACATAAAACACTTGAAAAGACAAAAAAAAAACTATATCAAATAAATATATACATATATATATATCGGTGAATAAAATGTATATTAAATGTGAAATTTAGAGAAATATACGTGGATATTTTCTTAGTACTAAATGAAGTTGCTTGAAGTTTTCCAAGTACGATATCCACGTAAGAGAATCTTCTAGTACCTTCCACGTTGAATAAAATGAGTCCCAATCACATTATGTCTTGATCTTGGCCTACAATGCATAATAATATTTTGATGAATGTGTCATCTACAAAGTAATCGAGTAGCATCCAGAAAAACTTTTTTGTATGCACCTATGAGAGCTCTATCCGTGATTATAACACGTGGGTGCATGCACCCGTCTAATGTCAACTTTAAACACTCTAACACCACTTATATTTTTTCTCCTTTTCTTCACTTATAAATGGAAAAGTTATGCAAAATGTTTTGCTTGTTGAAGTAAAGCAATCTCAACAAAAGACATTTTCTATATGTTCGTCTTGTACGTAGCATCTATAATCAACACGTGTGGGAATGCCCGTCATATCTTAAAAGATGTTGGATGTACAAAAAATAAAGCTTCCAACTCGTTTGTAACAAGATGTGTGTCATAGTCGTGAACATAACCATTGGAATGTAAAAGTGACATAAGAACCTATCGTAGTTTTTTCGACTTTTTTGTCCTAGCGAATTTTAGATTGAGCATTGTATATGTCTTTAATTGTTGACACATTATCTTTATTTTGCTCTTTTATTATCGACATAATGTTTCGTGCATGTACATTCTTCCTTGTCAAATCCTCCACCAAATCGATAGTCACGTGTTGTTAATCGCCTAACGTAGGGATGCGCCTCCATATATTGCGATGGAGGATGATTATGTTCATCGCAATCACACTTAACGTCCAACCATTGTATACCCATCAATATTTCCCTACTAACAGGAATGGGCAGTTAGTTTTTCTGGTGGCCGTATCTTTATTTGTTTCCTTCTCTTTATATTCACACATAAGATCGACTTCGTTCGTAAAGCCGCTTGTGTTCACCTTTGATCTTTTAGTTATGATGACATACCCGAGAGGGCGTACCTTGTTTTGTGGCCAAGTTTTTAAATCTTCATGAGAGTTAAACACCTAAAATTTAGAATTTTTTTTAAACGGTGATGTCCAATTATAATTACAGAATAATTTAATAAATATAAATCAAATAGAATATTATTATTGTAAATGGTCTGTAAAAAATGGCGACACATACGCATATAATTCATCATCTTCAGTTGAGTTGTTTCCGTAAAAAAATGACATTTTTACGTCCGCTAACGAAAAAAATACCTGCAAAAAAGTAAAATCATAATTATATGTAACCATTTGGTTGTTCCTAATGTCATAAAAGTTTAATAATTTAAAAACAAAAAATTTCGCCACCAAAATAAAAAAATTACCAAAATATCCTAGTAAAAAAAGAGCATAAATTAAACAATAAAATCATAAAGAAATAATAAAATAGATTTTAAATTTATGACTATCCAAAATTTTGATCGAAATGTATGACTATCACTTATAGGGAGTGAAATAACAAAAATACATAAATATACATCATTTATTCTCTTTTCACACAACAAACTATTAGTCAACTGAATTATTTTTTCTATATTATTATTTTGTTATTTTGTTATTTTTTATTACCATCATAAAACTAACAAAAATAATACATAATACATATAGGTTATTTGTACCATATAAAAGAGTCTACATATTTCGTAATAGTGAAAAGTGAAAGCTTTTTTGTTTTCTTAAAAAACTCTTTAAGAAGACACTCATTTTTTTTTTTTTGGTGTTAATTTTTCGATTTCTTGAATTTTTTTCTAAAATAAGTGTCTCAGCTTTATAAAAACTAAACATGCTCTAAATTATGTATCGTAAGTTTAAGTGCTATATATAGTCTCACTTCCGTTAACTAATTAGCTTTGAGAATAATAAAAAAATTGTTTGGTCGTCAACGATATGGTTAAGAGACATTTTGCATGAATCATATAGATATTAGATCGATTAAAAACTTCATTGATTATAAAGGCAATAGAAGAAATTTCATCCTAGAATCAAATTATTAAATAAAAATGTTGTAAATAGACTGCATGTTTAATGCCGCATAAAGTTTGGTTAGCATTAATATTAGGATTTGATAAAGTTCACCATGCCTCGGTGATTGTGTATTCACATATATATATAGAACATGATGAGTTACAATGAGATAACTAATATGCCTATAATACAGGAGATAAGGCAATTAATATATTTGACTAATAAGCAAATTATATTATCGTATTACCCCCCCGCAAGCGAAGATGGAGGAGGACCAACTCGAAGCTTGGATCAAAAATCTTCAAACAACGGGCGTGGAAGACTCTTGGTGAAGATATCGGCTAGCTGTAGATGAGTAGAAACAAATTTTGTGTGAAGCTTGCCTGACATAACTAATTCACGTACAAAGTGATAGTCGATATCGATATACTTCGCACGCTTATGAGAAATGGGATTCTGACTGAGGAACAACGCGCTGCGATTGTCGCAAAGCAGAGTTGGACATCCGGAAGGAAGCACATGAAGTTCCCGAAGCAAATGCGTGATCCAAATGATCTCAGATGCCGTGTTGGCTAAAGCTCGATACTCGGATTCACAACTTGAACGGGAAACGGTTGGTTGTTTCTTAGCACTCCATGAGACCAAGTATCCACCAAGAAAGATAGAGTAGCCATACGTAGAGCGTCGTGTTTCAATACAACGAGCCCAATCGGCATCCGAGTAACCCAAGATTGAAGGAGAGGTGGCATGAGAGAATGACAACCCATATGATAATGTACCTTCACATAGCGGAGAATTCTTTTTACAGCTTGGAAATGATCTTGCATGGGGGCATGTAAAAACTGGCTGACTTGATTCACGGCATACGAGAGATCCGGTCGAGTGATCGTTAAGTATTGAAGGGCACCAACAAGCGATCTATAAAGTGTTGGATCAGAGAAAGGAACCCCGTGGCTTGTGAAGTAAGTAGAAGTTGAAAGGGGAGTGGCAATCGGTTTTGCATCCAGCAAGTGAGCTCGAGAAAGAATATCACGTGCATACTTAGATTGGCTAAGAAAGATACCCGAATTGTGATATGAAACTTCAAGGCCAAGAAAGTAGTTTAACTTGCCGAGATCAGTAATGGAGAATTCTCGATGTAAACGGGTGATGAAATGTCGTAATAGAGATGGTTGATTCCCGGTTAAGATGATGTCGTCTACATTCACCAGGAGATATATGATAGAAGAGTCCGTCTTGAAGATAAAAAGTGAGGTATCGGTGCGACTACATGAAAACCCAAGTCCAACAAGAAAGGAGCTCAACCGTTGAAACCAAGCTCGTGGAGCTTGTTTCAGACCATAAAGCGCTTTCTTAAGACGACATACATGATTTGGTAGTTGAGAATCAATGAAACCCGGTGGTTGTTCCATATAGACGGTATCGGTTAAGTTCCCCATGAAGGAACGCATTTTTAACGTCCAATTGGTGCAAAGGCCATTTATTTAAAACGGCAATTGAGAGAATGATGCGAAGAGTGGAAGCCTTGACAACCGGGCTAAAGGTAGCAGAATAATCGATACCTGGAACTTGAGTGAAACCTTGAGCCACTAAGCGAGCTTTATATTTATCTATTGAACCATCGGCATGAAATTTGGTTCGAAACACCCATTTGGAACCAACAACATTCGTCCGAGATGGACGAGGAACGAGATCCCAAGTATGATTTTGTTTTAAAGCCAACATTTCATTACACATAGCATCATACCATTTTGGGTCTTTAGCAGCGGATTTGAAACCTTTTGGTTCGGTGGATGCAAGCAATGCTTGATGAAGACTCGAAGATGAAAGCTGAGAGAAATCAGCAACATGTCTTGTCTTGAAAATTCGTACTTTAGATCTAGTAACCATCGGATGACTAGGTGTCGAAGAAGAAGGAGCATGTGAGGCAGCAACAAGTGGCGTGGAAACAGTAGTGCTTTGCTCAGTTGATGAAGAAACAGAAGGACTATGAGTTGTAGAAACATCACCTGTACATAAGTCACATGGATTAGTAGATTTTGGAGGTGGTGACTTAGGAGTAGACATGGATGAGGTGGAAATAGGAGTAGACATCACACCATCATCACAGTAAGTAGACAATATTAATTGAGCAGGAGATGTTGTAGATGGCAGACCTTCACATGGAAAGGTAGCTTCATCAAATTGCGCATGCCTTGTTGTATATATACGCCAGGTTGTGGGATCAATGCATCGATAACCCTTATATTTGTCACACCCCGCTAGAGCGGAAACACGAGGTATAACAGTACAATGATTTCATAATCGAACATTACAAAACGTCACCGTTCAACGGTCTACATTAAGCACAAAATATAGAGTTTTACAATATTCCCAAATACAAAAGTAATATCCGAATCGTACTACTACATTCCAAAAGACATAAATTCCATACGCTAATATAATCTAAAATCAGACAGCAGGTTTAGCTTCAATTGTCAGATTGTGACAAGTTCCTGAAAAGCATGTAAAATACAGGTCAACTATGAAACATAGTTGGTGAGCACTCAGGTTTTATGAAAAGATTGACCTTCGTTGAAGTTAATGAAGTCCAATGGAAATGCAAAACGTCATACAGGATTAGTGAAGAAAAAATGTGTTCGGTGTCGAGCTCGTAGGATGGAATTAATATTTGATGTTCATGTGTTTACAAGTCTTGACGATAGATAAGTGTAGTAAAAGAGTGATTTAGTACGTAAGACTTATTTGCTAACACTTTATAGTTTCAAGTAAAGTTCGTAAAATGATGGTTTTTATTTTTATAAGTGTCAAAACGTTCATATTTGAGGTGGGTTACCCTGTCGGTGTAAAAAAAAGGGCATCGCTTTAAGGCCATGCCTATGATCGTCAAGACCGCCATGATTTACCTTTTAATTACTATGATTTTGATTCAATGCATCTCCAAGATTGAGTGTTTTTAATTGACAACATCAGAGTATGGTTCAAATCATTGTGTTTATGATTTTCAATAAGAAACTGTTTCAAATATCTAAGTCATCCTAGAGCTCGGGTCACAAGTTTGTAGTTTCAACGAAGACATCAAGGCATCATGCATTGTGAATTCATTATTAAAAAAAAATATTATGGTTTATATAGTCCATGATTAATTATGCTTGAATCCACAACCAAACCTACAACCGATAAACCCTTGCCCCAAATAGTGATGCCCTATCGTTGGCATTTAGGATGATGGAATGCACTCACGTGGCCGCGTGAGTGGGGAGGTGGTCTCGCTCCCAAATAGTACTATTCATATGCATCATTGGCTCAAATAGAGTTAATGGTCGTGTAGAGATACCGGGGACTTTAGATACGATAGCAACCAAGCATATAATCATGTGGCATCAATAAGTATTCACAACATCGTAAATCAAGTATCATAAACATATCATTTGCAAGTAAATAAAATCATTCAAGTCATTCATGCATGCTTTTCACCCCAAAACATTGAATTAAAGCATTGAAATAGGGGCTGAGTACTCACAATCGTTAGTAGGCGTACGGAAAGGGTGGTAAAGCGCGACTCGACCCAAAAGTGGCTCCTATCCAAGACCTACGAGTACAAGGTTCCTAATTAGATTCTTGACTAAGATGGCTTGTTAAGATTGCTTAGCTAGTTGTTTAGGTTGCAAAGTGCCGTTTAGATTTGATTTGTCGTCGACGGTAAAAACTCGGGTTGTGATGAAAATAGTGTAAACGCTTGAAAATAGATTCCAAAAATCACCAAATTTGGTATACAACATGAGAAATGATTCACAAATTTTCTGTGAAAATTTGAGAATTTTTAGATTTACAGATTATTTTTAATCATTTCTTGACCAAAAGAGTGGGATAAATAGGAGAAAAATAGTAATTATTCTTGAAAAATTACGAAATTTTTACTAGATCAGTTTTAGGTCATTTCTAAGTTTGTGTAAAAATTTCATCTCATTTTGGGCTCTGGAACATTGGTTCCCATCGTATGTGTTTTAGCAAATCGCACGTCAAAAAGCATAACAAAACAATTCCAATCAGTGTTAAATTTTGAGGATAGTGTCATTTTATGTGGAAAATGACACAGTAATTTTCCCATATTTTTCTGATGTCAAAAAGTAATTTTTCATGAATATTTGGCTTTCTAGAGACTTTATTTACATTAATTCTTGAAAAATACTTAAGCTTTTCCAAAAATTCTTATTTTTATTTTCAAGGTTCTTTTCAAGATGTAGATGCTGAGAAAAATCATCCTCAAATTTTAAACACGATTTATCTATATTTTGTGTATTTTACTTTCGCCATACCACATCTTTCATGCATTTACAAGACTTAGATTATGCATGTTAATCATGTATTTATTAAAAATACTAAATCAACAGAATAAAATCCCATCTTTTTATAAAACAGAGATATGTGTGTTAGGAATGTAAAATAATTTTCTCAAATGTTTTTGAATAGTGTAAGACCCTTAAACAAATATCAATACACCATGTAAACAGAAAGCTACTGTTTGCGCACCAGTTTTGTTTGGTACGTTTGGGGGTCTTAAACTCAATGGATTTGAATGAGACCAGTGGGCTTTGAAAGGTAAGACATTGAACTAAATTCCAGAAGAAGAATCAAGATTTTTGGACCATTATTCACTGAGTTATGGTCGTCTCAAGTGAGGTCAAAATCTGGACAGATTCATACAAGACAATAGTAATCTTTTTGATGTGTTTCCACATCTCACGATTTTTAGACCTCATCCAATGATTGAGGCTTTGTCTTATATGCATGAATATGTACTTTTACAGAGATAAAAATATACTTTAACATAACACAAGATTTAGATACAAAAATGGTACATGCAAGCCCAAAAATCGGGTTTTTGGGTTCTTTTTCAAGAACACCTCTTGCTACCAAGCTCTAGATCTTATTTGCTCCTTTAAATCTTTGATCTAACACATTCTTGGTGTTAAAATACATTCAAGATGTGTTAGATATGATTCTTAGTGGTTTAAACTTTTCATTCCATCTAGAACTAACAAATAACATCAAAATACAAGAAAAGACGATTTTCGGTTTGTTTTTGGTTTGATCATGGGTTGCCCTTAGTTTTTGACACTTAAACAAGTGTAAGGGAACCTACAAACTTACAAACCTTTATTGAGGGTTTTAGCCATGGAAAAGGGGATAAAAGTAGAGATTACAAGAAAGGAGACTAGAGATAAATGTTTTACCTTTGAATGATGGATTGAAGTGAATGAACACCTTCAAGATGAGATTATTTGATGGAAAAGTGGCTGGAAATTTAGAGAGAATGTGTGTGTTTTCTTGGAGTGGAAGAGAGAAAATGATGAGGGAAAGTTGGGAAGAGTGTGTGCAAGTCTCTATGTATAGAGAAGTGCAATGGACAAATGGAGGGGGAAGAGGGGGGGGGGGGGGGGGGGGCTGGCCGTTTTTTGCAAGGGGGGGGGGCTGATTTCAAAATATTTTTTTTTTTTAAATTTTATTATATAATTGTTCCAAAGTTTATATAATTAATTTGTATTAGTTTTGTGAGTCTATGGATGTTAAATTAGGATTTCTTTGCGGTTTAATTCGAATTACGAATTCATATTTTTATAAATTCATGACATTCATCATAATGTGTTTATTTTATTTATAATGATTTTCGCAAATTAATTAATCGGTTTACGGTTGTGATAACTGTTTTATTGAAATTTTCCGATTCTTGCGAAACGATGAATATTTCGTGACGACTGATGAGCTTTAATTTCATTTGCTTTCTTTGGCACTTAGTAACCTATTTTAATGTCCCTCAAAGTCTTTAGAGTTCACTAAGCAATCTTCTAAGACGTTGTGCGATTTCAGTAACTCTCGGACTAGGTACTTAAGGAGTCGATCCTAGACTTTTTCATTAGGATTCTAGAGTGCTATAAAAGAAATTTAAAAGTACTAAGATTTTAATTGCGATGTTGACCTGAGATTTTGACGGTTGTCACAATATTGAGGGCTATAACCAATGAAAACACAAGGAGCACTCCTAAGAGCAAGTTTATGAGACGAGTAGTCACGAAGATATGGGTAGACACAGCTGCCAAAAACTTTGAAATTTGCATAAGTTGGCTTGGTGTAAAATAACAACTCATAAGGCGACTTGTTGGACAATAGCTTAGATGGTAGACGATTTATGATGTAAGTAGCCGAGCTGAATGCATAAGTCCAAAAAAAGGCAGGAACATGAGCATTAAACATCATTGCCAAGCCTGTTTTAGTGAGATGGCGATGTTTGCGCTCAGCTTGTCCATTTTGCTGCGGTGTATACGGACAAGATAAGCGATGGTGAGTACCATTTTTTGCTAATAATGTGCGAACCGAATTACCTGTAAATTCAGTGCCTCCATCCGATTGAAAAACCTTGATCTTGCGCGAGAATTGAGTTTGAACAAAACAAACAAAATTTTCGAAAACAGTAGGAAAGTCTGATTTAGCTTTCAATGGATAAAACCAAGTGAACCTGGAATAATCATCAACAAAAATAACATAATAACGAAAGCCATCCATGGATGGAACAGGAGATGGACCCCATAGATCACAATGTATTAAATCCAAAACATGAGACGCGCGTTTCATATTATTGTCAAAAGATAATTGTTTGCTCTTGGATAATTGACAAGAGGAACATACATTCGGAACAGGTAAAATAGATGTAGTAGATAAACATCCTAACTTATTTAATAAAGAAATAATGTCACAAGAAACATGGCCTAAGCGACGATGCCATAACTCAAAAGATGTTCGAGATCGGCTAGAAGAAAGTCTTGTCAAGAAAGCTTGTTGACCTCGCTTGAGTACATATAAGCCAGCTTTATGGTAGCCCCGTGCGAGAGTTTCCTTGGTAAGACGATTATGAATAAAAAACACTTTATCAGAAAACAAAACATCAACCTTATTATCATGAGTGAGCTTACTAATAGACAATAGATTCTTAGTAATATGAGGCACCACAAGAACATCCTGTAAGACTATGTGCGGTGTAATGTGAGTTTTTCCAACATGTGAGATAGAAGCAGTTTGGCCATTAGCAAATATAATAAACTCATTACCAACATAAGAAGAAGCAGAGTCCAAATTCGAGGATGTGGATGTCATATGGGACGATGCTCCGGAGTCAACAAACCAATCAGGGGATTGAGATGCAACATTGCATTGTGCTTGAAAGGCATGAGCAAGGTTGGCATCAATGGCAGCAGGTCGACTTGCAAAGGTATGTAGATCAGGACATTTTGTGGCATAGTGACCTTCTTTGCGACATAGTTGATAGTGAGGGAGACGACGATAGCCACGTCCTCTGCCACTAGATGATAGACCACGATTTGAATAGGTATTACAACCGCGACCACGTGATGAAGAGTGCTCAGTTTGTTGGCCAGTAGAGGCACAAGTGGTAGAAGTATTAAAAGCAACAGGTTGAACAGTCGAACCATTTACTGTTTGCAAAAACAGTTCATGACTCTCTGCTTGAGAGACTAGATCACGAAAGGATGGACGTGGCCGAATTAAGCGTTGTGTGGTGGAAAAGGTTTCAAAGGAGGAACCGAGACCACACAAGAACCAGTGAGATTTATCAGTGTCAACTAAGGGGTGGCCAATGGCATTTAACTGATCACAAATAGCTATAAATTTCCGAGCAAACTCACTGACAGTAGAGGAACCCTTTTTGATTTGGCGAAGAGCATCACGGAGAGTATGCATACGTTCAACGGAATCATGACTGTACGCAGCCTCCAATGCACACCAAATAGCACGAGCAGTAGTATGGCCAAGAGTTTCGGCCATGGCTTCTTCAGATAGAGAAGATTGAATCAATATGAGAGCACGTTGGTCTGCGGCAAGCCATGTGGCATATGCGGGATTTGGAGAAGTAGTAATACCGGTGGTAATGATTGGAGATGGCGCTGCAATAGTACCATCAATATAGCTCGTGAGTTTTTGATAGCCAAGTAAAGGAAGAACTTGATTGCGCCATAACAGATAGTTTGTTGAGGATAGTTTAATGGTGAGCATGTGAAGAATTGTTGCTAGAGGAAGAGGAGAGTCAGAACTTTCTGGTAGATCGCCAGCCATGATCGGAGAAGAGAAAAAGACGAGTGACAAACGGCCAGGAACAATTAGGCTGATACCATATTAGGATTTGATAAAGTTCACCATGCCTCGGTGATTGTGTAGTCACATATATATATATAGAACATGATAAGTTACAATGAGATAACTAATATGCCTATAATACAGGAGATAAGGCAATTAATATATTTGACTAATAAACAAGTTATATTATCGTATTAATTAATTATATTAACAGATGTTAGCGACGTTTAGTTTGTCTTATATTTAATTGAAAGAAAATGAGGAAATTATTTGTGGGTACTTTTAAACACTTCCTTTTCTATCGTCATAATCTATCTATATTACAATCAAAATCCCTCCAAATTCATGGCAGATAACTTGCTATAATAAATAATAATGTAATAAATAATAATTAATTATCTAAAATTAATAATAGTAAACAAAAGGTAGTGGTCTCACTCATTCTGTCTTCCGACGCCACCATTTGCCTTACAAATCTGCCGACAAGAGCAAATAATTATCCTCTTTAAATTGTATATTGTGAATTGTAAATTGTAATAAAACAAATAGGTAAATCTTCTCATTTTATATCCCTTTAGCATGCATGTCCCACATAGTAAATTGTGTGCAACATTTAAAAAATTTGACTACAAAGTCAAATTTTAAAATATCAAAAAGCTGATTAAAAGGTAAAATTTAAAAAATCAAAAAATTGACTAATTCTTTTAGGTACTTTTAATAAAATCCGGGTACATTTAATTGGACCCATTAATTATTACGTCGTGATTTAATTATGGCTTTCACTAAACTTTTCCATGAAATAATTATATCTATATAGATATCTTATCTGAATTCCATGTTGTGTTAGTTGTGCTATTTTATTACTTTCTTAGATTAGATGATTTTTAGACAATTAGATTCTTAATGATTTGCTATCCACCGGTCAAATCTTATACATTCCGGGATGATCTTGATTAATTTGCTATACTATATATAAGATAGGTTCTCTTGCCTAATATGTGTTTAATTAGTCATAATATTGTAATCATGTTATAAGTTTAAAATGTGATTCCGGTTTATTGATACTAGACCATTTAACTCGCTGTTTGTAAAGTGAGAGTCGGTTGTAAGCACATCAACATTGTTCCGCAAAATCCAAGTCCGTTAGACTATAATCATGTAGCTAAAAGAAGTTTTTACGGGTCTTGTGAAGTTAGTACCATGGAGCGATTAATCGTGTGTTGTACAAGCGATGGATAGCCATGCTAGGGCCAATGCCCATGGAATTATTTCTAATGTTTCTGTACGACTGAATTGTTGTTTTAGTCTTTCACTTTTGACAAAGTTCATGTAGACAATCTTCATTTTTGTTGGATAGTTGGATTGTTTTGGAGTATTATGAGTTTGGTTTTTTATTATATTACAGTTGTTAGTTTAGGTAACTGGAATATGTTCATAAAAAGATATATACTGAAGTAAAAGTTGAACACAAAATGTTTTAATTGAAAGAAAGCGTTGATACAAATCATAATTTTGTGTTACAAACTACAGGTTTGGTTAGCTTCATGTGTCAAACTCAACGAAACCATATCAAACCATACTTCAAAAACTGAATCCACGTATGCTTGTATTAGAAAATCTATCCTTTAAAACAACCTAAGTTTTGTTTATACATTTTGATATTGTTCTAAGGAATTTTGAACTAAATTAACTTAGCCTATACTTTACTCATGTACTAAAAAAAGGATTTTTGTTATTATAAGAACAATTTAAGCTACGAAACAAAACCATACCAAGACTGCTTATTCCAAACTTTAACCATACCAGATGATGTAACATACCAAAATCAAGTTTTCCCTACAACTCCAAAATACAAATCCGCATTGCCCTTCACCACAATTCTTTGCAACAAAAAGTACTTATTTTGTTGCACAATCACATCCTGGATTAGCAAGTTTCCCCAAGGCTCAGATTCTACGTATCATCAGGTTTAATAGCATTGTAAGCCTGTACATGATGCAATTACAGTTGTACTGTTCCCTGTTTTCATACTCATTTTGGAGCTTCCCATGTAGGAGGAATCCGAGAAGGGGTAATAGGTGGAGGCATGCTTTTGATATTGATATCGAGAGGGTACAGCCTATATTCGACATCATGTTCTTTAAATATGCGAACCATTTCATCAATGATTGCACCTTTTCTTATGTACCTCTCAGTCATATCTTGGAAGTTTATTTTATGCCTCCACCAAATTTGCAATTTGATCTTGTTTATTTCCTCCAAGTTCAACGACACACATGCTATATCATTTGGATAATAATGATCCTTCTTGCTCTCAATGAAGCTGCCAAAGAACCCAAATCAAGTTTAATTCACAGTTTTTTACAATAATCAATAATATAATAATCAAGTAATTAATATGTCAATAAACCCATAATTGGAGAGGCCCATTCCTTTTTGTTATGTGTAGCTTTAAAAGAAACCAAGGCTTGTAACAGATCTAAAGGAACTGAATCTATACATATCTATTTTCATATTCGATGAACAGAACAAAATCCTATTCGATGCATTTTAAAACTCAAAAATAAGTTTATAATTTACATATGAAATCTTTGAATTGTGCATTTGATAACTATAATGTCCTTGAATTTGAATAATATCATAAGCTATAAATTAGCACATACATAATAAAGATTGTGCAGATTACAATTAGCACATACATGATGAAGATTGTGCAGTTTGAATCAGCACATATATATTGATGATTGTGCAGATTTCAAAAAGCACATGCATGATCAACTTTTTGAATTACAAAAGATAATCAATATTGAGTTTTCATATGTTATTGGATATGAAATACCAAGTGTTGATTTGTGTTTGTATCTCTGATTATAGTTTTACTCCAACACATCTTATACTTATTGTTAACATGTATTATTTTAATATAGCATATATGTTATTTATTAGCATAACATAAAATTACCTAATTGTTCACCTAATGAATACTATTGCAACTAATTATTTACTCCTTGACAAATATAAAAACCCACATGAAGGATTGAAGTAAAAAGGGGATTTCTTACTTGGTTATTCTTTGTTTCATGACTGCTAACGTATCGGGTGGAGTAGTGATATGGATAAAGAAATTGATTGAATCCCACATGTCAGGACTACGATAGTGGTTGCTGATGGCTCTTGTAGAAAGAGTACTATTAGGAAAGTAAACCTTTTCATTGTCCCATTTTAGGAAAACTGTTGTCAATATATTCATCTCTTCTACAATCATCTGAAAACATCAAAGATTCAGAAAATAAAGCTATGTATATCACAAAAAGGGCAAGTTCCAGAAAAGAAAATGGTAAAGAAAGTTCCAAAAAAGCTCGATAAAGGTAACGTAAGTTCATTTGCATGTTTAAAGGACTATAAATTCAATTTTGCTTATAAAAATGAGTGAAAGTTCAATTTATTGAACAAAAAATGTACTGTAATATATTTGCATGTCTACATCCAGCTTTTCATATTATGTTACCTTTCTTTGAGCAAAATTGAACATTCACTCCTTCTAACGTGCAAATGAACTTACGCTCCCCTTATTGAGCTTTTTTGAAACTTTTGTCGCCATTTTGGAATTTCCCTTGTGAAGCGACAACTATGTAAGCATTTTGTGCTGAATTACCTGAACTCCATCAATCTCACAACGATCACCAACATCAAAAGGGTGCATGACAAACAAGAAGATGATGGCCTCAAATATAGTCTTGCAGGTATTACCAAATATAAACGCCACCACAACAATCTGGGAGCTTATAAAAACTAGAAGTTTGCTTGTTGCTATGTTCAATATCAGAAGGCAAATAACCACGATAATGATGGCAACTACCACATTCACCATTTGGTGCAACTTGTTAACTGCTGTTTTTGTATCATTTAGTGTCAATGCAAGTGCTTTTCGTTCTCTGAACGCGTTAACCTGTAAATTCATAACATCAAATGGCACATAAAATTCACCGGATGCGAGAAAATAAACAAACTATAACTTATATGGATTTAAGGATTTCTAATTCAAGCTCTTACCACCCAAGTTTTCAAAGCTGACTTGCTAACTTTTTCATCTCCAGGTGTTCCTACCCAAAGAGACATGGTTTTAACAGCCTGATCTTCTCTCAAAAATCGCATCAAATCGTTGAGATAAATGTACCTGAAAGCAACAAACTTTCCATCCTAGAATCTCAATCATGTGACATAATCATTAAATCATGAGTAATTATGTTTTAAAATGGAGATAAAAATACTTGGAGCCAGCCTTTGCCACATTCATGAAAATCTTGCGAGCTGCCCGTTTGGCTTCCATCTCGCTTCTGATTTGTGTCACGACTTCATCCTCTTGTGAATTCATGTCATTATGTAATTGCTCATCCAACGTGCTCAATGTCCCAAGACGCACGATTCTCATCAATCTTTTCATATTCCATGCGGATACATTCTTCGGGTTAAGTCTATGCAAATGATCAATCGTTATCCCTTGTTCCTTCTCATCAATCTTGATAGCAACAGGAGCAGGTCTTAATCTTCCACTCCCGATCCCCCTCCCACTTTTCGACGGAAACACATTCACCGGTAGTTCTGGTGGCACATTAGCACCTGCATTCTGAAGTCTATGTACTTCTTGCATCGTTTTCTCTTCTTCTATTTGATTGTTTTGAATCTCAACCAACGGTGGACCCGAAAGGGTCTCAATCACATACTGGTTAGACAACGCATCTTGAATACGATCAAAAAACTTCTTAACATGAAATGAAGAAGCAAGTACTTTAACAATAAGAGTCTTAACAAGCCATAAAGATGTAGCCACAAGCATACACAACATCAATTTGTTCAAAACACTAAGGAACCCGATATGACCCTCAACTTTCTCATCAAACATGTAATGCCAAGCAATCAAAACCAAACCTAACCAAATACAATTCTGAACCGGCTTCCGTATCCCATACACAAAATACAAAACACGTTTACGCAAATGGGAATTTCTCTCAATAAAGAAAACAAAAAACCTTATCCCCCAACCCGAAACCAAACGACCACATATCAATACAAGTATCAAAACCTCCCATTCCCAAATATGAAGCCCCCTTACTTGTTTTCGCTTCCAAGTATCAATCAAAAGCGTACAAATCAACGCACTCAAAATTAATACAAGACTAACCCATTGAACGAGCGTCAATGCATCAAGTTTGGCCCGCTTAAAATCATCCGGATTATCTTCCTCATATAACGAATCATCTTCCTCTTCGATTTCACCTCTCGCTAGTATCCCCGAGGGACGTCCTAACATACCTGATCTATACTGTCCTGACTTGCCAGCTGGACCAGACGATAACGGAACTTCAACCTCCACCTCAGGCGGATCAAACAATCTCGATTGTTGTGTTTTCGTTCTCATTATCGTCGCTCTCCTTTGAAAAGAGGTACATTTCAAAACCTCACCTCCACCTTTATCAGAACGAGTTGAATTACTCAAATTACTCGATTTACGTCTAACATGTTGTTGTTGTTCGAGTAATCGAACCTCATCAAATTCTTCATCGTCTTCATCGTCATCTGATGATGATAATTCTTTAGCCACCTTAGATGATTTATGAGGTTGTTCAAACGAAACTTTCAAATCTCTCGAATTCAAAACCCTCGAATTCGAATTATTATTATTCAAAACCCTACTATTGTTAACATCGTTATTATCTGGATTCTGATTTACATCAGAAACATTAGAAGTATTTACGTTACGAAGCTCATCCATTTCTAAATCCATATCTAACGTCATTTCGCCACAGTAATGTTTCTGTTTATTTAAAAATTCTCCAATCAGACGCGAAGGAGGATCCTCCATACGGCCGCTCCTTTTTACGAATCTGTCTTCACCGTCGACGTCGAGGATGACTTCGCGATGGTTGACGGGCCGCGAAGTCGAGGCGTCGTGATCTGAATCCATTGATGATAGATCTAAAACTAATTATTTCTTGTCATGCAATAAATCCGAATTATTGTTGCTCACCGTGGGGCATTCAATTTCAGATTTAAGGTTTCTATCGAGAATATATGAATTGACGACAAAACTTTTTATTTTTATTTTTTGTCAAAACTCGTAAAGTTGATTTTTGGAAGCACTTTCATCTAGCATTATCAAAAAAAAAAAAAAACAAATTTACCTAACATTTGGTGTAGTTTAGTAGTGCAATAATACTTCTCACGTCCAATTTTAATCATGCAGCTTACTATTTTTTTTTGTCAAGAAAAATTAACTATATGTAAAAATAATAATTAAAAATAAAGGGAATTGTCTTTTTTTATCCGTGTGATAGTTGCGTTTCATGGTTTTTATCCTTTTTCGAATTTGGTCGAGATTTGTCCCTGCCGTTTTTTAATTTGTCAAAATTGTCATTTTTACCAACTTTCGTTGAGTTCGTTAACTCCGTGTAAAGTGACAAAAATACCCTTCCTATCGTCTTTTCTTTCTGCCTCTTCCCTTCAAACCCTAACCCTAACCCTAATTTTATTATCAAGCCCAAATTTTCATCATCAAATCATATTCTACCTCAAACATAAACACCCAAGTCCATATTTAAAAGAATGACGACATTTTGCCCCTATTTGATCACACTTTCAAGAACCCCATTCATTACAAATTCTGCACAAAATACAAACATGGAATCAATTTCGTTTACTTTCTCACAATCACCACCCAATTCATTGATTCCATCCCAAAAACCCGCCGTTCGAAACCCTAACTCATCCATTTTTTGGTATCCTTTAACTTCCCAAACTAAATGGCCGCCAATATCTTGATGCGCCTCAAAACAGTCCAACATGACAGCGGCTCCGGCGTAGGAAGCAAAGCTGTGGGGGGGGGGGGGGGGGGGCCAGTTTGAAGAAGGTGTGACTGATGTTGTTGAAAGGTTCACTGAATCGAATAACGACTTCGAAAACCTAGATCTAGACCCGCTGACAACAAACCACGAAAATGAAATCCTAGTTGGATGCAAAGTGAACTGAACAGCGTTAACATCAAGTCGCCGGCCGTCGAAATTTCAGATCTGGGACGTTAACATCATGTTGTAATCAATTTAATGAATATCCGTTCCTTGTTCGGAAACTTAAGTGTTTGATCATGAATCTAGTGTGTGGATCTAGGTTTGTTTGTGTGTATTTGTTCGAATGTGGGTTCGTGTTTAATTCTCGTTTCGTTGCCAGTTGTCAAACGGGGAAAACATTGTCACCGGAGATTTGAATTGAGTTTGGGTTAAAACATTGTCACCGGAGATTTGAATTGAGTTTGGGTTCGTGTTTGATTAGGGTTTTTTACTTGAGTTGAGTTTGGGTTTGCAAGTATTGTGTTCTTCATTTATGAGGATGATACAAGAAGAAAAAAGAAACTGAAAAGAGAACAAAAAAATTGATTTAAATAATGAGAAAAAAATGATTTTTGCTCATGATAATGGAGAAATAGGAGTTATAGTGATGTTTTTTTGTTCATGATCATGAAGTACTGCTGCTACCAATGATGAAACGTGATGCAATTATCTTTTCTTTTTTTCTAATTTATAATAAAAAGAAATGAATAACAGAGAATATAGATTAAGTTTGTAAATGAGAATAGATTAAAGATTTTGTATGTGTGGGTGTTAAGATTAAGAGGAGAAAGAAAAGTAAATTAGGGTTTGAGAGAGGGGTAAGGGTTTTAGAGTTAGATGGGGAGTCTTGAAGAAGAAGGGTATTTTGGTCATTTAACACGGAGTTAACGAGAAACTTAACAAAATCTAGTGAAATGGAAAATTTTGACAAAATTGAAAACCGCAGGGACAAAAATCACGACTAAATTCGGAAAGGAATAAAAACCATGAAACGTAACTCCCACATGAACAAAAATGGACAATTTCTCTAAAAATAATTAATATTTGGTGTAGTTTAGTATTGAAAATAATATTTATCTTGATTTAATGAGATGATGAGTATATGACAGTTGAGTTTTTACAATGATATTATATAATCGGTTTCTCGTTTCAACATCATAATTTATAAAAGTGTCTTTTTTTTAATACATACATAAATAAAAAATAATATTCTTTAGTTGAAATTGAAATGGCTTAGACCATTTCCAACCCTGAGCGCAATGTTTTAAAACTCGGGTTTCAAAACGACTCGGTATAGTGACCGGGTCCAGGTCAACCCTGGTTAACTCGGTTTGTGACTCGTTATCAGAAAATTGAATATTTGTCAACGCATATGTTCGTGTATTAATTTCAACCTTGTTTTGATATGTTCAACTGACACGCCAGACCAATGCGACGGTATCAACCCTGTTAGTTGGTCGACGCGTGTCAGTGTCCAAACCGACGTGCGGGTTAGGAATGGTCTTAGATAGTTAAAAGAGTTAGACATAGTATTCTATGCTCAAGTATATGCAACATTGTATAATTGTATATTGTACTTACAATAAAAAAGGATATGTTTCTTGTTTTATGTTTATAAATCCAATATATATTCACAATTTTATTAACATATCATATGTCATATATAAGATGTAACATGAGATGTTGAGTTTGCAAATGTATAACATTTGTAAATCATGTGTCATATAAGTGACCACATGAGCTGTTGGATTTTACAAATGCGAGTTGACATGCACATCATGTAAGTAATCTTGTTAAAACGTAAATCGTCCGTGAAAAGAAAAATAAATATATTTTCAGAAAAAGTAAGTGTATGTGTTGGTCCCTTTTGTCAATATTTAGATAACTACTAACAACAAATGTAAATGTAGACAAATAAATTCAAGTTTGAAGTTTTCTTTTATTAATTTGAATCAAAGAATACTTTACAAAGTATACTACGGAAATAGATAAGAAAAACTAGTCTAACTAAACTAACTTGTGATAAATTTAGCTTCTACAGGTCAACAGCGAATAGGTCGCTGTTGATGGTCAGTGATCAACATTTAGAGATAAGTGAGGGCACTTGGTTCTCTGACAAACAGGAACGTGCTTAAATCATATGTACAAAATTTAGGGAAGAATACAAAATTCTCGATAATAAATATGGTTGTTGAGTGTGATATTTATAGTTACATAAAAGTAACTCTAAACCTTACACGTGTCAACACCATATTCGTTAGGTACATAATGAAACATCCAATGTAATGGATGTGACATTACATCCTAAGAATAAAGTTTACTGTTTACTTTATTCATAGGTTACAGAAAAGGTACAAAGAATTAAATGCATTAGTACAATATAAGTTAACGTACATATCTTTTGAGAGATATGCACGCTTAAGTTGTACTGCATATAAGTTGACCTTCTAATTGTACATTGGGTATTTGTCAAACCCAATGTACTAATCAGATGCAGACTTGATCCGCTGGTTAATAGAGTAGTCTTGATTTCTACATCAGTAAACTACTCTCTGTCTCTGTCTTCAGTCTTTGACTACAACAGATGCTTTAAGTTCTTGATAGCGTCAGACCTGTAGTAACTTCTTCATAAACTAAGTATCTATCAGTGAGTGATAGATGATTCACTAAGTTCTAAGTTACAAAGAGAGAGTCACTGCTAACAAATGCAGTTACTAGAATAGACTAGATATATTCTAAGTGATAAAGAGCTCACTGTCAATCTGAGCAGTGAGCAATTCTTTAAGTCTATTCTAACGTCTCTACTAACATATGCAATGACAGATACAAACACTTAGTGTATATTTTTCATCTATAAATTATTACATGAGTAGGGTCACTGACCCAACAGTATGGTTGTATGCACTCGACCTTATTTATAGAACCACCAAATACGAAGTCCTTTTACTAAAAACGTAATTAATACAAGACACCTTTTCTTTTCTAGATCAAAACATATGACGATTTAGTTCTTTCATTACCATGTTCTTATGAGTGGTTCCATTATGATCTAATCCCTAATTTACTACCCATGCAATTGAAAATCGATCTCATTTATCAAATCAAAACCCTAATCTCGCATCACAAAAACCAGTCATCATCTCGAGGCTTTTACAAATCTTATATGGTAAACTTGACTCTCATATGGAAGTCAGTATTTGATATCGCGTTATTTATACATGTTTTTCCTCTTAATATCTTATATTTTGTTCGTATTTAACATTGAATGGTTAGAACTTTCGGTACTTATTATACTTAGTATCTGTATTCAGTGATCAAGAGCAAGTACAAGTCAAGATGGAGGTAAAAGGAGCAATATAAAGCTTAATAGGAATAAGTATTGAGTTAAAATAACAACAAGTAAAAATCTAAAGTTGTTAAGAATCAGACTTCGCATTGCGATGGAATTACTTCGTGTTGCGAAGTCAAGTCAGAGATCCCATGGTGTTGCGATGGAATTCCATGGCGCAACCATATCACATTCTTCAGACCATTGATATTGCTCGATTTATATAGATTTTTCATGTGCAATATCCCTTGTTTTATTTGTAAATTCTTGTGAGTTTTATGAACTTTTAGTACTTAAAAGATCGAAATCTTACTTTCAGGAGTTCTGAAGTGAATGCGAGGATAAATCGACAAAAGTTGAAGAAAAATGATTAAAAAGGAGATTTGGGATGCTACCAACCTTGTATTATAAACAATATTATATAAATTTATTTTAACAAACACCCTGAAATCATTAGTGAGCTAATCTAGATGAATGTCCCTTTCTGATATTTGATTCTAAAGAATCCACCTGCAAACCTTTAGATTAATTAGTTACAATTTGCAAAGCAACAATTCGGTTGCAAAACCCCCACCATTTAATTACTTGTTAGATTAATTTACATTCGTTACATACTCTTGGTTATACAGTCCTCTTAGTTCGACTCAGACTTACCTTAGCTATACTATTACATTGACAGGGTTCACTGTCTGATTGTGTGATAGTCTAATCGGTAGTTCTAAGAATATATTTATAATAACTAGATTTTACACTTCAACCATCACGTTGCGATGGAGTTTCATCGCATCTCGAAGTTTGGCCTACCTACTTACTATAAATTCGACTTTAAACCCCAAATTTATGTTTGGCTTTTTTTGAACGGAATTTGGCGATCTTGGGCTATTTCTAGAGGAACATTACTCACGTTTTCACCGTTCTAACTTAAGGATTAAAAATTACAACATCAACAATCATTATTTCATTTGGTTTGATCATACTTTTGAATAGAATTATGATTTCCTTTTTGTTTAATTCAACTTTTGATACCCACATAGTGATCTAATTTTCTTTTATTTGCTTGGATGATGTGAACCATATTCATGAATTGTTTAATCTTTTAAATTATGCTATTGTTAATTACTTTGAATTACATTAAATTGAAGAAGCATGATTAATTGAGTCTATATTGTTCTTACAAATGGGTTATTTCTTAATTAACGACAGTTAATTGTTGTTGATAATTTATGCTTGATTATTTGACATTATTGAATAATTGAGATAATTGATAGACATATTGATTAGTTTAAGAACGTTGATTATCACATAATGATCGTGAAACTATATGCTTGATACCAATATAGTTTGAGTATCATGATAGTAAGACTTGAATTGGTTTGTAACTCGATAGTAATATTTAGTGAATTGGTTAGGTTGTTATTAGATTAACGACAGTTAGGTTGATTCTAATACCCGGTAGGCTATAATATTCGATAGAGATTTGTGGTGTCACTAATCGACACAATAGTTATCACCGGTTTCAACAAACAATCTAAGAACTAAGGGGAATAAGTCCAAGTGAATATCTTTTAATCCGAATGTTATTCGTACCAGTTAATTGCTACTTTAGTTATTTTCCTAGTTATTAACTTACTAGCAATGCAAGTTGCATAACAAAATCAAATTA